>CM035110.1:62217269-63417269 GCA_020205505.1 Panax japonicus
CACCTACTTAATATAATATATATATAATATAATTATACCACCTCCTTAAATATTTGGAACCTAAAAATTAGCTCTCCTACTCCTATACCTAAGTACACCATCTATTTCCCTTCCTAAATTTATCATAAAATCAAAACCTCACTACATTCTTACGTCCCTCCTTTGTCCAAAAGAGTTGCAACTCTTGTTAAACCTGTGTTCTCAAACAGAAAATTAAGTTAAAAAAAAAATAAAAAATAAAATATACCGATAAATAGTACCTCATGTTCGTAAAAACTTCTAAATTGAGCGAGCTTGCTCAGAATCAATACAACCTGTAAAATATTTTTAAAATCTCGTTCAAACTTATATCGTATTAGTACAATATCATTCAAACATATGCTAACAACAATTTCTAATTTTAATAATACCTTTGTTACTGAAATTTCTTCAAGCTTGAAAATACCAAAATTGATCCAATTTCGAGAAGCTGAATCTTCTATATTTTATCCCCATCCTCATTACATGGTTGCAAGCTGTACGTTACAAAAATTCACTCAACCTTTCCAAGCCACTCTATGCACTCAACATTTCCAAATATTAACAAAATTTTCACTTGGCACACATATACAAACAGATTTCATACATGCAATGGGTGCCCAAGTGAAAAATTGTATCCAACCATAAGTATAAAATAAAGTAGAATAATTAAGAATTAAGTATTTAAAACAAAAAACACTAAAATAGATTTACATAAAAGAAATCAATTCAACATCCAAATCACAATTAGTTTAAGACATAATTCTTGGTAGTGTATTTAATGACCACCAACGAACCATCACATTCAAGCAAGACCAATCAAAAAATTACTATATTTCAAACAATGTTTAGAATTATACGTGACTCATATATTGGTCCGACCCATAAACCAATCTGTAAACCATAATATAACATATATTTATATTTATGTATTACATATTTATATAATAATAATATGTATAGGTTTAAATAACATATTATATATTTATATATTTACATACATAAGTATGTATATTATGTATAATATATAATAATAATAATATATATAATATATATATATAATATGATATGATATATATTGATATGTTATGTTATGATGTGATATGATATGATAGTTTGATATGATATGATATGAAATGATATACCACCTACTTAATATATATATAATATATAATTAATTATACCACCTCCTTAAATATTTGGAACCTAAAAATTAGCTCTCCTACTCCTATACCTAAGTACACCATCTATTTCCCTTCCTAAATTTATCATAAAATCTAAACCTCACTACATTCTTACGTCCCTCCTTTGTCCAAAAGAGTTGCAACTCTTGTTAAACCTGTGTTCTCAAACAGAAAATTAAGTTAAAAAATAAGAATAAAAATAAAATATACCGATAAATAGTACCTCATGTTCGTAAAAACTTCTAAATTGAGCGAGCTTGCTCAGAATCAATACAACCTGCAAAATATTTTTAAAATCTCGTTCAAACTTAAATCGTATTAGTACAATATCATTCAAACATATGCTAACAACAATTTCTAATTTTAATAATACCTTTGTTACTGAAATTTCTTCAAAGCTTGAAAATACCAAAATTGATCCAATTCGAGAAGCTGAATCTTCTATATTTTATCCCCATCCTCATTACATGGTTGCAAGCTGTACGTTACAAAATTCACTCAACCTTTCCAAGCCACTCTATGCACTCACATTTCCAAATATTAACAAAATTTTCACTTGGCACAACATATACAAAAGATTTCAATACATTCAAATGGGTGGCCAAGTGAAAAATTGTATCCAACCATAAGTATAAAATAAAGTAGAATAATTAAGAATTAAGTATTGTAAAACAAAAACACTAAATAGATTTACATAAAAGAAATCATTCAACATCCAAATCACAATTAGTTTAAGACATAATTCTTGGTAGTTTATTTAATGACCACCAACGAACCATCACATTCAAGCAAGACCAATCAAAAAATTACTATATTTCAAACAATGTATTATGTATTACATATTTATATAATAAATATATGTATATGTTTAAATAACATATTATATATTTATATTTTACATACATAAGTATGTATATATTATTATATAATAGATAATATATATATATATATATATATATATAAATATGATATGATATGATATGATTTTTTGTTATGATGTGATATGATATGATATGTTTGATGATGATATGATATGAAATGATATACCACCTACTTAATATATAATATATAATATAATTATACACCTCCTTAAATATTTGGAACCTAAAAATTAGCTCTCCTACTCCTATACCTATCACCATCTATTTCCCTTCCTAAATTTATCATAAAATCTAAACCTCACACATTCTTACGTCCCTCCTTTGTCCAAAAGAGTTGCAACTCTTGTTAAACCTGTGTTCTCAAACAGAAAATTAAGTTAAAAAATAAGAATAAAAAATAAAATATACCGATAAATATTACCTCATGTTCGTAAAAACTTCTAAATTGAGCGAGCTTGCTCAGAATCAATACAACCTGCAAAATATTTTTAAAATCTCGTTCAAACTTAATCGTATTAGTACAAATATCATTCAAACATATGCTAACAACAATTTCTAATTTTAATATACCTTTGTTACTCGAAATGTTCTTCAAGCTTGAAAATACCAAAATTGATCCAATTCGAGAAGCTGAATCTTCTATATTTTATCCCCATCCTCATTACATGGTTGCAAGCTGTACGTTACAAAAAATTCACTCAACCTTTCCAAGCCACTCTATGCACTCAACATTTCCAAATATTAACAAAATTTTCACTTGGCACAACATATACAAACAGATTTCAATACATTCAAATGGGTGCCCAAGTGAAAAATTGTATCCAACCATAAGTATAAAATAAAGTAGAATAATTAAGAATTAAGTATTGTAAAACAAAAAACACTAAATAGATTTACATAAAAGAAATCATTCAACATCCAAATCACAATTAGTTTAAGACATAATTCTTGTATTATTTAATGACCACCACGAACCATGACATTCAAGCAAGACCAATCAAAAAAAAAATTACTATATTTCAAACAATGTTTAGAATTATACGTGACTCATATATTGGTCGAGCCCATAAACCATCTGTAAAACCATAATATAACAGATATTTATATTTATGTATTACATATTTATATAATAAATATATGTATATGTTTAAATAACATATTATATATTATACATATTTATATACATAAGTATGTATATTATGTATAATATATAATAGATAATATATATAGATATATATATATATATATATATATATATATATGATTGATATGAATATGATATTTATGTTATGATGTGATATGATATATATATGTTATGATATGAAATGATATGAAAATGATATACCACCTACTTAATATAATATATAATATTATTATAATTATATCACCTCCTTAAATATTTGGAACCTAAAAATTAGCTCCCTACTCCTATACCTATGTGCACCATCTATTTCCCTTCCTAAATTTATCATAAAATTAAACCTCACAACATTCTTACGTCCCTCCTTTGTCCAAAGAGTTGCAACTCTTGTTAAACCTGTGTTCTCAAACAGAAAATTAAGTTAAAAAAATAAGAAATAAAAATAAAAATACCGATAAATAGTACCTCATGTTCGTAAAAACTTCTAAATTGAGCGAGCTTGCTCAGAATCAATACAACCTGCAAAATATTTTTAAAATCTCGTTCAAACTTAAATCGTATTAGTACATATCATTCAAACATATGCAACAACAATTTCTAATTTTAATAATACCTTTGTTACTGAAATTTCTTCAAGCTTGAAAATACCAAAATTGATCCAATTTCGAGAAGCTGAATCTTCTATATTTTATCCCCATCCTCATTACATGGTTGCAAGCTGTACGTTACAAAAATTCACTCAACCTTTCCAAGCCACTCTATGCACTCAACATTTCCAAAATATTAACAAAATTTTCACTTGGCACAACATATACAAAAAGATTTCAATACATTCAAATGGGTGGCCAAGTGAAAAATTGTATCCAACCATAAGTATAAAATAAAGTAGAATAATTAAGAATTAAGTATTGTAAAACAAAAAAACACTAAATAGATTTACATAAAAGAAATCATTCAACATCCAAATCACAATTAGTTTAAGACATAATTCTTGGTAGTTTATTAATGACCAACCAACGAACCATCACATTCAAGCAAGACCAATCAAAAAAATTACTATATTTCAAACAATGTTTAGAATTATACGTGACTCATATATTGGTCGACCCATAAACCAATCTGTAAACCATAATATAACATATATTTATATTTATGTATTACATATTTATATAATAAATAATATGTATATGTTTAAATAACATATTATATATTTATATATTTACATACATAAGTATGTAGTATTATGTATAATATATAATAGATAATATAATATATATATATATATATATATATATATATGATATATATGATATGATATGATTATGTTATGTTATGATGTGATATGATATGATATGTTATGATATGATATGAATGAAATGATATAACCACCTACTTAATATAATATATAATATAGTAATATAATTATACCACCTCCTTAAATATTTGGAACCTAAAAAATTAGCTCTCCTACTCCTATACCTAAGTACACCATCTATTTCCCTTCCTAAATTTATCATAAAATCTAAACCTCATACATTCTTACGTCCCTCCTTTGTCCAAAAGAGTTGCAACTCTTGTTAACCTGTGTTCTCAAACAGAAAATTAAGTTAAAAAAATAAGAATAAAAAAATAAATATACCGATAAATAGTACCCTCATGTTCGTAAAAACTTCTAAATTGAGCGAGCTTGCTCAGAATCAATACAACCTGCAAAATATTTTAAAATCTCGTTCAAACTTAATCGTATTAGTACAATATCATTCAAACATATGCTAACAACAATTTCTAATTTTAATAATACCTTTGTTACTGAAATTTCTTCAAGCTTGAAAATACCAAAATTGATCCAATTTCGAGAAGCTGAATCTTCTATATTTATCCCCATCCTCATTACATGGTTGCAAGCTGTACGTTACAAAAATTCACTCAACCTTTCCAAGCCACTCTATGCACTCAACATTTCCAAAATATTAACAAAATTTTCACTTGGCACAACATATACAAACAGATTTCAATACATTCAAATGGGTGCCCAAGTGAAAAAATTGTATCCAACCATAAGTATAAAATAAAGTAGAATAATTAAGAATTAAGTATTGTAAAACAAAAAACACTAAATAGATTTACATAAAAGAAATCATTCAACATCCAAATCACAATTAGTTTAAGACATAATTCTTGGTAGTTTATTTAATGACCACCAACGAACCATCACATTCAAGCAAGACCAATCAAAAAAATTACTATATTTCAAACAATGTTTAGAATTATACGTGACTCATATATTGGTCGACCCATAAACCAATCTGTAAACCATAATATAACATATATTTATATTTATGTATTACATATTTATATAATAAATAATATGTATATGTTTAAATAACATATTATATATTTACATATTTATATACATAAGTATGTATATTATGTATAATATATAATAGATAATATATATATATATATATATATAATATATAATATGATATGATATGATATGATATGTTATGTTATGATGTGATATGATATGATATGTTATGATATGATATGATATGAAATGATATACCACCTACTTAATATAATATATAATATATTAATATAATTATATCACCCTCCTTAAATATTTGGAACCCTAAAAATTAGCTCTCCTACTCCTATACCTATGTAGCACCATCTATTTCCCTTCCTAAATTTATCATAAAATCTAAACCTCACTAACATTCTTACGTCCCTCCTTTGTCCAAAAGAGTTGCAACTCTTGTTAAACCTGTGTTCTCAAACAGAAAATTAAGTTAAAAAAATAAGAATAAAAAATAAAATATACCGATAAATAGTACCTCATGTTCGTAAAAACTTCTAAATTGAGCGAGCTTGCTCAGAATCAATACAACCTGCAAAATGATTTTAAAATCTCGTTCAAACTTAAATCGTATTAGTACAATATCATTCAAACATATGCTAACAACAATTTCTAATTTTAATAATACCTTTGTTACTGAAATTTCTTCAAGCTTGAAAATACCAAAATTGATCCAATTTCGAGAAGCTGAATCTTCTATATTTTATCCCCATCCTCATTACATGGTTGCAAGCTGTACGTTACAAAAATTCACTCAACCTTTCCAAGCCACTCTATGCACTCAACATTTCCAAAATATTAACAAAATTTTCACTTGGCACAACATATACAAAAAGATTTCAATACATTCAAATGGGTGGCCCAAGTGAAAAATTGTATCCAACCATAAGTATAAAATAAAGTAGAATAATTAAGAATTAAGTATTGTAAAACAAAAAACACTAAATAGATTTACATAAAAGAAATCATTCAACATCCAAATCACAATTAGTTTAAGACATAATTCTTGGTAGTTTATTTAATGACCACCAACGAACCATCACATTCAAGCAAGACCAATCAAAAAAATTACTATATTTCAAACAATGTTTAGAATTATACGTGACTCATATATTGGTCGACCCATAAACCAATCTGTAAACCATAATATAACATATATTTATATTTATGTATTACATATTTATATAATAAATAATATGTATATGTTTAAATAACATATTATATATTTATATATTTACATACATAAGTATGTATATTATGTATAATATATAATATAATATATATATATATATATATATATATATATATATATATAAATATGATATGATATGATATGATATTAGCTAATATGTTATGTTATGATGTGATATGATATGATATGTTATGATATGATATGATATGAAATGATATACCACCTACTTAATATAATATATAATATAGTAATATAATTATATCACCCTCCTTAAATATTTGGAACCTAAAAATTAGCTCTCCTACTCCTATACCTATGTACACCATCTATTTCCCTTCCTAAATTTATCATAAAATCTAAACCTCACTAAATTCTTACGTCCCTCCTTTGTCCAAAAGAGTTGCAACTCTTGTTAAACCTGTGTTCTCAAACAGAAAATTAAGTTAAAAAAATAAGAATAAAAAATAAAATATACCGATAAATAGTACCTCATGTTCGTAAAAACTTCTAAATTGAGCGAGCTTGCTCAGAATCAATACAACCTGCAAAATATTTTTAAAATCTCGTTCAAACTTAAATCGTATTAGTACAATATCATTCAAACATATGCTAACAACAATTTCTAATTTTAATAATACCTTTGTTACTGAAATTTCTTCAAGCTTGAAAATACCAAAATTGATCCAATTTCGAGAAGCTGAATCTTCTATATTTTATCCCCATCCTCATTACATGGTTGCAAGCTGTACGTTACAAAAATTCACTCAACCTTTCCAAGCCACTCTATGCACTCAACATTTCCAAAATATTAACAAAATTTTCACTTGGCACAACATATACAAACAGATTTCAATACATTCAAATGGGTGCCCAAGTGAAAAATTGTATCCAACCATAAGTATAAAATAAAGTAGAATAATTAAGAATTAAGTATTGTAAAACAAAAAACACTAAATAGATTTACATAAAAGAAATCATTCAACATCCAAATCACAATTAGTTTAAGACATAATTCTTGGTAGTTTATTTAATGACCACCAACGAACCATCACATTCAAGCAAGACCAATCAAAAAAATTACTATATTTCAAACAATGTTTAGAATTATACGTGACTCATATATTGGTCGACCCATAAACCAATCTGTAAACCATAATATAACATATATTTATATTTATGTATTACATATTTATATAATAAATAATATGTATATGTTTAAATAACATATTATATATTTATATATTTACATACATAAGTATGTATATTATGTATAATATATAATAGATATATATATATATATATATATATATATATATATATATAATATGATATGATATGATATGATATGTTATGTTATGATGTGATATGATATGATATGTTATGATATGATATGATATGAAATGATATACCACCTACTTAATATAATATATAATATATTAATATAATTATATCACCTCCTTAAATATTTGGAACCTAAAAATTAGCTCTCCTACTCCTATACCTATGTAGCACCATCTATTTCCCTTCCTAAATTTATCATAAAATCAAAATCTCACAACATTCTTACGTCCCTCCTTTGTCCAAAAGAGTTGCAACTCTTGTTAAACCTGTGTTCTCAAACAGAAAATTAAGTTAAAAAAATAAGAATAAAAAATAAAATATACCGATAAATAGTACCTCATGTTCGTAAAAACTTCTAAATTGAGCGAGCTTGCTCAGAATCAATACAACCTGCAAAATATTTTTAAAATCTCGTTCAAACTTAAATCGTATTAGTACAATATCATTCAAACATATGCTAACAACAATTTCTAATTTTAATAATACCTTTGTTACTGAAATTTCTTCAAGCTTGAAAATACCAAAATTGATCCAATTTCGAGAAGCTGAATCTTCTATATTTTATCCCCATCCTCATTACATGGTTGCAAGCTGTACGTTACAAAAATTCACTCAACCTTTCCAAGCCACTCTATGCACTCAACATTTCCAAAATATTAACAAAATTTTCACTTGGCACAACATATACAAACAGATTTCAATACATTCAAATGGGTGGCCAAGTGAAAAATTGTATCCAACCATAAGTATAAAATAAAGTAGAATAATTAAGAATTAAGTATTGTAAAACAAAAAACACTAAATAGATTTACATAAAAGAAATCATTCAACATCCAAATCACAATTAGTTTAAGACATAATTCTTGGTAGTTTATTTAATGACCACCAACGAACCATCACATTCAAGCAAGACCAATCAAAAAAATTACTATATTTCAAACAATGTTTATAATTATACGTGACTCATATATTGGTCGACCCATAAACCAATCTGTAAACCATAATATAACATATATTTATATTTATGTATTACATATTTATATAATAAATAATATGTATATGTTTAAATAACATATTATATATTTATATATTTACATACATAAGTATGTATATTATGTATAATATATAATAGATAATATAATATATATATATATATATATATATATATATATAATATGATATGATATGATACGATATGATATGTTATGTTATGATGTGATATGATATGATATGATATGATATGAAATGATATACCACCTACTTAATATAATATATAATATATTAATATAATTATATCACCTCCTTAAATATTTGGAACCTAAAAATTAGCTCTCCTACTCCTATACCTATGTACACCATCTATTTCCCTTCCTAAATTTATCATAAAATCTAAATCTCACAACATTCTTACGTCCCTCCTTTGTCCAAAAGAGTTGCAACTCTTGTTAAACCTGTGTTCTCAAACAGAAAATTAAGTTAAAAAAATAAGAATAAAAAATAAAATATACCGATAAATAGTACCTCATGTTCGTAAAAACTTCTAAATTGAGTGAGCTTGCTCAGAATCAATACAACCTGCAAAATATTTTTAAAATCTCGTTCAAACTTAAATCGTATTAGTACAATATCATTCAAACATATGCTAACAACAATTTCTAATTTTAATAATACCTTTGTTACTGAAATTTCTTCAAGCTTGAAAATACCAAAATTGATCCAATTTCGAGAAGCTGAATCTTCTATATTTTATCCCCATCCTCATTACATGGTTGCAAGCTGTACGTTACAAAAATTCACTCAACCTTTCCAAGCCACTCTATGCACTCAACATTTCCAAAATATTAACAAAATTTTCACTTGGCACAACATATACAAACAGATTTCAATACATTCAAATGGGTGCCCAAGTGAAAAATTGTATCCAACCATAAGTATAAAATAAAGTAGAATAATTAAGAATTAAGTATTGTAAAACAAAAAACACTAAATAGATTTACATAAAAGAAATCATTCAACATCCAAATCACAATTAGTTTAAGACATAATTCTTGGTAGTTTATTTAATGACCACCAACGAACCATCACATTCAAGCAAGACCAATCAAAAAAATTACTATATTTCAAACAATGTTTAGAATTATACGTGACTCATATATTGGTCGACCCATAAACCAATCTGTAAACCATAATATAACATATATTTATATTTATGTATTACATATTTATATAATAAATAATATGTATATGTTTAAATAACATATTATATATTTATATATTTACATACATAAGTATGTATATTATGTATATATATAATAGATAATAATATATATATATGATAATATAATATATATAATATATAATAGATAATATATATATATATATATATATATATATATAATATGATATGATATGATATGTTATGTTATGTTATGATGTGATATGATATGATATGTTATGATATGATATGATATGAAATGATATACCACCTACTTAATATAATATATAATATAGTAATATAATTATATCACCTCCTTAAATATTTGGAACCTAAAAATTAGCTCTCCTACTCCTATACCTATGTACACCATCTATTTCCCTTCCTAAATTTATCATAAAATCTAAACCTCAGTAAATTCTTACGTCCCTCCTTTGTCCAAAAGAGTTGCAACTCTTGTTAAACCTGTGTTCTCAAACAGAAAATTAAGTTAAAAAAATAAGAATAAAAAATAAAATATACCGATAAATAGTACCTCAGTGTTCGTAAAAACTTCTAAATTGAGCGAGCTTGCTCAGAATCAATACAACCTGCAAAATATTTTTAAAATCTCGTTCAAACTTAAATCGTATTAGTACAATATCATTCAAACATATGCTAACAACAATTTCTAATTTTAATAATACCTTTGTTACTGAAATTTCTTCAAGCTTGAAAATACCAAAATTGATCCAATTTCGAGAAGCTGAATCTTCTATATTTTATCCCCATCCTCATTACATGGTTGCAAGCTGTACGTTACAAAAATTCACTCAACCTTTCCAAGCCACTCTATGCACTCAACATTTCCAAAATATTAACAAAATTTTCACTTGGCACAACATATACAAACAGATTTCAATACATTCAAATGGGTGGCCAAGTGAAAAATTGTATCCAACCATAAGTATAAAATAAAGTAGAATAATTAAGAATTAAGTATTGTAAAACAAAAAACACTAAATAGATTTACATAAAAGAAATCATTCAACATCCAAATCACAATTAGTTTAAGACATAATTCTTGGTAGTTTATTTAATGACCACCAACGAACCATCACATTCAAGCAAGACCAATCAAAAAAATTACTATATTTCAAACAATGTTTAGAATTATACGTGACTCATATATTGGTCGACCCATAAACCAATCTGTAAACCATAATATAACATATATTTATATTTATGTATTACATATTTATATAATAAATAATATGTATATGTTTAAATAACATATTATATATTTATATATTTACATACATAAGTATGTATATTATGTATAATATATAATAGATAATATATATATATATATATATATGATATGATATGATATGATATGATATGATATGATATGTTATGTTATGTTATGATGTGATATGATATGATATGTTATGATATGATATGATATGAAATGATATACCACCTACTTAATATAATATATAATATAGTAATATAATTATATCACCTCCTTAAATATTTGGAACCTAAAAATTAGCTCTCCTACTCCTATACCTATGTACACCATCTATTTCCCTTCCTAAATTTATCATAAAATCTAAACCTCAGTAAATTCTTACGTCCCTCCTTTGTCCAAAAGAGTTGCAACTCTTGTTAAACCTGTGTTCTCAAACAGAAAATTAAGTTAAAAAAATAAGAATAAAAAATAAAATATACCGATAAATAGTACCTCGTGTTCGTAAAAACTTCTAAATTGAGCGAGCTTGCTCAGAATCAATACAACCTGCAAAATATTTTTAAAATCTCGTTCAAACTTAAATCGTATTAGTACAATATCATTCAAACATATGCTAACAACAATTTCTAATTTTAATAATACCTTTGTTACTGAAATTTCTTCAAGCTTGAAAATACCAAAATTGATCCAATTTCGAGAAGCTGAATCTTCTATATTTTATCCCCATCCTCATTACATGGTTGCAAGCTGTACGTTACAAAAATTCACTCAACCTTTCCAAGCCACTCTATGCACTCAACATTTCCAAAATATTAACAAAATTTTCACTTGGCACAACATATACAAACAGATTTCAATACATTCAAATGGGTGCCAAGTGAAAAATTGTATCCAACCATAAGTATAAAATAAAGTAGAATAATTAAGAATTAAGTATTGTAAAACAAAAAACACTAAATAGATTTACATAAAAGAAATCATTCAACATCCAAATCACAATTAGTTTAAGACATAATTCTTGGTAGTTTATTTAATGACCACCAACGAACCATCACATTCAAGCAAGACCAATCAAAAAAATTACTATATTTCAAACAATGTTTAGAATTATACGTGACTCATATATTGGTCGACCCATAAACCAATCTGTAAACCATAATATAACATATATTTATATTTATGTATTACATATTTATATAATAAATAATATGTATATGTTTAAATAACATATTATATATTTATATATTTACATACATAAGTATGTATATTATGTATAATATATAATAGATAATATAATATATATATATATATATATATATATATATAATAGATAATATATATATATATATATATATAATATGATATGATATGATATGTTATGTTATGTTATGATGTGATATGATATGATATGTTATGATATGATATGATATGAAATGATATACCACCTACTTAATATAATATATAATATAGTAATATAATTATATCACCTCCTTAAATATTTGGAACCTAAAAATTAGCTCTCCTACTCCTATACCTATGTACACCATCTATTTCCCTTCCTAAATTTATCATAAAATCTAAACCTCAGTAAATTCTTACGTCCCTCCTTTGTCCAAAAGAGTTGCAACTCTTGTTAAACCTGTGTTCTCAAACAGAAAATTAAGTTAAAAAAATAAGAATAAAAAATAAAATATACCGATAAATAGTACCTCATGTTCGTAAAAACTTCTAAATTGAGCGAGCTTGCTCAGAATCAATATAACCTGCAAAATATTTTTAAAATCTCGTTCAAACTTAAATCGTATTAGTACAATATCATTCAAACATATGCTAACAACAATTTCTAATTTTAATAATACCTTTGTTACTGAAATTTCTTCAAGCTTGAAAATACCAAAATTGATCCAATTTCGAGAAGCTGAATCTTCTATATTTTATCCCCATCCTCATTACATGGTTGCAAGCTGTACGTTACAAAAATTCACTCAACCTTTCCAAGCCACTCTATGCACTCAACATTTCCAAAATATTAACAAAATTTTCACTTGGCACAACATATACAAACAGATTTCAATACATTTAAATGGGTGCCCAAGTGAAAAATTGTATCCAACCATAAGTATAAAATAAAGTAGAATAATTAAGAATTAAGTATTGTAAAACAAAAAACACTAAATAGATTTACATAAAAGAAATCATTCAACATCCAAATCACAATTAGTTTAAGACATAATTCTTGGTAGTTTATTTAATGACCACCAACGAACCATCACATTCAAGCAAGACCAATCAAAAAAATTACTATATTTCAAACAATGTTTAGAATTATACGTGACTCATATATTGGTCGACCCATAAACCAATCTGTAAACCATAATATAACATATATTTATATTTATGTATTACATATTTATATAATAAATAATATGTATATGTTTAAATAACATATTATATATTTATATATTTACATACATAAGTATGTATATTATGTATAATATATAATAGATAATATAATATATATATATATATATATATATATATAATATGATATGATATGATATGATATGATTTGATATGATATGATATGTTATGTTATGATGTGATATGATATGATATGTTATGTTATGATGTGATATGATATGATATGTTATGATATGATATGATATGAAATGATATACCACCTACTTAATATAATATATAATATAGTAATATAATTATATCACCTCCTTAAATATTTGGAACCTAAAAATTAGCTCTCCTACTCCTATACCTATGTACACCATCTATTTCTCTTCCTAAATTTATCATAAAATCTAAACTTCAGTAAATTCTTACGTCCCTCCTTTGTCCAAAAGAGTTGCAACTCTTGTTAAACCTGTGTTCTCAAACAGAAAATTAAGTTAAAAAAATAAGAATAAAAAATAAAATATACCGATAAATAGTACCTCGTGTTCGTAAAAACTTCTAAATTGAGCGAGCTTGCTCAGAATCAATATAACCTGCAAAATATTTTTAAAATCTCGTTCAAACTTAAATCGTATTAGTACAATATCATTCAAACATATGCTAACAACAATTTCTAATTTTAATAATACCTTTGTTACTGAAATTTCTTCAAGCTTGAAAATACCAAAATTGATCCAATTTCGAGAAGCTGAATCTTCTATATTTTATCCCCATCCTCATTACATGGTTGCAAGCTGTACGTTACAAAAATTCACTCAACCTTTCCAAGCCACTCTATGCACTCAACATTTCCAAAATATTAACAAAATTTTCACTTGGATACAAACAGATTTCAATACATTCAAATGGGTGCCCAAGTGAAAAATTGTATCCAACCATAAGTATAAAATAAAGTAGAATAATTAAGAATTAAGTATTGTAAAACAAAAAACACTAAATAGATTTACATAAAAGAAATCATTCAACATCCAAATCACAATTAGTTTAAGACATAATTCTTGGTAGTTTATTTAATGACCACCAACGAACCATCACATTCAAGCAAGACCAATCAAAAAAATAACTATATTTCAAACAATGTTTAGAATTATACGTGACTCATATATTGGTCGACCCATCAACCAATCTGTAAACCATAATATAACATATATTTATATTTATGTATTACATATTTATATAATAAATATTATGTATATGTTTAAATAACATATTATATATTTATATATTTACATACATAAGTATGTATATAATGTATAATATATAATAGATAATATAATATATATATATATATATATATATATATATATATATATGATATATGATATGATATGATATGATATGATATGTTATGTTATGATGTGATATGATATGATATGTTATGATATGATATGATATGAAATGATATACCACCTACTTAATATAATATATAATATAGTAATATAATTATATCACCTCCTTAAATATTTAGAACCTAAAAATTAGCTCTCCTACTCCTATACCTATGTACACCATCTATTTCCCTTCCTAAATTTATCATAAAATCTAAACCTCAGTAAATTCTTACGTCCCTCCTTTGTCCAAAAGAGTTGCAACTCTTGTTAAACCTGTATTCTCAAACAGAAAATTAAGTTAAAAAAATAAGAATAAAATATAAAATATACCGATAAATAATACCTCATGTTCGTAAAAACTTCTAAATTGAGCGAGCTTGCTCAGAATCAATACAACCTGCAAAATATTTTTAAAATCTCGTTCAAACTTAAATCGTATTAGTACAATATCATTCAAACATATGCTAACAACAATTTCTAATTTTAATAATACCTTTGTTACTGAAATTTCTTCAAGCTTGAAAATACCAAAATAGATCCAATTTCGAGAAACTGAATCTTCTATATTTTATCCCCATCCTCATTACATGGTTGCAAGCTGTACGTTACAAAAATTCACTCAACCTTTCCAAGCCACTCTATGCACTCAACATTTCCAAAATATTAACAAAATTTTCACTTGGCACAACATATACATTCAAATGGGTGCCCAAGTGAAAAATTGTATCCAACCATCATAAGTATAAAATAAAGTAGAATAATTAAGAATTAAGTATTGTAAAACAAAAAACACTAAATAGATTTACATAAAAGAAATCATTCAACATCCAAATCACAATTAGTTTAAGACATAATTCTTGGTAGTTTATTTAATGACCACCAACGAACCATCACATTCAAGCAAGACCAATCAAAAAAATTACTATATTTCAAACGATGTTTAGAATTATACGTGACTCATATATTGGTCGACCCATAAACCAATCTGTAAACCATAATATAACATATATTTATATTTATGTATTACATATTTATATAATAAATAATATGTATATGTTTAAATAACATATTATATATTTATATATTTACATACATAAGTATGTATATTATGTATAATATATAATAGATAATATATATATATATATATATATATATAATATGATATGATATTATATGATATGTTATGTTATGTTATGATGTGATATGATATGTTATGATATGATATGATATGAAATGATATACCACCTACTTAATATAATATATAATATAGATAATAATATATATATATATATATATAATATGATATGTTATGATATGATATGTTATGATATGATATGAAATGATATACCACCTCCTTAATATAATATATAATATAATAATATAATTCTATTACCTCTTTAAATTTTTTGAACCTAAAAATTAGCTCTCCTACTCCTATACCTAAGTACACCATCTATTTCCCTTCCTAAATTTATCATAAAATCTAAACCTCACTACATTCTTACGTCCCTCCTCTGTCCAAAAAGGTTGCAACTCTTGTTAAACCTGTGGTCTCAAACAAAAAATTAAGTTAAAAAAATAAGAATAAAAAATAAAATATACCGATAAATAGTACCTCACGTTCGTAAAAACTTCAAAATTAAGCGAACTTGCTAAGAATCAATATATAACCTGCAAAATATTTTTAAAATCTCGTTCAAACATAAATCACGTTAGTACAATATCATTCAAACAACAGTTTTTGATTTTAATAATACCTTTGTTACTGAAATTTCTTCTAGCTTGAAAATACAAAAATTGATCCAATTTCGAGAAGCTGAATCTTCTATATTACATGGTTGCAAGCTGTACGTTACAAAAATTCACTCAATATTTCCAAGCTACACTCTATGCACTTAATATTTCCAAGATATTAACAAAATTTTCACTTGGCACAACATATACAAACAGATTTCAATACATTCAAATGGGTGCCCAAGTGAAAAATTGTATCCAACCAAAAGTATAAAATAAAGTAGAATAATTAAGAATTAAGTATTGTAAAACAAAAACACTAAATAGATATACATAAAAGAAATCATTTAACATCCATATCACAATAAGTTTAAGACATAATTCTTGGTAGTTTATTCAATGACCACCAACGAACCATCACATTCAAGCAAGACCAATAAAAAAAATTACTATATTCCAAACAAAGTTTATAATTACACGTGACTCTTATATTGGTTGACCCATAAATCAATCTGTAAACCATAATATATAATATGTAGATGTATATATTTATATAACATATTTTATATTTATATATTTACATACATACGTATGTATAATATATAATAGATAATATAATATAATATAATACATATATAGAGATATACATTATCTATATTACATATATAATATAATATAATAATATAATAATATGTTATGATATGGATATGATATGTTATGTTATGATATGATATGATATACCACCTCCTTAATATAATATATAATATAATATAATAATAATATAATTATACCACCTCCTTAAATATTTGGAACTTATAAAATTAACTCTCCTACTCCTATACATAAGTACACCCATCTATTTTCTTTCCTAAATTTATCATAAAATCTAAATCGGCACGTGTATGTTTGTGTGCTCGAGTGTTGGTCTTTGTGATTCTGCAAGTGCGTGAGTACATCTGTGTCACAAGATAGGATTCTGCTGTAGTTTAAAGTACTGAACGTAATTTTAGACCTAAGCTAATACACATTAAAGACATACTTTACATATAGATCTAATAAGAATGCATTTGTTACCTGCATGAACCACCACAGGTTCAGTAGTTTGTCTCACAGCTCCGTTGCTATTGAAGTCTACTTACCTCACTCTTTATTGTATTATCAACAATGTGCACCCCATCGTCTGTAGTAATCACTACTGTGCATCTGCAATTACCAAGTAATCAAAAGGAAAAGAAATAGCAGCATTTATCAGGCATACATGTAACAGACATTAAAATTCCTCCATAAATCAATAATTTAGTTTCTTTAACCTTATTATCTATTATTTGATGAATAGTCCACTGTAACAATTCAGGACAGCCTGCAACCTATCGACCAGGCCTTGTAGGTGCTACCTAAGTAGTTTCTTTGTTTCTGCAGACTAATCCAAGTCATTTGTTTCACTTATGCGATGCATCTTTTATTTTAAAATTATCAGGTAGGAAAATGAAGTGAAATAATTAGTAATCTATAGAAGCTTATTCCTCGAAGATTTTATTTAATATGTACATATTAAGCACATACAAAAAAAAAGGATTATAAATCAGAGGGGAGAAACAATTAACAAAGATATGAACTAAAGGGATTTTAGCAAGGCTTTCTGCTACATCAGCTGCAAGGAAGGATCCCTAATAAATATTCGGAAACATGGGCAACAAGATCTAAGATAAAATGACATGGAAGTAAAAACTATGCCAAGGTTTTACAATAGGAGATGTAAATATGACATCAAGAACATTATGCCCTTCTATGCTGACAAGCAGAAAGTCGCCACCTGGTGGATTTGCCTGCCCTATGGATGGTCTCGTCCACACCTTCATTTACAAAAGGAGAATTTTTAGAGTACAAATTTATCACGAGTACTACTGGCCAATCATGCCTCACCAACTTTGACTTGAAATTCAGGTACAAAATATAAATTGATTTGATTATTATTATTGATATTTACTTGTTTTTAGATAAAACATGTTCTATGATACTATTATTTATTTTGAACCAAAAAAAAAACACCAGAACAGGCAGAACCCAGGAGACAGAAAAAATCGAAATGTTATAGAAGCTTGGCTTTTATTTGGTCTTCTCTCCTTAGTTTGGATAGTATTTAGGCTTCTCTCCTCAGCTTCGCTTTTATTTTGGCTTTTATTTAGGCTTCTCTCCTTAGTTTGGAGAGACAAGATACCTAGTCTTTTGCAAATGATAAAAAGAATTTCATTGTAATGATACAACAATATATTACCTCAGCGTCACCTAGGGACAGTTCTTCAATCTCCTTTACAGTTTCAATCCAGTTCAACTGAAATGTAACTTTCAAATGTCAAGCTGAGGAATCGTTCACTTATTCCAGTAATTGTTACGACATAAATATTAAATATCAAATGATGTGCACAACTTACAGGATTAATTAAAACTGGGATTGAACCACCTAAATTATTTTTGTACTGCTTGCCCATGATCATGAAGATAAATTCCCCTGCCGTTTTAAAATAGTCTACAAGAGCAAGTAGGCAACTAATCATTATTTGGTTCAAACATCAAACATCAAAGATGAGCAAAGAAAATTTGTAATAATGTAAGGAACTAAGGATTACAAAAAAAATCAATGTATAGAGTAGCGGAACTACTTCAATGGCGTTTGTGGTCCAGGGTCTGGGAAAATCATATGAAGAATTAATGCATTTACTTCGAATGTACAAGAAAATGGTTAAGACGGACAAACTAACTGTCCATTTCCCAAATAAAAAATGTTCATATAAAGAAATAATTGCAATCCCAAACTAACTATAATTCACATAATAAAGATCAAGGAAACCGATTAAGATCATAGAGAAAACACAGTGCATATGGTATGGTATATATTTGAGCAAAATAGGTACATAAACTAAAATGAGTCCCTCTGAAAGTTGAATGTAAACAAAGTTAGTGGATGTGTCTTACCATTTTCATGTTATAATAAAAAACTATAATGCACATCTGCTTCAAATTCTAATATTTCATGATGCAAATCAGTTAACCACAACATGTTATATACTTGGAACTATCCAAATCCTTTCCAGTTCAAAAACAAATCAATTCCATGGAAATTAATTCCTTATCTCTGTTTTCTTTAATATTCGGCCTATTGGTTCTTCCATATTTGCAAGTGTGCGAACAGAATTTGCTAGAGCTGAGATCTACAGTATGCTAGTATCCAATCAACTCTATCAAATATTCTCGAATTCTCAAGTATCTATGCTTCATTTTTGTTTTTGTTTGTTGTTTTTTTTGTGTTGAGGGGGTTAGTATATTATTGAAACCATTTGGGTTATGAAGTTAAAAAACAACAAAAAAGTTGCTGATAAAACATGAGAATTCCAGCAACTAATAAGCAATTACTTGCCTTGCCAGGTTTCAAGGCCAAACAATCTATTAATGACTCATCACATCCTGCATCACATCCCGCTTCCTGTGCAGCATTAACATCTGCTTCATTCTCATCCGAGATTGAACTTTCATTTGCCTCTAGTGCATCAGCTACAACCAACAAAATTTTCCTTCTGTCTTCTGAAGGCACAAAGCAATTTTATTAGCTTATAAAGTCAACATTTTCCCTACATGTTAAAGATCAAGCTGAGCAGAAGTTTCAAAGTAATAAGCTTCGTCTTTAAAGAGTCATATTGGTACATGCATTCCAAGATGTGAGATATCTATGGATGTGATGGCATTAACCTGAAGCCTTCTGGAACAATCCCGTGCTGCAATAGCCATTTCACGTGCACCAACTTCAATGAGTGAAATCCATGAACTCGCATTTTGATGAAAGAGAGTACCAATACGTTCTCCGCTTAGTACCTTTATGATGTTATCAGTGGCAAAGCCGCTTACAAATGATGGAAACATATTAAGAACATAAACAGAAAAAGAAAAAGAAAATCAAATTTAGATGAGAAAGTAACTTCACAATGCTAGAGCATATGTTTAAGTCTTCATTATATGATAGTAACTTTCAGATTTCTGTACCATGCATTTTATAAAATGCCACTACGTAAAATGAATAAGAACGACATTTACAGATTATCAAGCTATCTAAATGAACTAGTGAGTGCACGGACTAAGCCTTATTAATCAATAACAAGAAGTTAACTAATTAAATGCAGCACCAAACAAAAAGGGGGAAAACACCAACAAGGCTATGTTGGCTGAACATATAAGACTGAGAGAATGGTACTAGAAGAGTGCATGACGTAGATTTATACCTGGCAACGACAACTGGGGTACCACCAAATGACATAGATTTACTTTAGCATCCATTCTTCCCCCTCGGCCCATCCTCGATTTATCACCAAATGCAATTACTCCTTGATGTCTTTCTTTTACATATGTATGGAGCAGCTTTGAATGTGGATCACAAGGAGGGCAGCTATAAAGGCCATCATCACTCAACAACACGAAAAGATAAGCTTTTAGCTCCATAGCCAGAAGAGATGTCAAACTGTCATTATCCCAAAAAATGCCAGAAAAATCCTGCAAATGGTATCATAATCAGTATTAACGATTTATTGGAGATGAAAAATACATTAATTCTATTTCTATATAATTTCTTTATGTAACCTGTGTCATGGGCATGGCATAACAATAACAGTGCGCTACTCTGCCAAGTGAAGGCTGTTCATATCAGCTGAAGCTGACAATATAGATGCCAAACTAACTATAATTCACATAATAAAGATCAAGGAAACCGATTAAGATCATAGAGAAAACACTATATATTTGAGCAAAATAGGTACATAAACTAAAATGAGTCCCTCTGAAAGTTGAATGTAAACAAAGTTAGTGGATGTGTCTTACCATTTTCATGTTATAATAAAAAACTATAATGCACATCTGCTTCAAATTCTAATATTTCATGATGCAAATCAGTTAACCACAACATGTTATATACTTGGAACTATCCAAATCCTTTCCAGTTCAAAAACAAATCAATTCCATGGAAATTAATTCCTTATCTCTGTTTTCTTTAATATTCGGCCTATTGGTTCTTCCATATTTGCAAGTGTGCGAACAGAATTTGCTAGAGCTGAGATCTACAGTATGCTAGTATCCAATCAACTCTATCAAATATTCTCGAATTCTCAAGTATCTATGCTTCGTTTTTGTTTTTGTTTGTTGTTTTTTTTGTGTTGAGGGGGTTAGTATATTATTGAAACCATTTGGGTTATGAAGTTAAAAAACAACAAAAAAGTTGCTGATAAAACATGAGAATTCCAGCAACTAATAAGCAATTACTTGCCTTGCCAGGTTTCAAGGCCAAACAATCTATTAATGACTCATCACATCCTGCATCACATCCCGCTTCCTGTGCAGCATTAACATCTGCTTCATTCTCATCCGAGATTGAACTTTCATTTGCCTCTAGTGCATCAGCTACAACCAACAAAATTTTCCTTCTGTCTTCTGAAGGCACAAAGCAATTTTATTAGCTTATAAAGTCAACATTTTCCCTACATGTTAAAGATCAAGCTGAGCAGAAGTTTCAAAGTAATAAGCTTCGTCTTTAAAGAGTCATATTGGTACATGCATTCCAAGATGTGAGATATCTATGGATGTGATGGCATTAACCTGAAGCCTTCTGGAACAATCCCGTGCTGCAATAGCCATTTCACGTGCACCAACTTCAATGAGTGAAATCCATGAACTCGCATTTTGATGAAAGAGAGTACCAATACGTTCTCCGCTTAGTACCTTTATGATGTTATCAGTGGCAAAGCCGCTTACAAATGATGGAAACATATTAAGAACATAAACAGAAAAAGAAAAAGAAAATCAAATTTAGATGAGAAAGTAACTTCACAATGCTAGAGCATATGTTTAAGTCTTCATTATATGATAGTAACTTTCAGATTTCTGTACCATGCATTTTATAAAATGCCACTACGTAAAATGAATAAGAACGACATTTACAGATTATCAAGCTATCTAAATGAACTAGTGAGTGCACGGACTAAGCCTTATTAATCAATAACAAGAAGTTAACTAATTAAATGCAGCACCAAACAAAAAGGGGGAAAACACCAACAAGGCTATGTTGGCTGAACATATAAGACTGAGAGAATGGTACTAGAAGAGTGCATGACGTAGATTTATACCTGGCAACGACAACTGGGGTACCACCAAATGACATAGATTTACTTTAGCATCCATTCTTCCCCCTCGGCCCATCCTCGATTTATCACCAAATGCAATTACTCCTTGATGTCTTTCTTTTACATATGTATGGAGCAGCTTTGAATGTGGATCACAAGGAGGGCAGCTATAAAGGCCATCATCACTCAACAACACGAAAAGATAAGCTTTTAGCTCCATAGCCAGAAGAGATGTCAAACTGTCATTATCCCAAAAAATGCCAGAAAAATCCTGCAAATGGTATCATAATCAGTATTAACGATTTATTGGAGATGAAAAATACATTAATTCTATTTCTATATAATTTCTTTATGTAACCTGTGTCATGGGCATGGCATAACAATAACAGTGCGCTACTCTGCCAAGTGAAGGCTGTTCATATCAGCTGAAGCTGACAATATAGATGCCAAACTAACTATAATTCACATAATAAAGATCAAGGAAACCGATTAAGATCATAGAGAAAACACTATATATTTGAGCAAAATAGGTACATAAACTAAAATGAGTCCCTCTGAAAGTTGAATGTAAACAAAGTTAGTGGATGTGTCTTACCATTTTCATGTTATAATAAAAAACTATAATGCACATCTGCTTCAAATTCTAATATTTCATGATGCAAATCAGTTAACCACAACATGTTATATACTTGGAACTATCCAAATCCTTTCCAGTTCAAAAACAAATCAATTCCATGGAAATTAATTCCTTATCTCTGTTTTCTTTAATATTCGGCCTATTGGTTCTTCCATATTTGCAAGTGTGCGAACAGAATTTGCTAGAGCTGAGATCTACAGTATGCTAGTATCCAATCAACTCTATCAAATATTCTCGAATTCTCAAGTATCTATGCTTCGTTTTTGTTTTTGTTTGTTGTTTTTTTTGTGTTGAGGGGGTTAGTATATTATTGAAACCATTTGGGTTATGAAGTTAAAAAACAACAAAAAAGTTGCTGATAAAACATGAGAATTCCAGCAACTAATAAGCAATTACTTGCCTTGCCAGGTTTCAAGGCCAAACAATCTATTAATGACTCATCACATCCTGCATCACATCCCGCTTCCTGTGCAGCATTAACATCTGCTTCATTCTCATCCGAGATTGAACTTTCATTTGCCTCTAGTGCATCAGCTAC
Organism: Panax japonicus; assembly: GCA_020205505.1. NCBI lineage: Eukaryota > Viridiplantae > Streptophyta > Magnoliopsida > Apiales > Araliaceae > Panax > Panax japonicus. The sequence continues at coordinate 62,241,699 of CM035110.1, forward strand.
AACCAACAAAATTTTCCTTCTGTCTTCTGAAGGCACAAAGCAATTTTATTAGCTTATAAAGTCAACATTTTCCCTACATGTTAAAGATCAAGCTGAGCAGAAGTTTCAAAGTAATAAGCTTCGTCTTTAAAGAGTCATATTGGTACATGCATTCCAAGATGTGAGATATCTATGGATGTGATGGCATTAACCTGAAGCCTTCTGGAACAATCCCGTGCTGCAATAGCCATTTCACGTGCACCAACTTCAATGAGTGAAATCCATGAACTCGCATTTTGATGAAAGAGAGTACCAATACGTTCTCCGCTTAGTACCTTTATGATGTTATCAGTGGCAAAGCCGCTTACAAATGATGGAAACATATTAAGAACATAAACAGAAAAAGAAAAAGAAAATCAAATTTAGATGAGAAAGTAACTTCACAATGCTAGAGCATATGTTTAAGTCTTCATTATATGATAGTAACTTTCAGATTTCTGTACCATGCATTTTATAAAATGCCACTACGTAAAATGAATAAGAACGACATTTACAGATTATCAAGCTATCTAAATGAACTAGTGAGTGCACGGACTAAGCCTTATTAATCAATAACAAGAAGTTAACTAATTAAATGCAGCACCAAACAAAAAGGGGGAAAACACCAACAAGGCTATGTTGGCTGAACATATAAGACTGAGAGAATGGTACTAGAAGAGTGCATGACGTAGATTTATACCTGGCAACGACAACTGGGGTACCACCAAATGACATAGATTTACTTTAGCATCCATTCTTCCCCCTCGGCCCATCCTCGATTTATCACCAAATGCAATTACTCCTTGATGTCTTTCTTTTACATATGTATGGAGCAGCTTTGAATGTGGATCACAAGGAGGGCAGCTATAAAGGCCATCATCACTCAACAACACGAAAAGATAAGCTTTTAGCTCCATAGCCAGAAGAGATGTCAAACTGTCATTATCCCAAAAAATGCCAGAAAAATCCTGCAAATGGTATCATAATCAGTATTAACGATTTATTGGAGATGAAAAATACATTAATTCTATTTCTATATAATTTCTTTATGTAACCTGTGTCATGGACATGGCATAACAATAACAGTGCGCTACTCTGCCAAGTGAAGGCTGTTCATATCAGCTGAAGCTGACAATATAGATGCCAATGTAACAGAGTCAAACCTAAAGTTTTCTAGCCTCATTAAATGGCACAAACGAATCGCACTCTCAGCCTGATCATGGTGGACATATAACATGATATTAGCAAATTCCAAGTAACCACATCTTTCTCAAGCATCCTACTAAAGACTAGCTCAGCATCCTTGATCAAACCAACATTTGAATAAAGATTTATTATGGAAGTACCCAAAATGTAACATGAGTGGGTTCTATTCCTTCCATCCTCATATCATAAAAGACCACAACTGCTTCCTCCATCAAACCATTTTGAACATAACTCAAAATCATTGAATTCCATGTCACTATGTTTCTCTGAAACATACGATCAAACACCTTCCCCGCATCATTTATAACACCACACTTTCCATACATATCAACAAGACTACTGGCAACAAAAACACAATCTTCAAAACCAAATTTCAACACATACCGATAATTGTAAATCACGAGCAAATATTATAATGTCTCATAAACTATAATTGTGAAACACTTCATTTTGAACCTAGAATTAGCATAGTATTATCACTCTACGGTAAAGCAGTCCTAGTCACAAGGCAATTCTCGAAATTAAATTGCAAAACGACAAGATGCTTTTAAGCCAACATTGAAATCAGTGATATATTATGAATCAAAAAGAAAACCAATATCCCAAGCGGACAAGAGTAATTCATTCCGGAAATCTTTTAGTAAAGTTTACACAAAAAAGTAAATTTTTGCAATAGACATGAACTAAAATTGACATATTTCTACCTAAAAATGAGCACTATGAAGACATTACTGATATTTTCCACTTAAGATATGGCTACGATAGGCTCCTGTGGGAAGCAATGAACCTGAGTGGAATTGTCAAACAGGTCGGCTGCACATACATGCCATGATGTATGGCAGCCCTGTGACGAGCCAAGAATGCCAATCAAACCCAAGATTGGCTCATTCGTCCATTGGTGCCCAGCAGAGCAGTCCCGTATGCCATTAAGCCAGCAGATGCTGCATCTAGCACACAACAGCATGCAAGTCCACAGCAGGCAAGCAGCAAGGAGTGCGTGCTCATGCAAGCACCCGGATCGCACAAACTCAGCTTCAGCATTATACTGCCCCACAAGAATACATAAATCTATGACTAGATTTTAATACCATGGTAAGAAGCTTTTGGAAAGTCACCTGTTGCTGCTGATCCTTCCACTGACAACATAGCAGCAGTTGCTTCTCTCTGAAGTACTGCCATAGAAGCTCTCTGCTCGGTCATTCTTGCTTCTGCACTTTTAAGTTTTATGACACTGTTTACAGAAGGATCTTTGCATCTTGCTTGATGCCTAATTACTTCAGCTGTCTATTGAAAGAATAATTAGAAATAAGAAGAGAGAAACAACTCAATAAACTTAACGCAACACAAAATACACCCGAATTGACTTCAATAATACCTGAGCTTCAACCTCTTGCCGGAGTCTCTCATTACGATGAGTCAAGTGATGAGCATCCTCCAATGGAGCTCCTGTTATTGATAACCGTAGTGGCTCAGAAACCTACAAGGATACACACATATTTTCAAGTTAGGAGGCATGATACTCTAAGACTGGACACTACAAGTTCTCAAACAAATTAATAAACACTCTGCCCCCGTTGAAAGTGCCCAGACCAAATAATGGAGATCACAGACCAAATAATGGAGATACTCTCCATACGGTATCCAATCTATTCCAATTTTCTGTATTTTTTTTTGGATCATATCTTAGGCAATCTAATCCACCTTATCGTTGAACATTTGACTCACACTGATGTAGATCTTTTCAAGATCAACCAACTCGTTCACAAATGGAGAAGCCAAGTACCCATCCAAGAAACAGATAATCACATTGGAGATTTTTTTTTTTGTTTTTAAACATTTACCCTCACTGAATCTAGTGCAGTTCTGCTCGTTAAAATAGCTCTCAGGGATTGTCCATACTCTGACTATTTCTCTCGGTTAATTCTCCAGTCTTTATCTCGATAAAACAATGGGCATCACTTTTATTTTACTTTTATCTCACAATGGAAAGTGTTTTCCTGGCACCCCTTTGTGTTCTTGACAATGCTTGTGACAAGGTGCAACCTAAACGAGAAAGAGGAAACACACCCTGGGTGCTAGGTACGTGGGGTGGGACACAAATAGATATTGACATGCACTAGCATAAGTATTAAGCAACGTCCACTGATCATATGATACTTCAAAAAATTTTACTATTTGAGCAACATAACACTAGACATGTTAATTTCTAAGTTAGCTCCTTAAATTATATCAAAGTAAATGGCAAAAATTTTTAGTTTCAAGCAATGGCTGACATGTTAATTTCTAGGTTGGCTCGTAAAATTACATCAAAGCAAATGACAAATATTTTTTGTTTCAAGCAATGGCTCCTCCTAAACTATATTATGACAGTGCAAGATCAACATTGTTTCTCACATACATGAAACAAGAAGGAATATAGCCTGATCAACAAAAATCCCAAGCATAGTTTTCTTTTCATTTTGTATTGAACCATGTGCAGTACCAAATTGAAGAGCAGCTCTTGCAAGTGGAGAACCACCACTTTGAGTCTCAGTCCCATATTTGCAACAGTTTTCAGCCAACTTTCTAGCTAAAAAAATCAGGGTAAAAAATTTCATCAATGATTTATAAGAAACATATCTGAAGAAGCAGAACCACACTCACCTATTTCCAGTTGCTTTTTGCTTGCTGAAACAAAACCTTCAACCCCACAAACAATATCCCTTTGAAAACGCTGCAAAATCATGAATTTAAGAATTTTTCACATAATAAAATCTCTTCTAAGATGTTAAAGGAAATTGCATCACAACATTCGTATATGATATATCGAATAGTTAACAAATCAAAAAAAGTTTATATGAACAACACATTTATAGATAACACGCACATAAGCCATCTGTACTAAACTAGAACAGCCAAACAAAATTTAGGAAAATCTATGAAACTATAAAGTAGAAAATTAGAAATGAAGATTTTCAGAACGATATTCTATAGAGAAATGTATACATACAGCACCCATAAATTTCTGAAGATTCTGAGTGTTGTTGCCAAAGAAATACATAAGACCAATTGGAACTGTTACATACACAACAAACTTTGTGATCTCCAATAGATAGCATACGAATGCAAAGATTTTTTGGTCGTAAACCCTAGAATTAGCAGAATAAGATATCAAGTATCTACAGTAAAGCAGAGATCCTATTCATAAGGCAATTCTCGAAATTAAATTGCAAAATAACAAGCTGCTTTTAAGCCAACATTGAAAGCAGTGATAATGAATCAAACATTCAATCAGACAAAGTTTATATGAACAACACATTTATTATAGATTACATACATATACACGCACATAAGCCATCAGTACTGAACGAGAATAGCCAAACAAAATTTAGGAAAATCTATGAAACTATAAAGTAGAAATGAAGATTTTCAGAATGATATTCTATTGAGAAACATATACATACAGCGCCCATGAATTTCTGAAGATTCTGAGTGTTGTTGTCGAAGAAATACATAAGACCAATGGGAACAGTTACATATACAGCGAACTTTGCGATCTCCAATACACCCTTCGAAGTTCCCAACAATGACCTTTTCTAAAAGAGACAACCCTAGATTTCCAAATCCATGTGGAGAAGACTCTGTACGCAGCTCCCGAACTATTTCCAAACCATAGATTCCTAATTAACTACAAGCAAAGGTTAAAACGAAGGTGAAAGTCGTGATTTTGTTCTGGGATGTAAAGCCAAGAGATGAAGAAAGGGAAGAAGAAGAAATTGGGACCCCAAGATCTGAGATTCGGAGACGAGAAAAATAGGAGATGAGAGAACGAAGAATATCTGAGATTTGGGTGAAATTGGATTTTGTACACAAATTATTCAAAAGCTAGTAGGAACTCTCTCCCTCTCACACACGCATGAAATTCAAATAATGTGAATTGAAAGCCTCTGCACATGAAATTCAAATTCAAGAGCCAGTAGGATCTCTCTCACACACGCATAAAATTCAAATAATGTGAATCGAAAGCCCTCATATCTAACGGTAACTCTAGCCGCAGGATCTTTGTTATGCAAGTTTATAATCTCAAGCCTACTGCTCCTGTGGATTTAATAAGTTTAGTCAGATGTTTATTTAGAGTGAAATTATTTATAGATAATTTAAAATAATTACGTATTATGTTTATTTTATTTTTAAAATTATTTAAATTGTTGAATAAAATTAATAACAAAGTAATTTTATTCTCAATAGTGTGTGAATATAGATGGACTAGTAATTGTCCGGGACGAAATATTTTCTCTTTTCGTTTCAACAATTTTACTTTTATTTTTTCTCTCTCCTCCTTCCTCCCCCGCCACTATTTCCTTGAATTTGAATAGTCTTTGTACTTTTCCGTCCAAATTTAAAATGGGTTCTATCTATACAGAATATATCGATCATTTAAAAAAAATAAAGATTAATTTTATCCACAAATTTTAAATCACAAATGGTAGGAATTATGTCATTTGGTTAGAAATGATATTAAATAGTCCCCTATTTCAAGTTATTTTTCTCTAAGTCCAATTTTTAACACAAACAAGGGACTTAAAATCAAGTAACATAATTGAATTGTATTTTTTTAACCAAAATAATTTGGGCATTTAGTTATTCGGTCATTCTGTAAATTAAAATAATATTCAATATTCGGGTATAATAACAATTTGTAAATTGACTTACTCAGTTAACCTGAATAACAATTTAAGAAATAAAAAAAATAATTAAAATTTTTATTTAGTTTCGTTATTTCCCGAAATAGCTTGATAGCAAATCAAGTATACCGGTATTTGGTATTTTTGATATTTTAGTATTTTGATCTTTGTTCGATTACCCAAAACAGCTTCATTTCGACATCATCCGATTGTAATTGAATTCACAAATTCATTTTGGTTATAATTGAATGTTCAATCTTAATATTATCTACCTTTATTATAAAGGGAAAGTGAATGAAAAGCGGTTAAGATTGGGGTAAGTGTGTAATACATTATAATTGCAATTTTAAATTATTAACAGTTATTTCAATCCTTTTTATCTCTACAACTGTCATTTTCCCTTTTCAGCCTTCATATTCCAGTTCTTATTAATAGTTAAAATTTAAATTTCAAACATATTTATCAATAAATTAAAAATTATCATGTGCACCGCGTGTGTACGTGCATACTAGTAATAATAATTATTATTAAATACTCTTTCTTTAAAAAATATAAGATTATTATTAATTTTTTTAAGTCATGTGAAATCATTTCAAAACTCAAAATTGACATAAAATTATTTAATTTAGTAAATAAAATGAAACTTGGTTAATAATTACTAGTTAAATGCACACACAATAATTGTGTATATGTGCACACCTAGAAGGGGGTTGAATATAGAGGTGCTGATTCTCAAACCAATTATATATCAATTACAATTTTAAAATTTTCTGTTTCAAAATGAATTCAAACAGGTAAGACATGTCTATTTTGGTGTTTGTTTTCTTAAGTTCTACTTCGGTTATTATTCAGACGGGATGTCATGTCTGCTTAGGTGTCTAGATTAGTGTTAATTCACAAGAGTATGACAAAAATAATATATGCAGATGTGTATGATAGATATTCAAATGCAAAATGACAAAATAATAAACACCCCAAGATTTTTACGTAGTCAGACCCCTACCCTCTAACTTAGTGGTCTAATTCATATCCAATACCAATTGGTATTGGAGAATCCTTTTATTAAAATAATATTCAAACAATTACAAATTCACTACAAAAAATTTGTGAGTCTGTAACAAACGTTTTTCATTGCTAAAGGTGCAAAATTTCGTTATCAAATGCCATTTGCAAAGATTTTTCAGTCGTTGGACCATTCATTGCGCAATGAGCGTTACTAATTGTCTAATAACGAAATTATTTTGTTCGTTGCAGAAAGTGAGATATTTCACAGCAAAAATTTGTTTTCGGGTAAAAACATAAATCATTTAACAACGAAATGTATTGTTGCAAATTTATTAAGAAATTGTTACTGAAAAAAACTTTCGTTGCAAAATCCACCTAGTTGGCAACGAAAAAAAACCTTTATTTTCTTTGTCAACAAAGATAAAATTCGCAGTGTTTGATACACATTAGCCAACGATGTTTGTCGTTGCTAAACAGTATGAAAATTGTAGCCTTAACTGATTTTCGTTACTGATTGTATACTTTTTGGTAACAATAATTGTTGCTAAATGTGCAAAATAAACCAATCATATATTAGTTTGCTACGAAATTATTCATTGTCGTTGATTTTGTTATGGATAATTATTATCAGTTAGCAACGACACTGTTCGATGATGATTGTTTTTCGAGAGCAACAAAAGTTGTCAATTAACAGCGATATTATACGTTGTCATTTGATACAATAGATTTTGATTGTATCAGTGTCAAATCTTGTTATGTAACGAATGTCAAAATTATTTTACGAACAAAATAAATTGTAGCTCAATGACCACATAACAAATTATGGTCCAAATACAAAAAAACTTAAATATTATATACTAAATAAAATCATTCAGTACATGATCATCATCTTTACAATCAACTATCTAAACATGTCACTATAAGAACTCGAATTTTCAAAAATTATTAAAATAAAAATTTAGTAAATAAAATTCATAAGGCATAAGAAGGGTTCGAATAAGAATATATATATATATATATATATATATATATATATAGAGAGAGAGAGAGAGACCAAGGATCAAGAGCATTCCTCTTATCTAGCATTCCTTCTTAAATATCACTTCTTTATTAAAACTACGTCGTTTTTGAGATTCATTTAAAAAAAAAGTGGGGCCGCGGGTGGCATTTTTGTAAATAAAAAGAAAACAAGTGGGACCACTCTCTTTTAAAAAAACTCCAAAACGATGTAGTTTTAATAAAGGAGTAATATAAACTATGCAATAAGTGATTTATGTGTTTAATAAATATATTATTATTATTATTATTATTATAAATTTGTTATTTATTGAAGAGACGAGTTATTTGAAGTAAAAAAGATGGATAGAAATTTATCTATCGATATTAAATAATTTATGTGAAATTATTTTATCGTAGTATGTTGGTGACATTAAATATCTTTGATAATCACCAATTTCTTGAGTATATGTACGAGTAAGTATCAAGTCTAAGATAGTGCAACCGTACCCTTTAATGGTGGATGTATGGGAGCTGGGCTAAATGATTCCTTCAGAGAGCAGAGGTATATACGAATCAGTAACCAATCTAACTCACCGTGAAAACAGTGTAGACGAGACGTAAACTAATTTGTTGGTTGTTTGTAGGAAACCACTCAGTGTACTATATTGAATACTATTAAAGACTCGATGTGTGCTAGGTTTAGACTTGTATATATATATACACACGTTGTTGACAAGAGAAGAAAATCGATATATCTTTAGATAAATATTGGTTAGAGATTTATTGATTAATATGGAGATATGGTTAAATGTATAGATTAAAGAAAGAAGAGTTGAACTTGAAGTTTAATCTCTAAATTATTGAAGAATGTAGTAATTGATTTTGTAAAGTCAAAAAGGAGATTTATTTTGGTTAGTATAATGAGATAGCATGCAGGGAGCATGTTAAAGGATTTGCGAGTTAAGTTTTGTTTCTGTTGAAGCATAACATGTTTGCGTCCTAATTTAAGGTGGCGCGACCGCGCCACTCTCAAGCCTAAGACCAGCACGGCCGCGCCGGTCTGTAGACAGTTCATGATGAGTTGTGTAATCTGAACTATAGGAATTGTATATTAGTGGCTCCCGAACTATTTCCAAACTCAAAATTGACATAAAATTTTTTAATTTAATAAATAAAATGAAACTTGGTTAATAATTACTAGTTAAGTGCACACATTATAATTGTGTGTATGTGCACACCTAGAAGGGAGTTGAATAGGTGTTGATTCTCAAACCAATTATATATCAATTACAATTTTAAAATTGTTTGTTTTAGAATGAATTCAGACAGGTAAGACATGTCTATTTTGGTGTCTGTTTTCTTAAGTTCTACTTCGGTTATTATTCATATGGGATGTCATGTCTGCTTAGGTGTCTGGATTAGGGTTAATTCACAAGAGTATGACAAAAATAATATATGCAGATGTGTATAATAGATATTCAAATGCAGAATGACAAAACAATAAACACCCCAAGATTTTTACGTAGTTAGACCCTAATTCATGTCCAATACCAATTGGTATTGGAGATTCCTTTTATTAAAATGATATTCAAACAATTACAAATTCATTTCAAAAAATTTGTGATTCTGCAACAAACGTTTTTCATTGCTAAAGTTGCGAAATTTTGTTATCAAAAGTCATTTGCAAAGATTTTTCGGTCGTTGGACCATCCGTTGCGCAATGAGCGTTGCTAATTATCTAAGAACGAAATTATTTTGTTCGTTGCAAAAAGTGAGATATTTCACAACGAAAATTTATTTTCGGGTAAAAGCATAGATCATTTAGCAACGAAATGTATTGTTACAAATTTATTAAGAAATTGTTACTGAAAACAACTTTCGTTGCAAAATCCACCTAGTTGGCAACGAAAAAAACCTTTATTTTCTTTGTCAACGAAGATGAAATTCGTTGTGTTTGATACACATTTGCCAACGATGTTTGTCGTTGCTAAACAGTATGAAAATTGTAGCCTTAACTGATTTTCGTTGCTGATTGTATACTTTTTGGTAATAATATTTGTCGCTAAATGTGCAAAACAAACTAATCATATATTAGTTTGCAACGAAATTATTCGTTGTCGTTAATTTTGTTATGGATAATTATTATCAGTTAGCAACGACACTGTTCGACGATGATTATTTTTCGAGAGCAACGAAAGTTATCGATTAACAACGACATTATATGTTGTCGTTTGATACATTAGATTTTGATTGCATGTATCAGTACTGTCAAATCTTGTTATGTAACGAATATCAAAATTATTTTACGAACAAAACAAATTGTAGCTCAATGACCCCATAACAAATTATGATCCAAATACTATTGGTTTATATACTTTGTGGTTTTAATGATGACAATATTTATATGGGATTAATAGATTTTATATTGACTTATTCTTTAATTGAGTCATGTTATTCAAATATTTTTATGCATATTAATTATATAATAAATAATAGTTTGCATGGGTTATTGCATGGATTAATCACATTGGGCCATGTTATTCAAATATTAATTATATAATATATAATAGTTTGCATGGGTTATTGCATGGAGTAATCACTTTGTTTCCTAGCTCACGCAAGTTACTGTAGTATTGGAATGAGTAAAACAAGTTGTTATTTTTGTCACATGCTTTAAGTTTTTATATAGAATATATATCCAATCCTGATTTGCTTTGAAGACTAATTCAAATTGGAGTATTTTAAGGAGATTGAAAATCTGTTTAATATTCCTTAAACTTCTCATATTTAATTGTGGGGCTATATCCTTCCAATATATATATATATATATATATATATATGTTATCTGTTATATATATATATATAATGAGCTACCAATTTATACGTATTTGGGAGATTTTTTAGGAAAAAATAATTTAAAAAACAGATTTTTTAAAATTTGTATTTTAAAAAAATCTGTATTTTAAAAAATTTGTAAAATCTGTTTTTAAAAAAAATTTGTTTTTTAAAAAAAATCTATTTTTAAAAAAATTTGTCAAATCTGTTTTTAAAAAAATTTATTTTTTTAAAAAAATCTGTTTTTTAAATTTTTTTTTTAAAAATCTGTTTTATACAAAAGTTCCGTTTTTTAAAAAAAAATTATATTTTTTTAAAAATTATGTTTTTTAAAAAAATCTGTTTTTATTAAAAATAATATATTTAAAAAAAAATCTGTTTTATTTTATTATATTTTTGTTATTTTTAAAACTTTAAAATGAATATTATATATTTTTTTTCCACATCAGCATTAATTTTTTTAAAATCTGTTGCCACGTAATTACAACATCATTTTATTTTTTTTTAAAAGCCAGCTGTTAACGTCCGTCCAATTTTTTGGACGGATTGGGTTGATTGTTAATTTTTAAAAAGTTTAATGGGCTAATTGAATATTTTAAGAGCACAATAGCTAATTCGTTAAATCACTATAACCACAGTGGCCAAAAGGTGCTTTTTGCCATAGAATATAATATATTCTATTTATAGAATAACTTTATAAAAATATTCTGTTTTATAGAATAACTGAGTGACTTATCACGTAAGCATCAGTAATTAATACCGTGTGCTACTATGCAACCACGCGTATTACTGTACTTTTAACACCGGGTGTTTCAACAGTTAACGGTAAAACTTCCGCCGTTATTTTCATAAAGTATTTTTGTCATTTTCTCAATCCGACAATAATTTTGTTGTGGGGTCCACCAATGATTGTGTCGTTGTACGAATATTCCCTGTTAAAACGAATATTCCCCGACCAATCGAATATTATATAACAACTTGCGTACTTTAGAAAATTTATAAATATTACGCACAACTATAATATTATATCAATTTCACTCCATAATATTCAAAAATAATATTTATAGAAAATTCATCTTTATTCAAAAAATTGGGGTTTTACATAACTAATGAGACACGTTATTTGTATTTTATTTTTTAAAGCCACATAGAAAAATTAGCCCAATTTTTTAACGTCTATGAGCAAAATGGTATGGAATTACTTGATTGAACATTTTTTAAAAAGTATAGTGGGCTAATTGAATATTTTAAAAGCACAGTGGGGTAAATGTGTTTTTTTCCTCCAATTTTTTAACTTCCGTGAGCAAAATTGGACGAAATTGCTTGATTGAATATTTTTAAAAAGTACAGTGGGCTAATTAAATATTTTAAAAGCACAGTGGCTAATTGTTTTAAACACTACACCCACAGTGGGATAAATGTGATTTTTCCCGATTTAAATTCATCTCTTTTTCTTCTATCAACATGATGTCACATTTCAATGCATTTTAAATCTGGACCATGGGATGGAAAGTCTCTATTTATTTGAAATGGAGAGAATTATAGTAGCCAAAAATGATGCGGTGTGTTTGGACCTCTAAACACACAAAGATGGTGTTTGAAAAACTGAGTGTTAAGACCTGAACAGTTTAGACATCTGAATAATATAGAACCTCTGTCCAAAATTGTGTCTGAATGAAAAAAATATTGTTTGATAATTAATTTTTTTCAAAATGTATGAATAACATAATTTTACCATTTTAACCCTATGTCCAAAATGTCTTTTTTTCATTCTCTCCTTTTTCAAAACCAGCCATCAAAGAGAAACTCCAAGATAGAAACCAATTTTCAATTCTTTGCACTGCTCTACATCTAAAATTGTAGTAGAAAGAACATCGTTGTACAATGATGTAATGTTAAACTTAAATTCAGCAGAGAGTCCCTCTGAAGAAGAAAGTACAATTGCGACCTTATTTGCCTGAGAAGCCTTTGCTGTTGAGGCAACAACCTCACCAAGATTGCGAAATGAAGCTGGGAGGCCCTGTTAAAGTCCTATTAATCCAACCCTTTTCGAGCCAAGACCCGAAAACCAAAGAATAGTCCATTGTCCTACCTTTCCCGTGAAATCTTCCTCGGAAGAGGCTTCAAACAAAAAACCACCTAATTGGGAATCTAGGTTTTGCAGGATTAAGAACAGAGCCGACTGCAGGAGGAAAGAGAGAGAAAGAGGAAATGATGTAGATTGATTAGGGTTATTGGGGATAAAAGAGAAATTTTACAATTTTAAAGAGGTCGTTTTTGTCTAAAAATAGTTAATTTCATTCAGATGGACCTCTAAATAATTTAGATTTAATTTTGTATCTTACCGATTAAGAGGTAAAAAAATTTTACCAAAAAAGTTGTGCATCTAAGCGAATCAAAGACACACATTCTTTAAGACCCAAACAAACACCAGCTAAACATTACTACTGCAAACACTCTAAATATCGATTATCGCAAAATACCCTATGTTGTAATACCCCAAATTATTAATAAATAAAATTTAATTTCCTCTATTTATCATTTTGAAATAGTAAGGGTTGATTTGATTAATGTGGTTAGTTATGGGTAAAATGCGCAAATATTTCAAATAAGCAAGTGGTTATAAAATACTCATTGTTGTCGGAGAATATTCGTTTGGTCGTGAAATATTCTTACTGTCGGGGAAAATTCGCACGACGGCGCAGCCTTGTGTGGGCCCTATAACAGAAAGTAATCGAATGAAGAAAATGACAAGTATAAGTTGTTTATAAATAACGGTGCAGTTGTTACCATTAACACTGTTGGAATACCCGATGGTTAAAACACAATAATACGCGTTGTTGCACAGTAGCAGACGGTATTGCACCAATTATTGATTCTTACGTAAGAAGGCACTACTCAATAATTGTTACAGTAGTTACTGTTTAGTATTTTATTTTATTGATTCAATAATTGCTGCGTTGATATTTTATATTACTGTTGTTTCAATAATTGTCACTACACAGTATTTTCCATTATCGAAGCAATAATTCATATTATCTGAATAATATTATTAGAAAATATTATTGGCAATATCTAGAAAGTTCTGTCTAAGGAGAGGTTTGGTCACCTAATTGCGCGCCAGTAAGGAGAAATCCTTATTGGAAAGCCCCCTCTTTCCTGGGAACTTCCTGATTGTCGGTATTGTGATTCTGTAATATTATTTGTGAATAATTAATTATTTATTTATATGATAAGAAAAATATTTATTTTATGTGGATATAGATGGACAAAATTTTTAAAGTGACAATTGTTGAAAATCGATATTTTATCTTTTCTGATAAAATAATATTTTATTATATTATTATAATATAATAATGATGATATTTTTATAATAAATGTGGGATATATGAGTATATGAGGAGGAAGAGTTTTTTTGTTGCATTAAATGATTAACACATGTTTTGTGTGTCGGTGGATCCCATTTCTTGACTGAAATTTGATTATAGCATGTAAAATCGTCCGTTTATGGATTTCGGTCAATTTCTGTTTGGAATTTGGAAAAACTTTCTTTTGCAAAGTTGTAGAGAATGAAATTTCCTATGAAAAAGACATGTAGTTCGAATTTTTCTGATAAAAGGGCTATTTATTATGAAATATTGAAGTTCCGAAATAATTGATTTTTGGAAGTTTTAATTATTTTTATTAAGAAAAACGTTTTTTTCATTTGAGTGGCACATGTTAATGGTTGAAATCAACTGGTGTGGTGTGCTAAGAAAATTAAGAAAATTATATTATTAATTTATTAAATTTTCTGCCTTGGTGTTCTAAGCATTTTCCTATAAATAGGGTACTTAGGTTAGAATTGAAAATCACATCAGAAACTGAAATCTTCTCTCTCTTTCTCTTTCGATATATTGAGCGTATTCTTGTGAGTATTTTGATACTTTGAGTGTTGCTATACGGTGCAAGTTCCCTGCAGCACTATACCCAGTATTTCAGTCAGAAGTACTATTATTTCGAGGTAAGAGATGTTATTTTTTTCGTAAATGATATTATTTCTTCAATATCATTATGCCGAAATATTGGTCTGAATTTTTATCAAATTTGGAACTTTTCATGTCGAGGTTACTATTCATGAGTTACTATTCACGAGTACTATTCATGAAGCATGATGATTTTTTTGTGAAATTTTTATCTTTTAGTGTCGGAGTTACTATTCATGTATACATCACTATTCACGAATACGACACTATTCACCAAAAGATTAAATTTTTATTTTTCGTCCAAAATATCTATTATGGATACTAGCTTTGATTGTATCTATGTTTTGATCATTCTTGAATTTTACTCCACTATGATTATTTATGAGGTATTTTTGGACATGAAATAGCTGAAATACGAATCCTTAATATTTATTCTTTTGTTTCACTAGATTCGTTTTCTTTAAAATATTTTTCATCATCCTCCGTCCTAAATGATGATATAATTGAATATCTTTGGCCTGTAGTGCAAAGATTAATGATTTCTGATGAATATCTTTGGCCCGTAGTGCAAAGAAGAACAAGTGTTTAGATGAACATGACCAACTGATGAATATTTTGGCCTGTAGTACAAAGATGAATATTTGATTCCAGATATATATTGATTGATGTTACAGGGATAAAATATCGACGATGGACTTTTAAATTCATAGATGATAGTAGATTTCATTCTCTACTTAACTCTTCTAATGAATTATTGTTTTCGCTGCAATTGTTGATCTAAAACTTGTCGTCTATTGTATTCTATTAGATTTTTCCCTGTTGAAGACTAACGATATTTTATTTTATATTAGCTTAGTCATAATGTTCTTTATTGGGCTAGTTGAGCTCACCCTTTTCCTTGTTATTCAATTTTTCTTCTCAGGAGGCGAGAATGTAACGAGTACTAGTCGGGGTGTGGAATGATGGTTCTAGAAGTGGTTCTAATAGTCCTCACTATTCTGTAAAATAGTATATTAATAATTATAATGAGGACTTATTTGAGTGTGGATATTGTCTAGATGACAATATTTGTATTTAAACTCACAGTTTAAGTGTTGTCGTATTTTGCACGACAATTGTATAAATAAAGTTGTAGTTGTTTCTGTACCATGTATTTTGACGACTCAGAATGTGTGTTGTATACCTATTTTGGGAGCGTCACATATGTACTCTTTGGTAAACGAAATTTAAAAAATTTAGGCACCGACCCAATGTCCAGTGCAATTATCAATTTAGGATATACATAAATGAATGCTTTTTTTCTAAAAAATATTTTATCTATATTTAATTATAAGATCAATATTAATTTTTGAAAGTCAAATTGAATCATTTTTAAATTTAAAATTGACAAAATTTATTTAAAAATAAATCCTATAATGGACCATAATTTATAATATTATTAATTGTATTAGCTTAATTAAAAAAAATCACGTCACTTTTTAAGTTTTAAAACATCTTAAATTGTGTTTTAAAAAACTGATAATCTATATTAATAAGATAGAACCCATTTTGAATTTGAACAGGAAAACACAATGACAGTTCAGATTCATTCTAATTGATTTAGACAAAAAAACACAAGGACGATTCAGATTCATTCTAATTGATTTAGACGGGGAAGAGTGATGGGAGAGGAAGGAGAAGAGAGAAGAAATGAAAATTGAATTATTAAAACAAAAAAAGAAAAAAGATTTCGTTATGTCGTGACTAAGACTGAGCAAAAAACATATATAACCGAAAAATCGAACGCAACCGAAATAATTTAATCAAAATATTCTGACAATTCGGTTATTTTTACTATTTCGGTTATATCCGAATTTTTGTACGGTTTTCGGTTAGTTTGTACGGGTATTACTTTTGGGTTATTCGGTTTAACCGAATAATCAAATAACACTTGTGACGCCCCCAAAATTAGGTATACATCACCCATCTTGAGTCGTCAGATACATGGTACAGAATTCAAATACAACTTACTAATACCACTGTCGTGTATAATACGACAAAATACAACTGTGAGTTTGAATACAATAATTGTCTACTAGAGATCATACAAACTCAAAAGGAGTCCTCAATACAATTATTGTCACACTATTTAACAGAATAATGAGGACTACTAATACTATTCTCTGGTCCATCACTCCGTTCCCCGACTCGTCCCAGCTATATTCTCATTTCCTGAAGAGAACATTGAAAGAAAGGGTGAGCTCAACTAGCCCAGTAAGAAATATTATGACTAAGATAATGCAGAATAAATTATCATTAGCCTTCAACAATGTTAAACTGATAAAATACAATAACCATCAAGTTTAACTACAGCGGAACCAGCAATCCATTAAAAGAGTCAAGTAGAAAATAAAAACTACTATCTTTTATGATTTAAAAGGTTTTTCATCATCGTTATAGCTGAGACTCAGCTTAAAAAATATTCCACATCATCGAATCACCCCCGCACTACGACCAAGGATATTCTTTAGTATCACGACCACAATTATTCATGCACTACGGCCAAGAATATTTGTGTATTCATTAATGGTCATGATCATGCCAACAACTGTCCATCAATGTACTACGGGCCAACGAGGATTTTTAATTTTTACATCATTTGTAACATTACGGTCATGATTACACCGAATAATCCCTGTTCATAATCATACCAAGTCCATCCATGCTCCACAGGCCACAGATGACTTTCAAAAATAAAAATAAGAGGATGATGATAATGATATAAGAATTCAATAAAACAAGTTCAAGAATTATTTTATCCAGAAATTATTAATGTCCAAATTGTCAACACGATACTGTTTTGTGGTGTAAAATTCAAGAATGATTAGAAGAATATTTTCATGAAAGTATACTGGATGAAGCACAAATATCAAGGATATTCTACTAATTTCATAAAGTATAGAAGTTAAAGTTTTAACCAACTGAGTATAATAAAGAATGAAATAACAAAAGAAATCACCATGCATGCGATAGACCGCACATGCAGGTTATTCCAACAGAATAATAAATAACGGAACCAGGTCAGGTGAAATTTACACCGACAGGATGTTCCAACAGAATAATAAAGACGGAAACAGATCCGGTGTAAAACACACAAATAGGATATTCCAACAGAATAATAATAAAGACGGAACCAGGTCCGGTGTAAAACACACAGACAGGATGTTCCAACAGAATAATAGAAGAATGTCACCAAGTATAGGGTAAACCGCGTATACAGGTTATTCCGACAGAATAATAAGAAATAGAATAACATAAGGAATTCACCAAGTATAGGGTACACCGCGTATACAGGTCATGTATAGGGTATGCCACTTTTACAGGTTATTCCAACAGAATAACAAAGAATGGAATAACATAAGTTCTCTTCAAGAAGAAAGAATAACACCCCTTACTTTATTTAGGAGATTGAATACTGCAGTAGTGTAGTAACCGAATACTCTTCTTCTTTCTCTCTTATTCTCTCTATACTTTCTCTCTCTATAGCTTGAGCGAATTCGTGAAAAATAATGAAGCCCTAGGCCTCTATTTATAGAAGATTTATTACTATTTACGAAAGTATTTACTATTTACGAAGGTAATTACTATTGACGAAGGTAATTACTATTTACGAAGGTAATTACTATTTACGAAGGTAATTATTATTTACTAAGGTAATTATTATTTACGAAGGTAATTACTATTTACGAAGGTAATTACTATTTATGAAAAAGACTCTTGGATGATGACATATGCCCCCCCATAAATAATTAAACTTACCACAAACGTCTAATAATAGACTCTTTATATACATCAAGGATTGAATAAAAATTATCATAAATCATTTTATTTTTTATCAACACATATTTAATCTTTCAACAATTATTAATCATTTATAACTTGTCGTCTCAATTATTGTTTAGATAATATAACATATTATACAGATGATACTGTGACAATAATTGAATCAATAATATAAGAGATATGATGCAGCAATTACTGTAGCAATAATTGAGTATAGCTGAGTGACTTCTCACGTAAGCATCAATAATCAATACCGTGTGGTACTATGCAACAACTCGTATTACTGTACTTTTACTACCGAATAGTTCAACAGTTTTAACGGTAACACCTCCGCCGTTATTTTATAGAAAGATAATTTTGTCGTTTTCTAACTACAACAATACTTTCGTTGTGGGGTCCACTAATGATTGTGTCGTCGTACGAATATTCCCCGACAAAAAGAATATTCCCCGACCAAACGAATATTTTATAACAACTTGCGTACTTTACAAAATTTATAAATATTACCCACAACTATATATTTTATCAAATTTATTCAAAAATAATAATTATGAAAATTCATCTTTATTTATAAAAACTGGAGTCTTACAACCTCCCCTTCTTATGAAATTTTGCCCTCGAAATTAGGGTACGTACCTGGTATGTCGAAGAGGTAAGGATACCTTGATTTCATTTCAGATTCTAACTCCCAAGTCATTTCCTCAACATCGTGGTTTCTCCACAAAACTTTGACTTGAGGTATAACCTTGGAGCGTAGAATATGTTCCTTCTTATCCAAGATTTGAACAGGAATCTCTTCATACGTCAAATCTTTCGCTATTTCGTCCGGTTCTAACTCAATAATGTGGTTCGGATCCTTCACATATTTTCGTAACATGGATATGTGAAAAACGTTATGAACACGAGACATACTTGGCGGTAAAGCGAGTCTATAGGCCACAGTTCCTATTCGATCGAGGATTAAAAATGGACCGATGAATCGAGGATTAAGTTTTCCTCTCTTTCCAAATCTTGTAACTCCTTTCCATGGAGTAACACGTAACAACACATGATCTCCTATATTGAATTCCACGTCCTTTCGATGAAGATCAACATAACTCTTTTGTCGACTTTGTGAGGTTTTTATACGTTGTCGGATCGTTTGAATCTTTTTCGTAGTCATTCGTACCAACTCCGGTCCCAACAACGTTGCTTCACCCACCTCATCCCAGCATACTGGAGAACGACACTTTCTTCCATACAACGCTTCGAATGGAGCCAAGCCAATACTTGCTTGATAACTGTTGTTGTAGGAAAACTCCACCAATGGTAAGAACTTGTCCCAACTTCCCTTGAAATCAAGGACACAGAGTCTTAATAGATCTTCGAGAGTTTGAATAGTCCTCTCCGACTGTCCGTCCGTCTGAGGATGATATGCCGAGCTAAATCGTAAGTCTGTGCCCATAGCTTTTTGCAAACTAACCCAAAATCGTGAAGTAAATCTTGGGTCTCGATCAGAAACTATGGATACCGGCATACCATGCAGTCTTATAATCTCGTTTATGTACATACGAGCAAGACGTTCAAGTGTATAAGTTTCTCGTATCGGTAAGAAATGAGCAGACTTGGTCAATCTATCAACAATGACCCAAATCGCATCTATGCCTTGAGAAACCTTAGGAAGACCGGTAACGAAATCCATGGTAATGTGCTCCCACTTCCATTCTGGAATTTCAAGTGGTTGCAATGGACCTTTTGGTACTTGATGCTCCGCTTTAACTCGTTGACAAGTTAGACACCTTGAGATAAACAACGCTATCTCTCTCTTCATATTGCTCCACCAAAATGTATGACGAATATCATGATACATTTTGGTACTTCCAGGATGGATTGCAAACAGTGTATTGTGCGCCTCCATCATGATTTTATACTTTAAATCAGGGTCGTTAGGAACACAAAGTCTGGAGTTGACTCGAAGTATTCCTTCTTCATCGATTCTTGCTTCCGGCATAGCACCCTCTTGCAATTTCTTCCTCATACGCATCAGCTCCAGATCTGTAGCTTGAGCAGCTTTAACTTTATCGATTAAAGTCGGTTCTACTCGTATATTGGCCATCGTCACATGCGTCCCTGGAGTCTTTATCTCTATCTCCATCCTTTGCAAGTCACACAAAATGGGCCCTTGCGTTGACAATATCGTACTCGTACTTGCATGTGATCTTCTACTCAATGCGTTAGCTACCACGTTTGCTTTTCCAGGATGGTACTGGATGGTATGATCATAATCTTTCAACAGTTCAAGCCAACGTCGTTGTCGCATGTTGAGTTCCTTTTGAGTGAAGAAATATTTGAGGCTTTTATGATCCGTAAAGATCTCCACTTTCTCCCCATACAAGTAATGCCTCCAAATTTTAAGTGTAAAAACAACAGCTGCTAACTCTAGATCATGAGTAGGATAATTCTTCTCATATTCTTTGAGTTGTCGCGAGGTATAGGCACTTTTCCATGTTGCATGAGAACACATCCCAGCCCTTTGCCCGAAGCATCACTGTAGATGACAAATCCCTCCGAGCCAGATGGTATTGTCAGAACAGGTGCTGAAACGAGTCTCCTCTTGAGTTCTTGAAAACTCTTCTCACATTCTTCGCTCCAACCGAACTTTGTATCTTTCCGAGTCAGCTGAGTCAATGGAGTAGCGATTCGAGAAAATCCTTCCACGAATCTTCGATAATAACCAGCTAAACCGAGATAACTACGTACTTCGGTCACTGATTTAGGTTGCTCCCAGCTTTGAATAGCTTCAATCTTTGCTGCGTCAACAGATATTCCATGACTTGATACCACGTGCCCAAGGAATGCTACTTCCTCAAGCCAGAACTTGCATTTCTTCAACTTGGCATAAAGCTTATATTCATGAAGCTTTTGGAGTGTCAGCCTCAAGTGTTACTCATGATCTTCACGGCTTTTGGAATAAATAAGGATGTCATCAATAAAGACGACCACAAAGTGATCCAAATATTCCTTGAATACTCGGTTCATCATATCCATGAAGGCAGCAGGAGCATTAGTCAATCCAAAGGACATGACTAGGAATTCATAATGCCCGTACCGAGTTCTGAAAGCCGTCTTTGAATGTCATCGGTTCTAATCTTCAATTGGTGATATCCGGAACGAATATCAATCTTTGAAAAGAATTTGGCTCCTTGCAACTGGTCAAACAAGTCATCAATACATGGCAAAGGATACCTATTTTTGATGGTGACATGATTCAACTCCCGATAATCAATACAAAGTCGCATACTCCCATCTTTCTTTTTCACGAATAGAACAGGAGCACCCCAAGGAGAAGTACTAGGACGAATAAAGCCAATGTCTAACAATTCCTGCAGCTGGGTTTTTAACTCCTGAAGTTCAATAGGAGCCATTCGATATGGGGCTTTGGAAATGGGTTTTGTACCGGGTTCAAGGTCGATACAAAATTCAATTTCACGCTCTAGGGGTAGGCCAGGAAGTTCTTCGGGGAATACGTCAGGAAATTCATTAACAATAGAAATATCATTCAAAGCTGACGTATTTTTGTTTAAATCTGTGACATGAGTTAAGAAAGCTTGACATCCGTTTTCCAATAAACGAATAGCTTTATGGCTTGAGATGACCGTGATTGATTTTAATGGTTTGGTCGCTTGAATTCGCATAATAGGTTGATTAGGAATATGAAAGCTAACAACCTTATGGAAACAATCAATTTTTGCATGATGAGTAGTTAACCAATCAATCCCTAGAATCACGTCAAATGCAAGTATTTTCAATGAAATAAGATCTACAGGTAATGTGAGGGTACCGATTTGAACCAAACAAGACTTATAAACAGTGGATGTAATGAAAGTTTCTCCCAACGGAGTTTCCACAGATAAGTTAAAGTCTAATTTCTCCGGAGTCAAATTTAATCGATGAGCGCAAGTAGGAGAAATAAAAGAATGGGTAGAACCGGTATCAAATAAAGTATAGACTTCGTTAGAGTTTATGATAAGCTTACCCGTGATGACCTCATTCGGGTTCCTTGCTTTCTGGGAGGTCACAACAAACGCTCTCCCTTGCACTACCGGCTTTGACCTTTCTGGGACGGCCTTTGGTGCCTCCATCCTAGCTGAATTTGTCTTTGGTAAACGACAAAATCGGGCTAAGTGACCTTCTCTTCAACAATTATAACATGCTTTGGACGGCATCGCGCAATTTGGACTGATGTGTCCCTCCCCTCCACATTTGAAGCATATGATAGGTGGTCTTTCTCCTTCCTTAACAACGGGTGTTGGTGCTGACGTCTTTCCATCATTGTTGAATCTCCTCTTTTTGAAATGTCCATTCTTATTGTTTTGGCCCTGATTACCACCGAAGTGGTAACCATTTCTGGCCTGCTGATTCCCTCCATGCTTGTTGTCACCGCTTCGATGACCACTCTCGCTGATATTATAATTTTGCCGGCTGCTCTCTTTTAGTTGAGTTGACTCGTTATCGCGCTCCACTAACTGAGCCCTATTTACAACATCTGAATACAAACACAGTTTATGAGAAATAAGATGTTGACGTATCTCCGGCTTCAAACCTCTTAAAAACATTCACGCCATTCTCTCTTCATTATCCACCAAGTGGGACGCAAACCGGGATAACTCCGCAAATTTTGCCTCGTATTGCGACACGGTCATATTGTTTTGTTCCAACTTGATAAATTCCACCTCCTTCATGTGGCGAATGCTTTCGGGAAAGTATTTGTCGTTGAACAGCTCCTGGAACTTCTCCCAAGATATCTTCAATATAGCAGGTTGAGTACGTTTTACCGATTCCCACCAGTAATCTGCCTCTCCGCGCAACATAAAGGCGGCAAAGGGAACCTTTTGCTCCTCGGAGCATCCCAAGACATTAAATATCTTGGTCATCTGCTTTATCCATGTTTCCGCCATAAGTGGTTTTGGCTCTCCCTTAAACTCCGGTGGTCCCAGCTCCTTGAACTGTTTAGCGGTGACCGCCCGAGAGTTTCCCGTGTTTCAATCTACGTTTTGGACAGGAGTTGCTCTCGCCTGCTGTTGCATGAATTGCATAAAACCTCTGAACATTTGATCATTTGTCATTTGGTCATTGTTGTTGTTTGCATGAGGATTGTCGCCTTCTTGATGCACATTATCCTGATTATTGATATGTGGTGAATCAACAATCGCCTGTGCTCCATTGCTATTCTCAACATTCTCAGATGTCATTTTCAGATACTGCCACAAAACAAAAGGTTAATTGACATGTAACATATTATCTCTATATTCTGACCGACCAATAAAATAACACATAAACTTAGGTAGGTCATACTAGCGAAGGAATTCCCCGTCTCTCCCCTCCTAGTACTATTCTCACATCTTAGCCAGGGATCATATCCCTAAGCTCTGATACCAACTGTGACGCCCCCAAAATTAGGTATACATCACCCATCTTGAGTCGTCAGATACATGGTACAGAATTCAAATACAACTTACTAATACCACTGTCGTATATAATACGACAAAATACAACTGTGAGTTTGAATACAATAATTGTCTACTAGAGATCATACAAACTCAAAAGGAGTCCTCAATACAATTATTGTCACACTATTTAACAGAATAATGAGGACTACTAATATTATTCTTTGGTCCATCACTCCGTTCCCCGACTCGTCCCAGCTATATTCTCATTTCCTGAAGAGAACATTGAAAGAAAGGGTGAGCTCAACTAGCCCAGTAAGAAATATTATGACTAAGATAATGCAGAATAAATTATCATTAGCCTTCAACAGTGTTAAACTGATAAAATACAATAACCATCAAGTTTAACTACAGCGGAACCAGCAATCCATTAAAAGAGTCAAGTAGAAAATAAAAACTACTATCTTTTATGATTTAAAAGGTTTTTCATCATCGTTATAGCTGAGACTCATCTTAATAAATATTCCACATCATCGAATCACCCCCGCACTACGGCCAAGGATATTCTTTAGTATCACGACCACAATTATTCATGCACTACGACCAAGAATATTTGTGTATTCATTAATGGTCATGATCATGCCAACAACTGTCCATCAATGTACTACGGGCCAACGAGGATTTTTAATTTTTATATCATTTGTAACATTACGGTCATGATTACACCGAATAATCCCTGGTCATAATCATACCAAGTCCATCCATGCTCTACAGGCCACAGATGACTTTCAAAAATAAAAATAAGAGGATGATGATAATGATATAAGAATTCAATAAAACAAGTTCAAGAATTATTTTATCCAGAAATTATTAATGTCCAAATTGTCAACACGATACTGTTTTGTGGTGTAAAATTCAAGAATGATCAGAAGAATATTTTCATGAAAGGATACTGGATGAAGCACAAATATCAAGGATATTCTACTAATTTCATGGAGTATAGAAGTTAAAGTTTTAACCAACTGAGTATAATAAAGAATGAAATAACAAAAGAAATCACCATGCATGCGATAGACCGCACATGCAGGTTATTCCAACAGAATAATAAATAACGGAACCAGGTCAGGTGAAATTTACACCGACAGGATGTTCCAACAGAATAATAAAGACGGAAACAGATCCGGTGTAAAACACACAAATAGGATATTCCAACAGAATAATAATAAAGACGGAACCAGGTCCGGTGTAAAACACACAGACATGATGTTCCAACAGAATAATAGAAGAATGTCACCAAGTATAGGGTAAACCGCGTATACAGGTTATTCCGACAGAATAATAAGAAATAGAATAACATAAGGATTTCACCAAGTATAGGGTACACCGCGTATACAGGTCATGTATAGGGTATGCCACTTTTACAGGTTATTCCAACAGAATAACAAAGAATGGAATAACATAAGTTCTCTTCAAGAAGAAAGAATAACACCCCTTACTTTATTTAGGAGATTGAATACTGCAGTAGTGTAGTAACCGAATACTCTTCTTCTTTCTCTCTTATTCTCTCTATACTTTCTCTCTCTATAGCTTGAGCGAATTCGTGAAAAATAATGAAGCCCTAGGCCTCTATTTATAGAAGATTTATTACTATTTACGAAAGTATTTACTATTTACGAAGGTAATTACTATTGACGAAGGTAATTACTATTTACGAAGGTAATTACTATTTACGAAGGTAATTATTATTTACTAAGGTAATTATTATTTACGAAGGTAATTACTATTTACGAAGGTAATTACTATTTATGAAAAAGACTCTTGGATGATGACATATGCCCCCCCATAAATAATTAAACTTACCACAAACGTCTAATAATAGACTCTTTATATACATCAAGGATTGAATAAAAATTATCATAAATCATTTTATTTTTTATCAACACATATTTAATCTTTCAACAATTATTAATCATTTATAACTTGTCGTCTCAATTATTGTTTAGATAATATAACATATTATACAGATGATACTGTGACAATAATTGAATCAATAATATAAGAGATATGATGCAGCAATTACTGTAGCAATAATTGAGTATAGCTGAGTGACTTCTCACGTAAGCATCAATAATCAATACCGTGTGGTACTATGCAACAACGCGTATTACTGTACTTTTACTACCGAGTAGTTCAACAGTTTTAACGATAACACCTCCGCCGTTATTTTATAGAAAGATAATTTTGTCGTTTTCTAACTACAACAATACTTTCGTTGTGGGGTCCACCAATGATTGTGCCGTCGTACGAATATTTCCCGACAAAAAGAATATTCCCCGACCAAACGAATATTTTATAACAACTTGCGTACTTTGGAAAATTTATAAATATTACCCACAACTATATATTTTATCAAATTTATTCAAAAATAATAATTATGAAAATTCATCTTTATTTATAAAAACTGGGGTCTTACAACACTCCTCACTTTTTTTAAACGATTTTCGTGCATATACATAGAGAGAATAAAACAGAAGCAGACTCAGACCAAAACTCTCTCTCTGAGTTCCTACCACCAAATTTCTCTCTCTGTTCCTTTTCTTCTTCTTCACTGTCCAAAACTCTCTCTCTGTTCCATTCGTCGTCGTCCTCTCGCAGGACGACCTTAAGGACCCACCGTCGGCCGATTCCCTCTTCCCCGATTCCAATTTTTCGACGCCTTCAACTCCGATTGGGACGAGTTCGGCGACTCCGAGTCGAAATCCGATGATGAGCTCGACCGAGGATCTGGCGCCCGATCTGATTTGGGTTTTGTTTATGAGTTTGATTATGATTTGTTTTGAGTTGTTCTGATTAGATGAGTTTGATACTGATTTGGATTTTGTTTATCTGTTGATTTTGTGAAATGAGTTATTATAAAGTATGCATATTGATTTTGTGAAATGGGTTATTATAAAGTATGCATATTGATTATAAAGTCATCTGGCGCCCGATCTGATTTGGGTTTTGTTTATCTGTTGATTTTGTGAAATGGGTTTATGAGTTTGATTCTGATTTGTTTTGAGTTGTTCTGATTGGATGAGTTTGATACTGATTTGGGCTTTGTTTATACTCCTGTCTTTGTTTGATATTCCAAAGTCTTTGATTTTCTTGTTTGAAGTTTGTTGTGATTTTGTGAGATGGGTTATTCTACTGACTACTCTCGTCTTTGTTGTGATTTGAAATGGGTTATTCTAAATTTTTTTAATTCGGTTAGTACAAAATTCGGTTATTTGTTCGGATAGTTAAAATATGGTATTTTCGAATTTCGGTTATAATCGAAATGATGATTTGGTTCGATTATTAACTGAATGCTTAGTCCTAGTCGTGACTTCATGTCCAAGCAATTATTAATTATCTTAAATTTTAGGCGAGGCGAGGCGAGGGGAGGGGAGGGCGACGGGGGGAGGGGGGGTGGTCAATTTATGATAAATTGATAATGAACGTGTCTGTGGTGCTTGGAACGGTTGACAATTTGGACCTTTGAATATATATATTAATAGAATTTAGATGTTGGACTTTTAGAAAGTGGAATGAGTTGTCTAATGTCTGCTAGTGCATAAATATTAAATGTATCTATATTATTGAATTATTTTTTATACAATATGATAAGAGGTTAAGATCATGGCTGGATTTGAGATCATGTTGATATCCTTAAGATCTGAGTATGGGTCCAAACTCCAAACAAGTAGGGTTTACAAAAAAAAAATTTGAAAATTGAATAATCTATTTTGATTACTCCTTCCGTGCTTAAAAGGATTAACAAAATATAATTTACACACATATTAATGTGATCGTGTAAAGTGATGAGTACTTTACACGAAGTAGAAATTTTTTAAATTTATCTCTAGTGGTTCCACATGATCGTGTAAAGTAATTATCTCACCATTCCACAAAATAGTACTCCAATCGTTCTTAAAAGATTGTCGTTTTAGAAAGTAATTTTTGTTCTAAAAAGATTGTCGTTTTAATATTATCAATACACATTAGCTATTCTTTCTTTACTTTACCCTTATTTAAAGTTTTCTTCTATTTAAAACTTGCTTCCATTCCCAATGATTCTTATTCAATTCAATGCTATAATCCAAGTAGTAATTGGTTGAATCGAATAAGAAACATTGAGAAGGAAATATTAGTTGAGATAATTAATAAGGGTAGTATATTATTTTTGCTAGATATTAATTCTATTCCTTATTATGTGTGCATTAACCTTAAACGACAATCTTTTAAAAACAAGGGGAGTATCATTTATAAAATTTATGAATAAAAAAATTTACATTTAGCTGACAATCAACACGCAATTCCCCCTCGCCCCTCGCCCCTCGCCCCTCGCCCTTTTACCTTTCATGAAAAATTGACTTAAGAATATATTTTTATTGTATGTATGTCCCTACTTTAAATTAATAAGTTGCTAATTTAGTAGTCTAGTATTAAAATAAAATTATGATGACAAACTTGAGTCTGTTGTGTCATTTAAATTCTTATTATTAAAAATAAAATTCTATTTGAAAAAAATAAATAAATTTACAGATAAAACTTTTTTTTTGGAGTGTACAAATTATTCCTAGTTCCTATATAATTAATAGTCATTACTTGGCCACAAGAAACGCTTAATTATATCACATTAAAGGAAATTAAACAGATGAAAAAGTTAATGATATTTAATATTGATGAATGGTGGGGTATATTGAACAAATAATTCTGGCTACTAATATTTAACAAAAAGTCTACGGCGACAGGTTTTGTGCGACCGGTCTAGCGACCGGCCGGAAATTTTTTTTTTTTTTTTTTTTTTAAAAATGTCTCCCAAATAATTTATAAGATTTATTGGAACTGGAATTTTTACAGAAAAAAATGTTTTGGATGTCATTTGGATACACGTAAAAAATATGTTTGTACAGACTGTACAGGCATATATTTTACGTGTATCAATACAAAAATCTTTTTTCTGTAAAATCCGGTCAAATTATTTGGGAGCTATTTTAAAAAAACAAACTAAAAAATTCCGGCCGGTCGCTAGACCGGTCGCACAAAACCTGTCCCCGTAGAAGTACTCAATATTTAAAGACCAAATTAAGAGTTTCCTTCTCAATTTCTTGCATTTTTATATTTAGATACCTTGACATTTATATTAAGTAGTAATAATTTGAAGATGATAGCGATTAGAAAGTGGACCACATGTGCAAGTAATTCAAAGTTCAAACTTTATTTTGCTCTCTTTTTTTAGTCCCTTCTCTATTAGTCATTCAAACCTAATTCCTTTTAAAATTGGAATCCAACGTATATTCTAATACATCACTGTATACCAAATCAATAAGCATAAAAATGTATATAAATAACACAATTAAATATTTTCAATATCATTTTACAAGTTGAATAGATTTTAGTCTAGTCGTCAAGGTTAAGAGCATTTTCAATAGTCTCTTCAATTATTTTGGGATATTTAAATAGGTGAACTACATCAGAAAAATTATTTTCAACAATCTCTTCAACCTTAGTCATCAAATCTGCAACCTCGTTCTCTCTCTTCAAAATATTTATTTTGTTTTTTGGGAAAATCAAAATCATATGGAAAAAGTTTAAAACATATATTTTGCTTGATGGGTTTGATGTACAAATTATTGAATTGAAGAGACTGATGAGTCACAAAATATGAAGATAGCAAATAATGCTTTTCAAATTGTCACGTAGGTTAACAAACTTCAATTTGAAGAGTTTTTTTGCTACTATTGTTGAAGATGTTCTAAGATACATGATATTTATATCTCAGGTTTGATTCTCATTTAAGTATGTTTATTTCTTCCATTCTGTGAAACATGTTTTCTCTTTATGTATTTTCACTTAAATAAGTTTATTTTTTCCTCCTTTAGTTTGTGAATTTGTTTGTTTGTGAAGTAAATTGCTTTCTCATTTAATGATTATTGTTATAGTGATGAGATATTGTAAGAGTGATGATATACTTTTTTTTAAAATGAATGATGATGTACTTCATTATGAAATTATATCATATAGTGATGATGAGATTCGATTATCATGAAGTTAATTTTATGGTAAGTTGTTCAATTGATTAATATAGTGCTGACACATAGAAAGAGACCACCTCTCAGCTTGCGTGCCGACATTTCATTGGTTAACTTCATACTAATCACTCCCGTAATTATGTATTTGATTATGAAATTATATTATATATTCCAAAAATTGGGTTTTTACAAGACATACTATTATAATTTGATTTTAGTGATACATTTAGAAGTTAAAGACATGGGAGAAAGCCTTAGAAAGGGGAAAGGGGAAAGGGGAAAGGGGAAAGAGGAAAGAGGTAAGGAGAGGAAATTAAGAAGAATTTACCTTTAGTAAGTGTCGTTTGGGGCTGAGTTTAAGGTGACGTTTGTTTATCTTTTAATATCTCTTAATAGCTTCATATCTAATTCGGTAAGAGAGTAACATTATTTAGTAAAATTTTGTTTGCCATTTATTCTCTTTTAATCGGTAAGAGGAATATATAAATCCAAATAATTAAGAGTTTGTCTTTTAATGAAAATTTTAAATCTATGGAGCCTTTATAAAATATTGTACTCTCTCAATTCCAAATTTTAAGATCATTATTGATTTTTGAAAAGTCAATTTAAAATATTTTTAAATTTAAAAGTCATTCAGATATTTTATACTACCTCCGTCCCAATTTAATTGCTCAGTTTTGACTTTTTAAAGTCAAATTGACCATTTTTAAAACTAATCTTTTTATTATTTTTGCTAAAATATAGGTGAAGAGATTATAACCAAAATAAAGTATATACAATTTATTACTAATCCTAATTTATATAATTTTAGAAATATATTTACATATGCTTAATTATTAATTCTAAAAATAGTCAAATTGACTTAAAAAGTCAAAACTGAGCAGTTAATTTGGGACGGAGGGAATATTTTTTAGTTACTAAACAATTTTTTTTAATTCAGATATTATTTCAATCAAATGATCTAATTTATTAAGATATATTAACTTATTCAAATCTTAATTACTTAGTTTTATCCGACACCACCTAACTTTACTATTTATAAACAAAATATATACCCTTGCATAGTAAAAAATTAAGTTTTACCATTATGTTTTCACACTGGTCTTTACTTTTTTTGTATTCTTAGAGCCTTGAGAAATGAAAATTTTTCCATTTTTGCCCTTTTCGAGATGAGATATGAGAGTTTAC
This sequence comes from Panax japonicus, assembly GCA_020205505.1. NCBI lineage: Eukaryota > Viridiplantae > Streptophyta > Magnoliopsida > Apiales > Araliaceae > Panax > Panax japonicus. The sequence goes on from CM035110.1 coordinate 62,272,883, forward strand.
TTTCAAAAGTTAAATTTAACATCGGTAATAATTAAGATTAATTTTAATAAATATTTTATGATTTATGAGCTAAATACGTACATAACTAGACTTACATTTTGAAACATCGAGGATAATGACTTAATTAATAAGTTAATAATGACAGTAGACTTGCGTGTAGAGTAGACTCCCTCTGGTTGGAACCTTTTTATAAATTTTAAAACAATAAAATAATTATGAAAGTAGACTTACATTTTGTAACATATGTAGAATATTCACTCTGGTCTGGTCCTACCCCATAAATTCTAGAAATATAGAAAAGTAAAAGTCACTACTATTATTTAATCGGTAAGGATAAATATTGCGAATTTTTATGTTGATTTTTAAATATCAATTATATGGATAAATATTAATGATAATATTTTAAGAAAAAATTAATGAAATACTCATTGTAATTGTTATATTTTACTAATTATATCATTGTATTTTTAATTTTTTAAATTATCACACTAAACTAATTATTATTTTAAAATTGAGTCATTCCGTTAAAATATATAAACATGCGTTAATTTTTTATCAACAAAACTAATGAATTATCCACTGTAGTTGGCACGTTTTACTGATTACATCATTGAACGTTTAATTTTTTAAATTATCTCATTAAACTAATTAATATTTTGAAATTGGATCATTAATCTATTATCTTTGCTTTATGAGTATTAAATCTTTTCAGTTTTTATCCTACGTGAAAGTTAAAAAGAAAATAAAAGACTTAAATATGAATTAGTACCCTAAACTATAGGCTATATATTTCACTTCGGTGATCCACCTTTCAATTTTATCAATTAGATGATTAAAAAATTAATTTTTTTTAATTGCAACAAATTGAACATGCCACGTTAGAAATTGCTGACGTGGCTAATTGTGTGAGGCCTTAAAAAGTTGATGTGGAAAAAAAATAATTTTTTAATCATAAAATTAACAAATCTGATTTAATATGGGGCAAAATGGTAAAACAACAAATTAAAATAACAAATTAACATAAAAGATGTCCTAACATGAATTAACTATAAATTAGCCGGATAATATATATATATATATATATATATATATATATATATATCATTTTGTAACTCTGTAATGTAAAGAGCGGACTAGCTTTTGAACAGCTTATCGGCTGGCTCGTGAGCTGAAATGAAGTATAGCCGTCCATTTCTGATTATCAGACGATCGTGGAAGGAACTTTCCGGTGCCGACGGGAGAAGTTGCGGTTTGGAAATTCCGTCGCGGATCAAGTGAATTCGAGATGAGCCGGTTCTCTCAGAGACGCAGACAATGGACTGATTATCATCAAGGAATTGGGCGTTAAAATTGATGGATATTCCGTCGGTGAGGCGGCGCTCTGAGAATGTGGATTTGGTGGATTGGACGAGACTTTTGGGGAACTTGACGGAGAAGACGTCGAAACCGTACTGGGGTCTGCCAACAGTGGAGAAGATGATGGTTCCTTTTGGACTATTCTTATCCGTCATTGATGTGGAGTAAGAGTCAGAAGAGTAGTAGGACTGTAGGAATAAACAAATCTTTTATGTTAATTTGTTGTTTGATCATTTTGCACCGTATTAAATCAGATTTATTTATTTTATGATTAAAAAATTAATTTTTTTGTCAGACCAACTTCTTAAGGTTCCACACAATTAGCACGTCAGCAATTTCTGACGTGACATGTTCAATTTATTGTAATTAGAAAAAATTAATAGTTTAATCATCTAATTGACAAAATTAAAATGTGGATCACCGAACTGGAATATGATTTATAATTTAGCATACTAATTCATATTTAAGCCAAAAAAACAAATTTGATTTATTTTCTATCTATCTCTTCCTTCCTCTCATCTATCTCTTCTCCCCTTCTTCCATATCAAATAGATTTGAGTATTTTCTCTCTCTAAAATCTATCAAAATTCCTAGATACAAATACTAAAAACATTGAATTGAACTTCAAATTAAAGTTCAGTATTAGATATAAAAATTGAGTCTGAATCCCCAACAACAACAATAACAGATGAAGTAAATGGTGTTGCAGTAGGTTTCCTCCCTCTCACCTTCGACTATCAGCAGCATTATGTCTCCGAACTCATCTCATTCACTCTTGATCGCCTCCACAAGGTTCACTCCTTCCCCAATCTCTCTCTATATATCTATATATATATGTGTGTGTGTGTGTGTGTGTATATATATATATAGGAAAATGATCCGGGAAATACGTTAGCTATTAGCACTGTTTCAACTAACGCTCATCTAGCCGTCCAAAATTAGAGTTCATGACTGAGATGAATGCCCAACCGTTAGAGGGAGTAGCGGCCAGCAATAAATATTAGAATCCTACCTGTTGGTCGCTAGAGGGAGTAGCAGCCAACAGAGAGGATTTTAAAATGTTAGGGAATTTGGCCCAGCCGCCAGAGGGAGTGGCGGCTAACAAAAAAAATTGGCTTAATTACTGATTATCCTTGGTAAAATAAAATAATAAAAAATTATAAGGATAATTAGTAATTATCTTTATATTTATCCTTATACTTATTAACAGATTATCCTTATACATATTACTTATTAATCAGTAAAATAAAATAATAAAAAATTATAAGGTTAATCAGTCATTATCTTTATACTTATTCTTATACTTATTAACAAAATAAAAAATGTGTAAGAATAATTACTGATTATCATTTTATAATTTTTAATTATAAATAGAAAATAGTGATTGAGTTTATATATTTGAGTAAGAATGTGACGCCCCCAAAATTAGGTATACATCACCCATCTTGGGTCGTCAGATACATGATACATAATTCAAATACAACTTACTAATACAAGTATCGTGTACAATACGACAAAACATAATTGTGAGTTTGAATACAATTATTGTCTACTAGAGATTATACAAACTCAAAAAGAGTCCTCATTACAATTATTAATACACTATTTCACAGAATAGTAAGGACTACTAATGTTATCCTTTGGACCGTCACTCAATTCCCCGACTAGTCCCTGCTATGTTCTCATTTCCTGAAGAGAACAGTGAAAGAAAGGGTGAGCTCAACGGGCAGTAAGAAATATTATGACTAAGATAATGTAGAATAAATTATCGTTAGTCTTCAACAGTATTAAACTGATAAAATATAACAACATCAGGTTTAACAGCAGCAGATCAAGCAATCCATTAAAAGAGTCAAGTAGAGAATAGAATCTACTATCTTTTATGATTTAAAAAAATTTTCATCACTTTTATCGTTGAGACTCATCTTAATAAATAATCCACATCATCCATACACTACGGCCAAGGATATTCATTAGGGTCACGACCACAAATTCCATGCATTACGGGCCAAGGATATTTGTGTATTCATCAATGGTCATGATCATGCAATAAAATAATTCATCTTTGCTCCCTTGGTCGAAGAGAATCCATAGCCATAATCATACCAAAAACTGTCCATCAATGCACTACGGGCCAATGATGACTTTTAATTTTCACATTATTTGTAACATTACGGTCATGATTATACCGAATAATTCCTGGTCATAATCATACCAAGTCTATCTATGCACTACAGGCCACAGATGACTTTCAACATAACATAAACATGAAGATGATGACAATGATATAAGAATTCAATAAAACAAGTTCAAGAATTAATTTATCCAAGAACTACTAACGTCCAAATTGTCAACATGATACTGCTTTGTAGAGTAAAATTCAAGAATGATCAGAAGAATATTTCCATGAAAAGATACTGGATGAAGCGCAAATATCAAGGATATTCTACTAATTTCATGGAGTATAGAAGTCAAAACTTTAACCAACTGAGTATAATAAAGAATGGAATAACAAAAGAAATCACCATGCATGCGGTACTTCGCTTCGACAGGTTATTCCAACAGAATAATAATAACGGAACCAGGTCAGGCAAAATTTGCACCGACAGGATGTTCTAACAGAATAATAAAGACGGAACCAGGTCCGGTGTAAAACACACAAACAGGATATTCCAACGGAATAATAATAAAGACGAAACCAGGTCCGGTGTAAAATACACAGACATGATGTTCCAACGGAATAATAATAAAGACAGAACCAGGTCCGGTGTAAAACACACAGACAGGATGTTCCAACAGAATAATAGAAGAATGTCACCAAGTATAGGGTAGACCGCGTATACAGGTTATTCCAACAGAATAATAAGAAATGGAATAACAGAAGTTCTCTTCTTGAATACAAAAGGATAATATCCCTTACCATAACAGAAACTGGATATAGGAAAAGAAAAGTTAAGTAGCAAAAAGTTTTTCTTCTATCTCTCTATAGTTTATCTCTCTAGAGTTCAGTGAATTCTTAAGAAAATAATGAAGGAATGAGCTTCTATTTATAAGAAAATGGAATGCATAGTAACTAATCCATGAACGGTCCAGATTGATTTACTTTAATCTGACGGTCCATATTTAAAGAAAAATCTTTTAAATAAAATATAATATATTTTATTTATATAAAAAGATTTTTACTATGCAAACACTATGCAATACTATGCAAAATACTATGCAACACTATGCATAATAAAATATAATATATTCTATTTATAGAATAACTTTAATAAAATATTCTGTTTTATATAAAAAGATGTTTCTGTTTTATTACGTTAATAATACGAATAAAACAAAACGTCATCATCGTTATAATAATTCATATTATTAATTGACAATAATTGAATCAAACTGAGCAACTTCTCACATAAATATCAATAATCAATACCGTGTGCTACTATGCAACAACGCGTATTACTGTACTTTTACTACCCAGTAGTTTAACAGTATCAACGGTAAAACTTCCGCCGTTATTTTCAATAAAATATTTTTGTCGTTTTCTCAATTCGACAATAATTCCGTTGTGGGGTCCACCAATAATTGTACCGTCGTACGAATATTTTTTGACACAAAGAATATTCCCTGACCAATCGAATATAATATAACAACTTGCATACTTTGCAAAATTTATAAATACTACCCACAACTATAATATTATCTCAAATTCACACCATAATATTAAAAATTATTTCGAGAAAATTAATTCTTTATTCATAAAATCTGGGGATTCACAAAGAATATATAATATAAATTCAATCACTATTTCTTATTTATAATTAAAAATCATAAGACGATAATTATTAATTATCCTTATACATACTTATTTTATTAATAAGTATAAAGATAATTACTGATTATACTTATAATTTTACTAATTAATAAATAGTATGTATGAGGATAATTAGGATAATCAGTAATTAAGCCAAATTTTTTTTGTTGACCGCTACCCCCTCTAGCGGCTGGGTCAAATTCCCTAACATTTTAAAATACTCTATGTTAGCCGCTAGAGGGAGTAGCGACCAGTCAAAACAACGACGTTTTGACTGCCACGCTACTCCCTCTAGCGTCCAGCAGAGAGGATCACTACTCCCTCTAGCGTCCAATAGAGAGGATTTTAATATTTATTGATGGCCGCTACTCCCTCTAACGGCTGTGCATTCATCTCAACCATTAACTCTAATTTTGGACGGCTAGATGAGCGTTAGTTGAAACAGTGGTAATAGCTAACGTATTTTTCGGATCATTTCACACACACACACACACACACACACACACATATATATATATATAGGGTCAGGATCAGGTAAGGACTCCCTTACTTTGTTAAAATGCAGACTTTTTTTTGTTTATTTTTTTTTTGGTTTTTTTTAAAATAACTAAAAAAAAGTTTAATATTTTATGGAACTGAAATTTTTTCATAATACAGTGCTTTGGATGTGATTTAGATACGTATAACAAAGCAGGTTTGTACAGTCTGTGCATACTGTACCACTGTTTTTTGGTATAGGTATTCAAATCACTCCCAAAATATTATATTATGAAAAAATATCAGTTCCATAAAATATTAAATATTTTTTTTAGTTGTTTTAAAAAAACAAAAAAAAAGGTCCGCATTTTAACAAAGTAAGGGAGCCCTCACCTGATAGGTTTTATATAAATATATATATATATATATATATATATATATATAGAGAGAGAGAGAGAGAGAGAGAGAGAAATGGTCCATAGAATACGTTATCCAGAGGGAATGTTTCAACTAATGCTCATCCAGCCGTTACTCCCTCTAGCGGTCAGCCTAATTTTTTTTGTTGGCTCCTACTCCCTCTAGTGGCCAGTCAAAACGACCGTGTTTAGACTGGTCGCTAGCCAACAAAAAATGTTTAGACAGGTCGCTAGCCAACAAAAAAAATGGCTTAATTACTGATTATCCTGATTATCCTCATACATACTACTTATTAATCAGTAAAATGAAATAATAAAGAATTATAAGGATAATTATAAGGATAATCAGTAATTATCTTTATACTTATCCTTATACTTATGAACTGATTATCCTTATACATATTATTTAATAATTAGTAAAATAAAATAATAAAAAATTATAAGAATAATTATATGGTTAATCAGTAATTATCTTTATACTTATCCTTATACTTATTATCAAAATAAGTATGTATAAAATAATTACTGATTATCGTCTTATGATTTTTAATTATAAATAAGAAATAGTGATTGAGTTTATATATTTGAGTAGGAATATAATATAAATTCAATCATTATTTTCTATTTATAATTAAAAATCATAAGACGATAATTATTAATTATCCTTAAATACATACTTATTTTATTAATAAATATAAGGATAATTACTGATTATACTTATAATTTTTTATTATTTTATTTTTTTGATTAATAAGTAGTATGTATGAGGATAATCAGGATAATCACTAATTAAGCCAAAAAAATTTTGGCTGGCCACTAGAGGTAGTAGCGGCTAGGCCCTCATCTCAGCCATTCACTTTAATTTTGGACGGCTGAATGAACGATAGTTGAAACAGTTCCTCTGACAAACGTATTCTATGAATCATTTTCTTATATATATATATATATATATATATATATATATATATATATATATATATATATATATATATACACACACACACATATGGTAGTAATATTTGGTTAAATTAATTTTGTTGGTATTACATTTATGATTTTATAGGAGTCTGAGTTTTTACGGATGGATGCGGAGATAATTCAGAGGCAGATGCAAAATGTTGTTGTTGTCAATTACCGCGTTTCATTTCTACTGCTAATGCATTATTTTTGATTCACGAGTAAGTTTTTTCTATTAATAAACATCTGAAATTAGAGTACCTAAAATATTTTGATTTTTTTTCTTTCACTTTCAAGTTTTTTATTATTTTTTTGTCACATAAATAATATTTTTTTATTTTTGAATTTCTTTTCTAGAGCCACATAGATAAAAAATTAATGCCTGTTTAATTTTTTAACAGAATGACTCAATTTTAAAATAGTAATTAGTTTAATGGTCTAATTTGAAAAATTAAAAGTTTAATGGTATAATCAATAAAACGTGTCAACTACAGTGGGTAATTCATTAGTTTTGTCGATACGGAAGTAACGTCCGTTTATTTTTTTTTAACAGAATGACCCAATTTTAAAATATTAATTAGTTTAGTGGGGTAATTTGAAAAATTAAAAATTCAACGGTGTAATCAATAAAATATGTCAACTACAGTGAGTATTTCATTAGTTTTGCCATATTTTAAAAAAATGTAATAATTGAGGCTCTACTATAATTTTTATCAATTTTATGTATTAATAAGTTTCGCAATTATAATCCGACATAAATTTATCGCAATACATAACAAAATTTTTATTTATTCAAGTGTGATTATTCATCTTAAGGAAAATTATCTTCTCTTTTTTCATCTTTTCTAAATAAATTTTTTCTCTTTCTTTATCTCCCTAATGAAATGAATTAAATAATAATTTTTTCTTTTATTTTCTTTTCTTTATTTTGTAGATAATTATCTTGGATTATATAGAGGTATATTCAAAGGGGTAAAAATGAAAATACTTCCTCCATTACCTTATTTATTTATTTATTATTTTATTTGAAATGATAATTTTTTTAATTTTTTTTATTGTAATATTTTTATCATTTATAATAATTTACGATTTAAATATATTTCAATCAATTTAATTGTTTAATCAAAAAAATTGAGATAGCAATCACTATTTGACATTGTCAATAAATTAAATAGTTCCATTGACCTAATACTTTAGTACTACTAGAAAGTAGTATTTCCTCCGCGACGGATTATGCTGCTTCATAAAGTAATTAAGTAATGCATTGCAATTTGCATGTGTAGTCAAACTCAAACACCCTCATTACACGTTTAGTTAGAAGTATATTTAAAGTCATACCATTCTCTCTCTCCCATCCCATAATATATGATATTTTAGAGTTGTATGTATGATAAGTCTCAATCAAAATTTTAAAATAGGAGAATATAAAGGTATACAGCCGTATAACTTTTAAAGTTATACGGTCTACGATCGTAGAATGATTTCACTCTACGATCGTAGAGTAGTCCCCGGATAGTAGAGTGAATTCACTCTACGATCGTAGAGTAGTACTCGATCGTAAAGTGAATTCATAAATCGTAGAGTGACTACTCTACGATCGTAGAGTGAAATCATTCTACGATCGTAGACCGTGTAACTTTAAAAGTTACACGGCTGTGTACCTTCATTTTTACCTTCAAAATAATAAATAATATTTTTTTTTCAGATGAGAAAGTACCGTAAGATTTTATAACGAATGGTTTCTTATTTTCCTCTACTGCTAACTAAATATTTAAATACATAAAAGTAAATTACTCTCTCATAAGCTTATGGGACACAACTACTAGAATTAAGGACTTCACAAAGACTCCACTAGTACCACATGAGCCACAACTACTAGAATTAAGGACTCCACAAGAACTCCACTACTACCACTTATTCACAAAATAAGACAATAGCTAACAAAAAGACCAAGTCTTCTAACTGATTTTTGTTACTTATCAATACCAGCCTCTTTAACACTCTGTTTCTGAGTTTTGAACAGAAGAAAAAAGAATAGAAAACTTACATTAGAATAGAAAAGAAAAGAATAGAAAACTTGAAATTTTCTTTTGTGTTGTTTCTGAGTTTTTAATAGAAAAGAATAGAAAATTTAAAATTGAGGACATGAGTTGTAATTTAAAATTTATTATATTAAAAGTTGAGGATAATATGAGAATTATAAAAATATTACTTATTCTAATTTCTTTTCTGTCCAAATCAGGCCAATTTTGGACGAAAAACTTTGGCAGAAAAAGTGGCCAAGTTTTCAATCCTTTTCTTTTCTTTTTCGTTTATTAAAAAACTCAGAAACATAAGAATTGAAAAGAAAACTTAAATTTTTCGTCTATTTCTTTTTTTTCTGTCTATTTTAAAACTCAGAAACAGAGCGTAAGTGAAACGTTGTCCTCAAGATTCATTGGCTACGTGATCCTCTTTATCTTTTTTGCTTGAACCATCTTCTTCTACTTCCAATAACAAGACATGGGGTCCTCGACACTTGTGTCCTAGAATGAATTTGTCGTCGCAATTAAAGCAGAGGCATTGAGCTCATTTTTTTGTATTTCAGAATAGGTAAGGCGCTTTATAGCCACAACTGATTTGGCCCTTGTTGGGGGGAAGCAAGGTCAAGTTGACGGTGATTAAATTATAGAGATAATATGTCTATCACTTGACGAGTTAGTTGATCATCTCGCATTCGTGTAAAGCTTATTGCTTCCTTTAATGACTTTGGTTTGAACATTCGAATGTCTTACGCAATCTCCGGTTTGAGACCATCCATAAACGTCCCTATTAATGCCTTTGGGTCCATCTTTAAACCCGATTCTCGAGCTTTTCAAATTCGCACAACGAACCCACTTGTTTCACCTTTGATAAAGCTTCATCAAAGTCTTCGCACTCTATCGGTTCGAAACGAGCCCACAGTTCTTCTGAAAACTTTGCCCATGATATTTCTCATCCTACTTCCTTGTAGGATCGGTATAACCACTGCCACCATTGATTCGCTTCCCCCTCCAGATGAAATGACGCCAACGACACCTTTTGGGCTGTCGTAGTGCCTTGGTGTTCAAAAAATTATTCCACTCTATTGAACCATTCTATTGGGTCGTCACCAAATACCTCGGGAATTCCAACTTAGCTATTTTGGGTGAAAAGACTTGTCGGCTTCTGTCTGGTTGATCTCGATTGGTGTCACTCATGTTTTTGGAACGACCATGGCGATCATTGGTGCTGGTATTTGATCCTTCTCGGTTGGACATCAAAACTTCTGATAATTTATGGATGGTTTCTTCCATTTGTTGCAACTTGTCAATGAGACCATGTTCCATCCGACTTATGCCATCTTGAAGACCTCCTAGCCCAGCTTCTAGTTGTTCAATCTGTTCCTTGTTGGTTGACATTGAAGTTCTAGCTTTGATACCAATGATAGGTCCCAATCAAAGTTTCAAAATGATAAATGATGTTTTCTTTTCAGGTGAAAAAGTACCGTAAGGTTTTATAATAAGTGATTTCTTATTTTGCACTTCTGCTAATTGAAGATTTAAATACATAAAAGTAAATTAGTCTCCCCTAAGCTTATGGGCCACAACTACTAGAATTAAGAACTCTACTACTACCACTTATCCACAAAGTAAGACAATAGCTAACAAAAAGACCAAATCTTCTAACTGACTTTTGCTACTTATCCGTACAAAAATTAAGAAAATGATTATATATCACTAAATATAATACTAATTTTCTATAATACACTTTATCATATACTTATCTCACGCTCTCTGCCATCTGTAATATTTTCTCATGAAAAATAATTTTAAAAAGATTGTGATTAATTCTCCTAAATTATATAAAACCTTATATAATTTGGGAAAAATCACCCCTATAAAAATTTAAGGGACGATATAATTGTTATTATTCCTTAATGGCCATATTTAAAGGCAGCTCATAAATATGCTTCATATTTCATCAACTTTACTATTTTATATATTCCTCAATTTCTTTGTAATTAACATTATAAATTAACATATATTTTAAAAATGTATTAAAGTCTTTTAATTTATTAAATTAGGTTGAAATTTTAATATTACATTTCGGAAATTATCTTAAAAAATATAAAAATATTTTTAATTTTAAAACAGAGAGAATATATATAAAAAAATAGGAATAGTGTCGTACCCACTTACTATCAAACCATTTCAAATGGTTTGGTTTGGGTCACTTTTAAATTTTTTGCTCAGCCCATTTCCCATTAAAACTCAAACCCACTCCATATAAGTCCAAAGTATTTGTTTGGTCAACAGCCCAAAAGTGATACAAATATTAAATATAATTTTGATTATCTCACTATTTTCTGTCTAATAAATAACACTTTTTTTAATATAAAGACAATATAGATTATTAATATTATATAATTATTTTTTTAATACTTGTACACAACTATAAATTGACTTATATTAACGGAGGGAGTGAATATGATTCATGAGAAGTTAGGAACTTTTACACCATTCATGAGATGTTGGTTTACATTTATTCCATTAATGGGTTGGGCCATCCTACGGTTTGGGCTTGGATCCATTTTTAGAATGTCGTTTCACCTTAGAGAGGTGACACGTTACACTTTTCTATTTGCCTCCAAAAGTTTAAGACTGCATTTTTGTTTGAAACTATCAGTATTGTGATTTGTGGGTAGGATTTTAGTTAGGGTCCTTTACACTAATATACAACAATTAGAAAGTAATTACAAAAATAAAACACACACAACATAATTATAAAAATAAAACAAACACAATATTACGTTGCTAAAATCACGTGTCATTAACTCCTATACGTCAGTTACCAACTGTGTTATTTGCAACTAACCGCTCCTAAATTGAAGCAATTGAAAAAAAATGTAACTTTCATATCGGAGAAATCTAAATCTTCTGTCGCGACACAACTTTGAGATCGAAGAAGACGAAACCTTTTGCAGCGATGCAACTCTGAAATCGAAGAAAATGAAACCTTTTGCAGCGGCGCAACTCTGAGATCGGTAAATAGCATACAAAATTAACAGCAACTTCAAGTTCAGTAACAAAAAACAATCGTACTGCAGTGATTGCTGAATACAAGATCACAACAACTTCGATACAAATCTGAATACGGATGTATGTGAGTTTAAAATTCGTATGCATGTAGTTACATATGGTTACTACGAATTCCTATATTGATTACCTTTCTTAAGTTTTTCACACTTAAAATGGTCACAGATAAAGAATACTGAATGTTTTGAATGGTCATTAATATGTTTTATATTATGGTTACTAAATAGATATAAATTGGTTACTGTTTATTATGTATTTAGTTGTTGAATAATGTTTATTTGATTGCTTTATAATTTTTATATGAGTTCTACTGATTTTTTTTATATTAATGGTTACACATCAAATACATTGGTTACCTTCCTGCAACTGTCGATTACTGTGTAATGTTGTCTTGGTTACTGTGTAATATTATACTGTCTAATGCTGTATTGGTTACTGTCTAATGATATCTTGGTTACTTTGTAACATTAAATTGGTTACTGACTAATGTTGACTTAGTTACTGTGTAATATTATAATGGTTACTGACTATTGCTTAGTTGGTTGCTATGTAAAATTATAATGGTTAGTGCATAATATTACTTACTAATGCTGACTTGGTTATTGAAAAATGATGACTTGGTTACTGACTAATGCTAACATGGTTACTATATAAAATTATAATGGTTACTCATTAGTGCTGACCTGGTTACTGTATTAATCTAATTATACTTATACTTATGTGTTTTATATTGATGGTTACTTGTTAGCTACATTGGTTACATTCTTACAACATTTAGCCTTTAGTTGGTAACAATCAAGTTATACTGGTTGGTTTTTACTATAAAAATGCAATGAAGAATGTGTTTATCTTGTGGCTACTAAATAAATATGTGTTGGTTACTGTTTAAATTGGATTTGATTACTATATAATGTTGTTATGATTATTACTATATAATATTACGGTGTTTTATATTGGTTTGTTTTATTATGATGGTTACTTATTGGCTACATTTGTTACTTTCATACAACTGTTATAGTTTAATTGGTAATAAATATCAATATAATATACTGATTATTTCCATTGTAAGATGAATGTACAAATATATTTTATGTACTGGTTACTAACATCATGTAGTTTGGTTACTGGCTAACATTGATTTGGTTACTTTACAGTACTTATTCTGTTGTCAGACAATGGAATTGATTCATGTTGTACTTTATTTCAACGGTACATGGACTGATAGTAACCAATACACCAAATTTGAAGTTATCGGCGTACTAGTTCCATCAACTTGTTCGTTCAGAGAAATGCAAAACATGATATGCATTATTCTATCAAGTTTGGAGTGTCGGATTTTGGCGTTTTTAGAGCCTAATTTCATTGGAAATGGGTCAACGATTAAAAGTCACTAGCTTTGCTGGTGAACTGCAGGGTTTTTTGGTCAAATTCCATCATTTAGATCTTCAAAATTACATGTAAAAATGTGGTTTATATTCTGGTTACTAAGATTATGTAATTTGGTTACTGTCTAATATTAATTTGGTTACTTTACATTGTTTATTCAGTTGTTAGACAATGAAGACTGACAATACCCAATACAACAAATTTAATTATTTACAGGAATATATAATTGTTTACTGCTAGTAACCATTAACCACATAGTTGGTAACATTTTTGATGATGTACAGTAACCAAAATTGATGTTGATTAATATTTTAATTTTTGATTTCATCATGAGTTGTCAATATAAAGTAAACATATACATTGAACAATTGGTAATTGTTCTAAAATATTTTTATGTAAATTTGGTTACCCATCAAAAATAAAATGGTTACCTCTATATTCATATTTAGTTACCAACTGACATGGACCATTTCGAATTAACTTTTATAACTACGTAATTTAAAAGTATCCATCAGCTATATAAATGTGAACCCTCATATTTACATTAAACATTTGATAATTGTTCTAATATAAGTTTTTAATTATTTGGTTACTAACAAAAATTAAAATAGTTACCCTTATATGCAGGTTTGGATACCAACTGCACATCTCAAACTATTTTTATTTTAATATGAGATCTATAAATGACTATCATATATATAAATGGGAACTCTTAATAGGAGTTTTTTATTCCATCATGATGACAGGGTATAAATAAAATATATACATTTAACACTTTATAACATTCCTCATACAAACCTATAATTATAATAAAACAGTAACCACATAATTATATGATAGTAACCAGAACAGGTTTTAATGGTAACCAAAACAGAAACATCATGTAATGAAACCCAGTTTAGGCAATTCATGTATACTAAATAATTACATATTAACCAGAATAAAAAATAAAAATAACCAAAATCTCACATTGAGGACACAATGATAGTAGCCAAACCATAAGATAACAGTAACCAAAACATAATAAAGAAGTAACCAAATAGTTATATAAAAGTAACCATAACATGTTTTAATGGTAAACAAAACAGAAACAACCTGTATATCAAACCCAGTTTAGGCAACCTATGTATACTCTCACATGTACATTTAATATTTGATATATTTCATGATACAAGCTTGTAAATATCTGGTTACTACCAAAAAATAAAATGGTTACCCTTCTATGCATGTTTGGTTACCAACTGCACCTTTCAAATAATATATCAGACACAACTTAGAAGTAACAAATACGAACCAACAAACAATGTCAAATAATTGATAATATAATCAAATATGCAATCCTATTTACATAAGCTCCAATAAACATTACATATTTACTAACCATAACAAATGGTTATGGATATCCAACAAAAACCAAAGTACGAAACACAATTCAGAAGGACAAGACAACAACAACCGAACTAATCAAAATCTGTTACAAATCTTCCTGAAACTTTAGCTTTTTGACTGCTTTTTCTTTCTTCTTCATGACTGCTCTCATTCTCTAGAAAAGACTTCTGCATTATGTATGAACCTGTGGGAGGAAGAGAAATACCTTGGGATTAGTGAATAGAGAACCCATTAACCATAGGTATCATATCATAATATAACATTAACCATACCATAATAAAGCAATGACCAAAAAATTATATTATATAATCTAATTGTAACCAAAATATAAACATGTAGTAAAAACCATTTTATGTAGTAAACAAACAGTTATATATAATATTAACCAAAACACAATTTAATTTAAAGGTCACCAAAACAAAAACATGTATACCAAAAAATATATTAAAGAAGTAACCAAACAGTTATGTGATGGTAACCAAATCATGTTTTAATGGTAACCAACACATAAACAACATATAGACCAAACCCAGTTTAGTCAACCAATGTATACTAACCAAATACATTGTAACCAAAACAACATATAAAAGTAACCAAAAACCCAATTGAAGGAAAAAAATGGTATCCAAATCATAAGCTAAAAGTAACAAAAAATATATTCACGAAGTAACCAAACAGTTATATGTTAGTAACCAAAACATATATTAATGGTAACCAATACATAAACAACATATAAACCAAACACAGTTTAGTCAACCCATATATATTAAGCAAATACATGGTAACCAGAACAACAAAAAATAGTAACCAGAATCCCAACTCAAGGAAATAAAAATGAAATCCAAATGAGAAACTAACAGTAACCAAAAATATACTAAAGAAGTAACCAAATATTTATATGATAGTGACCAAAACATGTAAAAATGGTAACCAATACATAAACAACATGTACACCAAAATCAGTTTAGTCAACCATGTATACTAAGCAAATACATGGTAACCATAACAACATAAAAAAGTAATCAAAATACAAAATTAAAGTAACAAAAATGGTATCCGAATCATAATCTAACAGTAACCAAAACATAATGCAGAAGTAACCAAACATTTATATAATAATATCTATTTTTTATTGTTTGACGTACCTACAACGTAAGCATTACATCAAGCCCCCAAAAATTGGTCTTGTGTCAATATATGATGCAGAAGTAAAATGGCAAAATGAAGATGAGACAATCATGATCATTCAAAAGCAGACTATATATGTTAAGAGCCTAAACAATTTGAAAATAATTATTCACTTTAGCAAATATTATGCTGTTAAATGATGTCTATCACAAATAACCCAGTCATGGAGATAAAGAAAAAATCATTCAATAAAAAAATTAACATAAACATAATGTGGTTAGAAGTACAGACTCATAGTATGACAACATCACTTCAACCATGTACATACCAAAACAAGAACTCCATCGTCTGAAGAAGTAGATTCAGTCCGCTGACGACGAGTGGCTTCAAGAGGAGAGAGAGAAGTATTAAGGGCGGAGAGAGAGAAATCGAACGAGAGTTAAGGGCGGAGAGAGAGAGAGAGAGAGAGAGAGACCGAAAGAGAAAGGAATGTTTGAGGAAGATGAAAACTAATTTACCATGTCAACCCATTAATACTAATCCCTTAATTTAAGGACTCCTAATTGTATTAGTATTGTAAATAAATATGATAAAATGTCATATTTTTGTAATTATTTTATGGATGTATGATTATTGTAATTATTTTTAAAAATGTAGTATAATATGTAATTAACCCTTTTAGTTTTAACATACAAATGAATTCATATATATTAAAGCATTTTAATATTAAAATAAAGTTAATGTAACACCCCCTTCCCGAAAAGAAAAGGGAGGTCACGTGCAAAGCACAACAAACCTCAAAATAAATAAACAGAGCACTAAGAGCATTCACAACAGTTTCCTTATCTTTATCTCTATTCTGCAGTGCTATTGGGTCATTCTATAGGATAGAGATTCAATTTTTTCACTATGTACCCAACAGGTTCCTTATATTGATTCCTTAAATTTTAAATTTTGAAATTTAAAATTAAAATTTAAAAATTAAAATTTGAAAGTTCCAACAGTCAAATCATGTTTTGAACGTTGTAACTATTTTTTATTTAAAAGTAATTGTTGTTTGAATTTAAAAATTGCAATTATTTTAATTTAAAATAGATATTTCTAGAAATCAAAATGTGCAACGATCACTATGTGTTTATGAGAACTTTATTTTAATTATAAAATAATAAAATTTATAATTATTAGTAATATTTTTTTACAAAAATGATTAAAATCAAAATTTGACTAATTTTTAATGTATTTATAGTTCTCTTTCTTCTTTAAATCTTTTGTTTAAAAAAATAAAAATGAGTGAATTTGATAGTCATACCCAAATCAGCAATTAAGTGAGATAAGATCCTTTAACCAACATAAAATTATAATAAATAGAGTGTGAAATATTATTTTACATAAATAGGGAACGCTCTTTTGATTCTCTTATCTTGATGAGTCAAATCATATATATGGATTAAAATAGAGAATTATATAAGGATAAGGAAACTGTTGGATACTGATTTATTGATATATTCCTCAAATATGGGGATAGAGAGTCTATTGGAGAAACTGTTGTGAATGCTCTAATAACTTAAAAATATTAATAGTGATATCCATCAATGAAGTACTAAATATAATTCTCCAAACAGAGTCAAAATAATCAAAACTAAAATTCAAAACAACCTAGATGGTCAAAGACAACTCTCTCATCACACTAGACCTGAATCACCCCTACAACCTGCCGGAAGAAAAATACAGCATGAGCCAATTGCCCAGTACGGATACAGATATACAAAAAATATAAAGCTGATATACGAGAACAGCTAAGATAAAATACTGAACAAAGCCAAAAGTGTAAATACTGACGAAAATATATTATCCAAATATCTTAATGGAATATATCTGAATCAACAGAATTGACGAAACCAATAGAAGAATAAAGAAATGACGAACAGAAGTAACTAACTCAATGAATTGAACTGAACAGAAACAAACAAAACTTATACAATGAAATAATTGGCTAAATTAAATGGTTGAGTTTTATTTCATACCGAGTGAGCTCAGAAATATACATTTCCACACAGTCAAGTCAAAATAATGCCACACAGGCAAGTCAAAATAATGTCACATAGGCAAATCACACATTTGACCGCGAATCCAAATGTATGCAAATAGGATGTGTGTTTGGCACAACATCACAAATCTGCAGAACAGAAAACTAGGATTAACCCATACACCTCCCACAACAAAACACTCAATGGCCCACTTCCTCCAGAGCCCAAAACAGAGACGCCGTGGACTAATCACACCGCCACAGAACGTGTCATGCCTCTCGTGCCTAGACGACATGCCTGTGGGGTACCCCCACAGGTGGTTATAGCTCAGGTATACCCTACGGTATATTCTAACAAAAATACTATGTCACAATACATACGACATAATACCAACAAAATAGTTCTATATGTACATGTTGAACCAAATCAAATTATAGTCACAAGGTCTCAAAAAGAAGGTAGCAACATGTACCGCTCTACAATTATCAAAAATAAATACTAAACATGATATCTTAATTCAAATAGTACAAATACGAGTCATGAGTATCAACTCCAAAATGAAACTAATATATTTATTTAACAAAAAACAATTATGTGAAATCATAACACAATTCGAAATAAGAAAACAAACGAACAAATCAAATTTAACAAGAGTATAGCTGAAAGAGTACGAAATTCATACATGGGTTAAGTAACGTCATACCCAAAATTATAATCCGAATATAACTAGTTAAATTCCTTCCGTCCAAACTAATTAAACAAAATAATAAATAAGTACAATTAGTGAATTATTATTACTATTACCCAAAATATATTCCAAATATAACTTGTTAGACTCCCTCATTCCAACAAATTAAAATAAATAATAACTAATAAGTTCAATAATAATTTCAAATTAATTTTATAATTTTGTTAGACATGTATGACCACTAATATTTACATTATTGTTATTGTCATAATTTGTAAATTTATAAATTCTATAACTATATGCATCTATTAATAACTCTCTTCCGTCCCGAACAAATGTTTTATTCTTAGATACATAATAAAATTACAATTGTATCATTTACTTCCAAAAATAAATTAAGAACCCATATATCATCTTCCATGCAAATTATACGAGAAAAATATCGATTTAATTACAATTAAGTAATTGAACGTCAAAATAATTGTTTATATAGATAATCAAGAATAATCTGCCCATGCCTCTTATACCAACAACAATAATTAGTAATCGTATGAAAGGCTACTCACAACTAAAACTCAATATATACATTTTTTTTAAATTTTGTTCCATCACAGATTCACAGGGACATGATATAAGATTTCATGTGAAGACTTTTAATAATTAAGAATCATGTCAAGGTTCATTACTATACATACATGCAATTCACCATTAATGTATCACATACATACCTTTAACATACATATTTTAATATATCAATGAACACATCAATTAATGAAGGTCCTAAAATAATTCTCTATTTGTTTTAAAGTAATTTTACCATACATGTTGACTTCCCACGGTTAGATACAAGATGGGTCTCCTCTTTTCTCATGTTGAGTCGTCGCTCTTTCTCCTCTCTTTAATCAGTTTGTATCATGAAGTAATATTAGGTTTAGCTATTTATTAATTAAATTGCCCTAATAAACTTTTAATTGGGTTAATTTAATATTAAGGTCCAAATTTTAATCACACAATATTATCTATTACTTATTAATATTTATTAGCCCACATAATTTAAATGACTACTTTGCCCCAATTAAAAATAAAGTCCAATCAATATGTTTTAAAATTAAATTTTTTTTCCTCGGTATTACAGTTAAGGGTTTCAATATTTTCCAAATACACGTGTTATTATTATGTGTTCAATATCATTGTGGATCTTAAAATTTTCGTTACATATATAACAATATATAATAATCTTATTTATTTGTAAAAGCTAATTTAATTTTTAATATTAATATTAATTTTAAAAAATTATAATTAAACATAAAAAATGCATGAACTTAGTTCATAAATGTTATATATTAGTATAATATTGTAATTTTATATTATAAAAATATGAGTCTATTACTAAAAATATTTATACAATGAGAGAGGAGTTAATGTTAATATTAACCAAAAATTTAAATCCTATGTTATAAATGGGTAAAAGTAAAGGTAGAACTAAGATAAGGGTAGGAGTAAACAGTGGTGTTTGATTGCATCTTAATAGTTTACCTCTTAATGTATATTAATAATTCATTTTTTTGTATTAAAGAGGTACTCTGAATAGTTTAGATTCATATTTGTATCTTAGCTATTCAGATGACATCTTAATATAAAAATGTGAGTTATTAAGATGTATTAAGAGGTAAACTGTTCGGATACATTAAGATACAATCAAACACGTACAAACGGGTTGCATGACTCCCTCCCGTCCATTCTTAACTACGCCACATATTGTGGAAAGGAGTTTTATACTTAACTCTCCCGTCTCATAAAAATTGACATAACTTTTTTGAGAAGAATATATTGTGGGAATTGATATTTGATATTTTTTTAAAATTTTTGTTATATATTGTGAAAATTTTCAGTTAAATTATGATTACGACGTATATACATACATAAGATATGTAAAAATTAAGAAAGGTCCCATATTTTCATTCACGTTGATTGCAATCTAATTTTGTAAATATGTATATTATTTTCTTTTTTTTTCTATAGTTTACTCCCACATTTATTTAAGGTAAACGCAAGACATAATTATTATAATTAATATTATGACAAATTTAATATAGGATCAATCCTAATCTTAGTATACAAACATGGACGAAATCAGGCAGGTCAAGTGGGGGCCGCCGTCTCTACTAACTTTTTTTTTTGGGCCCTCACTAAGCTTATAGTATATATTACTAGTTGAGAACTAGATCTGTTTATCATGAAATTAATTTCATGGTAAGTTGATCAATTGATCAATACAGTGTTGACATATCACATTTTATCTGTGTGTCGATACTGTAAGACCCCAACTTTTATGAATAAAGAATAATTTTCTCGAAATATATTTTTAAATATTATAGTGTGGATTTGATATAATATTATAGTTGTGGGTAATATTTACAAATTTTGCAAAGTAAGCAAGTGGTTATATAATATTCGATTGGTCGAGGAATATTCGTTTTAACAGGGAATATTCGTACGACGGTACAATTTTTAGTGGACCCCACAACGAAAGTATTGACGTAGTTAGAAAATGACAGAATTATTTTTTTATAAAAATAACGGCAAAAGTGTTACCGTTAAAACTATTGAACTACCCGGTAGTAAAAGTACAGTAATACGCGTGGTTGCATAGTAGCACACGATATTGATTATTGATGCTTACATGAGAAGTCACTCAGTTATACTCAATTATTGCTACAGTAATTGCTGCATCATATCTCTCATATTATTGATTCAATTATTGTTACAGTATCATCTGCATAATATTTATTATTATTAAATCAATAATTGAGACGACAAAATTATTCATATTATTATTTGCAATATTGACAATGTCTAGAAGTTCTGTCAAGGAGAGGTTTGGTCACCTAATTGCGCGTCAATAAGGAGAAATCCTTATCAGAAAGCCCCATCTTTCATATTCATGAAGAGAGTTATTTTCTTTCAATACTCGTAAGGGTTGTTATTCCATTCTTTATTATTATATTAGAATAACATGTCTATGCGAAGTACCGCATACATGGTGACATTCTTCTGTTATTCAATTCTTTATTATTCTGTTGGAATAACCTGTCTGTGCGGTCTATCGCATGCCTGATGAATTATATTGTTATTACATTATTTATTATTCTGTTGGAACATCCTGTCTGTGTGGATTATGTGACGACCCCAAATCCAGGTACTTGAAACCCGAACTTGGTGCTTCACAATACCATCCCATAATTAAAACATCCACCTTTCTTATAGTCGGGGCAACGAGGAGAGGTTTGTCCTTCACGGCCGCAAATATACATATCTTCTTCCCTTTCTTCTTATCAGGTTTTCCTAAGTCAGGATCTTCTATCTTTCTTTACACGATGTGTTGCTTGAGGCTCCATCTGGTCAATTTGGATTTTGAGCTTATCTTGCTCTTCCATTATTTCCATTAACGTCTGACGCAGCAACTTTTCTATCTTCACATCTTATAATAACTACTCACTAGGAGTTTACATATTCTAAACATTCACAAAAACTAGGTTGTCACAATAACCTTTATTTAATCATCTCAGATTCTACTCGTACGCAACGAGTTTACACTATTTCATATCCATCATCACATTCTACCCAATACACCTCTCACAAGAGTAAAAGTTTTCAAATTGTGCTGAGGGGTCATATAGACCATGAACACATAGTTTTAACGGTATTCATACCGCAAAACAAAACATTACCTGGTATGTTTACAATCACAAAGAAGGTAAACTACCATTAATAGTACTTTAGGTGATTGGCCTATTGTACCCCTACGTCATGCATAACGTATTAATCATACCTAGCGAATATTTACGCTATTAGATTGGATCATTTATCCAAACAACATTGTTCACCTCAGTCTTATCATAGGATTCTGCACCAAACAATTTGGTTCGTGAAATTTCTTTCAATGAACACTTAGAGTTTTCATAAACATTAGTCTAGCTGATTCAAATAGCATAGACTCATATCAATAATTCAATTCAATCGAATTATTTAAGTATAGCCAAACCCCGTTGGCAAATTAAACTTTTTGAAAACATTTTTCGAGAATGACGTCATGATGCCGCACTGTATTTACAGTCCGTTGAGGATTCCGTCATTTGGTGATTTTATCATACTACATCATACCGTAGTGGGCTAACGATCCTGAGATCACATCCCACTAAGTAATACTGCATTGATGACTCAATCATTTTTGTATCATCTCTGTACCAGGTTACATGGTACATAGGTGATAAATAAAAATAACTTTTGACATTTAAAATCTTTTGCGTCTAGCCAAATAAGTAGCATAGACCGTACTTTAAACCGTTTCAAAAATGATTACGAGTCTACATTTTTGTTTTCAAAAGCACATAGTGCGTATTTAGCTTGATGTCAAAAAATTTGAAGTTTAGCATAGCTAGGAGTTTAGGAAAACCTAACACCTTTACTAATAATCATTTGCTTAACAGTCTATCTGTTCCTATAATCCTCAATTCTTCATTCACACATAACTATACCCAGTTCGTCAAACCACACTTATGAGTTCATAAGTTGCCACAATCATATGAGTTTAAGAACTTATCCTAGTCAGACCTTTGGCGTCCATTCGCTGAGGGGTTCATAAATATTTCATATAATTATGAGTCATGAATGTCTCATAAGTATGAGTTTTAAGAACTCGTACTTAATCTTATATTCTCTATCTATGACCTATCTACCTGTTATACACCTGAGAATTGAGTCATCCTCTTAATGTGCGTATAACAAATAGCGTGACATAAACATTTCAATGATTATCAGTGCCAAAAACTAAGTGGTTTTTACACCAAGTACAATTCAGCTCCCATACGAAGAATCATACAACTCAGCTGCCGACATGAGTCCTCAATTGAATCCCCACCTAACACTAACCCCTTCTCCATACGAATTTAATTCGTATTTATAATTCTCTTCTGGATCTGTACCAATTTATAGTACAATTCATACACAGCAATCTTGCTGTAAACTTTCCAATCAACAAATTGATTATTTTCGGTTGTCATAGCCTTATCAGATCACGGAATGATCTCATCGTATATATTACGATTTACTTCTATATCTTGATCGTTTTATTTTACGATCTCTCATAATTGCACTTTCAATATTTTAGACTCAATCTATTTCCCACTACTGTTTAACTTTATTATCAGAGTTAGGGAACTCTTTGTCTTTACACTCGCCGAGATTCATCTTTGAATCTTATCGACCAACTAACTCTATATGAGTTAGTACTTATCCCAATCATTGCGGTTATTAGTCTCAGGTATTCCTACCTAAGCTTCATAACCAACAGCTTTGATACCAACTTGTGACGACCCCAAATCCAGGTACTTGAAACCCGAACTTGGTGCTTCACGATACCATTTCAATAAGCTGAATAATGCAATAATAATATTACATTCAAACTTAATTTACATACATCAAAGTTTACTCCCCAGGTACGAGACTTTCAAATACATTCCATACGATACCTGAATAGATACCAATACTGACTATAACCATTAACTCATAATATAACTCATTCGAACAGCTTTCCTTTCTCCTTGTTCGTGCCTGAGCCTTCAGGTTGCTCATACATAACTGAAAACATTTAATTTATGCAAGGATGAGCATTTGAGTGCCCAGCAAGTAATAGCAATTATATATATAAGCTGAAAGAATATAAGTATTCTCTTTACATAACACTTCTACAACGAAGCAAAAGTTGTGAAGTAATCTGTACTGATAAAAAATTCACATAACAACTCTCTTTCAAATTCATGAAATTAGGTTCTACCCATGAATAGGGTTTAAGAAATATACTATGAACATTGTTTTTCATTTTCGAAAAGGTTTGGCAGAAATCCATTTACAAACCGTTCTAGCTTACGGGTACGGAGGATGATCAGCCCCGTTGTACCCTGTTTTGATCAATACTACATAACTTGAACGAAATTCATCGCTCACTCTATCCGCCTTGGGCGCAAAAATCTTCCCATATAGGGATGTTCATACATGTCTGGTTACAAACCCGAAGGTTTTTAATCTTGCTCAACAATAATATGTAATTCAACATATATGTATACGGGTAATTGAAAAAGTGTATCAACATGTGAATATATGTCATGATTATCCAAGTGGGGACACTTGTATAACCATTTAGAAATTAATAAACAGAATATATATCTGAGCTAACATGTTGATAATCAAAGTGTACATAATCTGTACAGGAATAGAAAAATTCTGAAACTTCTTACTCATGTACATTGCATAAAGAAAATGCAAAGGTATGATACTTGCTTGATTTGCTGATTACAAATCTCAACTTAGGTTTTATCTCTTTATCACAACCTATCAACAATCAGATCATTCGTTCGATTAGAACAATATATCTTAACACATAGTACTGTCTATTACAGTCAGCACATAGTCTAATCACATAATCACAGTGATCATATTTTTAATTCCTATTATATACTTGAAATATTTTTATACATTTTTCAAATATCTCATCCATGCTCTTACAGTAGCCTTTTCTTTCTTTTATAAGGTCTGACATTTGTCGGCGTACCGACAGTTTTATCGGATAAATACTGAGTCTAAGACTCTTATTCTATACATCAACATCTGTAAATATCAGATATCTTATTTTTAATTATTTTCGAAATTTCTAGAAATTAAAAAATTTAAAATAATTCAAATCTGTCACTAACGGGCCTATAGTGACATAACTGTTACTATAGGTGTTCTTCATCAAATTCAGAACTTCATAACCGGTTCTCAAGTCAGCTAGTTTGACCGGCTATAACTTTCAAACATCGAAATCATAATTAAATGATTTAAACATTAAGCAATTCTATTATCATTAATAATTAATTAATATTAAACTATTAATGAAGCCATTGCCAAAATATAAAAGTTATTTATAATAACTCAAACTATTTTTAAAACATTTATATTATCCTTAAATGATTTTTAAAATAATTAAAATTATTTTTAAATAATTACCATTAATATTTAAATATTAATGTACTATTAAATATTAATGTACTATTTATCCAAATATTAAAAGTCATTAATTATAACTTAAAATATTTTTAAATCCTTAATATTCTCTTTAAATTATTTTTAAATAAATAAAACCATTTTTAAATTATTTATTTAATAATAAATATTAAATAACTAAATATCATTAATATTATCTTAATATCATTAATATTAAATTATTAATGAAATTATCCTTTAAATATTAAAAGTTATATTTTATAACTTAAAATATTTTTAAATACCTTAATTTCATTTAAAATGATTTTTATAATACTAAAATCATTTTTAAACTAAATTATTTAATATAATCATTAAATAACTTTAATATCATTAATATTAATTAATTAATTAAATTCATCATAAAATATTAAAAGTCATGGAAAATAACTTAAAATATTTTCTTATACCATGAAATAATTTTTCATGATTTTTCATGAATTAAAACTATTTTTAAATCATTTATTTAATATTATAATTAAATAAATAAATACCTTTTATATTCTAAAAAGATTAAATATTTATGAAATATACTCAAAATAATTAAATATTATTTTTAGGACTTTAAAATAATTTTTCAGAATTTATTAAGTACTTTTAATAATTAAAAACTAATTAATACTAATTTTTAATCATTTTCGGAAAAATCAGAAATTAAAACCGTCGATGTAGGTCTTTAGCGACAGATTCTGTGGTCTTAGGTGTTCTTGAGTTAAACCCAGAAAATTAAGGCAGTTTCCGAGTGGGCTACTTTGACCAGCTATAACTCTCTGGTCTTAACGATTCTGGACAATCTATAAATTGGGTCTTGTAGAGGAAATAATAGACTACAATTATCAACAATCATAAGCTCTAAAAAATATCAGATCTGGGAGAAATCAATACTACATAAGAATCAATACTACATAAACGCACAGACATGATATTCTGACATGATAATAAATAATGGAACCAGATTCGGCGTAAACGCACAGACAAGATATTTCGACAGAATAATAAAGAACGGAATATTAAAAGAATTTCACCATGTACGCGGTACTTCACATAAACAGGTTGTTAGTTCCCAGAGGGAACAATAGATCTAGAAGGGGGGTTGAATAGATCCTTTTTCTTTCAAATACTTTTCTGGTTTATATTATATTGTTCTTAATTAACATATGACAAACATAAGAATCTTTTCAAGCACAGCGGAATAAGTAAAAGATCCCCTTCATTGATATATTCATAATCATACATACATTGTTCATAGAGTAAGTTTAGTTGTAAGCTGTTAAAACATACATAGCAGTTATAGCAGTTATGGTACATAATGTAAATGACATAATATAAAAGACACAAGGAGTTTTAAGTGGTTCAGAGACTCAAGCTCCTAATCCACTCTTCTGCTTTCAATAAGCAGGATTTCCACTAAGGAAGGGCAGCACCCTGAATCACTAAGATTCCTTCAAGGCCAGCAGCCTTGGAACTTCAGTTCACTAAGAACTCTTCAATGCCAGTAGTCTTGGGACTCCTCTAGTTCCCTAGAAACTCTTTAAGCCCAGCAGGCTTGGAACTTCGTTTAGTCCCTCTGGACAAGGACCCTTCTGGCCCTGCTTTGTTTAGTCCCTTCGGACAAGGACCCCTCAGGCCCTGGCTTTTTTGAGTTGTTGTTGGAGTCGGTGCTGAGCTGCTAAGATGTCTTCATGCTCTGAACATCTTCTATACTTAGCAGCTTGGCTTGATCATCTTTGAAGTGCAGCTGAGTGTTGCATGATTCTCAGCTTCTTCAGTTACTCAACCACTTCGGATGACCCCTTTATGAACTACCTTAAAAATCCTTTTCCTTGGTACTTGATGGCTGCATATGATAGGCTTCTAAGATGACTGTAAGCTCTTGTGTTAGGTACTTAGAAACTTTCTCATGCTTGACACCAAGATGACATTTGTGATCTTCCTTCTTGCTACTTGATGCCTTCTCATGATGGACTTGCTAAGATGACTGTAGGCTCTTCTCTATTGTACTTAGAGTCTTCCCATGATAGACATCAAGATGACATGATGCTCTTCTTTCTCTCGGCAGTTCAGAACACTCTTCATGTAGTATAACTCTCACTTCTACATAGTAGAACTCATTTCGATCAATTTATGTTTGGAATTTGGAAAAACTTTCTTCTGCAAAGTTGTAGAGAATGAAATTTCCTATGGAAAGGACATGTGGTTTGAATTTTTCTGATAAAAGAGATATTTATTATGAATTATTGAAGTTCTGAAGTTCTGAAATAATTGATTTTTGGAAGTTTTAGTTAGTTTTTTTAATAAAAACGTTTTTGTTCATTTGAGTGAGCTCACATGTGTTATCAATGTGTTGAATTCAGATGTCTAGAGGTGGGCTAAGGAAAATTATATAAATATATTATTATTTTATTAAATTTTCTGCTTTGGTGTTCTAAGCATTTTCCTATAAATAGGGTGCTTAGGTTGTAATTAAAAATCACACCAGAAACTGAAGTTTTCTCTCTATTTCTCTCTCGATATATTAAGAGTATTCTTGTGAGTATTTTGATACTTTGAGTGTTTCTATACGGTGTAAAGTTTCCTTCAGCACTATATCCAGTATTCTAGTCAGGAGTACCGTCTTTTCGAGGTAAGGGATGCTATTTTTTTAAATGATATTATTTCTTCTAATATCATTATGACGGGATATTGGTAAGATTTTTCTTGTGAAATTCTTGTCTTTTAGTGTCGGGTTACTATTCACGTACACGACACTATTCACGTATACAGCATTATTCACGAATACGGCACTATTCACAGAAAAATTAAATTTTCATTTTTTGTCCAAAGTATCAATTATGGATACTAGTTTTGATTGTATCCTTATTTTGATCATTCTTGAATTTTACTTCACTATGATTATTTATGAAGTATTTTCGAACTCGGATTGTTTAAAATACGAATCCTTAATATTTATTCTTTTGTTTCACTGGATTCGTTTTCTTTAAAATATTTTTCATCATCCTCAGTCCTAAATGATGATATTATTGAATATCTTTGGCCTGTAGTGCAAAGATGAATAAATTTCTTATGAATATCTTTAGCCCGTAGTGCAAAGAGGAACATGTGTTGAGATGAACATGACCAACTGATGAATATCTTTGGCCTGTAGTGCAAAGATGAAAATTTGATTCAAGAAGAATATTGATTGATGTTACAGGGATGAAATGTTGATGATGGACTGTTAAATTCATATATAATAATAGATTTCATTCTCTACGTAACTCTTCTATGAATTATTATTTCTGCTGCGAATATTGATCTGAAACTTGTTGTCTATTATGTTCTATCAGATTTTTCCCTGTTGAAGACTAACGATAATTTGTTCTATATTATCTTAGTCATAATATTCTTTACTGGGCTAGTTGAGCTCACCCTTTTCCTTTTTGTTCTATTTTTCTTCTCAGAAGGAGAGAATGTAGCGAGTACTAGTCGGGGTGTGGAATGATGGTTCTAGAAGTTGTTTTAGCAGTCCTCCCCCATTTTTTGTAAAATAACGTATCAATAATTATGATGAGGATTTATTTGGGTATGGATATTGTCTAGAAGATAATATTTGTATTTAAACTCACAGTTTTTATGATGTATTAATAAAGTTGTAGTTGTTTCTGTACCATGTTATTGACGACTCAAAATGGGTGATGTATACCTATTTTGGGGGTGTCACAAATAGTATGATAATGAACAGGAACTGTGATTTGGTATAACAATGATCTTTGATGTTTCGGGTAAAGACAGGTGATGAAAATTATCTTCGTCCTGGATGCGAAGAGAAATTTAAAAACATCAGTTATGATTATGAGTTATTCACATGACTGTGAACAGGAACTGATGATTGATGTTACAGGGATAAAACATTGTTGGTGGACTTTTAACATAGAGAAAATAATAGACATTATGGTCTATTTGACTCTTCTAATGGATTGTTCGTTCCGCTGCAACTATGGTTGAAAAGTTTTATCATCTACCATATGTTCTAAATCTCTGATTTATTACTGACGAAGGATATTGATAATAGGGGAATAGAACGGTGGTCTATAGCTGTTGAGATTCTCCCTAAATAGTATGGAAATAATTTTATTGAGAACTTTAGATAAGTGTGTCGTATTGTATACGTTATTTGATATTTAATTTTGGTGAACCGAATAGGGTGAGGTGAACCCAACTTTGGAAGGGTATTTTGCCACTATCATACAAAATGTCTAATAACCTATGAGTTATCATAAGACATGGTTGTGCACATTCACTTGCTGAGTATATCTACGAGCACTACCCATATGATCTTGGAGTTTGGTTGAAATATAACGTTCAATTGCAGACGGTGGAGATAGTTATATGTCAAGAGAAGACTCACCATTGGAAGGAACATGATAGTAATTTTCTCATTTTTCTTTGGGGTCTATTGGGTCAACCAAAGATAATTCTCCAGTCATATGATAGCTATCATAACCTAGACGCATGGCCTCCCATGTACGAAGGTTTTCTTGAGCACTTCCCAAAGATTTTAATTTCTAAAACAGTTATTGACTGTACCTTTATGTAATGTATCAATGTGAGTTTTTGTCCATAGTTGGGACATGAGTCATAGTTGGTATTAAAACTCATAGTATATGTGTTGTTGTATTTTGCACGATAATTGTAGTAATAAAGTTGTAGTTGTTTTATGTACCTTGTATTTGGTGACTCAAAATATGTTGGATGGATTGGACCTATTTTGGGGGCGTCACATCCAATCTTCTTCTGAGGTAAGGGGTATTATTTCTTTTGTATTCATGAAGAGAGCTATTGTTATTCCATTCCTTATTATTATATTGGAATAACCTATATATGCGAAGTACCGCATACATGGTAAAATTCTTCTGTTATTTTATTCTTTATTATTCTGTTAGAATATCCTGTCTGTGCGTATTACACATGACCTGGTTCCATTCTTTATTATTCTGTCGGAATATCCTGTCTGTGCGTTTACGCATGACCTGGTTCCATTCTTTATTATTCTGTTGGGAATAACCTGTCTGTGCGATCTATCGCATGCATTGTGAATTCTTCTGTTATTCCATTCTTTATTATTCTGTTGGAATAACCTGTCTATGTGGATTACCACATGCATGGTGAATGATCCTTTGTATTCATTCCTTATTAAATTGTGGAAATGATCTGTTTACGTGGATTACCGCATAGCGAGTGAAAATCCATTTGCAGATTCATAATTTTTCTGACCCTCAAAAATTCTAGAAAATTTTAAAATGATAATTTGATGAGTTTTCTATATGGTTTCCAAATATAGCGATTTTTGGATGTATAGATTAAGAGTTATGAATTTTATGGGAAAAGACTATTTTAAAAGTAAGCTCTTATAACTCTTTGTGGTTAACTCCAAAATTGGTGAAATTTTTATTGGGAGTACATGTATATAACAGGAGTATACCCTATAAATTTCAGAATTTTTGGATAAAAATACAATTTATGATAAATGTCTAAACATTCGGCAGTTTTGACCATATGAAAAATAGTAAATGAATTTTAAAAATTTTAAGAAAAATATATGTTCAATATGGAACAATATTCTGCTAAATCCCAGAAAAGAAATATTTTTGGGATTGATTTGGTATTTTTCATGAAAATAAACTAGTTATTTGTTAAATGAATTAAATATGTTATGTGAAGCAACAAAATTAGAAAATAGGATTTTATGGCTTGGGAATCCTATATAGGGTATATGCAGATTTTTTATAAGGGATTTGATCATTGGTGATGAAATCTTATGAGTATGAAATTTTTGAATGATTAAATGCTTTATTTGGAAAAGTGTAAACAATTGAAATAAATTATTTATAAGTTTAAGAAGTGATTAAAATATTGTTATAATATTAATAATATTAGATTATGAGTTTATTAAGTGGTTGATAATATTTGGATAAATTTAAAGTCTTTAATATTTATCCTTATTTTCGTTTGGTTAATGCTTATATCATTGTCATCATCCTCATGCTCATATGGTGATGAAAGTTATCTTTGGCTTACGTGCAAAGATGGACTGTTGATTATTGAATTGTATATATTTGGCTTATGTGCAAAGATGGGCTATTGATTATTGAATTGTATATCTTTGGCTTACGTGCAAAGATGGACTGTTGATTATTGGTTTTATAGTTGTATATCTTTAGCTTAAGTGCAGAGATGGACTTGGTATGATTATGACCAGGGATAATTCGGTATAATCATGACCTGTACTGTTATAAACGATGTGGTAAAAGTCCTCAGTGGTCTGTAATGCATTGATGGACAGTTTTTAGTATGATTATGACCAGGGATTATTCGGTATAGTCATAACCATTGATGATTTAATGAAAATCCTTGGCCCGTAGTGCAGGGATGATTCGATGATATGGTTTATTTATTTAGCTGAGTCTCAGCGATAAAAA
Organism: Panax japonicus; assembly: GCA_020205505.1. Classification (NCBI taxonomy): domain Eukaryota; kingdom Viridiplantae; phylum Streptophyta; class Magnoliopsida; order Apiales; family Araliaceae; genus Panax; species Panax japonicus. The sequence continues at coordinate 62,305,155 of CM035110.1, forward strand.
TTGATGAAAACATTTTAAATTATAGAAGATAGTAGATACCATGCTCTACTTGACTCTTCTAATGGATTGCTTATTCTGCTGCAGTTAAACTTGTTGTCTATTATATTCTGTCAATTGTTATACTGTTGAAGGCTAAAGACAATTTATTCTGCATTATCTTAGTCATAATATTTCTTACTGGGCTAGTTAAGCTCACCCTTTATTCATTGTTCTCTTCGGGAAATGAGAACGTAGTTGGGACTAGTCGGAGAATGGAGTGACGGTTCAGATGATATCATTAGTAGTCCTTACTATTCTATGATAATAATACTAATAAAACAAAACTTCATCATCATTATTATAATTTACACTATTAATCGACCAGGTCGTTCCCATGAAAGATGGGACTTTTCAATAAGGATTTCTCCCTGTTGGCACGCAATTAGGTGACCAAACCTCTCCTTGGCATAACATCTAGACATCGTTAATATTACAAATAATAATATTAATAACTTCGTCGTCTCAATTATTGATTTAATAATATATAAAATATCGACAATAATTGAATCAATTAACGTGAGATACTATGACACAATTACTGAAGCAATAATTAAACAAAACTGAGTGACTTCTCACGTAAATATCAATAATCAATACCGTGTGCTACTATGCAACCGTGCGTATTCCTGTATTTTTAACACCGGGTGTTTCAACAGTTAACAATAAGCTTTCGCCGTTATTTTTATAAAATATTTTTGTCATTTTCTCAATCCGACAATAATTCTGTTGTGGGGTCCACCAATGATTGTGTCGTCATACGAATATTCCTTGTTAAAATGAATATTCCCTGACCAATCAAATATTAAATAACAACTTGCGTACTTTGCAAAATTTATAACTATTACCCACAACTATAATATTATATCAAATTCATTCCATAATATTCAAAAAATGATAATTATAGAAAATTCATCTTTATTCATAAAAGTTGGGGTCTTACAATCTCCCCTTCTTATGAAATTTCGCCCACGAAATTAGGGTACGTACCTGGTATGTCGAAGAGGTAAAGATACCTTGATTTCATTTCAGATTCTAACTCCCAGGTCATTTCCTCAACATCGTGGTTCCTCCATAAAACTTTGACTTGAGGTATAACCTTGGAGCGTAGAATATGTTCCTTCTTATACAATATTTGAACAGGAACCTCTTCATACGTTAAATCTTCCGCTATTTCTTCCGTTTCTAACTTAATAATGTGGTTCGGGTCTTTCACATATTTACGTAACATGGATATATGAAAAACGTTATGAACACGAAACATACTTGGCGGTAAAGCGAGTCTATAGGCTACAGTCCCTACTCGATCGAGGATTAAAAATGGGTCAATGAATCGAGGATTGAGCTTTTTTCTCTTTTCAAATCTCGTAACTCCTTTCCATGGAGCAACACGTAACAACACATGATCTCCAATATCGAATTCCACGTCTTTTTCGATGAAGATCAACATAACTCTTTTGTCGGTCTTGTGAGATTTTTATACGTTGTCGGATCATTTGAATCTTTTCCGTAGTCATACGTACCAACTCCGATCCCAACAACGTTGCTTCACCCACCTCATCCCAGCATACTGGAGAATGACACTTTCTTCCATACAACGCCTCGAATGGAGCCATGCCAATAGTTGTTTGATAACTGTTGTTGTAAAAAAACTCCACCAATGGTAAGAACTTGTCCCAACTTCCCATGAAGTCAAGGACACAGAGTCTTAATAAATCTTCAAAAGTTTGAATAGTCATCTCTGATTGTCCGTCCGTCTGAGGATGATATGCCGAACTAAATCGTAAATCTGTGTCTATAGCTTTTTTTAAACTAACCCAAAATCGTGAAGTGAATCTTGGGTCTCAATTAGAAACTATGGATACTCGCATACCATGCAGTCTTACAATCTCGTTTATGTACATACGAGCAAGACGTTCAAGTGTATAAGTTTCTCGTATTGAAAAAAAAATGAGAAGACTTGGTCAATCTATCAATAATGACCCAAATTGCATCTATGCCTTGAGAAACCTTGGGAAGACCAGTAACGAAATCCATGGTAATGTGCTCCCACTTCCATTCTGGAATTTCAAGTGGTTGCAATGGACCTTTTGGTACTTGATGATCTGCCTTGACTCGTTGACAAGTTAAACACCTTGAGATAAACAGCGCTATTTCTCTCTTCATATTGCCCCACCAGAATGTATGTCGAAGATCATGATACATTTTGGTACTCCCATGATGGATTGCAAACGGTGTGTTGTGCGCCTCCATCATGATTTCATACTTTAACTCAGGATCGTTAGGAACACAAAGTCCGGAGTTGACTCGAAGTATTCCTTCTTCATCGATTCTTGCTTCCGGTATAACACCTTCTTGTACTTTCTTCCTCATATGCATCAGCTCCAGGTCTGTAGCTTGAGAAACTTTAACTTTATCGATTAAAGTCGGTTCTATTCATATATTCGCCATCATCACGTGGGTCCCTGGAGTCTTTATCTCTATCTCCATCCTTTGCAAGTCATACAAAATGGGCCTTTGCGTTAACAATATCGCACTCGTACCCGCATATGATCTTCTACTCAATGCGTCAGCTACCACGTTTGCTTTTTCAGGATGGTATTGGATGGTATGATCATAATCTTTCAACAGTTCAAGCCAACGTCACTGTCTCATGTTGATTTCCTTTTGAGTGAAGAAATATTTGAAACTTTTATGATCCGTAAAGATCTCCACTTTCTCCCCATACAAGTAATGCCTCCAAATCTTTAGTGCAAAAATAACAGCTGCCAACTCTAGATCATGAGTAGGATAATTCCTCTCATAGTCTTTGAGTTGTCGAGAGGCATAGGCTATGACTTTCCCATGTTGCATGGGAACACATCCTAACACTTTGCTTGAAGCATCACTGTAGATGACAAATCCCTCCGAGCCAGATGGTATTGTCAGAACAGGTGCTGAAATGAGTCTCCTCTTGAGTTCTTAAAAACTCTTCTCACATTCATCGTTCCAACTGAATTTTGTATCTTTCCGAGTCAGCTGAGTTAAGGGAGTGGCGATTCAAGAAAACCCTTCTACGAATCTCCGATAATAACCAGCTAAGCCGAGAAAGCTACGTACTTTGGTCACTGATTTATTGCTCCCAGCTTTGAATAGCTTCAATCTTTACTGGGTCAACAGATATTCCATGACTTGATACCACGTGCCCAAGGAATGATACTTCCTCAAGCCAGAACTCGCATTTCTTCAACTTGGCATAACGCTTATATTCATGAAGCTTTTGAAGTATCAGCCTCAAGTGTTGCTCATGATCTTCACAGCTTTTGGAATAAATAAGGATGTCATCAATAAAGATGACCACAAAGTGATCCAAATATTCCTTGAATACTCAATTCATCATAACCATGAAGGCAGCATAAGCATTAGTCAATCCATAAGACATGACTAGGAATTCATAATGCTCGTTCCGAGTTCTGAAAGCCATATTTGGAATGTCATCGATTTTAATCTTCAATTGGTGATATCCGGAATAAAGATCAATCTTTAAAAAGAATTTGACGCCTTGCAACTGGTCAAATAGGTCATCAATATGTGGCAATGAGTACCTATTTTTGATGGTGACATGATTTAACTCCCGATAATCAATACAAAGTCGCATACTCCCGTCTTTCTTTTTCATGAATAGAACAGGAGCATCCCAAGGAGACGTACTAGGACGAATAAAACCGATGTCTAACAATTCCTGCAATTGGGTCTTTAACTCCTGAAGTTCAATAGGAGTCATTCGATATGGGGCTTTGGAAATAGGTTTTGTACTGGGTTCAAGGTCGATACAAAATTTAATTTCACGCTCTGGGGGTAGGCCAGTAAGTTCTTCAGGGAATACGTCAGGAAATTCATTAACAATTGAAATATCATTCAAAACTGACGTATTTTTGTTTAGATCAGTGACATGAGCTAAGAAAGCTTGACATCCATTTTTTAATAAACGAATAGCTTTATGACTTGAGATGACAGTGATTTATTTTAATGGTTTGGTTGCTTGAATTCGTATAATAGGTTGGTTAGGAATATGAAAGCTAACAACCTTACAAAAACAATCAATTTTTGCATGATGAGTAGTTAACCAATCAATCCCTAGAATTACGTCAAATGCAAGTATTTTCAATGAAATAAGATCGACAGGTAATGTGAGGGTACCGATTTGAACCAAACAAGACTTATAAACAGTGGATGTAATGAAGGTTTCTCCCAATGGAGTTTCAATAGATAAGTCAAAGTCCAATTTCTCCGGAGTCAAATTTAAACATTGAGCGCAAGTAGGAGAAATAAAAGAAAGGGTAGAACTGGTATCAAATAAGGTATAGACTTCGCTAGAGTTTATGATAAGTTTACCCGTGATGACCTCGTTCGAGTTCCTTACTTTCTGGGAGGTCACGACAAATGTTCTCCCTTGCACTACTGGCTTTGACTTTTCTGGGACGTCCTTTGGTGCCTCCATCCTAGCTGAACTTGTCTTCGGTGAATGATAAAATCGGGCTAGGTGACCTTCTCTTCCACAATTATAACATGTTTTGGACGGCATCGCGCAATTTGGACTGATGTGTCCCTCCCCTCCGCATTTGAAGCATATGATAGGTGGTCGCTCTCCTTCCTTAACAACGGGTGTTGGTGCTGACGTCTTTCCATCATTGTTGAATCTCCTTTTTTTAAAATGTCCATTCTTATTGTTTTGGCCATGATTACCACCGAAGTGGTTACCATTTCTAGCATGTTGATTCCCTCCACGCTTATTGTCACCGCTTCGATGACTGTTATCACTGGTATTATCATTTTGTCAACTGCTCTCTTTTGGTTGGGTTGACTCATTATCGCGCTCCAATAACTGAGCCCTATTAACAACATCTGAATACAAACACAGTTTATGAGAGATAAGATATTGATAAATCTCAGGTTTCAAACCTCTTAGAAATATTCACGTCATTCTCTCCTCATTATCAACCAAATGGGACGTAAACCGGGATAACTCAGCAAACTTGGCTTCGTACTGCGACACGGTCATGTTGTTTTGCTCCAGATTGATGAACTCTACCTCTTTCATGTGACGAATACTTTCGGGAAAGTACTTGTCATTGAACAATTCTTGGAACTTCTCCCAAGTCATCTTCAGTGCGGCAGGTTGAGTACGTTTTATAGATTCCCACCAGTAATCTGCCTCTGCACACAACATGAAGGTGGCAAAGAGAACCTTTTGCTCCTCGGAGCATTCCAGGACATCAAATATCTTACAGATCTGCTTTATCCACGTCTTCGCTTTAAGTGGTTTTAGCTCTCCAAAAAACTCCGGTGGTCCCAGTTCTTTGAACTGCTTAGCGGTGACCATCCGAGAGTTGCCAGTATTTCCACCTGCATTTTTTATAGGAGCCGCTCTTGCTTGATGTTGCATGAATTGCATAAAGCCTCCTGTGCTCCATTAATGTTCTCAACATTCTCGGATGTCATTTTCAAATACTGCCACAAAACAAGGGTTAATTAACATATCACATATTATCCCTATACTCTGACCGACCAATTAAATATCAAATAAACTTAGGTAGGTCATACTAGTGAAAGAATTCCCCGTCTCTCCCCTCCTAGTTCTTGTCTCACATCTTAGCCAGTCATCATATCCCTAAGCTTTGATACTAACTGTGACGCCCCCAAAATAGGTGTACAACACCTATCTTGAGTCGCCAAATACATGCTACAAAATTTAAATACAACTTAATTATACAACAGACGTGTAAAATACGACAAAATATATGCTATGAGTTTTAATACAAATATTGTAATCTAGACAATATCCACACTCAATTGAGTCCTCATTACTGAATAGTAACTAATTCCTGAACGGTCCAAATTGATTTACTTTTAAACGGACGGTCCAGATTGATTTATTATAAAATATTCTAATAAAACAAAATCTTTTAAATAAAATATAATATATTCTATTTATAATATAATAAAACATATAACTTTATAAAAGTATTCTGTTTTATATAAAAAAAAATTACTATGTAAAATACTATGCAGGCACTATGCAAATACTATACATAATAAAATATAATATATTCTATTTATAGTCTAATAAAACAAATAACTTTATAAAAGTATTCTGTTTTATATAAAAAGATTTTACTATGTAAAATACTATGCATAATAGAATATAATATATTCTATTTATAGTCTAATAAAACGAATAACTTTATAAAAGTATTCTATTTTATATAAAAAGCTTTTCTGTTTTATTACATTAATAATACTAATAAAACAAAACTTCATCATCATTATTATAATTCACACTATTAATCGACCAGGTCGTTCTCAGGAAAGATGAGACTTTCCAATAAGGATTTCTCCATATTGGCGCGCAATTAGGAGACCAAACCTATCCTTAGCAGAATTTCTAGACATCGTTAATATTGTAAATAATAATATTAATAACTTTGTCGTCTCAATTATTGATTTAATAATATATAAAATATCGACAATAATTGAATCAATTAATGTGAGATACTATGCAACAATTACTGAAGAAATAATTGAACAAAACTGAGTGACTTCTCACGTAAACATCAATAATCAATACCGTAGGCTACTATGCAATCACGCGTATTTCTGTACTTTTAACACCAGGTGTTTCAACAGTTAACGATAAAACTTCCGCCGTTATTTTCATAAAATATTTTTGTCATTTTCTCAATCCGACAATAATTTCGTTGTGGGGTCCACCAATGATTGTGTCGTCGTACGAATATTCCCTGTTAAAACGAATATTCTTTGACCAATCGAATATTATATAACAACTTGCGTACTTTGTAAAATTTATAACTATTACCCACAACTATAATATTATATCAAATTCATTCCATAATATTTAAAAAAATGATAATTATAGAAAATTCATCTTTATTCATAGAAGTTGGGGTCTTACACAAGTGCTCTGCAACGGTGTTTCCATCCTTGAATTTAGAATTCACAAGCTTCCTAATCAAAAAAGCTTTATTTTGCGACGTCTTCCTTTCATACATGGACTCCAATTTCTGCCAGAGAGCATAAGCTTTAGTTTCTGTGGCAACATGATGAAACACACTTTGATCAATCCACGATCTGATCAGTCCAATAGTCTTCATGTTCATCTTGTTCCACTGCGCGTCACTCTTGTTTGTGGGCTTAACTCCATCGTTCTCAAGTGGCTCGTACAAGTCCTTGCAGTAAAGCAAATCCTCCATTCTTGGCTTTCAAATTGCATAATTTGTAGCCTTGAGGTTAATCATGCAACCTGCTGTCCAATTCTCCATTTAATTTGCACAAGAAAACCACAAAAATAACCAAGCTCTGATACCACTGTTGGGAAAAGTACGCCAAAAATAATCTCTATCCCAGGAATTACTTTTCCGTATATGAGCAATTAAATATGAAATCAACAAAACTAATTATGAGAACAAAAAATAACAAATAACCATCCACAAGTAAGACACCAAATTTACGTGGAAAACCCTCTAAAACTAAGAGGTAAAAATCACGGGTTAAACTCTGAATCTCCACTATATCATTATTAATGGACTTACAATAATCCTCTCAAGTTTTATGCCCTAAAATAAAACTTGAGGTTACACAATAAATTGAGATAGTACAAATTTACCTTTAATTAGGTTGAGAAACTAATTAACTTCACCACCCAAAAATACCCCAAGCAATAAAGTCTTCAAACTTTCAATTGAACGGAGATGGCGGCGAATATCCACGAACAACAAACTATAATTCTCTCAATTTATTCTGTTGGTACCTTTTTGCTACCAAGCTTCTCTCATATATGTCAAATAAGACTCCCTCATAGCCTTATTTATAGTACTCTTCCTAAACCATTCCTATTATGGATTAGAAACAATTTATTCTCCTAATCAAATTAGGGTTCACATCTCCTTGTCTTGGTCACCAACCAATCTATCAAGTAAATCCTTTTTCAATTTGAATTCTTTTCATGGAATCTTCAATTTCAATATTGCTTCCACTAACCTAATTTCTAATTGGATTAATATCAAATAAACGCACTTACTTGTTCATAAAGAAAATTAATTCTTTTCTATCTTGAATTCTATCTCATGGGTGAGGACTCATACTCAACAGATATATCTTTTTTATTTTAATTAAATTATGTTTAGCTAATCTAAAACGAGATTATAATTTTATAAAATTTTAAACTTGCGATTTTTCGAATATTTTATTACAAGTTACATAAATTTAAGTATGCTATACAAAAAAATTACATTTAAGCATAAATGTACAATAATTAAAGCATATAGCACAAAATTGTAATACACAAATTGTGCCCATAACAAAAACGTTTTTGCTTTGTAAATATAATTTCCCAAAACTTGGTCATAAAAATTGCGGGCTAAGTTATCAAATTAGTTCTTACTTACCGGAAATTTTATACCAGCTAAATGATAATGTGACCCAACGGTCAATTGAACGGGTATCACCTGACAAACACGTGCAACCTACGTGCGCCTAATTGATCCCACCCCCTAAAAAGGAAAAGTCTCCCTCCCTGCTCTAGACTCTACACTACTCCGTACAGACACCATTACCAAGACCCTTCAACGGTCATATTTCACCGACAAATCCCAACGGTCATATAACCCACCAATCTCCACCGTCTGATTTCCATCCCACGGCCACGCATCAAAATTCCCTTCCCCTCTTTCTGGAAACACCCTTTTCACGGACTCATCATTTTGTTCAATCCTAAGGAGGTAAAAATCAAATCAGCAGCCATCGGAAATAGTAGTATTATAGTCCACCAAAAAATACAGCTTCAACTAAAGCTTAGCCTTCACCTATATAGAAACAGAGTCTTTTATCTGTGAATGGTTTTTTTGGGTTGTGGGTGTTGTTAATTTTGTGTTTCTTGATGATAATTGTAGCTCATTTCATGCATTTTTGAAGGGTTTTTGTGAGAATCAAGTATAAAATTGTAATGGCCGTGTTCAAGATCTCAAATGCTGACATGGGTCAGTACTATTCATCAATTTATCAGTTTTTCAGCTACCAATTTGAGATGGAGTTCAATGCTTGGTGTGAGTTTCATTCAGCTGATAAATCAAGGTTCTTCCAAATGAATCTGCACTGAGTGTTTCGGAATCCGATGATCATTTTTCTGTAGGTTGGTTTTTCGATATTTTGTCTTGAATTCTTTGATTCTTTATTGTGTGTAGTTCCGCTGATTATTCTTTATTGCACATATCATACCTTCATATAGGAACACAAAGCTTTTCACAGGTTCTATTCCTTGTTTTGGCATCGGATTCCTATTCTGTTTATTGGTTTTTGGGTTTGTTCAACTTTCACACACTCACTTAGTCTGTCTGTTTCTCTTGATTTCTCTCATACATTTATTTGGAATTTCATATCAAGTATAGAATTCATACAGAGTGATTATACATTGCATAGTTCAATTTGAATTTTGTGAACAAAGAGGGATAGAGATAGATAGAGAGCAAAAGTGGGTGAATTGGGGAATGCGACTGAAGAAAGAAAGAAACTTGGAAGGGTTTAAAGAATGTTGGCTGGGTGTTCTTCTACATTGTTGTCTCCAAGGCATAGATTGAGGAGTGAAGCATCTGCACAATTTCAAGCTTGTCATTTCCCTTCAATGAACACACAAAGATTGGACTTACCATGTAGTTTTCCTCGAAAAGACACATCGCGATCGCAACCCATAAGGCCTGTTGGCCTGTCAGTTGAGAAGCCCCTTGAAGCCAGGACAAGCGGTTGTTCTCTCAAGAAGAGCATTAGTCTCCCACCCTTGGCAACCACTGGTCAAGGTACATTTCTTGAAGGTAGAAGAGAGAAAAAGGATGAATTTTTGGGGGAAAGCAAGAAGAATTTGAAGAGGTTCGCAGATGAGGGCTGGTTTGATGATGATGAGTCTTGCATTAGCAGAGCTAAGAGGAAAAGGGGTGGCAGGAATTCTGATGATTCTTTGGAAGGCGTTGAAAATTTAACCTTGGGCCAATTGGGTAGCGGCAATTTCTGGTTTCATCCAAGTTTTGAGGTTCCAAGGTCTGTTTCACTGATTACAGGCCTTAATCCACCTCAAGTTCCTTTTTCTCTGTCATGTTCAGGGGAGGAGGATACGGTCTGTTTTATGCCTAGTGAAGTGGGTACTCCGCCTTTACCTTTGACAAACAATCCTTGGGTGGAATCTATTGTAACTGAGATTAAGAAGCTAGGTGACAAGAATGTTGAGACAAGCCAGAGGCCTTTGAAGGAGGCATCAGGATCGAGTACTTCATCGGGGAGTGATAGTTTGGCTATTAGGCTTAATGAGACCACCTCAGAGCATGAGATTGGTAATGGGTCTAGACCACATAACCCTAATGAAAATGCTGAGTTTGTAGCAGGGGGGAATGGAAACCATGGGGAGCATGAAGGGTTTGAGCTCATCAGCTTACTTATGGCATGTATTGAAGCAATTGGCTCAAAGAACATTGGGGCAGTTAACCACTTTATAGCTAAATTGGGGGAACTTTCTTCTCCAATAGGTTCCCCTATAAGCCGTCTAACTGCTTATTTCACTGAGGCCTTGGCTCTGCGAGTTACAAAGATTTGGCCTCATATATTTCACATTACTACTCCGCGGGAGCTTAATCAGGTAGATGATGATAGCGGCACTGCTTTAAGGCTTTTGAACCAAGTTAGTCCAATTCCACAGTTCATTCATTTCACAGCAAATGAGATTCTGTTGAGAGGTTTTGAAGGAAAGGACAGGGTTCACATCATAGATTTTGATATTAAACAAGGGCTTCAATGGCCTAGTTTGTTTCAGAGTTTGGCCTGCAGGAGTAGTCCTCCAAGTCATGTTAGAATCACCGGTATTGGTGAATCCAAACAAGAGCTTATTGAAACTGGGGAGAGGCTAGCTGGATTTGCTGAGGCATTGAACCTACCTTTCGAGTTCCATCCAGTTGTTGACAGGCTAGAAGATGTTAGATTGTGGATGCTTCATGTAAAGGATAGAGAATGTGTGGCTGTGAATTGTATTTTCCAACTGCACAAGATGCTCTATGATGGCAGCGGAGGAGTACTCAGGGATTTCTTGGGTCTAATTCGCAGCACTAACCCCAAAATGGTTCTCATGGCAGAGCAGGAAGCCGAACAAAATTACCATAACTTTGAAACAAGACTTTCCAATTCATTGAAATACTATTCTGCCATTTTCGACTCTATTGATTTTGGCCTTCCATTAGACAGCCCGGTCAGGATCAAAATTGAGGAGATGTTTGCGCGCGAGATTAGAAATATCATTGCCTGTGAGGGCCGTGACAGATTTGAGAGGCATGAAAATTTTGGGAAATGGAGGAATTTGATGGAGCAAGGAGGGTTCCGTTGCATGGGAATAACTGATAGAGAGTTTCTTCAGAGTCAAATGCTGTTGAAGATGTATTCTTGTGATAATTATAGAGTGGAAAAGCAAGGGCATGATGGCTCCTCGGCACTTGCTCTAAGTTGGCTAGATCAATCTCTTTACACAGTTTCAGCGTGGGCACCTATTGATGTTGCAGGAAGTTCCTCATCCTATTCACAACCAATTTGATCGACGACTACTTCAGCATTCAACATTTTTTTTTCCATTTACATTATACAGAAAATGGTAACATTATTGGTAACAAATTCTTTGTAGGTAGAGAAATCTGTGATCATTCTTTCATTCTTTGTTGCAGATAAAAGATTTGTCTAGGGAATACAATATATCAGGCCAGGTTTCTAGATTCATTCATTATGTATTTCAAAACAATATTCTTTTCTAGTTCTGTAGTGTTTACTATGTATTATTTTGTACAAGGAGGATTACTATTGTTTTGATGAACCATGTGTTTTTAATGAAAAGTATCATTTGTTTTAAGCCATGAGGTAGCTCTCTTCACCTCTACTGTTTTTCTCTTCTGCAACATACTAGTTGTATATATAGTACTTTCACTGTGATTATGTTCAACTTTCTGATATGAAATACGAGATTCATATACCGAATACACCCTCCCCCAGCCATCATGTTCTCGCAATGATTTTAGGATCATGATCATGTCTGTCACCCTATTTGAAGAAGAATCTGCAGCTCAAAAAATTGAACATATTTGTCTAGGCTTGAAAATGGGAAGGTCAAGTTTCCATGATGATGCTTTGTTCTTGTTATTCTAGAGGTGCATTATTAGAAAGAGGAACAAATTCAACGGATGTTATGAAAATGAAAAAATCAAATGTGTGGCGCTTGTCCTTTTATTTAAATAGAGAGAATGTGTTGGTACACTTGTATTTTTTATAAAGCAGCCAAATGCTTTTGTACAAAAAATCTTTTAGTTCTGTTTCTGGAGGTTTATAGCAACAAAATAGCTCCTCAAAGCAGTACGAAGAAAGAAGCATTGCTTGTATGCTGTGCTGCCTGTGCATATCAGAAGGAATATGGCACTCTATTATTTTGCCACCAAAGTTCATGGGTTAGATTTATAAAATGGGCCCAAGTATATTATATAATAAGATAAAGGATTTATTTTCTTCGACGTCTATCCTTGAATATACTCATGTTCAACTTAATGACACTTGCTTACAGAGTTTTAGCCCAGATTTATTTAAGGGAACTGATATTTCCACATGTATTTTTGATATTATCAATGATTGTGAGTCTCAGCTCCATGTGAGAAGTTATGTGAAAATATCAAAAACATGTAAAATAGTATTCTACTTTATTTAACTCACAAACGTAATATTTGAAATTTAAACGCATTGCACTATTTTTAATTATGAGGCACTGAACGTTGCCACTACAAATGCTATAAACATTATTCCTTCCGTTCTTTAATATAAATCGTTTTAAAGAAGTATTTTTGTTCTTTAATATAAATCGTTTAAGAATTTCAAGTAAGCATTAATTACTTAGTTTTCAATATTATCCCAATTATTAATTATAATTTTGATTTTCTCACTATTTTTTGTCCAATAAATAATATTCTTTTTTTCAATATAAGGACAATATAGACAATTGATATTATATTTAATTTTATATAATTATTTTTTAATAGTTGTGCATAACTCTAAAACGACATAAATCCGCTAAAAGTTGAGTCGGGGAGTGTTTGGTTAGGAAACTTGTCGCATCTTGGACATAATTCCCAATATTAGAAGCATTTTTGTTGCACTTCACTTATGCATGCATATATTAGACTGTAAATATAGACAATGGATGTTAGCTATGGTGCCACCATTTTTGGACCTATCTCTCAAGATCAAGACGTGGACACCACTGCCAGTTGTTTTAGAATCCTCTTATGTGATAAATTTACGTTGAATTATAATTATAAAATTTATTAATACACATGAAATTGATAAAAATTATAGAAGGGTTCTACTTATTATACTTATTACTGATATTAAATCTACGTAAATATTTGTAATATGTAGTATCATTTATACTTTTTGTTATTAGTTGTGGTAATCATGTTTTTTTTTTCAGATAGGCAATTGATCATATCATAAATGAAACATCATTATCAATGTTACAAGTTTTGAAATTCAAACCGTAACAATTGTTATCTGGTACAGTTTTAGTACATATACATACATACCTATAAGAATAAAAAATACAAAATAATTGTATAGTATTAAATATAATATTAATTGTCTATATTGTCTTTGTATTGAAAAAAAAGAGTGTTATTGATTTATTGTAAAAAAATAGTGAAAGAACCAAAGTTACATTTAATATTTGGGGTAATATAAAAAATTAGTAAATAATAATACTTACTTAAAATTCTCAAACGACTTATATTAAAGAACAAACATATTCCTCTAAAACGACTTATATTAAGAAACCCGAGTAGTTGCTAAATTAATTCCCTTTGTCTTTTGAATCCTCAAAGTGGGAAGCAAGAGCAAATTTTTGCTTGGAAATTTGTACACTAGAAATTAATAATTTTCTTAATTTGAGGGGAAGAGCACGAAAAGTAACATTATTATTAAGATAATTTTTTTTTAATATTCATAACATTTTAGTATCCAAGTAATGACATATTAAAAGGTTTGTATGACTTATTATTATTGTAATAGCAAAAACGTGTCTATAATCTTAAAACAGATCGAAAAAAAAAATTATATCTTTAATTTTAAAACGTCTGCATTTAATCTTGTTTTCTCTCTCATCATGTCAATATGTAAGACTTGATATGTTGAAAATAACATCTTATATTCATAATGAATTTGGTTTGATATTTATGTTGATATTTTCTTGTGATATTTAGTTAAAAAACAGTGACATACTGACATGATGAGACTATGAAAGATTGATGTATGCTGAAAGTTGCCATGAAAGTAATGGCATGTGATGTCTCATATCAACTACATAATTTTGATCCTCATCATCGTTTAGGGCCCCTTTATAGTAACCTTGGATCGAAGAAATAGAATGAAAGACGAATAATAATAATTTTAAAATATTTTGTATGTTTAATTAATGATTATAATGGGTATTATTGTATAATGATAATATTATCACATATATTTATTTTATTAAAATAAATTTTATTTCAGTTTCTCGATATAGAATAAAAAAATAAGAAATTGTTATTTTCACATAAAAAATATCGCTATAGATGTATATCGACGTAAAAACCGTCGCTATGGGATCTATATCGATACTTTTAATGTGGAAATATCAAAAAGTCATGTAGAAATATCAATTTTCAAAAAATAAAGAGATAAAATGAATTTTATTCCATTAGAATGGTTTATCTTCCAAAATGATTATCAAATATACTATTTTTATGTCATTCTTTTCTCTATTTCATCCCTCGATCTAAACATAACATTATTGTTTTTTTCTTTTTTTCGATTATTGTTAGTTGTAGTCTTAAATATGTCCCAAATAGAAAAAATCTATTTTGTACTTTTGTTCCAAAATTAAAAAAAAGGTCACATAATACTCACACATATATATATATATATATATATATATATATATATATATATATGCATGTTGTGAGCCCAACCTGATATGTAGAACACACAAATATGCATGTGTGTATATAAATATTATGTGATTTTGTTTTATGTGATAGTAATATTATTTATAAGTTTATAGTCCTCAAATGGGGATTAGGCATGATGGCAGGGGCCTAGGGGGATTGTGGCCGCCCAAAGATTATGATTATCATTATTTGGAATAAAAAAACATTTTACCCCATATCAATGTGATTAATTAAAGCTAATTGATAATTAATTATTATTTTAGGATAATTAATTACTCCCTCCGTCCCAAATTAACTGCTCAATTTTGACATTTTTTAGTCAAATTGACTATTTTTAGAATTAATAATTAAACATATATAAATATATTTCTGAAATTATAAAAAATAGGATTAGTAATAAATTGTATATACTTTCTTTTGGTTATAATCTCTTCACCTATATTTTAGCAAAAATAGTAAAAAGATTAGTTTTAAAAATGATCAATTTGACTTTAAAAAGTCAAAATTGAGCAATTAATTTGGGACGGAGGGAGTATTATTTTTCTTAACTGCCCTTATTAATTGTGTATTGGAGTATTAATTTTCTAAATTTTCTCTTTATTCAACCTTCTAATTATTTCAGAGCACTTTTAGGTGGACATGAGAATATTTGAATTTCACTTATTTATATTTTTACCTATTATTAAGGGTCAAAATATAAATAAATGAAATTTAAATACATTCATATCCACGTAAAATTTTTGATTAATCATCCACCTAATTGTAGTGTTTTTCAATAATTAGAAACCATCAACATATCAAAAGCATAACTAATAAACTAATTATTAAAAAAATTAAATGTGTCATTACTCTTTAATCTCAGTCGCTTAAGAGGGGCACAAGGTGAGCCAAATGTTCCAATGAGCCTACATTGTGTGGATTCACATGTTCTGCTGACTCAGCCACACGTTGGTCTAGTTGGAAATTCTTATTTTTAATTAAAAAAATGAGCCAAAACAAAATTGAAATTCAAAGGTAAGAGTCACAACCTGTTAAGAAATTAGAAAGAATACAAAAAATTAGGACCAAGTATTGACACGGGTAGTCCCCGTCCTTAAGGTGTTTATTGCCCCTTAACACTAAGGTTTGCTAAAGGCTACTAGCAATATACCTCCAGGATTTTATATCAAAGCCTTTCTCTGTTCTAAGTGAGCAACTCACTTTCTGAACCTCTAAATTTATGCTACTTTGAAAAGATGATAAGATGAAAGAAGATGGAGACTATCAAGTTTTGTAACTGAAATATAATTGAGCATTATTTACAAATTAAATAATGTAATAATCACATATCAGTTTTAAAACTTATTTATATCCCATAATGATTAAACAAAAACTGTTTAACCATTAATGAAGTTTATTATTCTGGTTCAATGTTAAAAAGAGGCTTTTGGCTCCCAGCGACGATGCGCACGTGCGAAGTGCAAAGTGCATCTAAAACGTCAATGCGACTTTGCGACCCGAACCCGCACCCCGGGTCGCGGGACGCGGGCGCGGGCAGGTGGTGCTTTACACCACGCCGTTGTAACCAACTCCAAGCCTTTCCTTTAGTTCCACTAGTGAATTAAACTATTTCACATATACTTATAAAGTATTAAATAGTTTTATTCCTACTCAATGTGGGACTTAAAGAAAATAGTTTTATTAAACAACAATGAACCTTTTCATGTACTCCACTTTGGATATAATTTAAAACACAATATATAACTCCCACTTGAACCATATATTGTTCTCTATTAATCTCCTTGTAATAGACTATCAAATGCACAATTTATTTAATATAAATTCAATCAATTAATGGATCTAAATTAATGCCCAAACTGATCAAAACTCATAAAGAAAAGGTGCAATTAACAATCCCCCACTTGTTTGAAAAACTACTTTTCTTCAAACAATTCTTTATCTATCAACTCTAAGGCTTATATGCATAATAAAAGGTGTGACGAACATTGAACCTTCTATTAGTATAAACAGCTCAAAATCATATCAAAATAGATGGTGTCCGTAGATTGAACCTCTATTTCAAATGATATGACCGGAACTATCATACACACACAAACCTCCCTTTACGGTGAGCATAATAATCGTTTTGCGCTATTAAAGCCATGCGCAATATCCTGTTTCTTGAACCTCTAAGAGAGTAAACCATAACTCTCTATAAGAAGCGGCTTCACTTCTAGTTCATATAGGCAAAATGTTTCTCTAGCACTTCTGTTGCTATAAGTGCAACACTTTGTTAAGAGCATAGCTCATCCTCGGTCATGCAACAGACGTTACTAACATATACTACATATGAGACCAAATTGATAGTAACACAGCCAACAACTGTGACTTGTTTTTCCCATTGAACCTATAAACTAGGGGTAACCTAGTAATAGGTTGGGTTCCCATCACCCTTGGCTCAGAATGGTTTAAGTCCCATATCTCGTGTAGTCAAACTTATTAAATCTCTCGTCAGAGGCTTAGTAAGTGGATCAGCCAAGTTTTTACTTGACTTCACATAGACAATAGTTATGATACCATCATGTATCAATTGTCTCACAAATTCATGTCTTAGACCAATATGTCTAGACTTACCATTATAGGTACCACTATACGCTCTTGTAAGCGTAGCTTCACTATCACAATATAGTGAAATTGGAGGCATTGGATTTGGCCATAGATCTATGTCTAACAACATATTTCTAATCCAATCAGCCTCTTTTCCTGCTTGAGCCAAAGCTATAAACTCTGACTCCATAGTAGAGTGAGAAATACAAGTCTGTTTCTTGCTTGCCCAAGAAACAGCACCACTGGCAAGAGTGAAAATCCACCCACTTGTAGATTTATTATCTCCCACACTATTAATCCAGCTTGCATCAGAGTATCCCTCCAAAACACTAGGGAATTTATAGTAGAATAATCATATGCCACTGGTTCTTTTTAGATATCCAAGTACCCTTCCAATAGCTTTCCAATGATCAATATTAGGACTGCTCGTATATCTACTAAGTTTAGAAACTGCAAAAGAAATATCTGGCCGAGTACAATGCATAGCATACATAAGGCTACCAATAGCACTTGCGTATTCTAGCTGTGCAATAGCTCTACCCTCATTTTCTTTGAGTTTAACTCCATTCTCAAAAGGAGTATTCACCTCCTTGAACTCGAGATGACTAAACTTAGTTAATATCTTTTCAATATAGTGAGATTGATTCAATACATAACCCCCACTATGTTTTTTAACTTTGATGCCTAAAATAGTATCTACTTCACCTAAGTCTTTCATCTTAAAGACAGAGAATAAATACTTTTTAGTCTCATTTACTCCAACCATATTCGTACTGATGATCAACATATCATCTACGTACAAATAGACTATCACCATATAATCAGAAGAGGTTTTGGAGTATATGCACCTATCTGCACTATTATATTTAAACCCAAAATTTAAAATAGCAGCGTCAAATCTCTCGTGCCACTGTTTTGGTGCCTGCTTTAGACCATAAAGGGACTTAACTAATTTGCATACTTTAGCCTCATTACCGGGAGCAATAAACCCTTCGGGTTGTTCCATATATACTTCCTCATTCAAATTGCCATTCAAAAATGCAGTCTTTACATCCATTTGATGAACATAAAGATCATATAATGAAGCTAAGGCAAAAAGAATTCGAATGGAAGTAACTCGTGCTACCGGTGCATAAGTATCAAAATAGTCAATACCTTCTACTTGTCTAAAACCTTTTGCTACTAATCTTGCTTTAAAAGCAGAAATAGTACCGTTAGTGTTGTACTTTGTTCTAAAAACCCATTTGCAACCTATAGGTTTAGAACCTCTAGGTAAATCTGTCAATACCCAAGTATTATTTCCCAAGATTGAATCCATTTCATCATTTACAGCTTCCTTCCAAAAGGCAGCATCCCTAGAAGCCATAGCTTCTTTAAATGATTTAGGATCAGTCTCAAGACTATATACATAGGGTATTTCATTTACCACCTCATCATTTTGGTCTCCTTCCACCAAAAATAATATAGACTGTGATGAAATGAAATCATCACCTAAATCTTTATCTTTTCTAGCTCTAGTACTCCTTCTAGGTCCACTTGGTTGAATTGGAACACTAGGTTCTTCAACCTCAACATTAGACCTTATAGGACCTCTAGGCTCATCAAATTTAGGCATATCCACATTCTCAACATCTTTTGAGAATTTATTTTCAAAAAATTCCACATCCCTTGACTCAGTTATAACATTAGACTCTAAATCAAGAAGCCTGTATGCTTTACTATTTTCAGCATATCCAACAAATATACTTCTAATAGCTCTAGCTCCTAACTTGGACCTTTTAGGATCAGGAACTCGAAAATAAGCTATACACCCCCACACTTTAAAATAATTTATATTAGGTTTTCTGCCTTTCCATATTTCATAAGGACTAGTTTTAATAACAGTACTAGGAATCCTATTTAAAATATGACATGCAGTTAGAAGAGCTTCACCCCATAAATTATTTGGCAAACAAGCATGATTTAACATACAATTAATCATATCATGAAACACACGATTTTTTCTTTCTGCTAAACCATTTTTTTGAGGTGTATATGCTGCACTTGTTTGATGTATAATGCCATTTTCTTCACAAAATGCATCAAAAACATTCAAACAATATTCCATGCCTCTATCAAAACGTAGAATTTTAATCTTCTTCTCAAGTTGATTTTCTACTTCTATTTTGTATTTTTTGAATGAGTTAAACGCCTCATCTTTTGTTCTCAACAAATACACATAACAATATCTGCTAGCATCATCTATAAAAGTAATGAAATATCGTTTTTCACCTCTTGTCAATATTCCATTTAACTCACAGATATCAGTATGTATTAAATCTAATAATTGTGATTCTCTATGAACATTTGGAAATGGTTTTCTCACAATTTTTGATTTAACACAAATTTCACATTTTTCAAGTTCAGTATTGCCAATATCAATCAATTTCATTGCATGCATATTTTTTAAATTCTTTGAATTTACATGTCCTAAACGACTATGCCATAAAGAAATTTCACAAGTGATATAAGCAGAAACAGAACTGTTCTTATTAATAGATAATTTATACATTCCATTACAAGCATAACCCTTTCCAACAAAAACACCATTCTTTGAAAGAATGACTTTGCCGGACTCAACAGAAATTTTAAAACCTTTCCTATCTAAAAGATCAACAGAAATTAAATTCTTTCTAATTTCTGACACAAACAACACATTCAGCAAGGTTAGCTTTTTTCCAGAGGTGAAAATGACTTCCACAGTTCCTTTTCCATCAACTTTAGCCGCTGAACTGTTTCCCATCTGAACTTCTTGTCCAATAATCTCTTCAAATGTTTTAAACATTTCTCGATTATTACAAATATGGACAGTAGCTCCGGAGTCCAACCACCAACCATTCGGCTCACTAACCATGTTAACTTCAGAAATCATAGTCACATCAAGACTAAGATCAGAAACCATGGCAACAAGGTTCTCCTCAACCATGTTAGCGGAGCCACTTTTGCGTTGTTTGCATTCTCTGGCATAGTGTCCAGTTTCTCCACAAACATGACACTTACCCTTTCTCTTATTAGGATCAGATTTTTTATTTTCTGTCCAGGATGCTTGAACTTATGATTATCTTTCTTAACTCCAGGTCCTTTCCCTTTAAATGATCTTGCCTCCAAATAGTTTACATTAGATTGTCCTTGAATCAAATTTTTAGCATCGCGTTTTCGGGCCTCCTCCTCAATACGAAGATGCTTCTGAATTTGATCCAAGGAAAAATCCTCAGATTTATGCATCAACTTTTTAGCAAAATCTTTCCAAGATGGAGGTAATTTTGCAATTATAGCTCCAACTTGAAAAGTTTCAGGCAGACAATTTTAAGGACCCTCAACTTATTAACAATAACCTGGAGCTCATGCACTTGCTCCAAAATAGGTTTGTTATCAACCATTTTATAATCAAAATATTTAGATACTAAATACTTATTTGTACCTTCTTCCTCAGCCTTGTATTTAAACTCCAAAGCCTCCCATAACTCCCTTGGTGACTGAATATTACTGTAGAAATCATAGAGACGATCCGACAGTGTGTTGAGAATATGTCCACGAGCAAGTTCCTCATCTTCAGTCCTTTTCCTTCTTTGCTCTTTCAGTACTTCGATGGCATCATTATCTGGCTGCTGGCCTTCTACTGTTTTGGGATCTTCTGGAATAGGCTGAAGGTTTGGGTCCAAAACATTAGCAATCTTCAAAACAGTGAGTAAAAATTTCAGTTTGTCTTGCCAACGACTGAAATTATTTCCATCAAAACGATCGAGCTTGACAAAATCCTGGTTCATAATTTTGAAAGATTCTGTATCCATTTCGTTAAACACCTTAAGATTGTTAAGAAATTAGAAAGAATACAGAAAATTAGGACCAAGGATTGACACGGGTAGTCCATGTCCTTAAGGTGTTTATTGCCCCTTACCACTAAGGTTTGCTAAAGGCTACTAGCAATATACCTCCAGGATTTTATGTCAAAGCCTTTCTCTGTTCTAAGTGATAGCAACTCACTTTCTGAACCTCTAAATTTATGCTACTTTGAAAAGATGATAAGATGAAAGAAGATGGAGACTATCAAGTTTTGTAACTGAAATATAATTGAGCATTATTTATAAATTAAATAATGTAATAATCACATATCAGTTTTAAAACTTATTTATATCCCATAATGATTAAACAAAAACTGTTTAACCATTAATGAAGTTTATTATTCTGGTTCAATGTTAAAAAGAGGCTTTTGGCTCCCAGCGACGATGCGCACGTGCGAAGTGCAAAGTGCATCTAAAACGTCAATGCGACTTTGCAACCCGAACCCGCACCCCGGGTCGCGAGACGCGGGCGCGGGCAGGTGGTGCTTTGCACCACGCCGTTGTAACCAACTCCAAGCCTTTCCTTTAGTTCCACTAGTGAATTAAACTATTTCACATATACTTATAAAGTATTAAATAGTTTTATTCCTACTCAATGTGGGACTTAAAGAAAATAGTTTTATTAAACAACAATGAACCTTTTCATGTACTCCACTTTGGATATAATTTAAAACACAATATATAACTCCCACTTGAACCATATATTGTTCTCTATTAATCTCCTTGTAATAGACTATCAAATGCACAATTTATTTAATATAAATTCAATCAATTAATGGATCTAAATTAATCCCCAAACTGATCAAAACTCATAAAGAAAAGGTGCAATTAACACAACCCACAACCACTTATATTTCATTTAAATATAAGACATGCAACCTTGTATATTTAATAAAATAGTGTTTATAGTTATAATAATATGTATAGAATGTATATCTCATTGAATGGAGTATTTAAAGAAATTAATATTTTTATATAAAAAATTGATATTTTCACATGAATAATGAGTGAGTTTTATCTCCATGCGAGAAAGAATCGTGTAGAAATATAATTTTAATATATAAAAATATCAATTTTTGTATTTAATTGACCTTGTTGACACTGTCTCCATTTCATAATAATTGACTTTTTAGAAAAAAAAATTATTTCAATTTATTTGTCATTTACAACTTTTTAGGATAATAAATTACTTCCTATGTCCCAAATTATTTGAGTTTTTAGAGTTTTTTATTTGTTCATAATTATTTGACGTTTGTTCAAATCTAGGAGAATTAATGATAATTTTTTTAAAATTACCCCTCATTACTCTACCTATTTTTTTGATACTTTAAACTTTTCCTATCTCCTTATCCCAACAAAATTATCCTTATCCCAATAAAATTTAAGGGTATAATAGATAATTAAGTACTATATTTAATGATTTTCAATCATTATCTAAATTCTTGTATCCACATCTAAAACGTCAAATAATTAGGGACGGAAGGAGTATTTATTTTCATATATCACCCCTAACTTTTCTCATTGTTCAAGAATTTTTTTTCTTGTCTTAATAGTTTTCAACTTCCCATAAAGGGGTAGTGATGAAATTTTATATAAATTTTAGTAATTCTTAAATGATAGTATTAAATGACTTTCTTAATTCATGTGCATGAAGTTAAAACGACTACTATTATGGGGATAAATCAACTTTTGATACTTGTACTGGGACACGACTTACAATTTTGTACCTGAAGTGAAAAAAGTTACAAATTGGTGATTGTACTCGAAAAATATTGCACTCCGTTAAACATTAACTCATTAAGGACACGACTTACAATTTGGTACCCGAAATGAAAAAAAATACAAACTGGTGATTGTACTCAAAAAATGTTAAAATTTGGTGCTTGTACTTTCTAATTTTTAAATAATAGTTAAAATTGATCTAACGGGAGAGACAAACATATAAAAAGAGAAGCGAAGTCGACGCGAAGAAGATCTTCGATGTTTTGTTCCATCTTTTCTTGCCTCCCACATTTGCACCATTGCTCCACAGTGGCACCGACTTGAAAACTCTGGTGTAATCCATTCATTTTTATTGCATAAACTACGATCTTCTTTCCCGATTTCATTTACTATTCCACTCCAAGACGAGCTCATCCTTTCAATTAAACACTGAAAACCCTTTAATAAATATATGGGAACCAATAATCAATGGAGAATCGAGACAAGAAGAATGAGAGAAGAAGGACATAAGAAGAGAACCCTAATTTTTAAACAGAATAAAGATGAAACCCTACTGTTTAACGGAGTATAACATTTTTCGAGTACAATCACAAGTTTATAATTTTTTTCACTTCGGGTACCAAATTATAAATCATGTCTCTAATATTTAACGGAGTGTAACATTTTTCGAGTACAATCACCAGTTTGTAATTTTTTTCACTTCGAGTACTAAATTGTAAATCATGTCCCAGTATAGATACCAAAAGTTGATTTATCCCTACTATTATGAAATAGAAGTAGTACTCCCTCCGTCCCTTAATATAAATCGTTTTAGAGTTGTGCACAAGTATTAAGTAAATAATTATATAACATTAAATATAATATTAATTAACTATATTGTCATTATATTGAAAAAAATTTTATTTATTGGGACAAAAAATAGTAAGAAAACCAAAATTATATTTATTACTTAGAGTAAAATTAAAACTAAGTAATTAATAATTATTTTAAATTATTATTCGATTTATATTAAAAACAAAAATACATCTCTAAAACAATTTATATCAAGCGACGGACAGAGTATATAATAACACGTCTAGATGGTTGTTGGCTTGTCCTTTGTTTAATGATGGGTAGTCGATTATGAAGGAAAAATATGAGAGAAAAAGAAAATTATACAAGTTGCAATAAATAATTAATTTTATGGGAAAATGACGTATTCTGAGTAATTACTTTTATATTAAATATAAAATATAACTAACGTATAAATATTTTATATACGATAAATTAAAATATTAATTCTTATCTTATATATTTACATACGTCGTGAATATTTAATACTAACACTACTCAAATTTATATATATATATATATATATATATATATATATATATATATATATATATATATATTAAGTTTTATGCCTTGGCTTTCAAGTTTCCACGTTGATCCCCAATTTTCATGTGTTCGTGTTTAATAGTTAGTGGGTGGGTGGGTGGGTGGGTGGGTGGGTGGGTGGGCGGCTTTGCGACTGGTATGTACAGTAACTTTTTTTTTAACCATAATTATCAAAAAATAAGTAAAAAATAATATAACAAGTTTGAATAAAAAATTATAAAAAAAGTATATTTTTTATTACAAAAAACACTGTAAACACTATAAAAAATGTACTTCCTTTTATAATTTTTTATTCAAACTTATTCTATTATTTTTTATTTTTTTCTCATAATTGTGGTTAAAAAAAATTAACACAGTGCCCCCAACCCCCAACCCCCAACCCCCAACCCCCAACCCCCAACCCGTTGGTGTTGTGGTGCTGAATACAACAAGTACATTTGTGAGTTGTACCCACTCATAATAATATATTTCTAAATTCTAAACCCAGTAGAATGTCATTTTATTTTATGTCCTAATTAATTTTGAGATGGAGAGGAGATAGTGTTACACCTCGAGAGTCTTTGGCTTGAGTGATATTTTAAACATCTTATCAAATAAGAGATTTTAGGATCGAACAATTTGCTGAAATAAAAATATCTTTTTAGGAAAACTACTTTTGGCCAAACACATATTTTATAAATTTGTACTTGAATTAATTGAACAAGAAATATAGAAGTCCACTCCATACATTTTTATATAATTTTGTCGTTTATTTTTTAAAATTATTAAACACAACTTAAATTTTCTTTTCAAAATATTTTAATTTGTCGAAAGATACTTAATCTTCATCACACCCCATATCAAAATAATATTTATCATTATATTGACTAAAATTAAAAGAATTCATGTCAATTTTTTAATTTAAAAATATCATAAATCGACTTTAAAAAATTAATAAGAGAATTATTTTTTTCACAAGTAAAAAATAACATTTCCGCAAGGTTTCTCTCGCATAAGTATGAAACCCAATTACTATTAATATGAGAGAAATTGTGAAACTATTATTTTTTTTGTGAAAATATTAATTATTTTAATATAATTTTATATTTTAGAACGTAAGAAATATTAAGTTTTATTTCAACTTAATAGTCTTTTTTTTTTATCAACTATCTAAATCAATATTTACATAAATGTAAATTAAAATCAGAATGTCGATTTTAAAACTAAATATTTAAACAAGGGAAACATAAGAAGATTATTAGGTTTAGTCCAAATACATGTCACATGATTATATATATCACTTATTGAGTATTTATATTAATTATTACACAAAATCATCTTTAAGTTAAACTATCAAAACAATTATGACATTGCATGCAAGTAAAAAATTGTTGAATAAATACAAGTATTGTGTTATTAAGCATCATTGATAATAGTATAATAATTATATTATTAGAACAATAAGTGTCATTAAAAGTTCAAATTTTATTGACCAAAACAATTATAAAATCTCAAATTTTTTTTTAAAATTTATTGAAAAAGAAAGAGAAATAAATTGGTATTTAATATAGGAATAAAATGAAAAATTCAATATTAATATTTTTTTGAAATTTATAAATGATAAATAAAAATAAATAAATTTCACTAAGTAGAAAATAATATATTTTGTTGGATAGTTTAAATATAAGAAAGTGTTTATTGATATTTGATAAAGTCTATCATATCATAATGGGATCCACTTATAATTAATGTAAGAATAATGCTAGAGACACAAATTATTTTATAAATATTTTATAAATTATTGATGTGACATACTCCACCTCAATATATTGTGTGGGGCCGAAGACTTTATTTAAATAATTTATTCATTAATATGCTGAAGTGGAGTATGTCATATTAATAATTTATAAAATATTTATAAAATAATTTATATCTGTAGCATTACTCTTAATATAAAATAGTAGTTCGTTGAAATATCAATTTTATTAGTTAAAAAATAATTAATGTAATTTTGAGACCTATTAGCCATTTTATTGGATAATTTTATTTATTCATCTGGCCTTTTTCTCCCTTTTAAATCTGTTTTCCTTTACTTTTCCATTCAAAAAAGTTACAAGTAAGAAGAGTTAAGAGTCTTCTCCTAATTTAATTGTGCTAAATTACCCCTTCTTCCGCGTAGAAAAACGTTGACTTTCAAACCCCTACCACTACTTTTATTCGAACTAATAGAAAGTTATCA
Organism: Panax japonicus; assembly: GCA_020205505.1. Classification (NCBI taxonomy): domain Eukaryota; kingdom Viridiplantae; phylum Streptophyta; class Magnoliopsida; order Apiales; family Araliaceae; genus Panax; species Panax japonicus. Next base: position 62,332,016 of record CM035110.1, read on the forward strand.
AGGGTGTAATAGTAACCCAACAGGCAACATTATCCGTACAGCTTTTATACAGTTAATTTAAAACACTATTTTTAGTCAAATACACATATACACATATATCCGTATATGTATATCTAATTCTGATTATCCATATACACTATCTAATCACCCTTCTCTCTCTGCCTCCCCTCTCCTCCAAAATGGACACCTAAATCTGTACTGTACCCCTTTCCTCCAATAAAACCATCAAAACCAATTGCAACTCCATACTTTTCTCTGTACTTTTATTTCCGCCATCTCCATTTTCTCTTTCTGCAAAACCCCATTAAATTCTTGATTTTTTACCCTTTTTTTAATGGGTGCTGGAGTTTCTCAACTTTTCACACGCGCCGACGTGTCCACAGCTCCGTTGGCGGAACTCAGTCTAGGCGATTTGCCGGAGAGTTGTGTGGCTTCTGTTCTTGAGAACATGGACCCACAAGAGATCTGTCGGCTCGCGCTTCTTAATCGGGCTTTTCGGGGCGCTTCTTCTGCCGATTTTGTTTGGGAATCAAAATTGCCATCGAATTATGATTCTCTTATTCAGAGATTGTTTGATGATTTTCCTTCCAATTTGTGTAAGAGGGATATGTATTCTCTCCTTTGTCGATCCAATTCTTTTGATGGAGGCACTAAGGTTTGATTTTTATCTGATTGCCTCCATTTTTTAACATTGATTTTTGTGGCTTTGGTATTTTTCTCCCTTTTGTGACAGACTTCTGTTTTGAGAATAGGAAATGAATGAATAGTTAAGATAAAAGAGCGATTGAAAAGGGATTTCTATCATTTCTTTTGAAAATTAAATTTTGTTCTTAATGAATCCATGTGTTGTTTTAGATAGGGTATATATTAATGTAAAACCTAAATATTAATGAATCCATCTTGTTTTAATGGATATATTCCTAAAGATTAATGTAAAACAGTAATTGCAATGATTTCTGTGGGAAATGTTTCTAAATGGGTCTTATTTTTTGTCTTTGGGTGGTTGCGAAAAATTAATTTGCTTTGATTATGCTGATGAAATGATTTGTGCGGTGCAGAATGCTTGGCTGGATAAAGTTTCAGGAAAGATTTGTTTGTCCATATCTTCAAACGGGTTGGCAATTACTGGAATTGATGATCGGAGATACTGGAGTCGTATTCCTACAGAGGAGTCTAGGTGAGAATATTTTTAAAATAATTGTTTATTTTTATCTGTTGTGAATTTCATGGAAGCTGGAATTTGTAAGTTATTAGTGTGGTGTGTATTGGCTGATTAAATTCAACTGTTCCGGATCATTTCTTGGTTGAAATCCTCTATAAGCAGGATCTTTGCTTTCACTATTGTCCTTTTTGTCTAATTAATTTGTGCTTCTTGATTTAAGATGTTGTAGCCAAGCTTCCTAGTTTTGAAGTTTGTTTTGCTTCTTGCTTATTTTTGTATTTTTCATACTGAATTTGAACTTTATATGCTTGTTTTTGGTTTTCTATTTTATGAGGCTGTTAATTGAGCTATGCAATCACAATGACAAAGTCTTATTTTGTGACTTGGACTGAGTCTGAGTTTCCAGATGTATTGTGCATAAAACATCTGAATCCTTGCTGTTTGAATAGTTATTTATCTTTGATTTTAATGAGTTTCTTAATGAATGAGTAACTTAGGGATTCACTTTGTTTTTTTTCTTCTTATCTTGTAGACTAATTGGTTTTAAAGTTGCTAAGATCACTACAGCACTTGCACCCAAGGGGTACATGTCGTGTTCAAAACTCCATCGAAGCACTTTGGGCTTTGTGATTCACTTGGTGGGTAATGGCTCCAGCCTCCAAGTGCTTCCATTATTTTTAGCAAAAGAAAGGGGGACAAAAGAAGTTAAAATTTAAAGTACTTGCTCTCGTTATTATTTATATTGGAAAATTGTAATATAGTAATACTTATGTTAGATAGGTGGGACCATAGGTGAAGTAAGGCCAATAGTTTGAAGATTTTTTCTCCAAAAGCAATGCCACTCCTGTTTTTATTTTTTGCAACTCAAGCAAAGTGTCACACCAGTTTAACATGTCCTTATTAACATGTGTCTAGTTCTACTGTATCCCTATGCATTTGTCTACACATAATTGTTTCAGCTGTGTCAATCTTATTTTGTTTAGACTTTAATTGTTTCTTTGTCTTGGTTAGATTTAGAGGCTTTGCTGGACTATAATGTCTGCTGCAGCAACATGTAAAATTTGTGTTTTTGTTTTTCCTTCATGTATTTTTCTTAAAAAGACTTTTGCCTTGGAAAACATAGCATAGTTTTTGATTGGATCTTTTTACTTTTGATCCAAATATATCTCTACTATTACTGGGACTGTTTTTCAACAAACTTCAACATGTTTAATATGTTTGTTTTTCTAAATTCTGTATCTTTTTACGTTTGATCCAAATATATCACTACTATCACTTGGATTGTTTTTCAACAAACTTCAACATGTTTAATATGTTTGAATTTCTAAATTCTGTATTGAGATATTTCAAGAGGCCAATTTTGCCTGCAGATTTATTGCATCAAATAATTCCACAATTGATATCATCATATTTATTTTTAGCTCCTTTTCTGGCTTGTAGATTTCATTCAGTTGCATATCTCCAGCAAATGTGGTGGTTCGAAGTTAATGGTGAGGTCGAGTTCCCTTTCCCAGCTGGAACCTACAGCCTGTTCTTCAGGTTGCAGTTGGGAAGGGCTACTACTAAAAGTTTTGGTCGCCGAGTTTGTAACTCCGAGCATGTCCATGGTTGGGACATTAAGCCAGTGCAGTTCCAGCTTTCAACTTCAGATGGTCAGCATGCCACATCTCAGTGTTATCTGGACCAGCCTGGAAATTGGATTCACTATCATGGGGGAGATTTTGTCGTTGAAAACCCTAGTGCACCAACAAAAGTCAAATTTTCAATGACTCAGATTGATTGCACGCACACCAAAGGTGGCCTTTGTGTAGATTCTGTACTAATATACCCAATCGAGTTTAAGGAGAGGTTAAAGCGTTTTTAATTGCAATTAATTAACCTTTTTAGGTGTAGGGGAGCCATATATAATAATAGAAGAGAGGTAGGACATATTAGTTACTCCGAGGCTTAGAATTATTACTTATTCTAGGATTTTAATGTGTACATTATTTATATATCTATGTTGTTAGATTAGTGTGTTAACTTCTTTGTTTATTAATTTGTAGTCAAAGTAAGGCTCTATTTCTCTGATTTTGTGGGTCTTGTTATTGTCATTTCGGAGCTAATGAAATGTTGGTGAACCCACATGGAGTCGGGTATGAGTGAAAGAGTTAGTTCATGTGTTAAAACAGAGCTGCATTTCTTGTACAAACTTGGATTTTTATCAATGCTAAAGTAAAGTTCTTCACATCTTGTTATTTGTTATGTAATTTTTATTTTATTTTATTTTTTATTATGATGGAATGAAATTCTTGCCGGTTATTATAAATTTTAAAAATGAAAAAGACAGTCTTTGCCCGAGTTGGGAATAGATCTGGCAATATAATTAGTTAACTGTTGGGTCAAAGCATATTAACTGGAACCAAATGGGTCGGTTAACCATTTTTATTTATTCAGGTCGGTTAAAGTTTGGACTAATATTTTTTAAAATAAATATAGTTAGTTAACCGGTTAACTATTTTTCAACCCATATTTCTTTATACACTGCCTACATCTTTGCATAATGCACGTGTACCGGTGTACCGTGTAAAGTACATATGTTGCATTAACAATCAAATCTTGCAAAAGTACTTTCTTCTGTTACTAATTTACCGTTTTTAAATTTGATAATTGAGCAGACAAATTTAAAATTTGCAAATTAATACTAATTTGCATGTAGTTTATTATATATGGTCATGGTTAATTAATTATTTACATATATTAAAAAATAATTGATTAATTTTAAAAATATTAATTTGATCATATATAAAAGTCAATGAATGAGATTTATCCTCTTGTGTGCTAGTTTTTGGACGTTCGTATATAAGGACAATTAAATATCCACAGATAATCAAGGGCTAATTAATTAAATTTTAATATGGTCTATAAAATTATATGGTTCAGTTTTCTACTTATCTTGTATGTTCTATAAATTAATATGTTCTTATTTTGGATGACTTAATGTTGTTCTGTATGTGTCAGTTTATGTAAATTCTAGTATTCTAGTTACAAAAGAATTATACGATAATGTATTTTGAATGTGATCCAACCTTTCTATTAACAGGTTAATAATAATTTTGAAAAATTATTTAAATATGAAAGGGTATTAATAATTTTAATTTAAAATTTTATTAGTATAGTTTTTAGCATTTTATTATTTATATTAATAATTTTTATATCATATTATTACTTAATTAATTTAATTGTGACGGTCACAATTTCATTTTTTAAAAGTTCTATTTAAAAGTCAAAACATCTTAAAATAGTTAATATAGTTTTGAACCATAACCATATAGTTCCAACCCAACCCAACCCAACCCATATTAAAAATGGTTAATATGGTTTTAGTTCTTAAATAGAACCATAACCATATTTTGAAAAACCAAAACCAACTCATAACCATATTTTGCCGGGTCTAGTTGGGAAGTGCAAATTTGGGTATGAACTTTGATCAAGGAATTTTGGTAGAAATCCATGAGATATAGCTTTAATGCTGTCTGTTAACGCCAAATTTTGTACATCTGACGAAATCACCAAAACGGCAGGTCAAAATTGTGCCAGCTGTAAGACCCTAACTTATTATTAATGAAATTGAATTTTCTCTATTTATTATTTTGAAATAATAAGGGTTGATTTGATTAATGTGGTTAGTTATGGGTAAAATGCGCAAATATTTCAAATAAGCAAGTGGTTATAAAATATTCATTGTTGTCGGGGAATATTCGTTTGGTCGTGGAATATTCTTACTGTTAGGGAATATTCGTACGACGGTGCAGCCTTGTGTGAGTCCCATAACGAAAAGCGATTGGATGAAAAAAACGACAAGTATAAGTTGTTTATAAATAACGGCGTAATTGTTACCGTTAATACTGTTGAAATACTCAGTGGTTAAAATACAGTAGCACACGGTATTGCACCAATTATTGATCACTACTCAATAATTGTTATAGTAATTAATGTTAATATTTTATTTTATTGATTCAATAATTGTTACGTTGATATTTTATATTATTGTTGTTTCAATAATTGTCACTACACAATATTTTTTATTATCGGAGCAATAATTCATATTATTTGAATAATATTATTAGATAACATTATTGGCAATGTCTAAAAAGTTCTGTTTAAGGAGAGGTTTGATCACCTAATTGCGCGCCAGTAAGGAGAAATCCTTATTGGAAAGCCTATTCTTCCTGGGAACTGCCTGGTTGTCAGTATTGTGATTCTGTAATATTATTTGTGAATAATTAATTATTAATTTATATGATGAGGAAAATATTCATTTTATATAGATATAGATGGAGAAAATTTTTAATGTGAAATTTTTTGAAAATAAATATTTTATCTTTTTCTGATAAAATAATTCATTTAAATATATTATTATATTATAATAATATAATAATGGTGATATCTTTACAATGATTGTGGGATATATGAATATATGAGGAGGAAGAGTATTTTTATTATTAAAATTATTTAAAACATGTTTTTCATGTTTGTGGACCCCATTTCTTGACTGAAATTTGAGTATAGCATGTAAAATTGTCCGTTTGTGGATTTCAGTCAACTTCTGCTTGGAATTTGGAAAAACTTAAACTTACAAAGTTGTAGAGAATTAAATTTCCTATGGAATGGACATAAGATTCAAATTTTTTCTGATAAAAGGGCTATTTATTATGAATTATTAAAGTTTCAGAATATTGGTCTGAATTGATTTTTGGGTTATAAAATAGTTTTTTCATGAAAAACGTTTTTTGGTGGGTGAATGTGCTAGATTTTGATGTGGTGGGCTAAGAAGAATTTAATTAAAAATAATAATATTTTATTAAATTTTCTGCTTTGGTGTTCTAAGTATTTTCCTATAAATAGGGTGCTTAGGTTAGAATTAAAAATTACACCAGAAACTAAAGATTTCTCTCTATATATTATCGAGCGTATTCTTGTGAGTATTTTGATACTTTGAGTGTTGCTATACGGTGCAAGTTCCCTTCAGCACTATATCCAGTATTCTAGTCAGAAGTACTGTCTTTTCGAGGTAAGGGATGTTAATTTTTTTTATATAAATGATATTATTTCTTTCAATATCATTATGCCGGAATATTGGTAAGATTTTTCTTGTGAAATTCTCGTCTGTTAGTGTCGGGGTTACTATTCACGTATGCGGTACTATTCACGAATACGACACTATTCACAAAAAAAATTAAATTTTCGTTTTTTTCCAAAATATATATTATGGATACTAGCTTTGATTGTATCCATGTTTTGATCATTCTTGAATTTTACTTCACTATGGTTATTTATGAAGTATTTTTGAACTTGGACTGTTTAAAGTACGAATCCTTATTATTTATTCTTTTGTTTCACTGGATTCGTTTTCTTTAAAATATTTTTCATCATCCTCAGTCCTAAATGATGATATTACTGAATATCTTTGGTCTGTAGTGCAAAGATGGTTGATTTTCTTATGAATATCTTTGGCCCGTAGTACAAAGATGTACAGGTGTTGAGATGAACATGACCAACTGATGAATATCTTTGACCTGTAGTGCAAAGATGAATATTTGATTTATGATGTATATTGATTGATGTTATAAGAATAAAATATTGATGATGAATTTTTAAAATCATAGAAGATAGTAGATTTCATTCTCTACGTAATTCTTTTAATGAATTGTTATTTTTGCTGCGAATATTGATTTAAAACTTGTTGTCTATTGTATTCTATCAGATTTTTCTCTATTGAGGACTAACGATAATTTGTTATATATTATCTTAGTCATAATATTTTTTATTGGGCTAGTTGAGCTCACCCTTTTCATTTTTGTTCCATTTTTCTTCTCAGTAGGCGAGAATGTAGTGAGTACTAGTCGGGGTATAGAATGAAGGTTCTAGAAAGTCATTTTAGTAGTCCTCACTATTTTGTAAAATAATGTAACAATAATTGTAATGAGGACTTATTTGAGTGTTGATATTGTCTAGAAGACAATATTTGTTTTTAAACTCACAGTTTTATGTATTGTCATATTTTGCACGACAATTGTATTAATAAAGTTGTAGTTATTTCTGTACCATGTATTTGGCGACTCAGAATGGGTGTTGTATACCTATTTTGGGGGCGTCACTCCAACGGTTGATTGTATTGTTGTGAAATTTAACGCACGAAATTCACTCACATAAACATAAATAAAGAGATATAAAATATAGACACAAGAATTTACGTGAAAACCCAATTGGGAAAAAATCACGGAGAGAGAGAAATCTACTATAATAATATTGAGAGTACGCGTTGTGTATTTGTGTTGTATCTGTTGTGCTCTTTTTTTCTTCGTAGCTGAATCCAATTAGGAGTAGGAGTCCTAATTAAACCTCCTTATCCCACTTGTTAAACACAATCTTTCTTTAATAAGGACTCTCTCACTGTTAAAATAAATATATATTATGGGTAAACACCAAATCTAGCCCATTAAATAAATTAGGTTACACCTTGGCTAGACCCAAATAATCATTCCAACATTGCCCCCAGTCTCCTCGAGTTTTTTACCCTCGGGATTTTTATCTTCGGGATTTTTATCCTCAGGATTTTTATCCTTGGAATTTATATCCTCGGGATTTCTATCCTCAGGATTTTATCCTTTTGGGAGTGTTATCCTTTCGGGAGATCAAAGCCTTTCCGAAGGACATTTGGTGCTATTGCTGCTTGGTTTGCCACCGAATCACGCTTTTGTCATTTTTAATCCCATCTAACTCGAAGATTGGAAACCGTGCATCATGCATAGCTGTCGGCTGCCAATTTTATTGAAAAATAATTTCATGGGCATGTCCCTGTTTAATATGCCAAATAGTTTCAGAATCAGACGGAACCACATGATAAAATCCCTCGCAGATGAGCACGTTGGCACAATGTATAAGAATTGAATCCTTTAATTTCCTTCAGTCTGTGGTTGATGATGAAACCGAAGGCGCCTTTAAAGCACTTCAATGATATAAAAGCTTAAACTTTTATCTCCACGCTTGCTGAATTCGTTACTAGTGCGGTGACTCAGCACAAATTTATCATCATCTAGACCAAAGTGTTAATGTTTAGATTTTACATGCATCATATGAATACTACTACTACATGCATAATATAAGAGAGAGAATATGTAAAGTTGTATCGATAATCAATTACGATCATGCTTCAATTGCTATTAGCATAATACATATATACACACGTACAAGTATATATTTAATTTAATAAAAAAGAATCAGTTATCTCCTTCGCTGAATCGGTGATTTTAAATCGAAACTAGAACAAGTGTCTTGGTTCCCACAGACGGCGCCAATGTTAACGCCATGTTTTGCCGGCGCGTCCAATCACAAAATTCACGCGCTTGCACCTGCACAATAACAGATCACACACGAAGCTTGACGACTTGTGCCGGCGAGGGATAGCTCTGGTGTGAGAATAAGTACAGGCCGTTCACAAGGGTAACAATGGAGGCTTTAGTGTTTAGTGCTCTAAATATGTATTACTTGTTTATTGAAACCCAAGCCTTGTATTTATATTATTCTCACTACACAAGAATCCACATCCGAGTCGGTTTAGGACTCCTAAATATGGCAATTACCATTATTTGGGTCCAACACAATCTCCTTAAAAGGTGCAAGTGGAATCCGATCCAAACACAACCTTTGGAGTTTCCTTATTCAAATATGGTTAGGACTAGAATCCTTAACCATTTAAATTCCTTATGAATCCAGAATCTGTACGCGGGACAACCCACCATACAGGCCTAATCCAACCGAACTCAAATATATACTGGTCTGGGCATTAGCCCAAACGACTCGAACACCCGACCCCGAACACCAGCAACCCGATGAGGACTCCGGCCCAGAGGACTCGGATGACCGAACCCGAACACCTTCTATAAGACCCCAACTTTTATGAATAAAGATGAATTTTCTATAAATATCATTTTTAAATATTAAGGTGTGAATTTGAAATAATGTTATAGTTGTGGGTAATATTTATAAATTTTACAAAGTAAGTAAGTTGTTATATTATATTCGATTGGTTTGGGAATATTCGTTTTAACAGGGAATATTCGTACGACGGCACAATCATTGGTAGACCCCACAACAAAATTATTGTCGGATTAAGGAAACGATAAAAATATCTTTTTATGAAAATAACGACGGAAGTTTTACCGTTAACTGTTGAAACACCCGGTGTTAAAAGTATAGTAATACGTGTGGTTGCATAGTAGAACACGGTATTGATTATTGATGCTTACTTGAGAAGTCACTCAGTTTTGTTCAATTATTGTTACAGTAGTTGCTGCATAGTATCTCACGTTATTTGATTTAATTATTGTCGATATTTTATATATTAGTAATTCAATAATTGAGACAACAAAGTTATTAATATTATTATTTGCAATATTAACGATGTCTAGAAGTTCTATCAAGGAGAGGTTTGGTCACTTAATTGCGCACCAATAGGGAGAAATCCTTATTAGAAAGCCCCCTCTTTCCTTGGAACGACCTAGTCGATTAATATTGTGAATTATAATAATGATGATAAATGTTATTAAAAATATTGAGGGGATTTTTTTTTATGAAATATTGGATGTAAATTTACTTATTTTATGGACTCCCATTTACCCATTTTTTAAAATAATCGATAGAATTTTTTTTAATATAATAAGGTGGGCCCACATGTGGGGCCCATGTGTGGAAAATGGGATGGCAGAGAATTGAAAATGTTGGTATTCACGGGTGGTCTAGCTTTGTTGTGTTATATATATATATATATTGATTTTGGAATTGGGTGATCACGGGATTGCATTCCCGTGAATTTTGATAAAAGGCATGTGTTATATATATATAATATATATAATATTTTATTTAAAAGTTTTTGTTTTATTAGAATATTTTATTGCATAGTATCCTTTTCATTCTTCTATAAATAAAAGCTCATTCCTTCATTAATTCTTACGAATTCACTGAAACTCTAGAGAGAGAAAATTATAGAGAGAAAGAAGAAGAGAAGTCTGCTACCTCTCTTTTCTTATATTCAGTTTCTTCTAAGGTAAGGGGTATTATTTCTTTCGTATTCATGAAGAGAACTTCTGTTATTCCATTCTTTATTATTCTGTTGGAATAACCTATATACGTGGACTACCCTATACTTGGTAAAATTCTTCTGTTATTCCATTCTTTATTATTATGTTGGAATAACCTGTCTATGCGAAGTACCGCATATATGCTGAAATTCTTCTATTATTCCATTCTTTATTATTCTGTTTGAACATCCTATCTGTGTGTTTACACATGACCTGGTTTCGTTATTTATTATTCTGTTAGAACATCCTGTCTGTACGTTTACGCATGACCTGGTTCCGTTATTTATTATTTTGTTGGAATATCATGTCTGTGCGTTTACGCATGACCTGGTTCCGTTATTTATTATTCTGTTGGAATAACCTGTCTGTGCGGTCTATCGCATGCCTGGTGATTTCTTTTGTTATTCCATTCTTTATTATACTCAGTTGGTTAAAGTTTTAACTTTTATACTCCATGAAATTAGTGGAATATCCTTGATATTTGCGCTTCATCCAGTATCTTTTCATGGAAATATTCTTCTGAGCATTCTTGAGTTTTACTCCACAAAGTAGTTTCATGTTGATAATTTGGACATTATTGGTGCATGGATAACTTAATTCTTTAACTTGTTTTATTGAATTCTTATATCATTGTCATCATCCTCATGTTTATATTATGTTAAAAGTCATCTGTGGCCTGTAGTGCATAGATGGACTTGGTATGATTATGATCAGGGATTATTAGGTATAATCATAACCGTAATGTTACAAATGATGTGGTAAAAGTCCTCATTAGCCCGTAGTGCATTGATGGACAGTTGTTGGCATGATCATGACCATTAATGAATACACGAATATCCTTGGCCCGTAGTGCATGGATAATTTGTGGTAGTGATACTAATGAATATCCTTAGCCGTAGTGCAGGGATGATGTAGATAATTTATTAAGCTGAGTCTTAGCGATAAAAGTGATGAAAAACCTTTTTAAATCATAAAAGATAGTAGATTTTATTCTCTACTTGACTCTTTTAATGGATTGCTTGTTCCGCTGCAGTTAAACTTTATTTTTGTTATATTTTATCAGTTTAACACTGTTGAAGGCTAACGTTAATTTATTCTGCATTATCTTAGTCATAGTATTTCTTACTGGGCTAGTTGAGCTCACCCTTTTGCTTTTATTGTTCTCTTCAGGAAATGAGAACGTAGCAGGGACTAGTCGGGGAACGGAGTGACGGTCCAGATGATAACATTAGTAGTCCTCACTATTCTATGAAATAGTGTGATAATAAATGTATTGAGGACTTATTTTGAGTTGGAATACTGTCTAGAAGACAATATTTGTATTTAAACTCACAGTTCATGTTGTATATTTAAGATTGTATTTGTATTCTGTACCATATTTTTGGTGACTCAGAATATGTGATGTATACCTATTTTGGGGGCATCACACCTTCAACACTCAGGATGACTTCGGCCCAACGGGCCCAACTGAACCCTTATGATGTCAGGCCTTCGGCCCACATAGAGGTCGGTAAAACGCTCCCGAACATTATCCCCCAGTCTCTTGTTATAATTTATTTATAATTAGAGACTTGAAAAGACATGGACTCGAAAAGCCATGACAACAAATGATGAGTTGTATGGGGAACCCAAACGGTTCTCTTCGATTTTTGAAACTGCCACAGGTTTCCCCAGGACCGGGTCCCACCAGCCATAAATAGCCGCCCTAGGATTTCGTGCCGTCTCACTATAAAAACCCCTATCCTTCTAACTCTATCACTTTTTGTGAGACCCCAAATTTTATGAATAATGATTTAAATTTTCTCGAAATAGTTTTTTTAATATTATGGAGTAATTTGATATAATGTTATAGTCGTGGGTAATATTTATAAATTTTACAAAGTACGCAAGTTGTTATATAATATTCGATTGGTTGGTGAATATTCGTTTTAACATGAAATATTCGTACGACAACACAATCATTAGTGGACCCCACAACGAAATTATTGTCGGATTGAGAAAACGACAAAAATATTTTTATGAAAATAACGGCAGAAGTTTTACCGTTAAAACTGTTGAACTACTCGGTAGTAAAAGTACAGTAATACGCATGGTTGCATAGTAACACACGGTATTGATTATTGATGCTTACGTGAGAAGTCACTCAATTTTGTTCAATTATTGCTATAGTAATTGTTGCATAGTATCTCACGTTATTTGATTCAATTTTTGTCTATATTTTATATATTATTAAATCAATAATTGAGATGACAGAGTTATTAATATTATTATTTGTAATATTAATGATGTCTAGAAGTTCTGTCAAGGAGAGGTTTGGTCACCTAATTGCGCGCCAATAGGGTGAAATCCTTATTGAAATCCTCTCTTTCCTGGGAACGACCTGATCGATTAATATTGTGAATTATAATAATGATGATAAATATTGTTAAATATATTGAGGTGTCTTTTTATGAAGTCACGAAAGTTTATATATATATATATATATTATATATAAATTTTGTTTTATTAGTATTATTAATGTAATAAAACAGAAAAGCTTTTTATATAAAATAAAATACTTTTATAAAGTTATTTGTTTTATTAGACTATAAATAGAATATATTATATTCTATTATACATGGTGTTTTGCATAGTAAAATATTTTTATATAAAACAGAATACTTTTATAAAGTTATTTGTTTTATTAGACAATAATTAGAATATATTATATTTTATTATACATAGTATTTTGCATAGTAAAATCTTATTATATAAAACAAAATACTTTTATAAAGTTATTTGTTTTATTAGATAATAATTAGAATATATTATATTTTATTATGCATAGTGTTTGTATAGTGCCTGCATAGTAAAATCTTTTTATATAAAACAGAATACTTTTATAAAGTTATTTGTTTTATTAAACAATAATTAAAATATATTATATTTTATTATGCATAGTATTTGCATAGTGCCTGCATAGTGTTTGTATAGTAAAATCTTTTTATATAAAATAGAATAATTTTATAAAGTTATTTATTTTATTAGACTATAAATAGAATATATTATATTTTATTTAAAAGATTTTATTTTATTAGAATATTTTATTAATACTACATTGTAAATCAATATGGACCGTCCGTTTAAAAGTAAATCAATCTGGACCGTTCATGAATTAGTTACTATTCAAGCCATTCTCCTATAAATAGAAGTTCATTCCTTCATTATTTCTTACGAATTCACTGAAACTCTAGAGAGAGAAACTATAGAGAGAAATAAAAAAAGTATTCTGCTACTTCACTACTCCTATATCCAGTTTCTTCTAAGGTAAGGGGTATTATTTCTTTTGTATTCGTGAAGAGAACTTCTGTTATTCCATTCTTTATTATTCTGTTGGAATAACCTGTATACGCGGGCTACCCTATACTTGGTAAAATTCTTCTGTTATTCCATTCTTTATTATTATGTTGGAATAACCTGTCAATGCGAAGTACTGCATACATGGTGAAATTCTTCTGTTATTCCATTCTTTATTATTATGTTGGAATAACCTGTCTATGCGAAGTACCGCATACATGTTGAAATTCTTCTGTTATTCCATTCTTTATTATTATGTTGGAATAACATGTATATGCTAAGTACCGCATACATGATGAAATTATTCTGTTATTCCATTCTTTATTATTCTGTTGAAATATCCCGTCTGTGCGTATTACGCATGGCCTGGTTCCATTATTTATTATTCTGTTGGAATAACTTGTCTGTACGGTCTATCGCATGCCTAGTGAAGTCTTTTGTTATTTCATTCTTTATTATACTGTTGGAATATCATGTTTGTTCGTTTATGCATGACCTGGTTCCATTATTTATTATTCTGTTGGAATAACTTTTCTGTGCAGTCTATCGCATGCATGGTGAATTATTTTGTTATTCCATTCTTTATTATTCTATTGGAATAACCTGTCTATGTGGATTACCACATGCATGGTGAATGAACCTTCGTATTCATTTCTTATTAAATTGTGGATATGGTCTGTCTACGTGGATTACCGCATGGCTGGCGAAAATCCATTTGTAGTTTCATATATTCTGTTATACTCAGTTGGTTAAAGCTTTGACTTCTATACTCCATGAAATTAGTGGAATATCCTTGATATTTACGGTTCATCCGGTATCTTTTCATGGAAATATTCTTCTGAGCATTCTTGAATTTTACTCTACAAAACAGTATCATGTTGATAATTTGGACGTTATTAGTTCCTGGATAAATTAATTCTTGAACTTGTTTTATTGAATTCTTATATCATTGTCATCATCCTTATGTTTATATTATGTTGAAAGTCATCTGTGGCCTGTAGTGCATAGATGGACTTGGTATGATTATGACAAGGGATTAATCGGTATAATCATGACCGTAATGTTACAAATGATGTGGTAAAAGTCCTCATTGGCCCGTAGTGAATTGATGGACAGTTGTTGGCATGATCATGACCATTGATGAATACACGAATATCTTTGGCCCGTAGTGCATGGACAATTTGTGGTTGTGATACTATTGAATATCCTTGGTCGTAGTGCAGGGATGATGTGGATTATTTATTAAGCTGAGTCTCAGCGATAAAAGTGATGAAAAACCTTTTTAAAACATAAAAGATAGTAGATTTTATTCTCTACTTGACTATTTTAATGGATTGCTTGTTCCGCTGCAGTTAAACATGATGTTTGTTATATTTTATCAGTTTAACATTGTTGAAGACTAATGATAATTTATTCTACATTATCTTAGTCATAATATTTCTTACTGGGCTAGTTGAGCTCACCCCTTTCTTTCACTGTTCTCTTCAGGAAATGAGAACGTAGCCGGGACTAGTCGGGGAATGGAGTGACGGTCCAGATGATAGTATTAGTAGTCCTCACTATTCTATTAAATAGCGTGACAATAAATGTAATGAGGATTTCTTTGAGTGTGGATATTATCCAGATGACAATATTCTTATTAAAACTCTTAATTTATGTTTTGTCGTATTTTTTCATGACGTTTGTATAATTAAGTTGTATTTGTATTTTGTACCATGTATCTGGCGACTCAAGATGGGTGATGTATACCTAATTTTGGGGGCGTCACAGTTGTTATCAAAGCTTAGGGATATGATCCCTGGTTGAAATGTGAGATAAGAACTAGGAGGGGAGAGACAGGGAATTCTTTCGCTAGTATGACTTACCTAAGTTTATTTGGTATTTAATTGGTCGGTCAGGGTATAGGGATATTATGTGATATGTTAATTAACCCTTGTTTTGTGGCAGTATTTGAAAATAACATCCAAGATTGTTGAGAACATCAATGGAGCACAGGAGACCGTTGAGTCTCCACAGATCAATAATCAGGATAATGTGCATCAGGAAGGCGACAATCCTCAGGCAAACAACAACACTGATAAGATGATGAATGATGGAATGTTCAAAGGCTTAATGCAATTCATGCAACATTAGGCAAGAGCGGCTCCTGTCCAAAAAGAAGGTGGAAACACTGACAACTCTTGGACGGTCACCGCTAAGCAGTTCAAGGAACTTGGACCACCGGAGTTTTTTGGAGAGCCAAAACCACTTAAGGCGGAGACGTGGATAAATCAAATCTGCAAGATATTTGATGTCTTAGGATGCTTCGAGGAGCAAAAGGTTCCATTTGCCACCTTCATGTTGCGAGCAGAGGCAGATTATTAGTGGGAATCTGTAAAGCGTACTCAACCTGCCGCACTGAAGATGACTTGGGAGAAGTTCTAAGAATTTTTCAACGACAAGTACTTTCCCAAAAGTATTCATCACATGAAAGAAGTAGAGTTCATCAATCTGGAGCAAAAAAACATGTCCGTGTCACAGTACGAAGCCAAGTTTGCCGAGTTGTCCCAATTTGCGTCCCATTTGGTAGATAATGGGGAGAGAATGACACGAATGTTTCTAAGAGGTTTGAAACCCGAGATACGTCAATATCTTATCTCTCATAAACTGTGTTTATATTCAGATGTTGTTAATAGGGCTCAGTTATTGGAACGCGATAATGAGTCAACCCAACCAAAAGAGAGCAGCCGACAAAATGATAATACCAGTGATAACAGTCATCGAAGCGGTGATAATAAACGTGGAGGGAATCAACATGCCAGAAATGGTAATCACTTCAGTGAGAATCATGGCCAAAACAATAAGAATGGACATTTCAAGAAGAGGAGATTCAACAATGATGGAAAGACGTCAGCACCCGTTGTTAAGGAAGGAGAACGACCACCTATTATATGCTTCAAATGTGGAGGGGAGGGACACATCAGTCCAAACTGCGCGATGCCATCCAAAGCATGCTACAATTATGGAAGAGAAGGTCACCTAGACCTGATTTGGTCGTGCACCAAAGTCAAGTCCAGCTGGGATGTAGGCATCTAAGGCCGTCCCAGACAAGACAAAGTCGGTAGTTTAAGTGAGAGCGTTTATTGAGGAACTCAAACAAGGTTATTACGGGTAAGTTAATCATAAATTCTTGCGAAGTCTATACCTTATTAGATACCAGGTTCTATCCATTCTTTTACCTCTCTTGCTTGCGCTCAACGTTTAAATTTGACTCCAGAGAAGTTAGACTTTGACTTATTGGTTGAAACTTCGTTAGTAAATACCTTCGTTACCTCAACTGTTTATAAATCTTATTTGATTCAAATCGACACTCTAACGTTACCTGTCGATCTTATCTCTTTGAAAATACTTTCCTTTGATGTGATTTTAGGAATCAATTGGGTAACTACTCATCATGCTTTTTGTAAGGTTGTTAGCTTTCATATTCCTAACCAACCTGTTATGCGAATTCAAGCAACCAAACCACTAAAGTAATTCATTGTCATATCAATACATAAGTAAAGAGGCCCGATCCTTTCGTTGTTGACCTCCTTGTGTGGAATGCACCGAAGCCAGACTTTCTATAGGCGACGTCGTGAATGACGATGACAAGTTGATAGGTATCAATGTGACGTGTTATCCAAGTCTTGGATGAGGGTCACAATTTTGAATGATATTTTTATTGTTAATAAATTTCTTGACGCATTCCTGAAGACTTCTTGGCCTACCCAGAGCGTGAAATCGAATTTTGTATTGACCCCAGTACAAAACTCATTTCTAAAACACTTAAATATTTCTTCAACCAAAACGAGCGTATAATGCGCCAAAGACGTTGGCTCGAGCTGTTGAAGATTACGATCATACCATTCAATATCATTGTGGAAGAGAGAACGCGATAACTGACGTATTGAGTAGATGATCATATGCGTTAACGAGTGCGATGTTGTTAACACAAAAACCCATTTCGTATAACTTACAAATGATGAAGATAGAGTTAAAGACTCTAGGGACCCACGTGAAGATAACAAATATACTATTAGAATCGACTTTAATCGATAAAGTTAAAGCCGCTCAAGCTACATACTCAGAGTTGATGAATGTGAAGAAGAAGGTTCAAGAGGGCGTTATTCTAGAAGCAAGAATCGATGAAGAGAGAAAATCTAAACCCTCTTATTTATTGGCCCATTTGAAATCCTTGATCGAGTAGGAACTGTGGCCTGTAGACTCGTTTTAGCACCAAGTATGTCGCGTGTTCATAACATTTTTCATGTATCGATGTTACGTAAATATGTGGACGACCCAAACCACATTATTGAATTAGAACAAGATGAGATAACAGAAGATTTAACGTATGAGGAGATACGTGTTAAAATCTTGGATAAGAAGGATCATATTCAACACTCAAGGGTTATACCTCAAGAGTTAGAATCTAAAATGAAGTCAAGGTATCCTCACCTCTTTGGTATACCAGGTACGTACGTAAATTTCGAGGGAGAAATTTCACAAGTAGGGGAGATTGTGAGACCCCAAATTTTATGAATAAAGATTTAAATTTTCTCAAAATATTTTTTTTAATATTATGGAGTAAATTTGATATAATTTTATAGTCGTGGGTAATATTTATAAATTTTTCAAAGTAGGCAAGTTATTATATAATATTCGATTGGTCGGGGAATATTCGTATGACGACACCATCATTGGTGGACCCCACAACAGAATTATTGTTGGATTGAGAAAATGACAAAAATATTTTTATGAAAATAACGGCGGAAGTTTTACCGTTAAAACTGTTGAACTACTCGGTAGTAAAAGTACAGTAATACGCGTGATTGCATAGTAGCACACGGTATTGATTATTGATGCTTACGTGAAAAGTCACTCAGTTTTGTTCAATTATTGCTACAGTAATTATTGCATAGTATCTCACGTTATTTGATTCAATTATTGTCGATATTTTATATATTATTAAATCAATAATTGAGATGACAGAGTTATTAATATAATTATTTATAATATTAACGATGTCTAGAAGTTCTGCCAAGGAGAGGTTTGGTTACCTAATTGCGCGCTAATAGGGAGAAATCCTTATTGGAAAGCCCTCTCTTTCCTGGGAACGACCTGGTCGATTAATATTGTGAATTATAATAATGATGATAAATGTTGTTAAATATATTGAGGTGTTTTATTTTGAAGTTACGAAAGTTTATATATATATATATATATATATATATATATTATATATATAAATTTTGTTTTATTAGTATTATTAATGTAATAAAACAGAAAAACTTTTTATATAAAACAGAATACTTTTATAAAGTTATTTATTTTATTAGACTATAAATAGAATATATTATATTCTATTATGCATAGTAAAATCTTTTTATATAAAACAGAATACTTTTATAAAGTTATTTGTTTTATTAGACAATAATTAGAATATATTATATTTTATTATACATAGTGTTTGCATAGTGTTTTGCATAGTAAAATCTTTTTATATAAAACAGAATACTTTTATAAAGTTATTTGTTTTATTAGACAATAATTAGAATATATTATATTTTATTATGCGTAATGTTTGCATAGTGCCTGCATAGTAAAATCTTTTTATATAAAATAGAATAGTTTTATAAAGTTATTTGTTTTATTAGACAATAATTAGAATATATTATACTTTATTATGCATAGTATTTGCATAGTATTTTTATAGTAAAATCTTTTTATATAAAACAGAATACTTTTATAAAGTTATTTGTTTTATTAGACTATAAATAGAATATATTAAATTTTATTTAAATTTTTTTGTTTTATTAGAATATTTTATTAATACTGCATAGTAAATCAATATAGACTGTCCGTTTAAAAGTAAATCACTCTGGACCGTTCATGAATTAGTTACTATTCAGTCCATTCTCCTATAAATAGAAGCTCATTTCTTCATTATTTCTTACGAATTCACTGAAACTCTAGAGAGAGAAACTATAGAGAGAAAGAAAAAAAGTATTCTACTACTTCACTACTCTTATATCCAGTTTCTTCTAAGGTAAGGGGTATTATTTATTTCGTATTTGTGAAGAGAACTTCTGTTATTCCATTCTTTATTATTCTGTTAGAATAATCTGTATACGAGGGCTACCCTATATTTGGAAAAATTCTTCTGTTATTCCATTCTTTATTATTATGTTGAAATAACCTGTCTATGCGAAGTACCGCATACATGGTAAAATTCTTCTGTTATTCCATTCTTTATTATTATGTTGGAATAACCTGTATATGCGAAGTACTGCATACATGGTGAAATTTTTCTGTTATTCGATTCTTTATTATCATGTTGGAATATCCAGTCTGTGCATATTACACATGACCTGATTCCATTATTTATTATTCTGTTGGAATAACCTCTCTGTGCGGTCTATCGCATGCCTAGTGAAGTCTTTTGTTATTTCATTCTTTATTATTATGTTGGAATATCCTGTCTGTGCGTTTACGCATGACCTGGTTCCATTATTTATTATTCTGTTGGAATAACCTGTCTGTGCGGTCTATCGCATGCATGGTGAATTATTCTGTTATTCCATTCTTTATTATTCTGTTGGAATAACCTGTTTATGTGGATTACCACATGCATGGTGAATGACCCTTCGTATTCATTTCTTATTAAATTGTGAAAATGATCTGTCTACGTGGATTACCGCATGGCGGACGAAAATCCATTTGCAGTTTAATATATTCTGTTATACTCAGTTGGTTAAAGCTTTGACTTCTATACTCCATGAAATTCGTGGAATATCCTTGATATTTGCACTTCATCCAGTGTCTTTTCATGGAAATATTCTTCTGAGCATTCTTGAATTTTACTCTACAAAACAGTATCATGTTGATAATTTGGACGTTATTAGTTCCTGGATAAATTAATTCTTGAACTTGTTTTATTGAATTCTTATATCATTGTCATCATCCTTATGTTTATATTATGTTGAAAGTCATCTGTGGCCTGTAGTGCATAGATGGACTTGGTATGATTATGACAAGGGATTAATCGGTATAATCATGACCGTAATGTTACAAATGATGTGGTAAAAGTTCTCATTGGCCCGTAGTGCATTGATGGACAGTTGTTGGCATGATCATGACCATTGATGAATACACGAATATCATTGGCCCGTAGTGCATGGACAATTTGTGGTTGTGATACTAATGAATATCCTTGGTCGTAGTGCAGAGATGATGTGGATTATTTATTAAGCTGAGTCTCAGCGATAAAAGTGATGAAAAACCATTTTAAAACATAAAAGATAGCAGATTTTATTCTCTACTTGACTATTTTAATGGATTGCTTGTTCCGCTGCAGTTAAACATGATGTTAGTTATATTTTATCAGTTTAACATTGTTGAAGACTAATGATAATTTATTCTACATTATCTTAGTCATAATATTTCTTACTGGGCTAGTTGAGCTCACCCCTTTATTTCACTGTTCTCTTCAAGAAATGAGAACGTAGCCGGGACTAGTTGGGGAATGGAGTGACGGTCCAGATGATAGTATTAATAGTCCTCACTATTCTGTTAAATAGTGTGACAATAAATATAATGAGGATCCTTTGAGTGTGGATGTTGGAAGAATGCATATTATTATTTGATGTTTAAAGTAAATGCTCATGATTATGTGTAAAGTCCTTCGAGGAATATATGTACAATGACTTAGTGATAGATCAAAATTGTTAGATTGATCTTAGCCTTTAATGTTCACTTGTATAGATAAAGAGATCAAATATGTTAGGTTGATCTATGGATAAAAAGAAATAGATAGGCTTTGTAGAGAATCGTAGTCTATCTGGCTGATCAACAAAATACAGAATCTAAGGCAGGATCGTAGTGCTGAAATGATCGTAGTGTATCTGCCTTGAAGGGCCTCTTCAGGAAATCGTGAGTGGTCCAGACGTTTGCTGAAGCTAACTCAGAGATCATAGTGTGCTCTCGGAAACGCAGAGGCTGCAAGACGAGCAAGTGAAGATCGTTGTGATAAAAGATCGTAGTGTGCAAATCTTTGTGAGAAATCGTAGTGATCTCTTAAGAACAAACACTAATATGACAAGACACTAATATATGGATAGTAGAGTGTCATCTGCCTTGTGTCAGAAACATCAAGCCCTATCGTTCATTTGAAGATAGACTCAAACAAATATAGAATGAGTTTTGAACGTTGAAGCTCTCACCAGTCCCAACAGTACAAAAGATGTCCTTATTATTGATCAAAAGAAACGTATTCAAGAAGCTAAGAAAAGGACCATTGGGCAGAGAAAAACACCTTTTGAGGTGTTAGGTGAGAAAGCAGTCTGTTATGTCAGTGGGCCAGAGTGCAATTCAGAAGATGTGCAGAAAAGTCTCCATCAAACCTCAGAAATGTCAAATGCATTTAATGGCTCATCAGATGACTTCAACGGATAGATATCAAGATCACATATATACAGATCAAAGACAGATGAGAAGATAGGCAAACATTGAACAAAAACGCACAAGAAAACACAACGCTCAACTCTACGATCTGAGAAAAAGAGGAAGCTTGCTCAGCTACTCAGTTCTTTCGAACAAGTGCTTAATAGCAACTGAGTAGCATCAATCACGATCTAAACAACATTTCAATCAACTGAAGTAAGAGAACCAAGTCAGTAGGACTTGAAGAGTTCTAAGTGAACTATGAGAAACCAAGTCTGCTGGACTTGAAGAGTTCAAGAGTGAACTAAGAAGTACCTAGACTGCTGGTCTAAAAGGAACCTGTGAGATTCAAGAAGTGTAACATACATCCTTAGTGGATTTCCTACTCAAGGAGTAGAAGAGTGGATTAGGAGCTTTAAGTGCTCTGAACCACTTAAAATTGTTGGGTTTATTATAATTGCTATAACTGCTATACCTGCTATAACTGTCATAACTGCCTCACTCTCAT
Organism: Panax japonicus; assembly: GCA_020205505.1. Classification (NCBI taxonomy): domain Eukaryota; kingdom Viridiplantae; phylum Streptophyta; class Magnoliopsida; order Apiales; family Araliaceae; genus Panax; species Panax japonicus. The sequence goes on from CM035110.1 coordinate 62,354,601, forward strand.
TAACTCAAGATATCTAACAGAAGGTTTATTAAATACTCTTTCCGCCGTGCATTGATTATCATCAATCTAAATTAGTTAAAAGAAAAAGTTTTAAATATCTATTCAACCCCCCCTTCTAGATATCTATCGTGCCTTCGGGAACTAATAATTGGTATCAGAGCAGGTTCTATAATACAGCCTACAAAGCTTGAGTAGATCCAATGGCACACTTACCAAGTGAATCAAAGACTGGAGGAGGCAGCAAGCCACCTATGTGCAACAAAGATAAATTTGCTAACTGGAAGGTTAAGATACAAGCTTACATGGATTCAATAGATGAAGATCTATTTGAAACTGTTCAGAATGGGCCCTATGTTCCTACAAAGCTTGCACCAACTACAGATGACCCAGACAGAGTACAGATTAAGTTCAAAGGAGAATGGACAGAAAACGAGAAGAGAGTTGTCCAACTTGACAAAAAGGCCAAGAACATCTTATTTTCAATCATTAGAAGATGATCTATTTGAAAATGTGGTCAACTGCAAAATATCAAAGGAGGTTTGGGAAGCACTACTCATTATGAATGAAGGAACAGAAGAAGTCAGAGAAAACAAACAATCTCTCTTGAATCAACAATATGAGATGTTTGTCCATGTTCAAGGAGAGAACGTCACTGCTAATACGAGAGATTCAATATTCTGCTCAATCCTCTACGAGCCTATGGAAAGATCTATCCAAATAAAGATCTGGTCATAAAGTTCATGAGAGCCTTACCAAGCAAGTGGGATGCCAAAACCACTGCCATTAGAGAATCAAACAATCTACATGAAATGACTGTTCAACAGTTATATGGAAACTTCCTCACAGTAAGAACTGGAGCTGACACAACGTGAAACGTTATCTGAAGGAAGAAAGAAGGACAAAGGTGTTGCTCTCAAAGTAACTGAAAACACCTCCAAAATCAACACTGAAGCTGATTCTGACTACGATGAAGATGATGATGAGGACTTTACAATGCTGGTTAAAAGACTAAGAAGATTCATGAGACAAGGCAGAACCAGCAAACCAAAGAAAGTTGACAACTACAGCAGCCAGGAGCAAATGAATGACCTATGCTATAACTGCAAGAAACCTGGTCACTTCATTGCCAACTGCAAAAAACCTATAAGAGAAGAACTCAAAAAGAAGACACATGCAAAGAAGGAATACAAAGGCAACAAAAGGCCAATAAAGAAAGACAAAGGTCTTGTAGCTGGAGGATCGTAGAGTGACTCAGACAATGACTCGACTCCTGAATCTGGAGATGATGAAGTTCCTCAAACAGCAAATCTCTGCTTAATGGCCAAAAACGCTAGGGACAAACAGAACCCCAACATACATGAAGTAATTATCGATGAGGTATTTGACTTTAACTCTCCTGATGCAGATATTGATGATCTTAGAACTGCATTACATGGCATAACATCTGATCTACACCAATATATGAAGTGGTTTAGAGTTCTGTCTAAGGATTATTCACTTCTTCAGAAGGAGAAAGAAAAGGTTCAAGAAGAACTGGAAGCAGCCCTTCTCTGTACTAATTCTTTCTCTGAGCTTGAAGTTGAGAATAAGCTCTTGAGACAAACAAATGAGCTCAGTGCAAAAAGAGAGTCTAGTCTAACCTCAAAAATTGAGGATCTAGAAAAGACTATCTCTACATGGAATAAATCTTCTTCATCCATGAACTCTTTAATCTCTAATCAGTGAAACGTCTTTAATAGAAAAGGCTAGACTTTGGGGGATCTACCTCAGAGTCATATGTTGAAAAAGCAAAGGATGTTAACACTAGTAATGCCTCAGGTTTTAGTAGAGGCATTATATTTGTGAAATCCTCACAGAGGGGTGAGCCTGTTAAACCCTGCTCTGCTGATTCAATCCATACTCCTAGGAGCAAGGGATCTCATGCTGGTCTAGGTTTTAGAAAAGAGAAGAGTAACCTAGCTCCTACTTACCAACCTTGAAGGATCGTAGATTTCAATGAGATTAACTCGACGAACCAACGTGGAAGGTACAGTAGAAGTAGGACATACTCTTCACAAACCATGAAATATGAGAACACATGGAAGAAGGAATATCAGCCCAACAGGAGGATGACCAATATCCCACATAAGTCCAAATGGAGGAAGAGCTTTCATACACACACAAACATGCATCATATCAAATGTTTTGTGTTCTACACTACTGGTCACAAGGCTGCAAAATGTTACTACAATATGAGACCCAAAATCAAGCAGATTTGGGTCCCCAAGGGCACTAACAATGTAGGACCCATGCAAGTATGGGTACCAAAATGAAGGCTTAATATTTTTTCAGGTAAAGAACTCCACGATCACAACATAGTACTTGGATAGTGGATGCTCAAGGCAAATGACAGGGAACAAAGCCCTTCTGTCTAACTACATAGAGAAGAAGGGCCCCTCGGTCATCTTTGGAGATAATGGCTATGGCAAGACAAGAGGCTATGGCTCAGTAGGAAATGGTGCAGTATCCTTTAGCAAAGTGGCCTATGTGGAAGGACTACAACACAACCTTCTAAGCATTAGCCAACTCTGTGACAAGGTTCATCAAGTAACTTTCCTCAATAACTAATGTCAAGTCCGAGACCTGAAGACATCTGCAGTAAAGCTAACTGGGACAAGAGAAGGAAATGTCTATACAGTAAATCTTGGACAACTAAGCTCAGACGAGACAATATGCTTTCTGGCTAAAGCATCTAAAGAAATGAGCTGGCTATGGCATCGAAGATTATCTCATCTCAACTTCAAAAGTATGTCCAAATTAGCTTCAAAAGATCTAGTTGCAGGCCTACCTAAGCTCAACTTCGTTAAAGAAAGGCCTTGCAATGCCTGTCAACTTGGGACGCAGACCAGAAGCACATTCAAGAGAGTAACTATCAACTCAATTGAAAAGCCTCTACAACTGCTACACATGGATCTGTTTGGACCAATTCCAATAACAAGCCTTGGAGGAAAGAGATACTCTCTGGTTGTAGTCGATGACTTCACCAGATTTACATAGGTGTTCTTTCTAACCTCAAAAGATGAGACAAGCTCCCAGCTGATCAAAATGTTCAAGCTTGTGATGAACGAGAAGGGAGAGAAGATCAAGGTTATAAGGAGTGATCATGGTAGAGAATTTGACTTCTCAGAAATGGACCAATTCTGCTCTGACAATGGCATCATGTCACAACTTCTCAGCTCCACGAACTCCTCAACAAAATGGAGTTGCTGGAAAGAAAGAATAGAACATTAATAGAGGTTGGAAGGACTCTACTAGCAGTAGCTCATTTACCGGAGTACTACTGGGTAGAAGCGGTCAACACTGCATGTTATACTCAGAACAGATTACTCATACACTCTACGATTAAGAAGACTCCCTATGAACTATGGAAAGGAAGAAAACCTAATGTCAACTATTTTCATATCTTCGGGTGTGCATGCTACATTCTCAACAATGGAAAGCAATACTTGACAAAGTTTCAACCAAAATCAGACGAAGGAATCTTTCTTGGATATGCCACAGACAGTAAGGCATACAGAGTATTCAACAAGAAGACACTAAGTGTTGAAGTCTCAATTCACATCATCTTTGATAAAATAGACTTAGACAAAACAATGCCTCAAGACACTGCGACTAACAGTTCAGACACTACGAACGAGGTCGTCGGAGCCTAATACTACGATCGTAGTGCCTGATAATGAAATCGTTGAGCAAGAGAATGAGATCGTAGAGAGGCCTATGCCAGACAATGAACCTCCACATCAAGAAGAAGAAATAGATCTTGAAGATCTGAGACAAGAAGGCATAAGAACTGATGTCCCAACAGGAAGTAGATAGGCAAGAGATCACACTCAAGATCTAATCATTGGAGATCCAAATGCAAGAGTCAAAACCAGAGCTGCTACTCAAAATGAATGCTTCTATCTAAGCTTCCTATCTCAAATAGAACCAAAGAAGATAGAGGATGCTATGGAAGACTCCAGCTGGATAGAGGCCATGCAAGAAGAACTTAATCAGTTCGAAAGAAGTAAAGTATGGAGATTGGTTCCAAGACCTGAAGAATCATCCTGTAATTAGAACCAAGTGGGTTTACAGAAATAAGATGGATGAAGATGGAGTCATCACCAAAATAAGGCAAGACTAGTGGCCAAGGCGTACTCTCAGGAAGAAGGCATTGATTACGATAAGACATTTGCACCTGTTGCCAAACTAGAAGCCATCATAATATTCCTTACCTTTGCTGCTCACATGAAGTTCAAAGTCTTCCAGATGGATGTCAAAAGTGCATTCTTGAATGGTGAAATTCAAGAAGATGTCTATGTAGAGCAGCCTCCAGGTTTCATCAATTCATCTCTTTCTAATTATGTCTTTAGATTAGACAAAGCCTTATATGGTCTTAAACAAGCACCTAGAGCGTGGTATGAAACACTGAATAATTTTTCTTATTGAAAATGGGTTCACTAGAGATAGAGTAGATACCACACTATTCCTTAGAAAGCATAAAGATAAAGTCCTATTAGTTCAAATCTAATGTTGATGATATCATATTTGGTTCTACTGATGAAAAGTTATGCAAGAGATTCTCCAAGCTTATGCAGAGCAAATTCGAAATGAGCATGATGGGTGAGCTAAACTTCTTTCTTGGACTACAAGTAAAGCAGACTGATGAAGGAATTTTTATAAACCAAGCCAAGTACATTAAAGACTTACTCAAGAAATATGGCATGGAATCAGCTTCTCCCATGAAAACCCCAATTGCTTCTGCAATCAAGCTTGACAAAGATGAAAAAGGTAAAAGTATTGATATAACTCAATACAGAGGTATGATAGGATCTCTTTTATATCTTACTGCCAGTAGACCAGATATAATGTTTGCAATATACATCTGTGCTAGATTTCAGGCTTGTCCTAAAGAATCTCATTTAACTAGCTGTAAAGAGGATTTTCAGGTACCTCAAAGGTACACCCCACTTGGGGCTTTGGTATCCCAAGGAATCCTCATTTGAGCTAACAGATACACAGATACTGATTTTGCAGGCTGCAAAATAGATAGAAAAAGTACCAGTGGCACTTGTCAATTACTAGGTAACAGACTTATGTCTTGGTTTAGCAAGAAGCAAAACTCAGTATCTACCTCAACTGCAGAAGCTGAGTACATTGCTGCTGGCAGTTGTTGTACTCAGATCCTATGGATGAAAAATCAACTAGTAGACTATGGGTTTGAATTCAAATCCATACCTATTCATTGTGATAACACAAGTGCAATTGCTATAACTCATAATTCTGTCATGCATTCTAGGACTAAGCATATAGAAATAAGATATCACTTCATTAGGGATCATGTACAAAATGGAAATATATCTTTACAATATATCCCTACTGAAAATCAACTTGCTGATGTTTTTACAAAACCTCTAGATGAATCCAGATTCAACAAATTGATAAGTGAGCTAGGCATGATTAACTTACAAACCTGAAATATTATGCTCTAGTTTGTGCTAACCATACAGATTTAAGGGCTATGTCCAAAATCAAAGACATGATCAAAGGAAGTCCATGATCGTAGAGCCAAAGTGCCATAAAACTCAACGAACGCTGAACAAAATCAATGATCGTAGTACAGACTCAACGATAGCAGAGCTACATCAACAAAACCAAAGGAGCACCCTATGATGATTAAGCATAAATCAAAGCATTCTCTCTGATAAATGCCTCAGGGACAAACCTAACCCTTATTTCATTCAAGAGGTTGGCCCTTCCTGAGCTACCTTAAACCAAGAAGAATGCTAAACCAAAAGTTCATAACGAGAACTTGATCAGACTCTATGATTGCTAGTCAGACTCAATGATCGCAGTTCAGACTCTACCTTTACAGCTCAGACACGAAGACTGCTACACAGACTCAACGATGGTAGAACAGACTCGACGATTCCAAGGACCATCTCAACGATTGTAGTCCCACAGAAGAGTACATTATCCAAGAAGGAGTTAAGGGCAATTCAGTACAATCCCTTTCTGTCAAAATTTGTAGAGCCAAGCAAAATTCGACACCTGTCCCACTAAGGAAAATAGAGGGAGGGAAGTTTTAAGTACAAATTAAAATCGTCTTTTTAAAATCTGAAGTTCAAAAGACCATCTCTCTCTTCCTCTTTCAAGCAAAAACCCTAAATTAGTAGCAAGCTCAGTCAGTCTCACTTCCTACAAAGAAATCAATGGCAGCTTCCAGTGTTGTCTCCGGCTACAGACTCTGTTTTGACTAGTTTAAAATAGTTGAACCCCAATTTCACAAGACATTGTCACTACTGAAGAAGGAAGGTCTCGAAGAAGCCTTGGGTACGATCACATTGATCTACCCAATGCTTGTAAAAGAGTTCTACAATAACGGGGTATTTGAAAGTAACACTATCACGGCGAAAGTGAGGAACGTTCAAATCAGGCTAAAGGCTGAAGATATCAATCTAGCCCTAGGCCTCAAATCCGAAGGGTATCCCTCCTTAGATGGCATAGACTTCCATAAAGGTCTCAAGAAGATGCATCACAAGAAATCACCCTCTGTCAAAGGATACAAAAAGAAGGAGTTTCCACAGAGGTATGAGTTTCTAGCTGATATTGTTGGAAAATGCATATGCTGTAAGAGCTCAGGTCATGACTCTGTGAATGAGGTCCAACTCAAACTTATGACTGCCATATGTTACAAAATGCAACTCAAATATGGGGCTCTATTACTTGAGTGGATTGGAAAATGGTTAATCAGCTCAAAGAAAACAAAGAGCTCACAAAAGATGCTCTACGGATGATTTATCAGCATTATCCTACAGGCTACTCTTGGTGACCTAATTGAGGATGATGAAGTAGAAGCCATAAATCCAAATCGCTGAATGACCCAGCAACTGTTTAAAAATTGGAAGAGAAATCTAGCTGAAAATGTGAAGATGATGTCTGAATCCAATGGTCTAACTGGTGAGATAAAGGGAACAGGAGTGCCAGGAAATATGTCTGTTGTCAAAGAAACTGAGGAAGAAGATGAAGAATCTAGCAAGGAAGAACCCATTGTTTTGGTCAGAAAAAGCAAGGGTAAAAGAAAACTGAAAGCCAGAAGTACAGAAGAACCTCAGGGATCCACTACCAACAAGCCTGTAGAGTCCTCAGATATTGAGACTCTAAGAATCCTAAGAAGAAAGGAACAGCAGGCTGAGGCAGAAGAAGATAGAGAAACTATATCTCAGCTGCTGAAGATGAGTAAGATCAGCCACAAGAACAAAAAGCCATCAGTCTCTTCGATCGTAGAGTCTCTTCCGATCGTAGAGCCCAAACCAAAGAAGGAAGCAGTTGCATCAAATATTTTGGCAGATCTGAAGGACAAAACTGACGAAAGTCCTAAGGCTGTGGCACAACCTAAAAAGCCAAGAAGGAAACTGGTCAAGAAGTATATTCTTGTCAATGAGAAAGCTCTAAAGAGGGAAGACAAAGAACTGTCTGCTGAAAAGGAACCAGCTGAGGGGGAGACACCAAAAGAACTGATGATAGAAGATACTCCTGCTGAGGGGGAGATGCTTGAAGATCTCCTGCCAGAGGATGCTCCAGTTGAGGGGGAGATATTGACTTTTTAAAAGGATGATCAAGCTGAGGGGGAGGATCATGACACCTCCATAGCAGAAAAAGAGACTTCTGGAGGAGATAATAAAGAACAAGTGCAAGAACGTTATGAAGTCATTGACATAATGGAATACTCCAGTGACAACAGAGAAGAAGATGATGAGATTGAGATCATAGCTGTAGGCATTGATGGGCATAGAAGAGCCAACTATGAGCAAGTATTTGCATATCTTCCTATGATGCCCTTCCACCGAGCTCAAATTCTGAACCCTTGGGATCACATGTTCTGGAGTTTCAAAGAATATCCTGCTATCTCAGTACTAGCCAATGGATTCCCAGGGAAATTCAATTTTTCCAAGAAGCTTCTCACCAACAGTTCTTCTTCAAAGAATAAACTTGAGGTACTATCTATCCCAACTCTTTTCAGAGTTAATCACTTGCCATCATCCTCATTTAATCAATTCTATGACTTCCCACGATGGTTGGAAGTGATTCTTCATCCACTAAATCAATTTCCAATTACAGGATCCCAAAATTCTGTAACTGAGGAACCAAATGTGACCAACCTCTTAATGCTCTCAAATCCCATCATCTTTACGATCACTAACTCTAGCCCTATGGTAGAGTGTCCACCTCAAATCGTAGAGTCACCAAGCTTCACCATCCAAACCCATGCCCCTCCATCAGATATTCCCTCCTCATCTGGAAATGAATGCTTTAATCTTGAACTTGCCCTCTACTCACTGCAAGATCAATTCAAGAGCACATCACCTCCCTCACAAATTCCAAATCTAAATGAAATCCTGTCAGAACTATCCACAAAGGCTGATTTGTCAGCAATGTATGGGAACGTAATCAAGGAACTCGACGAGAGTCTTGAAGATCATACTGCACTTATACAGCTGAGATTGACATCAATAATCAATGCTGCAAACAATCTCCCAATCTCTCTAAGCTCCGAGCTTTCTAAAACACTCAAAGAGATCATCAAAGAAATGCTTCAAAGCATAAAAGACAGGGACGATATTCACTTTCTTGCAGCTAAAAGGCATCGGAATGCTGTCTTGATATTACAGAAAACATAAGAATCTCAGAACAATCTGATGATACAGAGCATCAAAAGTCTTCAAACTGCAGTCAAAGAGTTTCAAGACTTCTCCATGGGTCAAATGAAGCAAACTAAGACTGTCCTCGACATTCTTCAATGACGAGAAACTCGTTCTGATGCTTTGATCCAAGAGAATCGTGAAGACATTGCTCAAACTCAAAGTCAACTCAACGAGCTTGTCCAAGGAGTCACTCGCCTCTCAGAAGACATTCGAATCCTTGATGCTGACATAAAGGGGGAGAAAAAAAGGGCAAGGAGATCAGGGAGGCAAGGGCAGAGGCAGAGGACAATTCCAATCAAGGGAAAGGCAAATTACTTAGAAGACTTCATGATCCAGCCATCAGATTCAATGATCTGATTAGCAGGAAATTTTAATGGCTCAACCATTAAGGAGTCAAGGGCCAACTACCAGCTCTCATGTGGTGACAACAACAGGCCTAAGAATGCCAATTGAAGATCCTGCATTCATGAATAGGCATGATCACAATCCTAGACTAAGCCCAAGTGTGCTGAAAGATTTGGCCAAAAGAGATGAAGTAAGCAGAAAGAGGAGAGCTGAGGAATATGCAAATCCTCCAAGAAGCAAAAGGCCAAAGAAATAGAGATAAGTTGGATTTCAAGTTGTATTGATGTAGTCAATATTAAATGTAATATCTGTCTCCATACATCAATAAATTCATGCTTATTCTCTAGAAATTTCAGCTGCTCACTGAAATACTAAGTCATGTTTACTTTACTGCAACTGCATATAAAATTTAATAATCATAACAACAAATCTCCTTGGTTATGTCAACATCAAATAAGGGGAGATTGTTGGAAGAATGTATATTATGATTTGATGTTTAAAGTAAATGCTCATGATTATGTTTAAAGTCCTTCGGGGAATATATGTACAAGGACTTAGTGATAGATAAAAATTGTTAGGTTGATCTTAGCCTTTAATGTTCACTTGTATAGATAAAGAGATCAAATATGTTAGGTTGATCTATGGCTAGAAAGAAATAGATAGGCTTTGTAGAGAATCGTAGTTTATCCGACTGATCAACAGAATGCATAATCTAAGGCAGGATAATATTGCTGAAATGATCATAATGTATCTGCCTTGAAGGGCCTCTTCAAGAAATCGTAGAGTGGTCCAGACGTTTGCCGAAGCTAACTCAGAGATCATAGTGTGCTCTCAGAAACACAAAGTCTGCAAGATAAGCAAGTGAAGATCGTAGTGTTAAAAGATCGTAGTGTGCAAATCTTTGTGAGAAATCGTAGTGATCTCTTAAGAACAAGCACCAATATGAAAAGACACTACTATATGGATATTAGAGTGTCATCTGCCTTGTGTCAGAAACATCAAGACCTATCGTTCATTTGAAGATAGACTCCAACAAATATGGAATGAGTTTTGAACGTTGAAGCTCTCACCAGTCCCAACGGTACAAAAGATATACTTAGTATTGATCAAAAGAAACGTATTCAAAAAGCTAAGAAAAGGACCATTGGGCAGAGGAAAACACCTTTTGAGGTGTTAGGTGAGAAAGCAGTCTGCTGTGTCAGTGGGCCAGAGTGCAATTAAGAAGATGTGCAGAAAAGTCTCCATCAAAGCTCAGAAATGTCAAACGCATTTAATGGCTCATCAGATTACTTCAACTGATAGATTTCAAGATCACATATATACAGATCAAAGACAGATGAGAAGATAGGCAAACATCGAACAAAAACGCACATGAACACTCAACGCTCAACTCTACGATCTGAGAAAAAGAGGAATCTTGCTCAGCTACTTAATTCTTTCGAACAAGTGCTTAATAGTAACTGAGTAGCATCAATCACGATCTAAACAACATTTTAATCAACTGAAGTAAGAGAATCAAGTCAGCAGGACTTGAAGAGTTCTAAGTGAACTGTGAGAAACCAAGTCTGCTGTACTTGAAGAGTTCAAGAGTGAACTAAGAAGTACCTAGACTGCTGGTCTAGAAGAAATCTGTGAGATTCAAGAAGTGTAACATAAATCCTTAGTGGATTTTCTACTCAAGGAGTAGAAGAGTGGATTAGAAGCTTTAAGTGCTCTGAACCACTTAAAATTTCTATGTTCATTATAATTGCTATAACTGCTATAACTTTCATAACTGCCTCACTCTCATTAACTCAAGATATCTAACAGAAGGTTTATTAAATACTCTTTTCGCTGTGCATTGATTATCATCAATCTAAATTAGTTAAAAGAAAAAGTTTTAAATATTATTCAACCTCCCCTTCTAGATATCTAATCGTGCCTCTGGGAACTAACAGTGGATATTGTCCAGATGACAATATTCTTATTAAAACTCTCAATTTATGTTTTGTCGTATTTTTACACGACGTTTGTATAATTAAGTTGTATTTGTATTTTATACCATGTATCTGGCGACTCAAGATGGGTGATGTATACCTAATTTTGGGGGCGTCACACTTTTCCCAGTTTTCCCATTTCAAATTGTGCTCTCGAGTTTTCCAGTGAGGGCAATTTCCGACGAGCATCTTACTTCCCCAAACTTCTCTGTCTTAAGTTTTTCAACTTATTTTTGCTTTTAAACCTCATATCCGTGCCTCATTCCCTTCCATCTTGCTCCAAATGGTTGATTCTAGCGTTCCTCCCCCCTTTACTGAACCAGTTCGAGAGGAATGTCTTCGGTTTCCTCCGAATCCTCGATCACCGCAATTAGTGTAGGAGGTGGAGGGGTAGGCTTCGGCAGGGCTGAAGAAGTGGCCTTGGAGGGGGATTTGGTGGAAGGCTTGGTGGAAGGCCTCTTCGTTTTCTTCAACAAGGCCTTCTTCTCAGCCCGATTCATCTTCAGTGCATTTTTGGTGGCGGGTTTGGTAATGGTGTTCGGAGGGGCGGGACTCGAAAGAACCAGTCGAGAGCTCTGCAATCAGGATGGTCTCCTCTTCTGCCATCTCATCAGTGATAGGAAGGCGGATCGGCGCGGCCTGGATTGGCAGGGGCGTTAAGGTCTCAGCGGCCCCTTCAGGTTTGAAGATTGTAACGGCAAAAAGAGAAACAAGTAAAAAAATAAAGAATAATTGAAAGTATGTGGAGGTTTGGGCTAAAACACTTACACCCATGTTTGTAGAGCCACGAATCATCGGATAAGACTCCCAGATTCCATTCGGTCTTGGACAGTTGTTTGTAGAATGCTTTGAAGGTGGCAGACCGATCCTTCAAAAATTTGGTTATCTTGGTGATAGGATCTTCTAGAGAGGACCAGTTCGGTAGAAGCTTAAGGTCGGTTCCCTTCATGAAGAACCATTGTGGGTGCCAACCCTTGTTGTGGGAAGGGGTCTTCATAAAGGTGGCTTGGCCAGCCACGCGATTCAGTTGTCGGAAGTCGGACACCTTCGACTTCCCGATAGTGAACAAGACAAAAAAGAAATTGAGGCTAGGAGTTATCCCGACCTCTTGACACAGGGCGATGAAGGCGATTAAGTGGATGTACGAGTTCGGCACAAGTTGTACGAACCCGATCCCTACAAAGAAAAAAAAAGAAGAGATGAACTCATGAAGGGGGAACCGAACCCATACTTCAGAGCCCACAGTGGGATGGCAACCCAGTCACCTTCGGGACGCCAAAACATCCTCTTAGTAGGTTCGGGTACCCGAAGTTTATACTCTTGGGGAATGGAGAAGAGAGTTCGGATGTCAGAAAGTTGGGACTAGGTGATGGAAGATTTGGTGTTGATGTGAGAGAAATCGATTTCCGAAGCATAAAGTTTTCGGATCCTTGACTCGACATTGTCAGTAGAAGTGTCAATGGGAGCCACCGGCAGATCAACCGAAATCAGATCGTCGGTGGTGATAGTGGGAGAAACTGGTTCAGTAGAGAGGGGGGAGGAACGCTAGAATCAACCATTTGGAGCAAGATGGAAGGGAATGAGGCAGGAATATGAGGTTTAAAAAGCAAAAACAAGCTGAAAAACTTAAGACAGAGAAGTTTGGGGAAGTAAGATGCTCGCCGAAAATTGCCCTTGCTGGAAAACTCGAGATGAGAATTTGAAATGGGAAGACTGGGAAAAGTGATAGAGTTGGAAGGATAGGGGCTTTTATAGTGAGATGACACGAAACCCCAAGGCGGCTATTTATGGCAGGTGGGGCCCCATCTCGGGGAAACGTGTGGCATTTCAGAAATCGAAGAGAACCGTTTAGGTTCCCCATACAACTCATCATTTGCTATCATGGCTTTTCGAGTCCACATCTTTTCAAGTCTCTAATTATAAATAAATTATAACAAGAAACTTGGGGGAAATGTTCGGGAGCGTTTTACCGACCTCTATGTGGGCTGAAGGCCTGACATCAGAAGGGTTCGTTAGACCCTTTGGGCCGAAGTCATCCTGGGTGTTAAAGATGTTCGGGCTCGGTCATTCTGAGTCCTTTGGGCCGGAGTTCTCATCGGGTTGTTGGTGTTCGGGGTCAGGGTGTTCGAGTCTTTGGGCCGAAGCCTAGACCAGTATATATTTGAGTTCGGTTGGATTGGACATGTATGGTGGGCTGTCCCGCGTACAGAGTCTGAAGTCATAAAGTATTTAAATGGTTAAGGATTCTAGTCCTAACCATATTTGAATAAGGCAACTCCAAAGGTTGTGTTTGGATCGGATTCTACTTGCACCTTTTAAGGAGATTGTGTTGGACCCAAATAATGTTAACTGTCATATTTAAGAGTCCTAAACCGACTAGGATGTGGATTCTTGAGTAGTGAGAATACTGTAAATACAAGGCTTGGGTTTCGATAAACAGGTAATACATATTTGGAGCACTAAACACTAAAACCTCCATTGTTACCCTTGTGAACGGCCTGTACTTATTCTCAAACTGGAGCTATCTCCTGGCGGCATAAGCCGTCAAGCTTCGTGTGTGATCTGTTATTGTGCAGGTTCAAGTGCATGGATTTTGTGATTGGACGAGCCGGCGAAACTTGGCGTTAACACTGCCTTTGTGAGTTTGAAGGGATAAGATGGAAAAGACAAATATAAGAGCTGCGTTTGAGAGTTTGAAGGGATGAGGAAGGAAAATGATGGGATAGGATAAGAAGCGATTATAATTTTTTTGTCATGTTTGTGAATTTTAGAAAGAAAGAAAAATGATAGGATTTTGATTATATTTTTGTTTTATTTGCAATTTTAGAAATAAGGAAGGAAAGAGAAGGAATTTTTATTATTAAAGTACACTAATTATCTTCTATGTTTTAAAATTAGAGATTTATTTTTAAAATTACGGTTTTTATAGACAATTTTTCACTTACAACTTTACCCTTAAAAAAATATTCATATTACGCCATTCTCATTCAAACACAATTCTTTTAATTTTAGAAAGAAAGAAAAATGATGGGATTTTAATTGTATTTTTTATTTGTAAGTTTAGAAATAAGGAAGGGAAATATTTTTATTTTTAAACTACATTATTACTCTCTATATTCCAAAATTAAAATGACGGTTTTTATAGACAAATTTTCATTTACAACTTTACCCTTACAAAAATATTCATATTATGCGATCCTCATTCAAACACAATCTTTTAATTTCTGTGCCACCTCTAAAACGCCTGCATCGGTCTCTCCAACGCTGTCGGAGTTCAATTCTTCAGCCACAAGGTGAACAAAGAACACCCACGAATCTCCTATTTCTTGCCGTCGAAGTCAAACGAAATTTCTTCCCTGACGTTCAAGTCTGCTTCGTTCTATTACAAAATAGGTTTGACCTGTCATGTTTCTTAATTGGTAAGATGGTGTGTAACACCCTAGTTCTACATCAAAGATACGGAAAAAATTTATCTGTGTATAAGGAATTAAATTACTACTAATAGTACCTTTGAGTTAACATGTGATTTTCTAAGACGACCCAAGAAAATACTATTGAATAAGTGATTATTTGACCCGGGTTGAGGTCCGGGTTGTGTGATTTTATAGAAAAATTTTAGAAGGAGAGCAAAGAATATTTTATAGAAAAAGGGTAAATTGGATATATTATGTTATTCTAATGTCTTAAAATAGACATTAGTCTAATTTTAAAACAAAAAAAAACAAAAAAATATATCTCTAATTTTGAACGGAGACTATATTACCTTTATATATAATATTAACAATAAATTGGAGTGTATTATATTTATGATTTCTTTCGTATTATTATGTGGAGTACCTGCTTTATCAGGTTGTAAAATATGGACAACTTCAATTATGCAATGGACAAGATTATCATATTATTCATTTTTAAAAGATTATTTTAGGTAATATAAAATATTTAAATTTTTTTTATCTGTTTTCATTCCTTCAAATCCTCCTACTTTTGAGAAGAAAATTGAGTAAAAAAAAATAATCAATTTTATCTCTAAATTATTTCCATTCATACCTAAAAAAAACTTACAAAAATGGGATTTAAAATTATTTTAATTATTTTTCTTTTTTCTTCCTTTTTATTTCCCCTAAAAAAACTTACAATTACAAACATGGTGTAAGGGCCAAAAAGATTAGGCAATTATTTATTGCCTGTATGGAGAATCTCTTAAGCCCCTTCAACTTGAAATTTATTACTAACAATAGTGGTTGAAAAGCACATAGCTTCAAATAGTTTGCTAAATAATTTTATCTTCAACATGAAGAAATCAATAACCGAAAATAAAATGGATCCCAGTCAAAAACTAGACTTACAATTGACCATGATAACCAATAATTTAATGGATCCCAGCCAGAAATTTAAATGTGTCATTAATCAAAATAATTAATAATAAAAATAATAATAATACTTTTTTACAAGAAATCAATACCCAATAATAAAATGGATCCCAGCCAAAAATTTAAATAATAATAATAATAATAATACTTTCTACAAAAATGAGTTTCATTTCTTTTGAGGGTAGTATGAAATACTTCCTCCATTCCAAATTATTTTATCATTGTTAACTTTTAAAAGACAATTTGAAACATTTTCAAACTCAAAATTAAGAAGACTCGATAAAAATTATAAAACAATAAAGCCTGCAACAAATATTGATTAAAATTAAAAAATCTATGTTAATTTTGAGTTTAAGAATCTCTTAAACTGACTTTAAAAGATCAATAATGATCAAATAATATTAATCGCATGGACTAATAAAATGTCCTCAAGTTAACATTACAATTGCATTATGATGTCATATACTAAAGACGTAAGATAAACATATAAACATATAGGGAGTTGTTAGTATGAAGTTAAGGTCAATTAGTGTCGACTCTTAAGCTATGAGGTGATCTTTCTTTTTGCGTGTCAACGCTATATTGATCAATTGATAAACTTATCATTAAATTAACTTTATGATATTTGGATCCAAATATATTGTATAACTAAATTCATAGATAAAAGGAGACCTGTTGTAAACACAAAACCTTGCTGTTCCTCGAGCATATAATAATATAAATAGTACTAATAAGACTTGGTGAAACCTAACCAAACTGATCTAATTGTGAACGTAACTTGGGCTTAGCTAATTGAGACCAACCTTAGCCCAGCCCAATAAATAGAATTTTGGTTATACACAAATAGATTAAGTTGGAGTTGGACCTTGGTTAAGATAATGAGCACATACTAAAATTAGACCAAACTAGATTTGAGCTAATGTCAACTTGAGAGTTGACTTGAACCAGATTTTGACTTGTCAAGCTGGACCACGTTTTGAAGTTAAATGAGTGGAATTTTAAACGAATTTGAAATTTGATGTACAAACTCAACACGTTTGATAAACGAGTCAAGTTTAAGTCCAACTTAATTGAGTTAAGACTAGTTGAATTTAAACACGAACACGACTAGTTTAATTTTTATACTAAAAAAAAAAGAAAAAATATTAACTAAATACTAAGTCAGTCAGGCATATTTGAGCTTGGCCTAAACGATTTGGGTTTGAGCGAAAATTGAAAAAACTAAATTATTTTTAAATGCACGATTTGGCAAATGGATTGACTTGGTAGAGATTCATAGTTAAACTAAGGGGCTGTTTGATTAGCACCGAATGACTGAATAATTGACCGATTCAGCCATTCAGTGTGTTTGTTTCAGAAAAAAATCGTCTGAATAGTTGAATCGGTCAGCCATTTAGAAGATTTGGGCTGAATGACGGCTGAATGATTTTTTTACAATATTAACTATTATATTATATTAAGTAATATTAAATAAATTTACAACAATTTTGAATTTTTTCAGAGGGGTAAAATAATAAAAAAAAATTATTATTAAGATGTTTCAGACATTTCAATTATCAAACAACTTTTTTTATTCAAATTCAGTTTCAGCTCATTCAGATTCAAATTCATTCATTTTTTATCAAACACCCCCTAACACTTGTTTGAGATCAATTCATTTAATAAATTTGAATTAAACTTAAGGTGGACATAATCCAATTGAGACGGTCCAGACCAAACTCATAAAGAGCCCAAGTCGTTTAATATAAAGAGTTCATTAAATTCAAAAATATACTCCCTCCGTTCTAATACTCCATCTATGTGACGCCCCTAAATTCAGATATTCATATCTCGAATTTGGTACATCATGTACTAATAAATTAAAATCTCACACAACGAAAATAGAATGATTTACATTATCATAACATAATTATTCTCGTCCCAAAGTCTCGAACCGTTACTACAACATTACATAACTTAACTTTAACCTAAATTATTTACATAGTGCTTGGTTTATAGTCGTCAGTCTGACTTTGTTGTGTTGCTCAATTGTCCACTGGATCAGAGAGATGCATCGCCGTAGGTTGGCGATCGAGGGGTCTACTCCAATAATGCTTAAGTCGTTGGCCGTTCACCTTGAAGGTTCACTTCGAATTAGGTTCCTCGACTTCACCATTCCCGTGTGGAGCGACAGATACAACCACGAAAGACCCTGACCAACGGGATTTCAATTTACATAGAAATAACCTCAATCTAGAGTTAAAAAGTAATATTTGTTGTCCCGTTTCAAACTTTCGATAAATGATTTTCTTATCATGCCATGTTTTTTAACTTTCTCCTTGTATAATTTGGCGTTCTCATAAGCATTATGCCAGAATTTGTCCATCTCATTTAGCTGCAGTAGCCGTTACTCACTAGCTGATTGTAAGTCAAAATTTAGATTACGAATCGCCTAGTATACATTATGTTCTAACTCCATCGGAAGATAACACGCTTTTTCATAGACCATCCTGTAAGGTGACATTCCGATAGGGTTCTTGT
Source organism: Panax japonicus (assembly GCA_020205505.1). Taxonomy (NCBI): domain Eukaryota; kingdom Viridiplantae; phylum Streptophyta; class Magnoliopsida; order Apiales; family Araliaceae; genus Panax; species Panax japonicus. The sequence continues at coordinate 62,372,535 of CM035110.1, forward strand.
AAGCTGGTTGATATGCCCATAAGACATCATCTAATTGCATGGCCCAATCTTTTCGTGACGGATTGACCACCTTCTCCAAAATGCGCTTGACTTCCCTATTTGAGACCTCCGCTTGGCCATTGGTTTGGGGATGATAGGCCGCCGTAATCTTATGTCTGACCCCATACTTGGTGAGCAATTTAGTGAACTGCTTATAACAAAAGTGAGTTCCCTCATCACTAATTATCGCTCTTCGGTGTACCAAATCGTGTGAAAATATTTTTCTTCAAAAACTGTAGTACCACCTTGGCATTGTTAGTGAGTAATGTTGTGGCTTCTACCCTATTTTGAAATATAGTCTACCGCCAACATAATGTACTGATTATTGAGAGAGGATGGGAAAGGTCCCATGAAGTCAATTCCCCACACATCAAATAGCTCAACCTCCAAAATTGTGTTAAGCGGCATTTCGTTATGTTTTGAGATATTTCCTACACGTTGACATCGATCACACTTTAACACGTAGAGATATGCATCTTTAAACAGGGAAGGCCAAAAAAATCCTGACTGTTGTCCTATCACCCGTGTAGTGACCTCCGTAATCTGATGAGTGGCAATGACTTAATATGCTATCCATCTCCTCATGTGGCACATATCAGTCGAATCATTTGATCTGCACAATCCCATAAAAATCATCTCAAAAGAATTATACAATTAAAAATAATAAGAAGAAGAAACTCTAAAAGAAATCCTTCAAGCTTCAATCTTCAATTGGATATTCTCTTTCCGCAATTCTCTGATGAAATCTCGATTAATCTCCAGCTATGATGGTTAAGTTCCCAATTTCCAGCTAATTACTCCCTTAAATACTCCTTTTCCATCTTGTCCCACTCCTAATCTATGTCAACTTCCCTAATGCACGCGCCTCGGTCAAGCTAAGTTGGACCTCTAGCGCCCCGAAGCTGAGGATGATGCAATTTAGAGTGCCCCAGCGCTGGTCTTCAATTAATTTATGATTTTGCAACTTCTGAAGCTTAGTTTCCCAATTTGTCCCTGCTCCGCCTCAAACTGCAAAATAACCAATAAACACAGTAAAAATTCTTCTAAAAGACTTGAGAACAACAATAAATTAAGTCCGAATGTATCCAATTCATAGGTATATTACCCATTCATCAGTCCCTTTGAATTCTATTTGGTTGGACCTATACTTCCCTTGTTGCCTTATACTCCTGCAGCGGAAATAGCAATCCATTAGAAGAGTCAAGTAGAGCATGATGTCTACTATCTTCTGTGATTTAAACGTCCACCATCAATATTTTATCCCAGTAACACAAATCACTAATTGTTTCAAACCAACGAATTATCTATGCACTACTGGCCAAAGATATTCGTTTGTATTATTAGTGGACACGATCATGCCAAACACATGTCCATCTATGCACTACGGGCTAAAGAAGACTTTCACTATAAACCTTTATCTGTAACATTAAAGGTCATGATTCCTGTTCATAATCATACCAATCAACAATCCATCTTCGTACTACGGCCCAAAGATGACTTTCACCACAATATAAGCATGAGAATGATGACAATGATATAAAGAATGAATCAAGTGAGATCAGGGATAAATATTAGGGATTTATAATTTAATTTATCCAAAGTTTAAGAATGTCTGAATTGTCAACATGATCACCAATTGTGGATTAAAGTTCAAGAATGATATTTAAGATTCAAATTTCAAAGATAATTTGGACAAAGAAAAGAAACTAAATTTTGTCGTGAATAGTACTTATGAATAGTACCCCGACGTGAAAAAATTAAAATTTAATAAGAAGGTTCAGACCAATATTCCAGTAAAATAATATTATATTAAAGCGCAAACTATTAAGGATATTCTACTAATTTCAGGGATTTTTGCCATTTAATAATAAGGTTATGGAAATAAACAATAAGTACCATAAATGGAGAAATATGAAAGAAAATGATATCTTTGACGAGTATAAAAGAAATGATATCCCATACGAGTATGAAAGAATATACAAATTTGTAAATGGATTTTCACCCGTCATGCTTTAATCCACGTAGACAGATCATTTTCACAACTTAATAAAGAATAAATACGAAGGTATTATTCACCAGTCATGCGGTAATCCACAGTAGATAGGTTATTCCCACATATTAATAAGGAATAAAATGACAACCCTTATGAGTATGAAGAAAATAACATCCTTTACCTTAGTATGAGATTAAATATAACTCGTATAACAGAGATTATCTTAAGAAAATCTTGCACTCTTAGCTACACTCAAAGTATTCTTATACTAGAAAAAACATAGTATTATAGAAGAAGAATTCTCTGATTTTGGTGTGAGTTTCATTGCTTAACTTAGCAACCTATTTATAGGAAAATGGACTGAATAGTAACAAATTTATGGACGATCCAGATTGATTTACTATTAAAATTGATGGTCCAGATTGATTTACTATTAAAATGGACGGTCTATATTAATGTATTATTAAAAATTCAACTGACGGTCCATATTGATTTACTATTAAAACTTCAATCGACGGTCCATATTGATTTACTTTTAAAACTTCAACCGACGGTCCATATTAATTTACTATTAAAACTTCATTGATTTACTATTAATACTTCAACTGACGGTCCATATTGATTTACTATTAAAACTTAATTGACGGTCTAAAAAATTAGCACGCCCCCCATGGAATAATGAGCCAAACTTAAAACAAATGCCTCGTGACAAACCCCTCTATTTATATCAAAATTTGAATAAATAATTAACACAGCACATTTTTAATCTTTTAACAATTATTCATCATTAATATTATAACTCACATTATTGACAACCAGATCGTTCCCAGGAAAGAGGGGGGTTTCCGATAAGGATTTCTCCTTAGTACCGCGCAATTAAATAACCTAACTCCTTTCCTCGACAAAACTTTCTAGACATTGCCAATAATGCTAATAATAATATGAGTAACTGTGTCGTGTCAATTATTGATTTAATAATACAAAGTATTGTGTAGATGATACTGTGACAATATCGTGTGCTATTGTACAACAACGCGTATTATTGTACTTTTAGCAGCGGATATTTCAATAGTTTAACGATAAAAGTTTTGCCGTAACTTTTATAAAAAAGGTTATTTTTGTTACTTTCAATATCCGATAGTTATTCCGTTTTGGGGTTCATAAATGACTGCACCGTTGTACGAATATTCTCCGACAAAAAAGAATATTTCTCGACCAAACGAATATTTCCCGACAAAACAAATATTTTATGACAATTTGCATACTTTGTAAATTTTGCACATATCACCCATAACTATAGCATTTATTAAATTATCACCTTAATATTTAGAATAATATTTAGAGAAAATTAAATCTTTATTCATAAAAGTTGGGGTCTTATAATTATATTTAATACTTGGGGTATGAAAACTAAACAATTAATACTTACTTGAAATTCTTAAACGACTTATATTAAAGAACAAATGTAGGGATTTTGGCACATAAAAGCAGCAGAATATAAATTTTTCAAAGCAATTCCGAAACCCTAAAACAGGATCCATGCGAAAACATATTAATTCAGTGGTTTAAATATTATACTGATTATAGAAAATTCTAAAACGACTTCGAATCTCCAACACAATCCAACGGAACAGCGCCTCTATGGTATCCACACGAACGTCCGCGAATTGTCACACGATCTGCAGTAAAGAGAGTCGCGGTACTAGCCACCAAGGATATGGATTTTCTATTTTTTTTTCTAGTCTCTCTCTAAGAGCGGCTAGGGTTTTTGGTTAATGATGTGATTCACAAAATGGCTGATATATCATATATATAGTAATCAAAAAGGAATTAATCAAAAACCTAATCTAATTAATATATATATATATAATATCTTAATTAAGTTTTACTTAATTTATATACATATATACAAATTATCCTATTAATTTAAATACTATCAATCATATTAACATATTTAAATTCTTACAATTTAAATTAATTCTCTTTTAATTATGTTCTATGTGTGTGACCTTATAGGTTATTATTACGTTGACAATAATTTTAAAATCATATTATAAAATTATAAACAGTGAGCGGCATTTAGTAATGCATCACTGCTACCCAAGTAATAATAAGATTGATGATTCGATGCAACCTTTTCGTGACCAATATTTCAATGTAATTTAATCCTTTTAACCTTGACATCCTAGATTAAACTCGAGTCATGGAATGTGTCATACTCTTCATAATTTAATCTGATTTTTCTTGATCAATGAGTAGACTATAAGAAACAAATCACTAATTGAGCATAACCATGCATTTCATAGTCCTACTCAATGAAGAGGCCTATGGATATCACCCCTAACATATAGGAGGGTTAAATTCCATCTAGATCACTATATTACTACATGGAAATTTATGTGTTTTGATATCAACAAAGGTCATCTTTAATAGGGTGGACAATAAAGGTGATTATTGGGTACATCATGAATCGTGTGAGGAATATGGCTCAGTTATTGGAGCGCGATAATGAATCAACCCAACCAAGAGAGAGCGACCGACAAATCGATAATACCAGTGGTAGCAGTCATCGAAGCGGTGACAACAAACGTGAAGGGAATCAACATACCAGAAATGGTAACCACTTCGGTGGTAATCATGGCCAAGATAATAGAAGTGGAAATTTCAAGAAGAAAAGGTTCAACAATGATGGAAAGATAGCGGCACCAGCACCCGTTTTCAAAGTAAGCATGTTGTCATAAAATATTCGTTTGGTCGGGGAATATTCATTTTATCAGGGAATATTCGTACGACGGTACAATCATTGGTAGATCTCACAACAGAATTACTGTCAAAGTTAGAAAATGACAGAAATAACTTTTAATAAAAATAACGAAAAAAGTTTTACCGTTAAACTGTTGAAATACCCGGTGGTAAAAATACAGTAATACGCGTGGTTGCATATTAACACACGGTGTTGTACAATATCTTTGATTATTGATGCTTACGTGAGAAGTCACTCATTTTTATTCATTTATTTCCACTATAATTGCTGCATAATATCTCTCATATTATTGATTCAATTATTATCACAGTATCTTCTGCACAATATTTTTTATTATTAAATCAATAATTGAGACGACAAAGTTATTCATATTATTATTTGCATTATTGACAATGTCTAGAAAGTTCTGTCGAGGAAAGGAGTTTGGTCACCTAATTGCGCGCCAATAGGGAGAAATCCTTATCGAAAAGCCCCCTCTTTCCTGGGAATGATCTGGTTGTTAATATTGTAATTTATAATATTAATGATGAATAAGTTCGTGTTGATTAAAGATAAGAATAATAATTGATGAGTGAAAGATGTTTGTTCATTTAGTTTTCTTTAATTCTTCCGTGACCCAATTACCCTCAAAGGAGGTAATTCTGTGATTGGCTGGTTTTGTTATTATTGACCAAACGGGTAATTAATTGGATAAATGAGAAATTAATTTCTATTAGTTCACATGCAAATAACTATTTGATCATATACATAGAACTATTGGTTCACATGCATGTACTATTAGGGGAGGTTATGCAAGATTGATAATACTTGAAGGACTAAGTTAAAAATAGAGGTAAAGATGAAGGTACTAAACTGTAATAAATTGAGCCCCTAAACGTGCAATTATCGAAACTATGTTTTCTTATAAATAGAAGCTCATTTCTTCTTTCATTCTCACCAATTCACTAAGACTCACAAGAGTAACTATAGAGAGAAAAATTATAGAGATAAAAAAGAAGAGTATTTTGCAACTTCACTATTGCAGTATCCAACCTTCTACTAAGGTAAGGGGTATTATTTATTTCATACTCGCTTACGATATTATTTTTCATATTCGTAAGAAATTTTATTTTCGTTCAATATTCGTAAGGAATATTATTTTCGTTCAATATTCGTAGGGATATTGTCTTCGTTTAATATATGTAAGGAATATTATTTTCGTTCAATATTCATAAGGGATATTATTTTTGTTCAATATTCGTATAAAATAATATTTTCTTTCATACTCTATAGTATATAAGTAATATTATTTCGTTTCGTATTCCTAATTCTACACTCATTTTGTTAAAGTATTGCTTCTATACTTTGTGAAATTAGTAGAATATCCTTGAAATTTGCGCTTCATCTAGTATCGTTTCGCAAGGATATTTTTCTGAACATTCTTATTAAATTTTAAGTTTTTCATGTCGGAGTACTATTTATGGATATTATTCATTTATACGGCACTATTCATGCATACAACCCTATTCATACGTACGTCACTATTCATATATATGGCACTATTCATGAAGTACTATTCATGGGGTACTATTTACGAAGTACTATTCATAAAATACTATTCATAAAGTACTATTCACGGAGTACTATTCATGAAGTACTATTCAATCGGGGTACTATTCATAACAAAAATTAATTTCTTTCGGTCCAAATTATTTTTGATACAATATTATTCTTGAATTTTACTCCACAAAGCAGTATCATGTTGATAATTTGGACATTATTTAATTCTGGATAAATAAAATTATACATCTTTAAAATTTATCCTTACTCTCATTTAATTGAATTCTTATATCATTGTCATCATCCTCATACTTATATTGTGATAAAAGTCATCTTTGGCTCGTAGTGCATAGATAGACTGTTGATTGGAATGATTATGACTTGTAATGTTACAAATGATATGGTAAAAGTCATCATTGGCCCGTAGTGTATTGATGGACAGTTGTTGGTATAATCATGACCATGCGTTCTCTTCGGCCTAGGGTGCAAAGTTGAATTATTGTTTGGCATGATCATGACTATTGGTGATAACACGAATATCCTTGGCCCTTAATGCATGGATAATTTGTGGACGCGATACTAATGAATATCCTTGGACCGTAGTGCATAGATAATTCAGTGATGTGAATTATTCATTAAACTGAGTCTCAGCGATAAGATTGATGATAAACTTTTTAAATCATAGAAGATAGTAGATATTATGCTTTACTTGACTCTTCTAATGGATTGCTTGTTTCGCTGAAATTAAACTTGTTGTTTATTGTATTCTATCATTTTAACACTATTGAAGGCTAACGATAATTTATTTTGCATTATCTTTGTTATAATATTTTTTATTGGTCTAGTTGAGCTCACCCTTTTGCTTTCATTGTTCTCTTCAGGAAATGAGAACGTAGCTGGGAATAGTCGGGGAACAGAGTGATGGTCCGAGATGGTGGCTATAGTAGTCCTCACTATTTTATAAAATAGTGTGATAATAATTGTAACGAGGACTCCATTTGAGTTTGGATATTGTCTAGAAGACAATATTCATGGCAAAACTCTCAACTACGTTTTGTCGAATTGTATAAATGAAGTTAGTATTTAAGTTTTGTACCATGTATTTGGTGACCCAAAATGGGTGATTTATACCTATTTTGGGGGCATCACAGTTGGTATCAGAGCTTAGGGATATAATCCCTGGTTGAGATTTAAGGCTAGAACTAGGAGGGGAGAGACGGGTAATTCCTTCGCTAGTATGACCTACCTAAGTTTATTTGTTATTTAATTTGTCGGTTAGAATATAGGGATATTATGTACCATGTCAATTAACCCTTGTTTTATGGAAGTGTTTGAAAATGGCATCTGAGAATGTTGAGATAAGCAATGAAACACATGAGATCATTGAGTCACCAACGATTAATACCTAGGATAATGTGCATCAGGAAGGAAATAATCCTCAGGTAAACAACAACACCGACCAAATAATGAGCGATGGGATGTTCAGAGGCTTTCTACAATTCATGCAACATTGGGTGAGGGAGGCCTCTGTGCAAAATACAGGTGGAAACACTGGCAACTGATGGGTGGTCACTGCTAAGCAGTTCAAGGAGCTAAGACCACCGGAGTTTTTGAGAAAGCCATAACCACTTAAGGTCGAGACGAGGATAAAGTAGATCACCAAGATATTTGATGTCTTGGGATGCTCCGAGGAGCAAAATGTTCCTTTTACCACCTTCATGTTGAGAGGAAAGGCGAATTACTGGTGGGAATCAGTAAAACGTACTTCATTTGCCACACTCAAAATGTCTTGGGAGAGGTTCCAAGAATTGTTCAATGACAAGTACTTTCCCGAAAGTATTCGTCATATGAAGGAGATAGAGTTCATCAAGCTGGAGCAAAATAATATGACCGTATCGTAGTAAGAGGCTAAATTTGCAGAGTTATCCCGGTTTGCATCCCATTTGGTAGATAATGATGAGAGAATGAAACGAATGTTTCTGCGAGGTTTGAAACCCAAAATATGTCAATACCTCATTTCTCACAAACTTTTCTTGTATTCAGATGTTGTGAATAGGGCTCAGTTATTGGAGCGACCCAACCAAGAGAGAGCAGTCGACAAATTAATAATACCAGTGATAGCAGTCATCGAAACAGTGACAACAAACGTGAAGGGAATCAACATGCCAAAAATGGTAACCACTTCAGTGGTAATCATGGCCAAGACAATAGAAGATGGAAAGACAGCAGCACCAACACCCGTTTTCAAGAAAGGAGAACCACCACCGATCGTATACTTCAAATGCGGAGGGGAGAGACACATCAGTCCAAACTGCACGATGCAGTCTAAAGCATGTTATAATTGCGAAAGAGAAGGTCACCTAGCCCGATTTTGTCGTACAGTGAAGTCAAGTCCAGCTAGGATGGAGAAACCAAAGGCCGTCCCAGACAAGTCAAAGCAGGTAATTTAAGTAAGAGTGTTTATCGAGGAACTCGAAAGAAGTTAACGGGTAAGCTAATCATAAACTCTTGTGAAGTTTATACCTTATTTGATACCGGTTCTACCCATTCTTTTATTTCTCCTACTTGCACAAAACGTTTAAATTTGACTCCGGAGAAATTAGAGTTTGACTTATCTGTTGAAACTCCATTGGGGGAAACCTTTATTACATCCACTATTTATAAATCTTGTTTAATTCAAATTAGCACCCCCACGTTACCAGTCGATCTCATCTCTTTAACAATACTTGCATTTGATGCGCTTTTAGGAATCGTCTGGTTAACTATTCATCATGCTAAAATTGATTGTTTTCGTCAGGTTGCTAGTTTTTATATTCCAAACCAACCTATTATGCGAATTCAAGCAACCAAACCACTAAAGTCAATCACTATCATATCAAGCCATAAAGCTATTGGTTAATTGAAAAACGGATGTCAAGCTTTCTTAGCCCATGTCATGGACTTAAACAAAAATACATCAGATTTGAATGATATTTCTATTGTTAATAAATTTCCTGACGTATTCCCCGAAGAACTTCCTAGCCTACCCCTAGAGCGTGAAATCGAATTTTGTATTGACCTTGAACCTGGTACAAAACCCATTTCTCCAACCTCAAATATTTCTTCAACTAAAATGAACGTATCATGCTCCAAAGATGTTGGCTCGAGCTGTTGAAAGATTACGGCCATACCATTCAATACCATCTTGGAAAAGCGAACGTATTAGCTGACGTGTTGAGTAAAAGATCATATGCAATTATGAGTGCGACGTCGTTAACACAAAGACCCACTTCGTAAGACTTACAAAAGATGAAGATAGAGTTAAAGACTCTACGAACGTACGTGGTGAAGATAGCGAATATACGATTAGAACCGACTTTAATCGATAAAGTTAAAGTCGCTCAAGCTACAGACTCAGAGTTGATGAATGTGCAAGAAGGCGTTATTCTAGAAGCAAGAATCGACGAAGAGATGAAATCTAAACCCTCGATTTTATTGTGTTATTTGAAATCCTCGATCGAGTAGGAACTGTGGCCTATAGACTCGCCTTACCACTAAATATGGCGCGTGTTCACATCGTTTTTCACGTATCGATGTTACGTAAATATGTGGACGGCCCGAACCACATTATTGAATTAGAACTAAACGAGATAGAAGAAGATTTAACGTATGAGGAGGTACCTATTAAAATCTTGGATAAGAAGAAACCTATTCTACGCTCAAAGGTTATACCTCAAGAGTTAGAATCTGAAATGAAAACAATGTATCCTCACCTCTTCGGCATACCAGGTACGTACATAAATTTCGAGGACGAAATTTCATAAGGAGGGGATGTAAGACCCCAACTTTTATGAATAAAGATTAATTTTTCTCAAAATATATTTTTGAATATTATGGTGTGGATTTGATATAATGTTATAATTGTGGGTAATATTTATAAATTTTACAAAGTAAGCAAGTTGTTATAAAATATTCGATTGGTTGAGAAATATTTATTTTAACAGGGAATATTCGTACGACGACACAATCATTGGTGGACCCCGCAACGGAAGTATTATCGGAGTTAGAAAAAGACAGAAATATCTTTTTATAAAAATAACGGCGAAAATTTTACCGTTAAACTTTTGAAATACCAGGTGATAAAAGTACAGTAATATGCGTGATTGCATAGTAGCACACAGTATTGTACAGTATCTTTGATTATTGATACTTACGTAAAAATTCACTCAGTTTTATTTAATTATTGCCACAGTAATTGTTGCATGGTATCTCTTATATTATTGATTCAATTATTTTCATAGTATCATCTGCACAATATTTTATATTACTAAATCAATAATTGAGATGACAAAGTTAGTCATATTATTATTTGTATTATTAACGATGTCTAGAAAGTTCTATCGAGGAAAGAGTTTGGTCACATAATTACGCGCCAATAGAGAGAAATCCTTATCGAAAAGCCCCCTCTTTCCTGGAAATGATCTGGTTGTTAATATTGTAAGTTATAATATGAGCGAAAGATGTTGTTCATTTAGTTTTCTTTAATTTTTCCTGACCCAATTACCCTCAGAAGAGGTAATTCTGTGATTGGCTGGTTGTGTTATAATTGACCAAATGGGCAATTACTTGCATAAATGAGCAATTAATTGCTATTGGTTCACATATAAATTACTGTTAGTTCACATGTATAGAACTATTGATTCACATGCATGTACTATTAGGGAAGGTGGTGCAAGATTAATAATACTTCAAGGAAGCATCATCTCAACCAGAAGGTGTGGAGTATCTGGTTAAAGAATTGAAAGAACTTCGGAAGCAGCTTGCCGAAGTGCAGAAAACAAAAGATACTTCGGGAATGAAGGCGTCTCCTTTTTCCGCGGAGATTCTAAAAGAGAAGGCTGACCCCACCAAGAAGTTGCCCCATATTTTGAAAGTTATGGTGGATCGGGAGATCCCTACGACCACAGTCAGGTGTTCGACCGACTGATGGATTATTATGACTTTAGCGATGTTGCTAAGTGTCATACTTTTGTCACGACGCTCAGAAAGGATGCCCGACAATGGATGGGGACTTTGCCTTCGGATTCAATTTCATCTTGGGCAGACATGTGCAGTAAATTTCATGCCCGTTTTGGGAGCAACAAAAGAAGGGGAAAACCAACTGGTTCGTTGGCTCAAGTTTGATAGTATTTGAATGAGTCTTTGGGCCAATATGTGAAGCGGTTCCGTGAAGCGGTTCCGTGAAGCGATTTCGTGAAGCAGTCGGCCAAGTGACAGACCTGAACGATCTACAAGCTGTGGGGTTATTTCAGAATGGGTTAGATTTGGTCAAATCTGAAAAGTTGGTGAAGAAATTAATGTTTAACCACCCGAGGAGTCTCGCTGAAGCCTTCAACAAAGCTGAAGGCTATATCGTGGTGGAGGAAGCCATGAACAGCCTCAAACGTCCTTCTTCAGACCGGCTTAAGGAGACAGATCGGGACAAAACCGATGGGGACCAAAAAAAGAATGAAGGGAATAAAGACCGCTATAAAGGCGGATCGAAGAGGTACAACAATTGGAGACAGGGTGGAGGACGTTCGTCCGCTCTAGCCCAGAGAGTAAATAGGACGTACACAACACTTAACACCGATAGGGCTGTTATCTTGGATCAGATTAAGGATCAACCTATATTTGACCACCTCGAGATAACATTAAGCCTGGAAAAGGGAATTCTCATAAGTATTGTGATTATCATCAAGCTTCGGGTCACGATACGAACGACTGTGCTAGTTTGAAAGATTTCATTGAAAGAAAGGTACAAGGTAGGGCTTTAATTCAGTACGTGGCTGCCAGAACTAATCAACAGCAGGATAGAGGACCAGTTCTGGCAGTTCAACCAGTTCAGCAAGAGTTGCCAGCTCCGGGACAGCCTGAAAGGCAGGTAATAGATGTCATCACTAGGGGTACTTCTGGCAAGCTTGTTGGAAAGAAAAGCCAAAGTTACTTGGGTTCGGTCATGTCAGTGGTGGGTACCCTCCTGAAGACTGATAGACCTTATCCGAGTACAGTAATCTCCTTTATTGATGAAGATTACCCTTCGGAAGTCATCGAATCGCATGAGGGATCATTGGTGCTGACTGCGCAAGTGGGTTTGGTGGATATGAAGCGGATGATGGTAGATAATGGGTCTTCTGTAGACATCCTGTATGCCCACGCTTATCAAAGGATGTATCTAGACGGACGGAAGATGGAGATAGGGCAGGAGGCTCCTTTGTACGGTTTTAGTAATGATCCGGTCAAGGTGGCTAGAACTATTGAGCTACCGGTCATCTTCGAAACGGCCCCTCAACAGGTAGAAATTATTTGTAAATTTTATGTTGTGCATGTAGATTCTGCTTATAATGCTATTTTGGGGAGTCCTACTTTAATTGCTTTCAAGTTGTAACATCAATCCCTCATTTCAAAATCAAATTTCCTACGACTCATAGGGTTGGTGAGGTGAAAGGAGATTTGGATCTGGCCAGAAGATGTTATAGAAATGCTGTGATCACTTCGAGAGTGGGGGTATCGAAACGAAAGCAGACCATGGCGATAGAGATTGAACCCTTCACTGAGAGTAGTTCCGAGCCATTGGTCATGCCAGCTGAAGAAACAGAGGAGATAGAGCTCATCCCGGGCAAGGTGAACAAGACGGTGAAAATAGGTTCGGGTCTGCCGGAACCTCTCCGGAAGAACCTCATGGAGCTCCTACGATGCTATCTTGATATCTTCGCGTGGGAACCTCAGGATATGCCGGGAGTAAGCAGGGATATCGCTGAGCATCGGTTGGAAGTAGATCCGTCAAAGAAACCAGTTCGACAGAAGAGGAGGATCTTTGCACCTGAACGTCAGCGGATCATCAATGAAGAGATTGCAAAACTTTTGGCAGCTAACTTCATTTTTGAGATCGACTACCAGCAGTGGATGGCAAATGTGGTACTGGTCCAGAAACAGAATGGTAAATGGCGAGTCTGCATCGACTATACCGATCTGAACAAAGCTTGTCCAAAGGATTTTTACCCGCTGCCCCACATCGATCAGCTCATTGATGCCACTTCGGGGTATGCTTTGTTGAGCTTCATGGATGCATTCTCTGGATATCATCATATTTCCATGTGTGAAGAGGATATACCGAAGACGGCGTTCATTACGCATTGTTCGGTATATGCCTATAAGAAAATGACTTTCAGCCTCATCAATGCCGGAGCCACATACCAGAGGATGATGAACTATGTCTTCAGATATCAGCTGGGCAAGAACGTGGAGGTGTATGTGGATGACATGATTGTCAAAAGCATGTTAGTGCATAAACATCTGGATGATTTGGAAGAATGCTTTCAGACGATTCGCCATCACAACCTGAGATTAAATCCCACTAAGTGCACCTTCGGTCTAGGGGCTGGCAAATTTCTGGGTTATCTTGTCAGTCAAAGAGGAATTGAAGCCAATCCAGAGAAGATTCAAGCGATCCTGAACATGAAGACTCCTCAATCATTTAAAGATGTTCAACGTCTGACTAGAAGGATTGCAGCTTTGAGGAGGTTCATATCCAAGTCGGCAGAAAGATGTTTGCCGTTTTTTGATACATTGAAAGGGCCGAAGAATGCAAAGACGTTCCAATGGACTTCAAAGTATGAGGACGCTTTTCAGAGCATCAAGTCCTACTTATCTTCGGTGCCTTTGTTGGTAAAACCCGTTCCTGCTGAGCCTCTATATTTGTATTTAGCAGCTAGTTCGTTGGTAGTAGGAGCCGTTTTGGTGCGTGAAGTTGGGGGTAAGCAGCACCCGGTTTATTATGTAAGCCATGTCCTTCGGGATGCTGAAACAAGGTATCCAAACATTGAAAAGTTTGCTTTTGCTTTAATAACTGCTAGTCGAAAGCTTAGGCAATACTTCCAAGGTAGATTGGTAATAGTATACACAGATCAGCATTTGAAAAAAATTATGGGCAAACCTGAGGTATTGAGGAGATTAGCAGCATGGACGATGGAGTTGTCCCAATTTTTCATTGAATATCATCCCCGAACCACCATCAAAGGGCAAGCCTTGGCTGATTTTGTAGTTGAATGCTCGTTTTTCAAAGCTGATGAAGTTGTGACAGAAGCTGAGGGATCTGGCAGAGCAGTTGCAGTTCTTCAGCAGAAGCATAGTCCATGGATGCTGTATGCAGATGGGTCTTCTACTGCGGACATCAGTGGAGCAGGGATTATTCTGACGAGTCCGGAGGGATTCAAGGTGCAACAGGCCATCAGATTTCAGTTCAAAGCGACGAACAACGAAGCTAAGTATGAGGCGGTACTCGCAGGGTTACGACTGGCGAAGAGTCTTGAAGTGCAGAGAATAGTCATCTTCTGTGATTCTCAGTTAGTTGTTAAGCAACTCTCTGGGGAGTACGAAGCTTTAGGCCCAAGAATGATCAAGTATTTGGCAGAAGTGAGAGAACGGCTTCAGTATTTCCAGTCCTACGAATTTCAGGGGGTCGAGCGTAATAACAATTCCATTGCTGATGCACTCTCCAAATTAGCCACTACGGATGTTAACGTCTTCGATGGGTCGGTTTACTTAGAAATTTTACAACATCCTAGTGTTCATCATGAGTCGGTAATGTGCATTGACCGAACCAACTGCTGGTTGACTCCATATCTGGAGTATCTAGCAGATGGCGTCTTACCTTCGGATCGGATGCTAGCCAAGAAAATCAAATACAACAGTGCTAATTTTGTTCTGATTGATGGGGATCTGTTCCGAAGGGCTTTCTCGTCTACACTACTGAAATGTTTGACTCCATCTAAAGCTGAATATGCTCTACGAGAGGTACTTGAGGGCATCTATGGCGACCATATGGCTGCTAAGTCATTAGCCTACAAAGTACTTTGTCATGGGTATTACTGGCCTACCATCTTTAAGGAAGCGACTGAGTACGTCAAGAAGTGCGAGAAGTGTCAACTCAAAAGTCCAATACCACATCAGCCACCAGAAGAGCTATACTCGATCTTATCTCCTATACCCTTCGTTGTCTGGGGGGTTGATATACTGGGTCCACTACCGAAAGCAAAAGGTTAAGTCAATTTTTTTATAGTTGCCATCGACGATATGACCAAATGGGTAGAAACAAAGCCACTTAGGTTAATAACGGAACAGGAATGTTTGAAATTTTTGAAAGAATCAGTAGTATTTCATTTCAAAATTCCTAAGGTGGTAATATCGGACAATGAACATCAGTTTGTGGGATCGAAATTGGAAACATTTTTGAAAGAACTGGGGATCCAGCACAGAAAGACTTCAGTAGCTCATCCTCAGTCAAACGGACAAATTAAAGTGACCAACAGAATGCTGCTGAATGGAATCAAACGCAGATTGGACGAAGCCAATGGAAGATGGCCAGATGAGCTGCTTAGTGTGTTATGGGCTTATCGAACTACTCTGAGGACTACAACGGGGGATTCACCTTTCAGACTGGTCTATGGTACTAATGCCTTAGTCCTAGTTGAAATTGGATCTACAAGTCTTCGAGTCAGTCAATTTAAAGAGATCTACAATGAAGAAGGGCTGAAGGTCAATCTTGATTTGATTGAAGAATTTAGAGAAACAACCTTGATTAAATTGGCGGCCTATCAACGGAGAGTAGCCAAACATTACAACAAGGGAGTAAAGCTTCGCAGATTTGAAGTAGGAGATTTTGTTCTCAAGGAAGTTCAAGCATCTACACCTCAGGATTTGGGAAAGCTGATGCCGAACTGGTAAGGACCGTATGAAATCACTGAAGTACCAAAGTCGGGGACTTATCGGCTGAAGGCATTGGACGGGTCAGCAATTAAAAATACTTGGCACGCCGGCAGGCTTAGAAAATACTTTCAGTAAATATAATGTCAGTGCATCGGAGGTCTGTAAATATTCACGTCATCATCAATAAAAGTCCCTTTTTTTCTCAAACGAATCCCGTCTTCGTTCCTGTTCAGTTCAGTGGTGTAAGGAGGTTCGGATGGACTTGCTGACCATTCGATGGCAGCCTTAATGGCAGGTGAACCTTATGGGTTTGTCAGGCCCTTCGTGGTAGGCAAACGTCATCCTTAAGACGTTGTCAGGCCCTGCGTGGTAGGCAATTGTCGACACTTAGACCTTGTCAGGCCCTTCGTGGTAGGCAAGTGTCATCCTTAAGACGTTGTCAGGCCCTGCGTGATAGGTAATTATCGACACTTAGACCTTGTCAGGCCCTTCGTGGTAGGCAAGTGTCATCCTTAAGACATTGTCAGGCCCTGCGTGGTAGGTAATTGTCGACACTTAGACCATGTCAGGCCCTTCGTGGTAGGCAAGCGTTGTTCTTCAGACCTTATCAGGCCCTTCGTGGTAGGCAAGTGTTGTCCTTTAGACTTTGTCAAGCCCTTCGTGGTAGGCGAATGTACTCTTTTGGTTTTGTTAGGCCTTTTGGGGTAAACAAATTCCCAATGAAGCAGATCTGTCTCACACTTCAGTAACTAAATAAGTATCTCTTTACTTTATTACCTAAATTTTTCTAAGTTTCGAGTTTGGAATGCCTCATTCTTTGACTTCATCTTATCTATTATATGACATGCTTGGTTGTTAATTAACAGTTCGGGTTGAGTCTATGAAAGAGCTTGTACATGTTTCCAGATGAATTAATATTGAAGTATTGACATAAAGTAAATGCACCGAAGTCATAAGAGAGGAGGCCACCTTTCATTAATATTTAATTTGATTACAATATTAGAAATTTTTTACAAATCCTATGAATTAAAGGAAGTAAAATAACAAAAAAATTCACAAATATTCTTTAATAAAACCAAGGAAAAATAAGAGCATTCGCTTCAGGCACCATCCCCGTCATCTGAAGAATCGAGTAAGGATGGATCTACGTTGGCTGTAATCAACTTCTCCTTGCCACGACTCTGGCAGAGCTCATAGCTTTCAGAATATATCTTCATGATCTCGTCGTTGATCTCATCCGAGTTCCGATACTCTTCACAGATCTGCTTGCGAAGGTCATCGGTCAGAGGAGGCCCAAGGTCCCAAAGAGCCTTAAGTTCTCGGATTTCATCTTCAAGCTTCTGACGCTTATTCAGATGACGAGTTTCTGCCAGCTCTAGTTTTTGGATCGTCTTGGTCAAGATCTTAGAGTCAGCCTTTAATTCTTTGATCTTCTCCATCCTTATTTCGCTCCTATGAACCAAGTCAACATTCATCTTGACGATCTCCTCATACTGTGCTTTAGTTGACTTTAGTTCTTCATTGGATGCTTTCACATCTCCCTTGGCTTGGGCCAACTCTTTCTGAAGTCCTTCATTTGTATGAAGAACACTTTCGCGTTGAGTCCTTTCCCGAGCCAAAGCAGACTTCAGGATGGCATTCTCCTTCCTCAGTGCCTCTTCTTCGGATTCAGCCTCGATGGACTTCGGACGCAGACGCCCGAACACAGCATTCGCCTATGCATGTCCAGTATTATTTAATCAGTTTCAGATTTATGAGTATGAAAATAAATGCAGAAATAAAGGAGAGAACCGTTTACCTTCGCCAGGTAGCTCATGCCTTCGCTAAGTAAATCCCCGTTCGAACTGTTCCCGAATCGATGGTCATCGGTTTCACGGACGAAGGCGTCGAACAGTTGAAAGGGAAAGTTGGCATTAAATCGAGGCCACATGGTTGGAGAGGCCATAGCGTCATGCTGAAATTCAGAAGTCGACTGTCTTGGAGGAGAGGGCATGGATTAATTGCGAACTGGCGAGGGGTCCATATATATATTTTCTGGAGAAGGAGATCGAATAGGAGTAGGTTCGGGGACTGGTGAAGGAACAGAGGATGAACCTGGCTGACTATCTGACAGTTGTTTCCTTTTTCGAGATAAGATGGGGACAGATTCAACCAGCTCTTCATCAGGTGTCTGAATTTTAGTTGGGACTATTGGGGGAATGACAGTCGAAGACTATGGAACTCGGAGCTCATCGACAGTCAAAGGAGTAATCTTCGTCCTTATCTTCTTAGCACGAAGGACCTTCGCCCGATCGTGTAGAGGTATGTCAAGCAAGCTCCTCTTAATTGGGGCAGATTCGGAAGGTGCAGAGCTAGGGTTGGATGAAGGGATTGCTTGTGGAATTGCTTCGGGAATGATTTCGGGTCCCGTAACAAAAAACCATTTTTCGTGCCAACCCTTGTTGCTTGAAGGAGTATCCATCAGGGATCTCTTCTCAAATTTGGAGTTGGGACGAGGAGATTGTTTGCTCAACATTTTGAAACCTCGTTCTCGGGACCTACCGGCCGAGAAGAGGGTGAAGAAGATGTCGACAGAGGGAGGAATCCCTAATTCATGATATAAGGTAATAAATGCCAGGATGTGGATATAGGAATTGGGCACCAACTGGGCAAAACCCACTCCTATGAACCCTAGGAGGGTAACGACGAAAGCATGGAGGGGTAGAAGAATCCCCTTTTCAAGGAAAGTAACTGGCATAGCGACCCAACCATCCGGTCGCTAGTACATGCGTTCTTCAAGAGCAGGAGCCCTTATAACGTACGTATCTGGAACCTGATAGCGAGTCCGGAGGATACGTATCTCAGATTCCGTGACGGTGGAGGGGATATTGGCATGAGGAAACTGTTCCCCATCCTTGAAGAAGTCGGAAGGTGGTGGAGAAGGGATCAGAGGCAGATTTCTCCCCATGGTTGCTGTAGATTGGGGGTTTGAACTCGAACCCTCTTGGTTAGGGTTTGGGTTGGGGGAAACGGTGATAGAGGGATTCACGCGAAGGGGAGATTTTTGGTTAGAGTTCAAAGTCACCATTGTTAAGGTTTTGTAAAACAGAGAAGGAAATTCTGAGAAGGAGAAGAAAGCTCAAAGGTCCGAAATTCAAATTGGCAGTTAAAATTGTCAAAATTGGTAAAGTTTACCTTTTATATTGACGGTTACACAGTGATCGAGGGCGACACATTTAATTCACAGCAATGATGGTGAATTGGAAGAGGTATCGTACGGTTTTGGATCTAAATATCTTAATCGGAGTGGACTTATGTCTATTGGAAGAGGTATCGTACGGTTTTGGTGAGTTTCACTTTGGACCTCTTGTGACTTATCATAATTCGTTATATCATGGGCCTATATTATTTGTAGTCTTCCATTAAACACCCTGTTTAATAAAAGACTAGGGGGGCAATGTTGGGCCATGATCCTTTTCTTTATTAGGCCAAATTTAATGGGCTCCTCCCTTGGATTATGTTATTTTTGCCCTATTGGTTCAAATGATTTGGGCCCAATTACTTGATTATTTCATTGGGTCCTTTCGGTTGAATCCGGTCGTATGGGTCATTTCCGTCATCTGGGCTTAGTCATTGAATTGGTCCATTATATAAATTGCCACTTAACCCAACTTTGACCGGTAATCATTACGCCAAATAATATTTGACTATTATGTCTGCCACCTTTCTGCATGGCATTAATGAGGATGAGACTCAGATGACCGGCGGTGGCAAATAGTGGTAGCAGGTAAGGAAGTAGGCTACATACTTTCGGCTGAAATGACCGAGAGTGGAAAAAGGTGTCAGGAGGTGATGGGTGGCACGGTAAACCGGGATTGGAATACGTATGGGGCTAGGATCACAGAAAAAAGGTAAGTAACAAGATATAACAACACATAATCATATTATTATTCTCTCTCAGACATTAGACATTATTTCTCCTCCATTGTTAACCTTGTGATCGCCGATATTGACTCTCACGCCGGAGCTATCCCCCGACGGTCTAGCCGTCAAGCTTTTGGTGTTGACTTGTTGAACTGTGCAGGATATCGGACGCGTCTTGGTGATTGGGACGTGGAGAAAGATCTTGGCGTTAACACTACTCAATACCCTCTTGTTAACGCCAAGTTTCGCCGGCGCGTCCAATCACAAAATCCACGCGCTAGAACCTGCACAGTAACAGATCACACAGAAGCTTGACGGCTTGTGCCGCCGGGGGATAGCTCCGGTGTGAGAATGAGTACAGGCCGTTACAAGGGTAAACAATGGAGGCAAAGTATTTAGTGCTCAAAAGTAGGTATTACCTCATAATGTTAACCTAGGCCTTGCATTTATAGAGCTCACCACCTTAGAATCCTTCTCCCAGTCGGATTAGGACTCCTAGTGTATGGTAATTACCATAACTTGGGTCCAACACAACCTCCTTAAAAGGTGCAAGTAGAATCCAATTCCACCACTACCTTTGGAGTTACCGTATATGAATAGGCCCCCGGACTCTGCACGCAGGAGAGCCCACTGTGCAGGCCCAAACGGTCCTATTATCTGGTCTGGGCTTCGGCCCAAAGGACTCGAAGGCCCGACCCCTCATCATCACAAGAATGGGTTCGGCCCCGACCCCGAAGGACACATATGCCGACCCGAACACCTATAACACCTTCATGGGCTTCATCCCATCGGTCTATCAAACCCTTCTGCCAGAAAGCCTTCGGCCCACTTGGAGGTCGGTAAAACGCTCCCGAACACCTCTAATGCTGCCTTCTTCACAGATTTAATCAAGTCAGATAAAAAACTAAAACAATCAGCTTGAAGCTCCTCACTATCAAGAGAGATAAAACCTCCAACTCCTTTTGATTTCTCAACTCCACTGCTCTCTTCAGTAGGTCTTAAGCAATTTAAATTGATAGCCTCAGGAGATGCCTTGTCATCTGGTTTCTAGTTTTGCACTAGGCCAGAGATACATGGCATATTGGAGTCTTCAATTTTTACTACATGATTTGTTTCCTTCGATACTTCATTAATATTTTTTTCTTTGATCCTGACTACATCAGTTCCTGATTCTGAACTGGAAAGAATCAAAGAACCCAATTTATCATCAACCAATATTGATGCTGAATCTGGGCGAGGCATAGGGTCTAAAAATGTGGCAGAGTTTAGCATGCCATGTGATGAAAGGATGGAGTCTGGTGTAATCAGGTTATGGTGATTCTCCAAATTACAAGTGTTTTGCATCAATTTTAAGGAATGACCATTAGAATAGTCTGGGAGAGAAGAACCATCTACTCCACCCACTTTCGATGAGGATTCGACCCAAGGATTCTGATTATCAAGCCCAACTCGATCATTGTTTCTCTCCCCTTTATTGATTTTAAAATAAACATCAACAATATTTTTGAAACTTTGCCCTAAAATTGGCCGACTACAACAACCATGATAAATAAGGTCTTACAGCATGTGACTGTGAGACTGTCACTCTGATTGGTTAATGCAAGATCCGTAGTCGGTTAGAATACATTGGGAATACCCAAAAATCATTAAATTTTCAGGAGTACTTCTTTGTATAACTTCTAGAAACTTTATTTTTATTTTACTTTTGTTTTTTTTGAAGCAAACTTCTAGAACCTTTTTGCCCTGTAATTTGGATTTTGTTAACAACTTTACGAAAGTATTTTGAGTTCATTAGCTTTCACAACTAATAACTACACCCCAACGAGCTGTTCTTTATTGCTTTCATTATCCTACCTTAAAAGTCACGTAATGTATATTTTATTTTTAAATAATACTCCTTTTGTTTTAAAATTAAAAATATAATTTTACTTTTAAAATTAAACGATAAAATATTAAATTTTAAAATTGATATATTTACATCAATTTATAATTAATATACAATTATACTCCCTCCGTCCCAAATTAATTGCTCAGTTTTGACTTTTTAAAGTCAAATTGACCATTTTTAAAACTAATCTTTTTACTATTTTTGCTAAAATATAGGTGAAGAGATTATAATCAAAAGAAAGTATATACAATTTATTACTAATATTAATTTTTATAATTTTAGAAATATATTTATATATGCTTAATTATTAATTCTAAAAATAGTCAATTTGACTTAAAAAGGTCAAAATTGAGCAATTAATTTGGGACGGATGGAGTAATAATTATATCAACTAAAATTACATATATTTACATCAATTTCAAATTTAATATGTCATTATTTTATCTTAAAAGTCAAATTATACCAGTGAAACAAAAGGCATATTTTATGTTGCCATATAATTGGAGGGATGTTTTTCAATTTGTAAGTCTCATATTAAGTTTAAGGGGATAAATAACGTTTTGGTCACTGTACTAAGGTTCGATTTTTATTTTGGTAATCGAATTTTTTTTATTATAATCGAATTATTGTACTCTCACATATTACAAAATGATCATTAATTTTACTTTCCGTCCAAAAGTCAGACGAAAATCGTGAGTGTGCAAGCTGGCGTGATGACTGTGCAAGCTGACCCCATTTTTTGCTTACGTGGAGCACAGGAAATGCAAGGAGACAGATTATTATAGTACAAACCACCAAAACTATTAACTACTTCACCTCAATAATTCCAAAACTAATAATAATAATAATTTCAAAATAATAATAAAATATTACTAATAATAATAATTTTGAAATAATAATAATTTTTAATAATAATAAAAGTATTAATAATAATTTCAAAATAATAATAATAATTTTTAAATAATAATAATTTGTTTTTTTATTTTAACGGAGAATAAAAAATTATTTGTCAAATTTACCCTTACTAAAATAATTTAAATTAAAAAAATAATAAAAATATATTTTTTTTTAAATACACATCATCTTCATATAAAAATATTTTTATAATTTATATAATCTTTTTTAAAAATTTTAAAATTATTATTATTGTTATTGTTATTATTTAAAAATTATTATTTCCTCCCTTAATTGAATAACATAATTAAATCCGTTGTTCCACCTTTTGTCTAATTATTAGTATCAAATAATTTTTGTTTAAAATAAATAAATAAAAATTACTTTATCTTAGACAATGATATTACTATCCTACGATAACTGTCTTATATATCACAAATAATATTATTTCCTCCGTACGCTCTATATATATAAATCTCCGTACGTCTTATATATATATATATATCGGGAAGGATCAAGAGCATAATTCTTAAATAGCATAATACTTTAAGTAGCATAATTTCATCAAAACGACGTCGTTTTAATGGGACGCGGTGGCATTTTTGTAAATACGCGGTGGCATGGTATTTACAAAAATGCCACCGCGTCCCATTAAAACGACGTCGTTTTGATGAAATTATGCTACTTAAGGCATTATGCTATTTAAGAATTATGCTCTTGATCCTTTCTGATATATATATATATATATATATATATATATATATATATATATCACCACGGATCCAGTCCGGTCTCCCGGACTGGACTTAAAATACGGACCCCAAAATTTTTTTTTTTTTGCTTTTTTTTTTTTGAAACAACTAAAAAAAAAAAAAAATTTATGGAACTGAAATTTTTCCATAATAAAGTATTTTTGGCGTGTTTTTAACACCTACCCCAACCAATGTATGTACAGTCTGCCCAGACTGTACAGACATATTTCGTTATAGGCATCCAAATCACGCCCAAAACACTGTATTATGGAAAAATTTCAGTTCCATAATTTTTTTTTTTAGTTGTTTCAAAAAAAAAAGCAAAAAAAAAAAAAAAAAAAAAGTCCGAATTTTATAAAATCCGGGAGTCCGGACCTGATCCGGACTCATATATATATATATATATATATATATATATATATATATATATATATATATATATATATATATATAGGGAGTTCATCCATAGCAAACGTTTGCTGCTGCAAACCAATTTTCTCCCTGCCGCTACAGGCTGTAGCGGCAGACAACTAATTCCAAAAATGCCCCCGGCAGGCTTCCCACTTTTCTTACAAGTTATAAATATAATTCTAATATTCACATATTATTATTATTATTATTATTATTATTAACAGATCTAATAATAAAAATAAAATATTAATATTAAACATAATAATAAAAAAATAATATTAAACATATTAATATTATAATCATTATTGTAAAAATATTAAACATATTAATATTATAATTATTATTGTAAAAATATTAAACATATTAATTTTACATAATATTAAAAATATTAATATGTTTAATATTAATAAAAATAATTATATGTTTACTATTATGTAAAATTAATATGTTTAATATTATGGTTTCATAATTATAAAAAAATTAATATGTTTAATATTTTTACAATAATAATTATAATATTAATATGTTTAATATTATATTTTTATTATTATGTTTAAT
This sequence comes from Panax japonicus, assembly GCA_020205505.1. Classification (NCBI taxonomy): domain Eukaryota; kingdom Viridiplantae; phylum Streptophyta; class Magnoliopsida; order Apiales; family Araliaceae; genus Panax; species Panax japonicus. The sequence continues at coordinate 62,397,002 of CM035110.1, forward strand.
ATTAATATTTTATTTTTATTATTAGATCTGTTAATAATAATAATAATAATAATAATAATAATAATAATAATAATAATAATAATAATATGTGAATATTAGAATTATATTTGTAACTTGTAAGAAAAGTGGGAAGTCTGCCGGGGATATTTTTGGAATTAGCTGTCTGCCGCTACAGCCTGTAGCGGCAGGGAGAGAAGAATTAGACATAAGACTGCCGCTACAGCCTGTAGCGGCAGGGAGGAAATTGGTTTGCTGCAGCAAACGTTTGCTATGGATGAACTCCCATATATATATATATATAACATGTTAAGAAAACCGTAAGTTTAAATGCTTGTGTTTTATTTTGAAATAAAATTTGATTATAAATTTGTGTATAGTGAAAATTTAAAAAGTTTGAAGCGATTAATACTAGTACAACAATTTTTAACCAAACTTGGTTATAAAATATTTTTAAAATGTTAATGTTTGAAAACCAATCGTTAGATAATAAAAACATAAAACACAGGCAGAGTCCCCGCTTACACCCACCCTATTGCCATCTGTTTTGTAAATAATTCAAAAAATTTAAATAAAATAAAATAATATGTTACCAATGATAAGAATGCTATTACCGTAAAAGAAGACAAATTTTATTACTATTTTTCAAATAATTAATATTCTATCCGTTTCAAAATTATAGATATATATTTAAAATAACAATTTTCAAATAGAATTTTCATTTTCAATTTTATCTTTAAAAAATATTCATATTACACAAACGTCCTATTATCATTATAAATACATTAAAAATTATATATTATACAAACTCCCACATAAAAAATAGAATAAAATATAAGAAAATAATATATATATATATATATCCATAAATTTATGACAAAATTAATTTTGCAACTAACGTGTATATCTAAATGATAAAATTAAATAATAATATATGAGTCTTTTCTTAATTTTTTTAATTTAATGTATCTATGTACGTCAAATGTCAATAGGGGAGTATTATTTTTATATATATTTTTGATATTTTTACATAATTTTTTTTCATATAAAAATAAAATCAATTGTATATTTATGTGAGAGAAAATTATGTGAAAGTATCAAAATTATTTGTGAAAATACTAGTTCCTATTTAATAATATAGATATAGCAATATGTAGCATGACTTCAAGAAAAAATAATTAAAAATAAAGATCTTGAAGAAGTACTATTTAATCAAAAAGTAAAAAAAAGAAAGTAAAAAACACGTTGACCAGTCAAATCTCCTCACATGGGCATCCACGTATTTTCACACCACCACAAATATGAACAAATACTACTCCAAAAAACAAGAAAAATAATCCTGTCCTTTCTTCTTCCAAAATCAACCACCTCTCTCTATATATCCTATTCCGACCCAGAATAGTCAGAATAAACACCCAATCACAACTACATACTACTACTTCTTCAAAACACACACAACTGTGTGTTTTTTTCTTGATTCAAACCCAATAATGGATTTGGATTTGGGCGCAATGGCGTCCGTGATCGGAGTCTCGGTCCCCGTGCTCCGATTCCTCCTCTGTTTCGTCGCCACAATTCCTGTCAGCTTCTTTTGGCGTCTCGTCCCTGGCGGCCCACCGGCGAAAAACCTCTATGCCGCCGCTTCTGGTGTCATCCTCTCTTATCTCTCCTTCGGATTCTCTTCCAATCTCCACTTCTTGGTTCCCATGTCCGTGGGTTACACTTCTATGGTCCTTTATCGACGCCGATGTGGCCTCGTCACTTTCATTTTGGCTCTAGGCTATCTCATCGGCTGGTATTTATTTTTTTTGAAAAATTTAATTTATTGTTTATTTAAATATTCTGTTTTGATTTGTGATCTGTTTTGGCCCCAAAATTTGGAAAATTAAGTTTATAGATTTCATTTGTTTTAAGAACGGAAAAAACTGTAAACTTTACTATGGGGATTGTAATTTGATTTAATTTGTGAAGTACTTTGGGTCTCATTTGATAACTAAAATCAATTTTATACAGATTGAGTTGTTAAATTTTATTTATACTTGGCTTAAAATGCTGGGAGCCTTAATCAATATTGGATCTTTATATAAAGAATCAGTTAGTCAATCTCATTGCCACATTCTACTATCCACCCAAAAGTAAAATTATAATTGTTAGCTTCCATAAGATTTAAACTATAGCAAAAAAGTGAAAACAGAGTGCATGTCTTTGGTGTTTTTATTTTTGTTAAAAAATACTGTGCCTGTTCACAAAAAAGCGTCCAATTTGTAAAATTTGCAAACTTTAAGGTTATACTGTTCTTCCATGTTTATTCCTAAATTTAATGAGTGTTTTGTTTAGTAATAGTGGCATCGTAGTGAAATACTGATGACACGTGAGTGCATTGTGTTATTTTATACTAACATAAATAAAAAGAGGACTCTTGTCGTGGAATAAAACTTTTTTACAAATGAGACCTTTTTGTGGAGTGGAGCGAGTATTATTCAACTGAGGAGACAGTATTTGAGCATTTCTACATTATCACCGTCTTTCTTGTTTGTTGGTTGATATAAGTCAAAACATTTTTAAGTGTGCAATGTTATAAAATTTTAAATTATATGAGATCGTAATTTTGGCTGAATACTTCTTGATAAGCATTACAAATGAAAATTAGTACTTATCCCCTGAAAGAAGAACAGTTTCAAAATCTAATTTTAACCTATTTGAGCAGCTTGTATTCCCTGGCTTCTTCTATTGTACTGATTAGCCCGTGATGTCTACCAATAATTTTGTTTTCTTTCAATATGTATTCCCTGGTACAAGTTCTTTTATGTTTTTGTTTCTGCTTTCGTTCAATGTTGAGTTATATCCTTATATATATATATGTGTGTGTGTGTGTGTGTGTGTGTGTGTATATGTGTATATATATTTCAGTAAGTATTCAATGAAATTCTGTAATCTTTAATGGAAAATATTCATAATTCTTGACTATTGGTATACATATGTAGCCATGTATACTACATGAGTGGGGATGCATGGAAGGAGGGTGGTATTGATGCAACTGGTAAGCACTCTTTCACACTATATGTCCTCTGTTTGATTCGGATCCTAATGAGATTAATGAACCTCTCAAAAGAATTTGTATATATAATAAATGACACGATAGATTTATTCACAGTAGGACTTACTTGACAAGATCTACGTGATTTAAAAGGTAGCCTGCAAATCTTGACATGATACTTGACTTAGAAAGTAGCCTGTTAATCTTAATATGCAACCTCAAATCTTGACATGTAGGATTTTTAGATTTGCATCCCACAAATAATGAAATATGTTTTAGTTTTGTTTGATTGCTTGATAATAGATATTATCTATATAAAATGGTATTTATCTTGATCCCGGTCCATATAAATTGAAGAAATTTCTGCTTTGTGAGGTATTGAAAACTATTGAATTTATTATGTTCTTCCTTTTTCTGTCTATGTTTTGTTAATATGTCGACTACTGGTAACCTTATACAATCCGTTTGATTCTCCGAATGAATTAAATGTTTTCTTTTGTTTCTTCCCAAACGTGTATAGGAGCCTTGATGGTGCTAACACTTAAAGTCATTTCGTGTGCAATTAATTACAATGACGGATTATTAAAGGAGGAAAACCTGCGCGAGGCACAAAAGAAAAACCGATTGCTTAAGTTGCCCTCTTTAATTGAGTACTTTGGATACTGCCTCTGCTGTGGCAGTCACTTCGCCGGCCCAGTTTTTGAAATTAAGGATTATCTTGAATGGACTGAAAGAAAAGGGGTATGTTCATTCATTTTTTTTGCTCTGGTTTGGATTTATCATCTTATTGAAGTTAATCTGTGTGTAGCTTTATCTTTTGTTTTTTCAAATAGATCTGGACGCCTTCAGAGAAGGGACGATCACCATCACCGTATTGGCCAGCTCTTAAAGCTCTTCTCCAAGCTGCTGTATGCATGGGCTTGTACTTGTACCTTGTACCCCAATTCCCACTGTCCCGTTTTACCGACCCCATATATCAAGAATGGGGTTTTTGGAAACGACTTGGTTATCAGTACATGTCTGGCTTTACCGCACGTTGGAAATATTATTTCATATGGTCAATATCAGAAGCTTCTATCATTATTTCTGGTCTGGGTTTTAGTGGATGGACAGATTCTTCACCACCCAAACCACGTTGGGACCGTGCAAAAAATGTAGACATCTTGGGTGTTGAGTTGGCAAAGAGTTCAGTTGAGCTACCACTTGTGTGGAACATACAAGTCAGCACCTGGCTACGTCATTGTGAGTTCCTCTTCCTTCTAAGTTTGCATGCTTATTTATCCTTGGGTTTAGCTGTGTGATATCTTGGCTACATCATCGTTTTCTAATTATAGATAGTTCTGTAATTCGGCTATGTCTTGGCTACATAAGTGTATTCAGCTTCCAAAGAAGGGGAGGTGGGAAGATGGGAAGGTTGGAAGGTGGGGAGGAGCTCTCTTAATTGCTTGGAAATTGGTTTGCTGCACTATGTCTTGATATATAGTGCGTATATCTGTCCAAAGCGTCAACCAATTAACAGTCGTCTACTAGTTGTTGCTCCCTCCGTTCCACAAAATGAGTCCCATATAGAATTTTGGAAGTCAATTTGTGAAACCCATTCGACGTGCCTAACTACCTACCTCCTTTTGGAATTGCGTAATATAAATTCATTTGTATGGAGCATCCGGTGGTGACATTAGTTTGTACCAGTAATCATGGCCCACAGAAGTGTGTATTAAATGAATTACAATCAATTTTGAATTTTTTGAGGTATTTCATACTTACTTTAAAAATCGAACTCGATCTTATATTTTAGAACTGTGCAGAGTTAATTTTTAATATGATATTTTTATCGTTACAAACTTTTTGTTAGAGCTTCGGGAGAAGCTAACACCAATGACGAAGCCCTCCTTTGTCTGTTTCATTAGCTTAGATGATGTGGCAAGGAATAGGTTAGGGGAACAGGAGTTTATTCATTTGGCTGATAGACATTTTCTTTTTTAGCATGCCATTATGCTATGTTACATGGACTTTGGATGAAGACACGGTATTTTGAAAAGTTCGACACAATTACTCCTCAATCTTGCCAATTCTTTACATTAAAATGAATTGTCTAGTACCCATACCCTTGTTCGAGTGTCGAGTGTTAGACTCGGATACTTTAAGGCAAAGTGAAGAGTTGGTGTAACATTGCCATTATGTAGGCTAAGGTAGTAATGGACAGGCTGGGTCATGTTGTTGTTGGTTTGAGCTGAACATAGCCTACCAATGTGGTTAGGATTGGAAATTCTTCTGTTAACCAATTGGCCATTTTCGGTTTGGGTTGAACTTGCAATGCCAATAACGTAATGGTAGTGTACCCGGTTCTCCACCAGCTCTCCAAGGGGTTGGATTGACAAGTTGATTTACATGTCTGCTAGGCAGGTTATCTAAATTTGTCATAGGTTTTTCCCCCTTCTTTTTTGATATATTAATTTGTCATAGGGTTGGGCCTCACTTAAGAACTCCCATGTCTATTGCTGAAAACCTGAAACTGCACAAAGTCAGACAGGTTGCGAACTGGGTCAGGACTTTCTGCTCCTACAAGGGACAACTTTTAACAGGGCGGATCTAGCTCATGGCTAGTGTAGGCAATGACCTATACTGGATTTTAGATTTTTTTAATATGTAGGAATAGTTCTGATATATGTATAAATGTATAGGGACTTTTCTGTTCTCTTCAGTCTCTTTCAACCTCTGAAAATAGTATTAGTTGTAGAATAAGATGCAGAGTGATACGAAATCGACAGAAGCCTTGATCTTTCTATTCCTCAACTGCTCCGTTTATTGCTGCTAGATCTAAGCTTTTCTTGCAGTATTAGTAGTCCTCTTTCTCTTGTTTTAATAATCAAATATGTAATTTCAGGCTTTGTCAAATTCAAAAAATTCCGGAGAAGTAACTAAGATACTGTTAGATACTTGTCCTTAGGCTTAGATTCTGTGTATATGTATTTATTGTGGTTTGGAGGAGGAAGAGATCTGCTTATGTGTATATATATCATGATTGGGACTTGGGAGAGGGAGAGAGATGAAATAATATGAAATCAGCGTGCACCAATTGAATTTGACTTGGAAAAGTAAAGTGTAAAATATCAACTCAAGGTTGTGTTTAACCACCATTGATTTGCCTAGTAAGTAAAAGCGTAAGTAAAATTATGTTGATTTGCAAGCATTGCCTCACCTCTTGATTTGCCTGACTTTGAAGTTTCATGTTGTTATATGTGTAAAATTATGTATATATTCTAATGCTTTTGTTTTCCTCTAGATGTTTATGAGAGACTCATCCAAAAGGGAAAGAAACCTGGTTTCTTCCAGTTGCTGGCTACGCAGACAGTCAGTGCTGTATGGCATGTAAGTTTTGATTACCAAAAATCTCTAATCTGATTGTAATCTGACAATGAATCAATTCCCTGTTTCTGAATTCTGTGTTGCTTGCCTTGAAATATCTGTAGTTTTGATGAATGGTATCATGAATTCTCTCCTTAAGTAATTTTCATATGAATATGAGGGTTCTGTATACTATTGTTGTTTTTATGTGATAAAAGTTTTTGTGGCTTCTTGACATGATTGATTATTTTTTTCTTCAGTCTGGTTCAGATATGTGCTCTTGGTTATAAGAACCTATTAGGTAGGAATGAAAATCGAAAGGGAAAACATCACATTCCATGGTACGGAATACAGGAGGGGTAGGTTTTTTCAGGTCATTTAGTTGGTACAAAATACTTTTATGTGAAACGTTAGGATAACTTTATTAAAAGATGTAGTTGAATCTAGTTAAGTTAGTGTCATAACTGCTCTTCTTTGAAGCCCACGCGCTCACTTGGTGACACTAGTTGATATTTTTTTAAATTTTATTATAAATATTAGGGTTTTTTGATAGAGCGTTATAGATATCCTAGATATTTTGAAGGAATATTATAGATAGGAAATATTAACCTTTTGTTAGATTTGATATTAGCCATTGTTTGTAAGGCCATTTATCTGTCACTCATTTGCAAAATTGTAAACATATCTGTAATAATTCTTGTGCAATAAAGTTTTAGTCTTATGTTACTAAATAGGAAAAGAAGTTTTGGATCTCTAAATTTAATGTTTCAGAACGTAAGTGTTCTATGTTTTGAATCGTTCGTACCAAACGCAATTCATTAACATGTTAGCATTTTCTAAAAACAGAGCGAATACATTACCGGCCGCCTTACAATAAGAAACCCTACCTGAAGTTTGATTCAAAATACTACATTTCCCCGACGCAATATACCAAATACGGAGAGAGTAGAGAAGGCTCTTTCTTTTCTACTTGTAGAGTATGTCATTATTGGTCTTTCTTTTACTTTAGCTATTCAGGAAGATTTCCCCCAAGTTTCTAATTTGCTATTTTACTAGGTCAGTAACTCGTCTAAAGCCTGACCTATTTCCAATTCTTTTTGCCTGAGAGCTTGTTTGTGGGGGCTTATGTCCGTATTTCTGTACTAGAATTACATCCAACCTTCCTCTAAAAAGTACAGGAAGGACTCTCTTTCTCGTTCTCAATCAAGATGCCTCAACTAGATAAATTCACTTATTTCACACAATTCTTCTGGTCATGCCTTTTCCTCTTTACAACACAAAACACACCACAAAAGAGAAAATACTATTTTTGGGTAATTTAAACAAGTCATAACTATTTCTTGGTGGGGTAATTTTTGTTTTTCTATCCATAAATTTTATATCTTTTCTCAAGAACCAATAATTAGTAACAATAAAAACAATAATAATAATAATACACTTGCTCTTTTTGATATAAACGGTTTGTTTTCAATGTCCTCAAACTACTTAGACTCGTCATGCCACAAAATTGAATGATCAATAGCGTAGTGCTTCTGATCGGTTGTCATCACCCATTTTAAGTCATCAAAAATGTTTTCAGAGACCTTTTTGCTTCTTAGGAGAAGTTTATCTTGTACTAATCTGTCTGATTCTTATTTTTATCTTAACAACATATAGTTAATTTTCTGATCATTTGTCCTCCAATGAGTATCACCACTTTATAGTGTAAGATATCCTTCGATAATTCATCACTCCAGATATACATATGACCATCAATGCATTTTCTTGCCATAATTACTACTTCACCAATTTGACTAGTTAGAATGATCTCTTTCTATAACAGGGTTTGTATCCTGGGTACATCATATTCTTTGTTCAGTCAGCTTTGATGATTGCCGGTTCAAGAGGTAACAAACAGGCATTCAATATTGTCGACTGCTATAACATAACTAGGTATTTGGTGATTAGTTTGGTTCTAACTTATTATGCTTATGAGCAGTCATTTACAGATGGCAGCAATCGATTCCTTCTAATATGGCTATCGTTAAGAAGATTTTTGTGTTCATGAACTTTGCTTACACACTTTTGGTTCTAAATTGCTCCTGTGTTGGTTTTATGGTTAGTCCTTTTACCTTTTTGAGCAAATGAGAAATAAAATAAGTTGGCTATTGCAGAAGATGATCAAATAAAAACACTGTAGTATTTAATGCTTCTTTTCTATAATATCGCAGGTATTAAGCCTACATGAAACACTGACAGCATACAAGAGTGTATACTTCATCGCAACCATTGTTCCCATCTTATTGGTCCTTCTCGGCAAGATCGTTAAACCAGCAAGGCCCGCTAGAACTAAAGCTCGAAAAGAAGAATGAGGTAGAATTACAATTTTGGATTCTTTTCCAAGGGCTTAGATATTATTTATGAAGCTGTAGCGCCTTGCTCTCTGCCAATTGCCTCCCCTTCTTGCTAATTTTTTAAAATCTGTTGACAATTCGAAATTGATTAGCCTGTCCATGTTGGAGCTTAGTCTTAAGCATGGTCATTTCTTCATTTCAATCAACAAGGCCTACTTGGCGATCTTGTAGTAAAATGTATGATGATTATTTGGATTAAAACAAGTAGCAATGACAGGAATTGTATTTCAATATGAATAATTTTATCTCATCTATCAAAATGAAAGTTGAGTTGAGTTGAGTTTATCCCAATAATAGTTGATAATATTCTGAAGATTATTTGCCTTTTCAAAATATTACATCACCTGGTATGTTGTGTTATTACGCTTTATTATTTCGCTGGTTCTTGAAAGTTACTGCCTTGGTTTCAAATTAGTGATACATTTTCTAAAATGACAGACTTTTTAAGAGATTTTTTTTTAAAATTTTCCAAATAGATCATTAAAAACGAAGTAGTGGTGACATAATTGTACTCGATCTATCTATACAAGTAATGATATAATAGTATGTTAAGAACTCCGCGTAAGGGTGTAAAATGAGCAAATAATTCAGACTCGATTCGTATTCGCTTGAAAAGTTAGATTCGAGCTCGACTCGAAATATAAATGATTCAAAAATAAGCAAATTTTAAAGTTTGATAAATTATTCGTATCGAAAAGTTCCAACTGTTTGGGCTCGATTCGAAATCACACTTGAATCGGTAGTTAAATGAGCTTCGATCAAACTTATTTTATACTCGATAAATTTTGTGAACTAAATCTGAGCAATTAAAAATAACGGGACACCCTTAACTTTAGGGTAAAAATAACGGGAGAGGGAATACATAAGAAGAATAAACGACAAATTAAAAAGACAGACATTAACTAGCTTACCGAACCACATATGGGCGAGTATCGATGTCAAGCTTCTACTATTTCTTTTTTCTTGGTCGAAACATTTGCTTGTGGTTCACTTACATTTAACATAACCAAGATTGTAGATGAGTGAGCTGGGAGAATGTAGGGACCTTTGAGCTCCAACCCGTGGTTCTTAGTCCTAAATCATGCCTTGAAGGAGGCAGCTGGAATGTTGACTCGTGGTCACTCCGGTCGAACAAAGGCCGGTAGCTAGGCATCTCAAATGGACCACCACTCCCTAAGGCAGCATTCCATTAATTGCACAGACTCTGCTTATCAGTACATCTATTCCCCAAATAAAGATACATTTTTAAAACGACTGACTTTTAAAAAAATATATTATTTTTTCTAATATATCCCTTTAACACGATCTAGATTTTAAGTTCACCCTTTATCCAACTCGCCCGAGCTCACCCTCTTTTAGCGACGGATCCGGCGACGGTTCGATCATACAACCGTCGTCTATACTTTTAGCGACGAACAACATATATGTAATACCCGGTAAAAATAATAATAATAAAAATAAATTAATTAATAAATAAATATTAAATAATAAAAGATTATTTTGTTTTAAAACATATTAATTGGACTTTGTCTTTTAATTGGGTCAAATTGTATTTAATTATTGTGGATCATAATAAGTAAGTGATTACATTAATTTGGGCCTTTATTTTAATTGAGTTTAATATATATTTGTAAGTAAAATCAAAATTCTATTAAAATTGGGAGAGTTCATCAATTATATAAATAAATATTTAAACCCTAACCTATTTCACGTTCATCTAATAACTGACTAAGAAAAAGAGAAAAAAAAAGAAAGAAGAACACAGCCGCCGCAGCAGGAAAGAGGAGAAACATATTTTTTTTTCGCTACAATTTGAAGAAGAGGAACCAGCCTATACCTTTTCTGTTTTCGGTAAGTGTTAATAACAGTACTGGGAGTAGGTATAAATATATAAAATTTGTTTGTCAGATTACTTGTTGTTTTTGTTTTTGCCGGAAGCTATTGAAACGCTGCCAAAAAAAAAAAAGAAAAGAAAAAAAGGGTTGTCTAGTAATAGTATTATAAATAAGCTATGCTTATTAATTATATAAGGCACCTGTGTTGGTTGCCTGTAACGTTGACTTCGTTATATATATATATATATATATATATATATATATATATATATATATATATATATATATATATATATATATATATATAGGCCGGATCCTGTCCGGACTCCCGGACAGGTTTAAAATTCGGACCTCTTTTTTTTGTTTTTGTTTTTTTTTTGAAACAACTAATTTTTTTTTTTATGGAATTGAAATTTTTACATAATACAGTGTTTTGGGCGTGATTTGGATGCCTATAACAAAACATGTCTGTACAGTCTGGGCAGACTGTACATACATTGGTTGGTATAGGTATTAAAAACACACCCAAAACACTGTATTATGTAAAAATTTTAGTTCCATAAATTTTTTTTTTAGTTGTTCTACAAAAAAAAAGCAAAAAAAAAAAAGGTCCGGATTTTCTCCCGTCCGGGAGGTCCGGACCTGATCCTGTTTATATATATATATATATATATATATATATATATATATATATATATATATATATATATATATATATATATATATATATTTATATTACCTTTTAATAGGTACTCAGCAGTCAGCCTTGAAGCTTATAATTAGAATTTATAAATCAAATTGATGTTATCTATATTAATTGAATTAATTAATACTGACATAATTATAAAAGTTTTGAATAATAAATTTAATTGTATTATATTATTAATGATTTGATTGTAATAAAAATTTTATTAAATTTTTAGATTGAACGGAGAGAGAGTCTAAGCGAGTTTTTGGAATATAATTTGGGTATTACATTGCTTAATCCAGGTACGGATTCCGTACTCTTTCAGCGAGACTCTTTTGTTTTTAATTTGTTCAGTTTCGTTATTCGTTTCGAAATTTAGTATTGCCTCTCACAATTATTTCTTGTCAATTTATTATGATAGTTTGTTTTGGCGTTTATATTAGAACTCTTATTTGTACTCTTTAAACTAGTGTATCATGACTATAAATTTATTTTGATATTGTAGTGATGTACATGTTAGTATATTTTTGGAGACTTTGTGTTGAATTCGTTTCAGTTTAACATGTATACGTTACAACCCCTTTGTGTTGATATTGTGTCGCATGTGTTGTGACATTGTATCTTTGTTAGAATACCGTAGGGTATACCTGAGCTATAACCACCTGTGGGGGTACCACATGCATGTCCTCTTGGCACCGAGGCATGACACCTTCCGTGGCGGTGTGATCAGTCCACGGCGTCTCCGTTTTGTGCTCCGGTGGGAGTTGGCCATTTGGTGTTTTGTTATGGGAGGCGTATGGGTCGACCCTAGTTTCTGTTCTGTTCTGTTCTGCGGATTGGTGATGTTTGTGCCAAACACACCTTCCGATTTTTGCATACATCTGGATTGCGCAGTCCGATGTGTGATTGCCTGTGTGGCATTATTTTGATTCCCTGTGTGGCATTATTTGACTTGCCTGTGTGGCAAGGTATATTACTATTTATTTTGAGCTCGGTATGAAATAACACTCAGCCATTTGATTGAGCCTACCATTTTACTGTGATAGTTTTGTCCATTTCATTTCAGTTCGTTTGGTTTCAATTCATTTAATTGAGTTAGTTATTTCGGTTCATTTCTTGTATTCTATATCCGTACTGGGCGTTTGGCTCACGCTGTGTTTTTCTTCTGGCAGGTAATCAGTGGGATCAAGGGCAAGTGTGACGAGAGCTTCCTTTAATCCAATGGTTTAGAAATGTTCTGTTTAGGCTTGATATGTCATTTATTTAGAATTGTAATAAATTATTTAGATTGTGGTTTGAGCGAGTGCTGGCATTTATTATGGTTTGTCTTATGATATTGAATTATTATGAGATTACTCTTTTGTGGTTTAGAGCCTTGTGATCTTCCTTAGTTCTGTTGTGTTTTGGGTAACCTCTCTTTCTATTTTGGAAAAGGGGTGTTACAGAGTTGGTATCAGAGCTTAGGTTCTTTCTTGTAGAAAACCTAGTTAGGTTTGACCTGTGAGTTATGTGTAGACTTCTGGGTTAGATTTTTGTTCTGATTGATTTTCTGTTCAGCTATCATATCAGCTATATTCGAATTTATCTCTAATCTGCTTTGTTTATATTCGTAATCTCTTTCTTAGATGGCTCGAAGATCAGCTAGAGTTGCTGGGAGGCGAGGTAACAACAGGGGAAGAGGTGAAGGTCGGTCCAATGAGCAACCTAATGATCAGATTAATGCTCAGTTGACTACCTTGGTGAATAGGCTGTGAATCAAGCGTTACCTCAGTCAGTGGCGCAGGTTGTACAGGCAATGCAGCTGCCGCCACCAGAAATTCAAATTCCTGAGCAGGAGAACTCAGGAAATAATGGTCCACATGCAAACGTTGAAGAAGGGAATGCAGATGGTCATGGTCAGCAGGGGGTTCCAATGTACGTGTGGTTGGAAAGGTTTCAGAAGCAGAAACCACATGCATTCAGTTCAGCTCCAACTCCAATTGATGCAGAGAATTGGATTGCCCACTTAGAGAAGATTTTTGATGTGTTGGGATGCTCAGATAATCAAAGAGTGTTGCTTGCTGCTTACAAGCTAGAGGGGGATGCACAGAGGTGGTGGAAAGCACTGAGGACAACCAAGGGTGATGGTTATGTCGAGACACTTAGTTGGGCAGAGTTTTGTGAGGTCTTTTATCAACAGTACTTTCCAGCTGCTGATAAAGAGGCCTATGCTAGAGATTATCTGTCTATTCGGCAGAAAGATGACGAGTCCATCACAGATTTCATGACGAGGTTCACCAGGTTGGCAGGATTTGCGGGAACTTCTGCAGGGACTGCAGCAGAACAGGCGGAGAAGTTCAAGTGGCGGATTAACTATAGGTATCGCCAACATCTCATTAACAACAAGTTTGCAGACGTGTCAGCAGTGGCCAATGCGGCCAAGAATATTGAGATGGAGAGACAGGACTTTCGATCTTCTAAACCGGATGGTAGTCGAAAAAGGGACAGAGATGACCAGCAGGGTCAAACTTCAGTCCAGCATGGGAGAAATCAGGGTAGTCAGTTGAATAGGAATCGTGGTGGCCAACAGGGGCAGTGGCGTGGTCAGAATCAAAACAGGGGTTATCAGCAGATGCCTCAGCAAGGGCAAAATCGTCAGCTACAGCTACCTTGGAATGGTCAGAATCGTCAGCAGAATCGTCAGCAGTGACAGAATCAGGGTCGTTATCCGGGACCAGCTGGTGGGGGTAACCCGAATCTTATTACGATAGCTCCTTGTGCTATTTGTGGGGCCATTCATCCGGGGAGGCAGTGTCATAGACTCACATGTGCATGCTTCTTGTGTGGACAGATGGGTCATATTGCTAGGGATTGTATCGGTCCACGCGAAAATGGTGGATGTGGTAATAATGGTGGCAATGGAGGTCAACGTCAGGGTGGTCGAGTGTTTGTCTTGACGTATAACCAGGCGACAGGTGCACCAGGTACTGTTTCTGGTACTCTTTTAGTTGGCAATCGTGAGGCGTCTATTTTGTTTGATACAGGTTCTACTCATTCTGTTGTTGCTCAGTCTTTTGTTCGGCACCTGGGTGTTCCATCTCAGTCTTTAGATTCTGTTATGTCTATTGCTACCCCGATGGGGACTTCAGTTGTTATTTCTGATTTGTATAGAGGGTGTCCGATCAGTTTTGGGGATAGGGTTTGTAGAGTTAATCTTCTTCCGATGTGTATGCACGATTTTGATGTCATTCTTGGGATGGACTGGTTGGATAAACACCAAGCCACTATCGATTGTCAGGCGAAGAAGGTTATATTCGGAGATGTGAAGTCTCCTGAATTCGTATTTCAGGGTTCACAGCCGAGTAGAGTGGTGAAGTTGATTTCAGCTTTGAAGGCTGGAAAGTTAGTAGCAAAGGGTTGTGAGGGATATTTGGCGTTTGTGAAGGATACTTCTAAGGGTGAGTCTCATATTGAGGATGTTCCAATTGTTCGTGATTTTTTCGATGTGTTTCCTGAAGAATTGTCAGGGTTGCCACCACAACGGGAAGTAGAGTTTGCTATTGAGCTTGTTCCTGGTGCGGAGCCTATTTCTAAGGCGCCGTATCGGATGGCACCATTGGAGTTGCAGGAGTTGAAGGAGCAGTTGCAGGAACTGTTGGATCGTGGTGTGATTCGGCCGAGTGTTTCGCCGTGGGGTGCTCCAGTCTTGTTTGTGAAGAAGAAGGATGGGTCTATGAGTCTGTGTATAGATTACAGGGAGTTAAACAAGATCACCATCAGGAATCGGTATCCATTGCCGAGGATTGATGACTTATTTGACCAACTTCAGGGGGCAAAGTATTTTTCGAAGATAGACTTGAGGTCGGGATATCATCAGTTGAGGGTGAGGGATGATGATATCCCTAAGACGGCTTTTCGTACTCGATATGGGCATTACGAGTTTCTGGTGATGCCTTTCGGTGTGACTAACGCTCCGGCGGTGTTTATGGATTTGATGAATCGGGTGTTCAGGGAGTACCTGGACCAATTTGTCATTGTCTTTATTGATGACATTTTGGTTTACTCTAAGTCTAAGAAAGAGCATGAGGAACATCTTCGCACAGTGTTAGGGATTTTGCAGAAAGAGAAGTTGTATGCTAAATTCTCTAAATGCGAATTCTGGTTGGAAGCAGGTTGCATTTTTGGGACATGTTGTTTCTGCTGAAGGCATTAAGGTGGATCCTGCGAAGGTTGAGGCTATCACTAAGTGGCCGAGACCTACTACGGTGACAGAGATTAGAAGTTTCTTGGGTTTGGCAGGGTATTATAGGCGGTTTGTGGAAGGGTTTTCCTTGCTTGCCTTACCATTGACTCAGTTGATGAGAAAGGGTACAAAGTTTGTGTGGAATGAGGAGCGTGAGAAGAGTTTTGAGGAGTTGAAGAAACGACTTGTGTCAGCTCCTATACTTGCATTGTCGTCGGGGACAGGAGGCTATCAGATTTATAGTGATGCTTCTAAGAAGGGCTTGGGGTGTGTTTTGATGCAACACGGTAAGGTGATTGCTTATGCTTCTAGGCAACTTAAACCTTATGAGGTGAACTACCCCACACATGATTTGGAGTTGGCAGCGGTGATCTTTGCCTTAAAGATTTGGAGGCATTATTTGTATGGAGAGACTTGTGATATCTTCCACCGATCACAAAAGTCTTAAATACATTTTCACTCAGAAGGAGCTCAATATGAGGCAGAGGCGTTGGTTGGAACTTCTAAAGGATTATGATGCGAGGATTCAGTATCACCCGGGGAAGGCAAATGTGGTTGCAGATGCTCTTAGCCGAAAGAGTTCAGGGAGTGTAGCAGCCCTTATTACACAACCTCAGCTTATTTCGGATATGGAGCGAATTGAGTTGGAGTTGTATGTACGAAGTTCAGGTGGGCTTTTGGCGGGTATAAGAGTGGAGCCCTCTCTTATCTCTCGAGTCAAGGAAGCTCAAAAGGAAGATGGGGAGTTGTGGAGTATGACGCAGAATTTAGAGGAGGGCAAGCAGCCCGAGTTTCGTATTGATGACCATGGTGTGATTTGGTTGGGTGAACGGTTGTGTGTACCGTCCGATCCAATCATTCGGGAGGCGGTGTTGGCTGAGGCTCATAGTTCGCTATTTTCTATTCATCCAGGTTCTACAAAGATGTATAGAGATTTGAAGAAGAATTTTTGGTGGAATGGAATGAAACGAGACGTGGCTGAATATGTTAGGAGGTGCCTCACTTGTCAACAAGTGAAGATAGAACATCAACGAGCTAGTGGGCTGTTGCAACAATTAGACATTCCAGTGTGGAAGTGGGAGGATATCACGATGGACTTTGTGACTGGTTTGCCGAAGACTTTCAAGAAGAATGATGCCATTTGGGTAGTGGTGGATCGGTTGACTAAATCGGCACACTTTTTGGCTATCCACGAGGGTTATTCGGTGGATAGGTTGGCACATATCTTTCAGCAGGAGATTGTTAGACTTCATGGTACTCCGGTGTCTATTGTTTCAGATCGAGACCCACGGTTCACTTCAAGATTTTGGAAAGGGTTTCAACGAGCTTGGGGCACTCTGCTCAACTTCAGTACTTCTTTCCATCCGCAAACTGATGGTCAATCCGAGCGGACTATTCAGACATTAGAGGACATGTTGAGGTCTTGTGCACTTGAGTGATCGGGTAATTGGGATGATTACTTGAGCCTAGTTGAGTTTGCTTACAACAACAGCTGGCATGCAAGTATTGGAATGGCTTCCTTTTGAGGCACTGTACGGTAGAAAATATCGGGCACCAACTTGTTGGGATGAGGTTGGAGAAAGGGCCATAGAAGGGCCTGAGTTAGTCCAAATCACTACGGAAAAGGTAGCGGTGGCTAAGGAGAAATTGAAGTCAGCTCGATCACGGCAGAAGAGTTATGCTGATAAGCATATGAGGACTTTAGAGTTTGAACCTGGTGAGCATGTATTTCTAAAAGTTTCTCCTTGGAAAGGTATTCGGCGATTTGGGTTGAAAGGGAAGCTTAGTTCGCGTTACATTGGCCCATTTGAGATTCTGGAGAGGGTTGGTGAGGTTGCGTATCGGTTAGCCTTGCCTCCACAGCTAGCTCATGTGCACAATGTGTTCCATGTGTCGGTGTTGAGAAGTTACAATTATCATCCGTTGCACGTGGTGCAATATCCATTCGATAAGATTCGAGAGGATCTTACTTGTGAGGAACAAGCCGAGGCAATTTTGGATCGTCAAGAGTGAATTATGAGGAGGAAGACTATTCTGTTTGTTAAAGTTTTATGGAGAAATCATCCGGAGCGGGAGGCTACATGAGAGATAGAGGAGTCTATTCGAGCAGAGTATCCGCATCTCTTTGAAAATTAGGTGTGTTCCATTCTTTTGATTCCGGGGACGGAATTCTTTTAAGGGGTAGGTGATGTAATACCCGGTAAAAAAAATAATAATAAAATAAATAAATTAATAAATAAATATTAAATAATAAAAGATTATTTTGTTTTAAAACATATTAATTGGACTTTGTCTTTTAATTGGGTCAAATTATATTTAATTATTGTGGATCATAATAAGTAAGTGATTACATTAATTTGGGCCTTTATTTTAATTGAGTTTAATATATATTTGTAAGTAAAATCAAAATTCTATTAAAATTGGGAGAGTTCATCAATTATATAAATATTTAAACCCTAACCTATTTCACGTTCATCTAATAACTGACTAAGAAAAAGAGAAAAAAAAAGAAAGAAGAACACAGCCGCCGTAGCAGGAAAGAGGAGAAACATATTTTTTTTTCGCTACAATTTGAAGAAGAGGAACCAGCCTATACCTTTTCTGTTTTCGGTAAGTGTTAATAACAGTACTGGGAGTAGGTATAAATATATAAAATTTGTTTGTCAGATTACTTGTTGTTTTTGTTTTTTTTTTTGCCGGAAGCTATTGAACCACTACCAAAAAAAAAGGTTGTCTAGTAATAGTATTATAAATAAGCTATGCTTATTAATTATATAAGGCACCTGTGTTGGTTGCCTGTAACGTTGACTTCGTTATATATATATATATATATATATATATATATATATATATATATATATATATATATATATATATATATATTTATATTACCTTTTAATAGGTACTCAGCAGTCAGCCTTGAAGCTTATAATTAGAATTTGTAAATCAAATTGATGTTATCTATATTAATTGAATTAATTAATACTGACATAATTATAAAAGTTTTGAATAATAAATTTAATTGTATTATATTATTAATGATTTGATTGTAATAAAATTTTTATTAAATTATTTAGATTGAACGGAGAGACAGTCTAAGCGAGTTTTTGGAATATAATTTGGGTATTATATTGCTTAATCCAGGTACGGATTCCGTACTCTTTCAGCTAGACTCTTTTGTTTTTAATTTGTTCGTTTCATTATTCGTTTCGAAATTTAGTATTGCCTCTCACAATTATTTCTTGTCAATTTATTATGATAGTTTGTTTTGGCGTTTATATTAGAACTCTTATTTGTACTCTTTAAACTAGTGTATCATGACTATAAATTTATTTTGATATTGTAGTGATGTACATGTTAGTATATTTTTGGAGACTTTGTGTTGAATTCGTTTCAGTTTAACATGTATACGTTAGAACCCCTTTGTGTTGATATTGTGTCGCATGTGTTGTGACATTGTATCTTTGTTAGAATATCGTAGGGTATACCTGAGCTATAACCACCTGTGGGGGTACCACAGGCATGTCCTCTTGGCACGAGGCATGACACCTTCCGTGGCGGTGTGATCAGTCCACGACGTCTCCATTTTGTGCTCCGGTGGGAGTTGGCCATTTGGTGT
The DNA here is from genome assembly GCA_020205505.1 of Panax japonicus. Lineage (NCBI taxonomy): Eukaryota > Viridiplantae > Streptophyta > Magnoliopsida > Apiales > Araliaceae > Panax > Panax japonicus. The sequence goes on from CM035110.1 coordinate 62,416,138, forward strand.
TTTGTTGTGGGAGGCGTATGGGTCGACCCTAGTTTCTGTTCTGTTCTGTTCTGCGGATTGGTGATGTTTGTGCCAAACACACCTTCCAATTTTTGCATACATCTGGATTGCGCAGTCCGATGTGTGATTGCCTGTGTGGCATTATTTTGATTTCCTGTGTGGAATTATTTGACTTGCCTGTGTGGCAAGGTATATTACTATTTATTTTGAGCTCGGTATGAAATAACACTCAGCCATTTGATTCAGCCTACCATTTTATTGGATAGTTTTGTCCATTACATTTCAGTTCGTTTGGTTTCAATTCATTTAATTGAGTTAGTTATTTCGGTTCATTTCTTGTATTCTATATCCGTACTGGGCGTTTGGCTCACGCTGTATTTTTCTTCCGGCAGGTAATCAGGGGGATCAAGGGCAAGTGTGACGAGAGCTTCCTTTAATCCAATGGTTTAGAAATGTTCTGTTTAGGCTTGATATGTCATTTATTTAGAATTGTAATAAATTATTTAGATTGTGGTTTGAGCCAGTGTGGCATTTATTATGGTTTGTCTTATGATATTGAATTATTATGAGATTACTCTTTTGTGGTTTAGAGCCTTGTGATCTTCCTTAGTTCTGTTGTGTTTTGGGTAACCTCTCTTTCTATTTTGGAAAGGGGGTGTTACAATATAGCGTCGCTAAAAATATAGACGACGATTGTATGACCTAACCATCGCCGGGTCCGTCGCTAAAGGAAGGTGAGCTCGGGTGAGTTGGATAAGGGGTGAGCTTAAAATCCGGACTCTCATTTAACATATGCGAAAGATGTAGCAGTTGTGTGGCATATAATATGCAACTACTTAGGGTATGTTTGATTACCAAAACATACCCTAGTAGTTTATAGCGTTTGCAACGGTAATATTTAGTGTGCGTTTGGCAACCACATAAAAAATAGTCTGGTACATTTAATAAAGTCTTAAATGGTGCATTTATGAGTTAAAAGACTTGCGTTTAAAATATACTGTTTGTAGACGAACAAGATTCTCAAGTGCGTTTATAACTTGAAATGCACTAAACGCTCCATAAACTAGTATACAAATAAAAAAATTAAAAAAAATATAAATAAATAAATAAATATATATATATATATATATATATATATATATATATATATATATATATCTAATTTTGAAATAGAAAGAAGAATTATTATGCCATCTGTTTTCTCCATAAGACCATGTGATGAACTGGCCTTAAACCCCACTTCTTGAAAATAATATGCAGAAATTTGGATGTTATGCAACTCCTGGACAAGGCTCAAAGTTCCTAAACATGTTCTTCCCCATGGTCCGTCTCTGTCCTAGTATTTTGCATCTTTGTGTTTTTCTGCTTGCCATCTGTCCACTCTACTGGGATAAAAGAAAATGGTACCCTTTATGATTGCATTTAACTAACTCCAAGGACCTTTTTTTTTGTTTACAGTTGGATTGTGGTAGTTTCGAATGTCCAAAACAATTCTTTCAAAATGCATCTTAATAATTCATTTTTTAATGCATTTTAATATTTAAAATTGGATTAAAAAAAATTCTCTCTGAATATCTCTAAATTATTAAAATATAAATGTGTTTAACCTATTCAGAAGATCACATTAAGATACATTAAAATATAAACAATTAAGATATATTAAGATGCAATCAAACATACTCAGCTTAGCTCGACTCAACCCCCACTCAGCTTAGCTCGACTCAACCCCCATACCCCCTACTCAACACAATTTTATGATAGTTCTCTCTTATATTTATATATATATATATATATATATATTTCGGATCTTAAGCTCACCCCTTATCTAACTCATCCGAGCTCATCTCCATTTAGCGACAGACCCGGCGACGGTCGGTCATACAACCGTCGTCTATACTTTTAGCGACGGACAACATATAGTGTCGCTAAAAGTATAGATGACGGTTGAATGATCGAACAGTCGCCGGGTCCGTCGTTAAAAGGGGGTGAACTCGGATGAGTTGGATAATGGGTGAGCTTAAGATCCGGATTATATATATAGTAGTGAAATCAATACACCATTCAACACAGACGAAAAGAAAAGGAAAGAAGATGTTTTACTGTTTGGCAGTCATTTTTTTTTAAATATATTTTTTTGGGTATTTTGTTGATAAAAGAAGGTTATCTTATTAAATATTCATTCTTCTATCTGTCTGCTAATTTCAGGTCATACATTATTTCTACCGTTTCATAATTATCACTTACTAAGTTTAATAACTTCTATTGATTATTATATCAATTCTACTTATTGGAAATCAACTGATAAATTCAGTTAAAGACTTGGCTAATTTTATAAATATTAGATGGGCTTGGAAAAAATACTGTTTTATTTAATACTATCCCCATTCCAAAATTAGATATATATTTTGACTTTTTAGAATCAATTAATTTGCGAAATCTTAAAATTTAAAATTAATATAATTTCAGTTCAAGTTTTGAAAAAATACTTTATAGATTACAATTATTTAAGGTTCTTAGACCCGGACCGATCATCGAACCAAAAAAGGTACCGGATGGAGGGGTTACAGTGGTCGAACCGTTATTGACCCAGTGACGTCATAAATATATAAAAATATATATTATTAATAATTAATAAAATTTTAAAAAAATCTCATTTTTATGAACTAAAATGTAATAAAATTGAGTTACAATATTTCTCGTTTACTTTATATTTTTTACTACTTCAATTTAACTTTTTTATCGGCATAATTGAAATTCTAATATTTTTAAAGGAAAAGTTAATTTAATGTTTGAATATTAAATGATTATGAGTGGTTACTCTTGTAAAGTAATAAGATTATAAGAGCAACTGACGAGTAACTAATTAATTTGTTTTTAATCTCTGATATAATTCACTAAACATGTAACATCAGGCTATATATTCAAGTTGGCTTATTTAATACTAGGACATATATACATGTGCATATTTAAACATGTGAAAAGAATTAATATGGACCCTATCTATTTCAGGAAAATGTTTGTAAGTTGTAGAAATAAAATAATCCACATTACTTCAATTTTAAAAATAAAGATATATATTAATTTTATAAAATAAATTTGTAAAATTCTCAAATTTAAAATTGAATTTTTTAATTCAATTTTAGTACAAATAAACTATAACTATTCACAAATATCACAAGCTTTCGTGTCCCACCTAACCTGATTTACGAGTTAATTAAGATATTAGTGAATATTTTAATAATATTTTAAAATTGTCTATAATTACATGATAAGTCAAAGGACTCTGCATGGGTGAACTTAATTGACCAAATAAATATACATGCACATTACATTTGAGTAATTAACACATGAATCTAGAGTAAAATACGGTAGACAAGTGTTAAGAATCATAATTTTGTGTTTAAATTTTTTTATTTCCTGATTTTAGTCATTAAACGCTAAGCTCAAATTAAGCATTGATTACTTATTTACTTTGTTACACGATTCCATTAATTATAGACATTATGGTCTGATCATTCGTTTGTTTATTTTTATTTTTTCATTTTTATAAATAATAATATAAAATAATATAATATCCTTAAATTTTTATTATAATTTTATTGATATATCAAAGTGCACTATTTTATTAAACATATAAAAAACATCTTTCTCATTTTATTTAAGTACACAACACAAGCATATTCTCCTCCATCCATCCTCCCCTTCCCTGGCCATTCTCTCTCTCTCTCTCTCTCTCTATATATATATATATATGTATGAATATCATCATTGTCATCAAACCATTGTTAGGAATTCTCTTATCTTGAATAAATTATATATATGGGCAAAGTAGATTAGAGTTTTACAATAGGGAAGTAGCTTATTTGGTGCTTATCAACTTCAATAGATTTGTATGTATTGGTGGTTGTTCTTTTTTCTGTGACTTATAAGTGGGGCAGAAAAGTTTAGTTCTTTCTTCATTCATCAGTTTCCTCTTAGCTTAAAACTCAAGTACTTGAAACCATACATTTCCAACACTACATTTTCACCTGTTCTGGATAGAAAATTTACTAGCACTAACAAGTATATACAAAAGAGATGATGAAAATGACTGAAATTTTTTCTCCGGCAAAGAGGAGAACGGCGGCAGGAGGCGGCGGGCCGGAGGGGGCTGCAGCTTGGGAAATGAGGCCAGGGGGAATGCTGGTACAGAAGAGGAATTCTGATTCAGAACAAAGATCAGTTCCAATTCCAAGTATTAAAGTCAAAGTGAATTATGGGTCGTCATCATATCTTGAATTCAGTATTAGTTCCCAAGCAAGTTTCGGTATATTTTAATATCCTTTTAATTGTTGTCATAAATTATGTTAAAATGTGTAAAATTTGTACATTTATTTTTATTTTTATTTGTTTTGTGGGTATGCAGGGGAATTGAAGAAAATGGTGTCAGGGCCAACTGGTGTGCACCATGAAGACCAGAAAATGATATTTAAAGATAAGGAGAGAGATTCAAGAACATTTCTTGATGTTGCTGGTGTAAAAGATGGATCAAAAATTGTGTTAATTGAGGATGTAATTCACAAAGAAAGACGGTATCTCGAAATGCGCAGAAATGCAACAATGGACAAGGCATCAATGGAGATTGCAGAAATTAGTTTGGAAGTGGACAAATTTGCTAAACAGGTAAGATTTTCATCCATGAAAAAAGGGTTTATTTCTTTTTACTTAAATATTTTTATTTTGATGATTTTTGATCAAAATTTTGAATTTAATGAATTGGGTAGGTTGCAAATTTGGAAACAAAAATTTGTGGTGGCAAGAGAGTTGTGGAGAAAGTGATGCTGAATTTGATTGAACAACTGATGACTCAATTGATTAAACTGGATGGAATTGTTGCTGATGGAGATGTAAAACTAAGAAGGAGATTGCAGGTATTTCAATTTTCATATCCAAATGTTTTTAGATTTTTTTTTCACGCACCCTCCTTTCTGCTTATCATGAGGCGAGTCATACCATTGAGCCAAATACCAAGTGGTAAATGTTTTTAGATTTTTGTGCTGCATATGATATCAGCTTAACAAAACTGAAAAGATTTTTTTAAATGTTTATTTTGTAGGTGAAGAGAGTGCAAAAACACATAGAAACTCTTGACATGCTCAAGATTGGAAATTCTATGACTGGCAACGGTGCCAAAATTGTCCCACTGCAGCAGCACCATCAAAAGGCTACAAATGGGAAAATGCAAATAAATACAGTACAAAATCAGCAGGAGCAGCAGAAAAAGAAAAGGAATTCAACAGGGAAAATGCTGCACCCTGTTGTGGCAACAACAAACTGGGAAACATTTGAGTCAAAATTACCATTTACTACCTCTGCACCCGCAGTCGATTATAGTGCTAATAATGCAACTTATAAACGAAGTTGGGAGTATTTTGTGTAAATCACACACACACACACATCTCTCTCTATATATTGCACGACTCTCTCCAGCGGACTGGAGAGAGGCAAATTAAGAGTAAACAGGCTATAGCGACGGTTTTTTCCGTCGCTATAGCATAAAAAACCGGCTTTCTATGCTATAGCGACGGAAAAAATCATCACTATAGCCGGTTTATTCTTAATTCGCTCTATTCAGTTCGTTGAAGAAGCAATATATATATATATATATATATATATATATATATATATATATATATATATATATATATATATATAAATTGCTCATTCTTACTAAAGTTGTATTTTTATTGCGGTTTGTACATAGCAAGTATATTTTGGACGAGGTTAATGTCTTTTTAGTTACCATTGATTTTGTTAATTAATGGGAAACGTAAAAGGGCATATGCTAGTTACATAGAATAAAATATAAATAAGCGTTTTCACTTTTCAACAGTGTATAATTTTTAATGCACATACTACAATTATGTGCTAGAATTAAATTGTGTGATGGAAATGTAAGCTCCCTTTAAAAATGGATATTCCATTTGTCTTGATGTGCCAAATTTCTACTGGTGGAGATATATAATATATAGACTATAGTAGTATTATTTAATTGGGAATGATCATAACATGTATTTGTTATGAATTTTTATAGGACATACACCATTTATATACCATTAAAAATAAGAAAAAACGGTCAAGATCAGTAACGGACGGTAAAAAAAACACATATCATCTCCTACTAATAGTAGCAGACGCTAATCAGAATAAGAGTTTGATTTTACTAATAAATATTTAGGGTTAATCAGAATCAGAATAATAGTTTGACTTTACCAATAAATGTTTATGATTTTTTAAATATTTATTGATAAAATCAAACTCTTATTCTGATTAGCGGCTGCTACTATAGTAACGGATGGTATGTGTTTTTTATACCATCCGTTACTATTGATTTTCAGTTTTTAGTCCTGATCATTCTTTCTTATTTTCAATGATATAAATGGTGCATACCTTATAATCGATGATAATCGGGTATATTAATAAATTTAAAACCACATGTTCTGTTGCTTAATTATTGCCTCTCAACAAATATAAATTTAATTTGTACCAATTCCAATAACACTTGCATATTTCACAAAAAATCTGACCTGTCCAAAAACATAGTGATTGATGGATAGGTCCATCATTATGTTTTTGATCTATTTATATAGGCATTTTGATGGATAGGTCCGTTTGAAAATAATAGGGGTCATGAGTGCTCAATAATTTAGAATAAAAACCACATGTTACAGGTTGGAAATTGCTAAAAATGTTGTTAATCCAAGAACAATCCAGTCCATAAGATGGTGATGTTTTGATGGAGTTCTAAAAAAGGTTGCTGCTTTAAATTGATCCTGACAAGAAGCTTTAAATGAATACTACCTACTAATTGAGCATGCTGTAATGGCATCCTATTACTTGGATCGATAAAGTAATTCTATTATAAATCAATTTAGCTTGTCAAAAATTATTTCAATTACAATAATTTTTTAATTTTATTAAATTCAAATTACGTCGTTTTGGGTTGATTGTTACAATCAACTAATTTTGCTGGTGATAATTTCGAGAGAGTTGTGTTTTATTGTATCTTAACAACTCACTTTTAAATGCATTTTAACAATTCATATTTTTGTATTAAGACGGTTTTCTGAATAGTTTAGACTCATATTTGTATTTTAACTATTAAAAATACCTCTTAAGATATTTGTATTTTAACTATTAAAAATACCTATTAAACTGTCAATATACATTAAGATGCAATTAAACACAATTTTTTAGTGAGAATGATCAAGTCATGGATGATGAGACAACGGAATAATTTAATTTGAATAGTAAATTCTTTTTTTTACAAAAAAAACTTTGCCTGAATGTTGTGTTAAAGAAGGAAGAAGAAAATGAAAGTTGGCTAACACAATCCATTGTAGGGGACGTGGGAGGTGGGAGGTGGGAGGTGGGTGGTGGCAGTTATTTATTTTGATGACAAGGGTAAAAAAAATGGGATTTTTATTTTTGTCTTGTTATCATAATTATAGCTTCGTTAATATCAATTCTAAGGACTTCAAATTTTACATCCAATTTAATCAATCATACAAAATAAGATTTTTTTAATATACGTGATTTTTTTTATTAAAAAAACATCAATTAAAAACGAACACAAGAAGTATTTTATTTTTCTTGATTTGAGATTGTAGGTTTATAAAAATTTGGGTATATATACTAACTGAGATTCATTTAATTTCTTTTTTCTTTTTTTTTTTAGATTTTTTCCCCAAGCTAGAAGGTAAAGAATCTGTGATGACCTAAAGCAAAGCAACTAGGATTCAAATTAGTTATTCTTGATGACTTTGAAGTAAAGCAACAAAAATAGCACAAACTACCACCTTTGTTCTTTTTCTTTTTTTCCCCTTACTTGAATATTTGTATTACTTCTATATATATTAGAAGTTATTTAGAATTAAGATCTCTCTCTCTCTCTTAAATATGCAACGAAAATGTTAGGGAAATGTAGACAAGTGTTAGTATATACTCCCTCCATCCCAAAATAATAGACGTTTTAGAGTATTTTTTTTCCTTAAAATATCTGACGTACTACGATCACAAGAATATTTTGGCATTTGTTTTCCCTCTCTACCTTTCCTTCTCTACCACTATTATTAGATCCGGCGTCTTCATCTTTCTTTCTCTCTCTGTTTTTTTTTGGAAAATAAGAACATCCCCTAAATCCTAATTTATCAGATATGCGATTACCCCAAATCATTACCAACAAAACCCTAATTAAATCGTTTCGAATCAAATCCGGCGTCTTCATCTTTCTTTCTCTCTCCTCAGATCCGGCGTCTCCATCTTTCTTTCTCTCTCCTTTGTTTTGGTCTTCATATTCAATGTTTACCTCCTTGTGAACTACCAACATCCAGATGACAAAAATCAGGCCTATTTCTCCAAATTCGTCGTCGTTTTGGGCCTCTCCGCTGCCGCCCTATTTCCCCAAATTCTGTTGAGAAAAAATCACCTCCCAAATACTGTTGTCTTTGATAAATTAGATGGATAAAATATCAGCATATGCCAAACAGATTAAATGTGCAGTTCCACCAAAATAATAACCATGCAAAAAATAATGAGTAAAAATATCCAACCACGAGACACCAAGATTTTACGTGGAAAACCCTCTAAAACTAAGAGGTAAAAACCACGGGACAAATTCCGAATAATTCACTATAATAAACTGAGAGAATACAAAGATATCTTAATTTGAGTACAAACTCAAATTACTTCACCACAATAACTATGTGATGGGACCCAAATAAAACACCCTTTTATTTGAACTATCTTTCTCTCCCTATTTTTCTAAAGCTTTACAAAAAGCTTTTATTTCTCTCATTCTCTCCTTAAACTCTCGAATGAGAGTATGCTGATTTGTGTTGGTGTGTATCCTTCTTCCATTTGCTGCCCCTTTTATAGCTACAAACCGAGGGAGTCAAGGAAATGCCTAGGCGAATTTCAATGGGCGGGCATTAATGGAGTGATGACTGAGGACCTTGACCAACAATCTCCCCCTCCGAACCCATTAAAGGAGGTAATCTCTGTAATCCCGTCACTTGGAGTCCATCCCGGCCAATTCCTTGCAAAATTCTTGATTGTCGCGAGTGACAACTTTTGTTAACATGTCTGAGGGATTCTCGTTGGTATGAACTTTTTTCACTTTCATCAATTCCTTTTCCATCACTTCTCGAAGTCAGTGATAACGAACATCAATATGCTTGGTCCGATTATGATATGTGGCATTCTTGGTCAAGTCAATTGCACTCTGACTATCACAATAAACCACATACTCATCTTGTTTTAAACCCAACTCTTGGAGAAACCGTTTTAACAACAACATCTCCTTGTCTGCTTCAGTAGCAGCGATGTATTCTGACTCAGTTGTAGACAAAGCAACACACTTTTGCAACTTGGACTGCCATGATATTGCTCCCCCTGCAAAAGTAAACAAATACCCCGAAGTAGACTTCTTCTCTTCAGAACCTGCCATGTCTGCATCTGTAAAACCCTCCAAGACTGGACTCGTACTACCAAAAACCAAACATAAACTGGAAGTAGCTTCCAAGTATCTGAGAATCCACTTAACTGCTTCCCAATGTTCTCTGTCAGGATTTGATAAATACCTGCTCACAACGCCAACTGTATGAGCAATATCTTGCCGCGTACAAACCATTGCATACATAAGACTCCCTACAACAGAGGAGTAGGGAACTGCAGCCATATCATCTCTCCCTTCCTTGGTAGAAGGACACATGCACTTTGTCAACTTAATATGACTAGCCAGTGGTGTGCTAACTGGTTTAGCATCACTCATGTTGAACCTTGCAAGCACCCGCTCAATATACTTCTCTTGTGACAACCACAAACTCTTGGCTTTCCTGTCACGAACAATCTTCATACCCAAAATCTGTTTAGCTGGACCTAAGTCCTTCATATCAAAGGACTTGAACAACTCACCCTTGAGCCTGCGAATCATATCAGCATCTTGCCCAACTATCAACATATCATCTACATATAGCAAAAGAATAACGAAGTTACCATCCGGGAACCTCTTGACATACACATAGTGATCTGCAACTGTTCTACTATAACCTTGATCCACCATAAATGAATCAAATTTCATGTACCACTGCCTTGGAGATTGTTTCCGGCTGTACAAACTTTTCTTTAACTTTCAAACCAAGTGTTCTTTCCCTTTAACTTCAAATCCCTCTGGCTGTTCCATGTAGATTTCTTCCTTCAAATCACCATGAAGTAAATCAGTCTTCATATCTAACTGCTCAAGCTTAAGATTCATACTAGCTACTAATCCCAGCACTACTCGAATAGAAGTCATCTTCATAACTGGAGAAAAAATCTCATCAAAGTCAATACCTTGCTTTTGAGCAAAACTCTTGACGACTAATCGAGCCTTGTACTTCACTAGTTTTTCACCATCCTTCTTAAGCTTAAACACCCATTTGTTCTTCAATGCTTTCCTGTCCTTCAGAAGTGTAGTCAACTTATAGGTGTGATTCTTGTGCAAAGAATCCATCTCATCTTGCATAGCTCTCAGCCAATTGTTTTTCTCCTTATGAGTCTTGACTTCCTGAAAATCCTCTGGTTCCCCCTCCTCAGCAACTAAAAGATATTCAGATGAAGGATATTTGACTGATGGCACATGTTCTCTAGTGGATCTTCTTAGCTGAGGTTCTTCAATATCAGGTTGCTCCCCTTGATCAACACTCTCTGCATCTGACCCATCATCATCGTGCAAATATTCATTCTGACCTCCTTCTCCAACTATGACATTCTGTACTGGAGAAGGAACTCCGCTGAGATCTGGAACTATATTATCTCTGGGCTGTATAGCATTATCAAAATGCTCGTAATCCTGGTGCTCATGAAACACCACATCTCTGCTCCTGAATAATATTTTCTGCACTGGATCCCATAACCGGTATCCAAACTCTGCATCTCCATAGCCAACAAACACACATGGAGTAGACTTGTCATCAAGTTTCGATCTTTGTTCCTTGGGGATATGTGTAAAAGCCTTGCACCCAAATACCCTCAAGTAAGAATAAGACAGATCCTTACCACTCCAAATCTTTTTTGGAATCTGAAAATCCAAAGGTGCTGATGGAGATCTATTAATCAAGTAACAAGCAGTACGAATAGCTTCACCCCAGAATGACTTAGGCAGTTTAGCCATTCTCAACATGCATCGCACTCTCTCAATAATAGTGCGGTTCATTCTCTCAGCCACACCATTATGCTATGGGGTACCAGGAACAGTCTGCTCATGCCGAATGCCATGCTTACTGCAGTATTCAGCAAACTCCTTTGAAGTGTATTCCCCTCCGTTGTCGCTACGAAGACACTTCAATGATTTTCCAGTCTCCCTTTCAACCATAGCATGAAAACTCTGAAAATGCTGAAATACTTGGTCTTTTGTTCTCAACAAAAAGACCCACACCTTCCGCGAAGCATCATCAATAAAGGTAACAAAGTACCTATTTCCACCCAAAGACTTAACCTCAATGGGTTCACATACATCAGAATATACTCTCTCTAGTAGCTCTGATTTTCTTTTAGCTGAACTACTAAAAGAAACTCTATGTTGTTTTCCAAACAAACAATAATCACAAGGGCTTAAAACAGTACCTTTAACAAAATGAATGAGTGACCTTTTTGCTAATAACTGCAACCCTTTCTCACTCATGTAGCCAAGCCTCTTATGCCATAAGTTTGGTGAAGCTTCATCTTCAACTGCATTCAACTCACTAGAACACACCTTTACATGAGTCTTGTACAACGAACAACAAGCAACGCCTCTTGCAATCACCATAGAGCCCTTGGTAAGCTTCCACTTTCCACTGCCAAAGTGATTCTCATAGCCTTCTCTGTCCAAGGCCATGCCAGAAATCAAGTTGAGACGAAAATCTGGAACGTGTCTAACATCCCTCAAGGTAATAGTGCAGCCAACACCTGTCTGAATGCAAACATAACCAATTCCAATAATTTTGGATTGATCAGTATTTCTCATTCTCACGTACCCAAAGTCTCCAGCTTTGTAAGTTATGAAAAATTCTCTCTTAGGTGTAGCATGATACGAGGCACTAGTATCAACCACCCAATCAACTTTTTGATCATCAACATGCAAGCATTCTTCTTCCCCAAATGAAAGAATAACAACATCTTCGGTAACTATGGCTGCAGTGTTCTTCTCCTCAACCTTTTCCTGCTCACCATTTTTCTGCTTGTCTAACTAGATTCTGCAATTTCTCTTGTAATGACCTTCCTTATTACAATGGAAACAACGATACGTTTCCCCTTGTCTGGTCTTTGACTTGCTCCTGTGATTTTTGCTTTTGCTACGACTTGTATCTCCTTTGTGAGATCCCCTAAAATTGCTTCTACCCCTGTTCTCTGTGACAAGAGCATGTGTCTCAAAATTTATGCCTTGCTCCTTTCGTCTTGTCTCCTCATTATAAAGACTGTCTTTGACCATCTGCATAGTCATTTTTCCTTCTGGAGCTGAATTGCTTAGAGACACCACCAAAGTCTCCCAGCTGTTTGGCAACGAACTGAGAAGCAAAAGAGCCTGAATCTCATCATCAAGATTCAACTTCGTGGTGGACAACTGGTTCACCAAACCTTGGAACTCACTCATATGCTCCGACACACTGATCCCGTCCTTGTACTTTAGATTCACAATTTTTCGAATGACAAAAGTTTTATTTTGTGCATTCTTCTTCTCGTACATAGACTCTAGTGTTGTCCATAGAGTGTGAGCATCCGTCTCCTGCGAATCATGGTGGAACGCACTTTGATCAATCCACTGCCGGATGTGACCAATAGTCTTCCTATTCATTTTATTCCAATCAGCCTCAGACTTATCCGCGGGCTTCTTTCCCTTGAGCTCCAACGGATCATACAAATCCTTGCAATAAAGGATATCCTCCATTCTGGGCTTCCAAATCGAAAAATTTGAAGAGGTCAATTTAATCATGGCTCCAACTGACTTCCTCCATAAAATTTATCAAAAGCAATCGAACAAATAACCTTAGCTTTGATATCAGTTGTTGGGAACAAATCACCTCCCAAATACTGTTGTCTTTGATAAATTAGATGGATAAAATATCAGCACATGCCAAACAGATTAAATATGCAGTTCCACCAAAATAATAACCATACAAGAAATAATGAGTAAAAATATCCAACCACAAGACACCAAGATTTTACGTGGAAAACCCTCTAAAACTAAGAGGTAAAAACCACGGGATAAACTCCGAACAATTCACTATAATAAACTGAGAGAATACAAAGATATCTTAATTTGAGTATAAACTCAAATTACTTCACCACAATAACTATGTGATGGAACCCAAATAAAACACCATTTTATTTGAACTATCTTTCTCTCCCTATTTTTCTAAAGCTTTACAAAAAGCTTTTATTTCTTCTCATTCTCTCCTTAAACTCTCGGATGAGAGTATGCTGATTTGTGTTGGTGTGTATTCTTCTTCCATTTGCTGCCCCTTTTATAGCCACAAACTGAGGGAGTCAATGAAATGCCTAGGCGAATTTCAATGGGCGGGCATTAATGGAGTGAGGACTGAGGACCGAGGACCTTGACCAACAAATTCGTCGTCGTCGTTTTGGGTCTCTTCGTTGCCGCCATATTCAATGAATCTGTGATTATATTTTTCTTAATCTCTCTATTTATTTTTTCACATTATTTTTAAGTTATGTTTGAATTTCAATGAGAGACGGGTGTAATCAATGGACTTAAATTGTTGTGATTAATTGGTTTGTATAAAGTTTAGAATTGTTATCTTCGAGCTTTCCCTCGTTGCCGATCAATTTCTTTAATTGGAGTCAGGGTTTGGGAAGGTTGTTCAGTTGTTGCCATCAATTTCTTTAATTGGAGTGGGTAACTTGTGGTTAGATTTTCAGTAATGGTGGTGACAACGGCTTGGTGATGGCAGAGGCTTGGTGGCAGGTGATTCTTGTGTGTGAAAGGAGATGAGGATTTGATGTCAGTTTTGGGTCCAGAAATTGGAGATACAGGGATCTAGTTTGAAATAGCACTGCAGTGCACACAAACTTCACCTATGCAGTGCACAAAATTATAATAGTCAATTCTAGAAGGAATAATATGTTCCTGGTGGCGGAGGGGTTATAACGATGGCGGTGGAGGAGGTTATAACTGTGGCGGTGGAAAGAGTGCCGGTCATGGTGGCAGAAGGAGTGCCGGTCATGGTGGCGGCAAGGGAGGTGGCTGAAGAGATTAAGAAGAAGACAGAGAGAAGGCTGAAGAGATGAAGAAGACGCAATATTAATTAAGGGTAAAATAGTAAAATTATAACTATTCTTAATCTTTGTGAAACTGTCTAGAACGTCTATTATTTTGGGGTGGAGGGAGTATATGAGTAGTTCTACACGGACAAGTCTAATGGACCGAAATATTAGACAAATCAATTTTTTTTTGCTTTTCTTGTGACTCCCAAATAATATATACTACTATTTATTCAAATTGAAATTTTTACAGGATACAGTGTTTTTATGTGTAATTTGGATACGTATACAAAGCAGTATTGTACAGACTGTGCACCACTATTTTGTATATGTATCCAAATTATACTTAAAAATATTGTATTCTGTAAAAATATCAGTTAAAATAAATACTATACATTTTTTGAGAGTCACAAGAAAAACAAAAAAAGTAAAAATAAAAATTAATCGGTCCAATATTTCGGTCCATTGGACCTGTCCGCCAAAGACTTATTGTATATATATATATATATATATATACGGTCCGGATCTTAAACTCACCCCTTATCCAACTCATCCGAGCTCACCCCCTTTAGCGACGGACACGGCGACGGTTCGGTCATACAACCGTCGTCTATACTTTTAGCGTCGAGTTTAAGATCCAGACTCTATATATATATATATATATATATATATATATATATATATATATATATATATATATATATAGGATTGATCGATAACCAACGTTGTAAGGATAACATTATCTTTATAATAAATCTTAGTCATCAATTTATGGATCAAACAGTATAGAAGAACTACAATCCTCAGTTTAATTTTGCGGATAAGAAAAATGATCAAAAATGTCGTCCGCACAATTAAAGTGAGGATGAAGAATTTTATTTTGATTTTTGATTTTTTTTTACGTAGAAGAACCCTTCAACCACCTGCATTATATTTTTCAATCCTTCAAGCTTTCTTAAATTTTTTTAGCATACATGTCGGGTCTTCTATAATGTGTGCTATAAATTCATGGTTCTTGTACATCGATCGGTATATGCATGCATCTCGTGTTTGTTGATAATAAAATATAAAGCTAAAATATTTAGCGGAAGGGATGAGAAAAATCACAGATTCTGAGTACTTATTTGGAATTTTATCGAATTCTTTTTTGTTTAGCTTTTTGCAGATCATACTCTCGCCACAAGAATTAAACATATTCAGAAAGAACCTCTAAATAACCTTGTTCACACCAAATTTTATACGTCTGATGAAATCACCAAAACAGCAGGCCAAAACAGTGCTAACAAGTTGACTGTATTGTTGTGAAATCAAACTCACAAAATACACACAAATAAACACACACATTATTGTAAGAGATAAAATATGGACACAAAAATTTACGTGGAAACCCAATTGGGAAAAAAACCACGGAGAGAGAAGAAATCCATTATAATATAATAACGGTAATACAAATTATTTATTTGTGTCATATGTTATTGTGTTGTCCCGCAAACCCTTACTTATTGCTATATTTATAGCTGTCATGTCCACCCAACTAGGAGTAAGAGTCCTTTTAAGAATCAAGTTATAACTGCAATTAATGACTGATCGATTAATTCCCAAATTAGATATCATTATCCTACCAAATAAGGAAACACAATCTTAATTTAATAAGAACTCTCCTACTGTCAAAATAAATATATATGGGTCAATACCAAATTCGGTCCGTTAAATAAATTGGGCTACACATTGGCTAGACCCAAATAATCACATCCCAACATTGCCCCCAGTCTTTTATTTATAAGGAACTTAAAATAAGAGAGTACAAATTTACACCAACAAAAGATTCGTATCTGCCGAAGACGAACTGTCATACACGAACACCCTACGCCGAACAGAAACTTTGACTCTCAATATTGCCGCCCCACTCCTCTATTCAATTCTAAGGTAGATAAATAATCGCTATTATCACTACCGAAGATATATCAATAACTGACCTTATCACAACCGAAGATATAAATAACCAACCTTATCTGTGATGTCCCGAAAGAATGAAAGTATAGTTAGACATGGTGTTAAACTAATGACGATTATATCCACAGATGATCCTTAGGAAAAAGGATGTTTATGAGCTAAGGGAGTAAGATTAAAACTTTTGAAAGAGGTCGTTAGAAGAAGACATCTGGGTAAGGGTGTAAATTTTAGAATTTTGAGGACGGAAATTCTTATAAGGGGGAAGAATGTGACAACCCAAAAAATCGGATTGTTCTAGAAAACTAAGTTTAAATAATTATTAATTAATAAAATAGATTTTTATTAATTATATTATGTGTTGTGTTTATTAGTCGTTCTATAACTTGGGATAATTATAAAATGGGAGTATTCTGTCTACGAGTTAAAATGAATGAGTAAGAATTTTCAAGACAAAAAAAATAAAATTCGGGGAATAAAAATATTTCTGAGAAAAAGACAAAATAGGCATTATTCACCTTACAAAACCTAAGGGTTAAAGTTTGAATAACTTAAGCCTTTCTAAGAGATTGGGAGGTTGGAATGACATTATGTCTGAAGATTTGACGGTAATATGTCGTGAAAAGTTATGTTAGTCGATAAATTTGTTTCTAAAAAAACGTGCATAAATCGGAATGAAATAAAAATGATGAAAAGTACTATTATGTACTTTTCATTCATTTAACTACGTTGTTGGAAAATGTGACAGAAAACACTATTAATTAAAAATTATTTTACAATTTTTCGAAAGAACTCGTAAAAGTTAATAAGATGGATTATCCAAAAATATTTGGATTCCGAGAAACGTAACTTTTCAAACTGTCGGACGAAATCTTAAAGTTGCTAAATTTATATAAACAAGCTTAATCTCTTCATTTCTTTAAAAACCGAGATAAGAAACTCTGAAAAAATGAAGAGAGGACGTGAGGGACTTAAGTTAACAAGTCTCGGAAGTAGAAAAGCTAGCAAATCGCTAGTTTTGCCACGAGAAAGAAGAAAATGAAAGAAAAATCAAGAAGAAAGGTATTAAAACTTACATTTGATCAAATTTTCTTTTAAGTCCTCTATGTCAAAATACATAACTTAATGAAAATAGAAGTAAAAGATGTTAAAAAATGATTTCCATATGGTTTAATCATAAGGAAAAGAAGAAATAAGAATTTGATGTTTAGTTTATAAATTTATTTAAAAGCTTACATAAAAAGTATGAATTGCTTGGTGTTAATGGATGATTCAGATGAGTTATATGAACTCTCCGATGATATAAGGATGAATTAATGAACTTATAATGTTAATATGTATGAAAAAGTGAAATTGCTATCATAATATCGATTAAAAACGAAGAACAGACAAAGAACATGAAGAATGAACAAAGAACACGAAGAACTTGGCAAGAACATTATTGGTGGACAAATTAAAAACCATATAATTAGAGCTTGTTGTTGATGCACAATTTTAAAACCATCATATATATGTTTGTGATATATGCTTGGTTAGGAATGATAGAAACATTCGTGAGGAACGGATTGAAATTAGCCTATAACGAAGTCTGGCAAAATTTCATAAAAGACAAATAAAATGTAGAAAGTAAATTAATGAACCCTAATTAGTGAGTATTCATAAGAATGTTAGAAAAATAGAAAACATGAGTCGTGGACTCAAGAAGGAATGAATTCCGGGCTTAGATGAACGAAATATGGACAAACAAAAATTTAACGTAAAGTTAAAAAACTTAGCGAGTGAGGACTTTCGAGCCAAGATTAAGGCTTGTTAGTGACTCTAGAAAGTTATTCTACCTGAGATAATTTGTAGAGGGTGTTGAAATCTTTCCAACGTCTTAAGAATAGATTAATTATGAGTTAGAGCAAAGAAGTTATGATATTTCAAAGTAGACGTCTCAAACTTGCTCAAGCTTAGAATTTTTTTTGAGTTTTAAGACTGGCGCTGTAGTGCCTCCCAACAAAGGGAATGGGGCACCGCAAAATCGGGTCCTGGGGCTCAGCTTCTATAAAGGGGCGTCGCAGCGCTAGATTTAAAGGGGAGAGTGACGCTGTAGCGCCCTTAACCCGAAAATTTCTGACACAAGCCTTTTATTGTCCAACTTTTTGGATGGTAATTAAGAGGCAAGCATGAATGCAATGTTCATGAAATGAAATATATTGAAAGATGAGTAAAACCTTGATTAAAGGTTGAATGAATGGTTTAAAAGAAGAACAATGTGAACGCGGAGTATGTAAACTGATCTTCATGAATCGTAATCGTGTTAAAGGAATGTCTTGGGTTTACATATGTTATAATACCTAGATGTTGTACGAGGATGGTAACTTATGACATGAAAGTGTTATAAAGCCACAACGGTAGTTAAATAGTATAATGAAATGAGAACTCAAAGTACGTAATCGAATACGGGACCCTGTATTCAAATATACAGCAAACCATATTCGTGTCGAGCGAACGTTTTAAGCATACATTAGTTTTATGACTTAGACGTTGATGAATATAGTAAGTAAGATATTAAATTATCAAGAAAAATATAACGAACAGTAATAAGATTAATGAAGGTCTGAATGTGAGTCGGATAAACTAACGTAAAGGTGTTGAGTGTACGCGTAAGTTAAATGGGCTTAACATACACACCGTGTATGATTTGAATATGAAATAGTGAATGGTAATGAATGACATGTAAATGTTGAAAAGCCGAGTTAAAGATATTAACTTGGATAATGTTCCCAGTCAAATGAACCGAACACTGTAAGATATGAAGATACGATAATGTAAAATGTGTAAGAGCAATGAACGCATAGTTTTAACATTGAATGTTCGTTCTTAACATACAAATAATGGTATGACCTAGACGTTAGTGAATAATCTTGAGGTATGACATTTAGTTGTCAGAAAGACATAAGGAATAATAATTGACTTATTGAACATTACAGTTATGATGCTTCAGACAAGTTAAGCTAGAAGGAAGGAAAAGGTTATGTAAATTTGTTATAGAGATGATCGTAAGGTTGTGGCATCCCCGTATGTCATAAAAACATAAGGAATTAATGAATGTAGAGTTTGGTTGGATAAACTTAGATTACAAGAACGCGAACCATAAGAATTAAAGTTTGTGTAAATCAATGCGTAAGTCAAGTATATGAATAATTGGTATATGCTATTTCTTATGTGATATTTAGGGATTGCGATAAACAGTTCAGTGTAAACTATAAGTTGTATCTATGCTTAAGGAAAGTTTTCTAACTTCATTCATATTTTAAATGAATGCTAGTTTCTTAAACTTTCTTAAATGTTGAACTTGAGGAAGTTTTACCTATGTGAAAATGTGTGATAGTTGTGTATGAGGCCTAGCTTGTGCCGAACTTTCAACACTTATGTGTTTCTGTGAAATAAGTTGTTTTGCGATTTAACGGTTTAATGTGGTGTAGTTTTATTTGTGGACTGTTAAGATTAAGCCTGTGCTAATTATTCTAGCCAAACTGAATGTAAGGTATGTGAAAGTAAATGTGATTAATGTTTTAAAATTATAGGAATAAGAATTTTTCCTGTTATTCGAACTGCTTCATAACCTTTGTTCGGTTATTGAAGTTTTAAAAGAATATGTGATTCTTGCTTAGTTGTTATTCAACTGCTTTAACTTGCTAAGTAATTTAATGCTCACTTTTGCTTTAAATAAAAACATTTTCAGCGAACGACGATAGAACGAACTTAAGGATTCCATAAAGATCAAGCTGAACGGTATCCTGATGATGGGCAATTCATTATATGAATGAGCGTGAAGATCAATCAAAGAATTGTATTGTAGAATAGTAAATTAAACTATAGAGTAGCTTAATAAATTGTTATGTATCTTTTGTGGCGGATGAAAGCCACCTTTGTAAGATGTAAAGAATAATGTAATTATCATTATTTGTAATGAACAAGATTTTAAGGTAATAGAATCTGGGATTTTATGAGATATGTTGTTATATTTAATGATATAATGATGTATGTATGGAATGAGAAGTACTCGTGATGTACGGAATTCGGGTTTGAAGATAAACCAAATTTCGGGGCGTTACATTATCACAACTGAAGATATAGATAACTAACCTTATCACAACCGAAAATATAGATTGCCAACCTTATCACGACCGAAGATAGATAAATAACCATCCTTATCACAACCGAAGATATAGATAACTAACCTTATCGATCATAATCGAAGATACAGATAATCAACCTTATCACAATAAAAAATAACCAACCTTATCACAACCGAAGATAATCAACTTTATCACAATCGAAGATAACCAACCTTATCACAACCGAAAATAATCAACCTTATACCAACCGAAGATATATAAATAACCAACCTTATTACAACCGAAGATATAAAGTGTGACGCCCCCAAAATAGGTCTACACAACCCATTCTGAGTCGCCAAATACATGGTATAAAATTCAAATATAAACCTCATTTATACAACTGTCGTGCAAAATACGACAACACAATAGCTGAGTTTCAATACAAATATTGTCCCGTAGATAATATCCAAACTCAAATAAAGTCCTCATTACAAATATTGTCACACTATTTTACAAAATAGTGATGACTACTATAATAACCATCTTGGATCATTACTCCACTCCCCGACTAGTCCCAGCTACATTCTCGCCTCCTGAGAAGAACAATGGAACAAAAGAAAAAGGGCGAGCTCAACTAGCCAGTAAAGAATATTATGACTAAGATAATATAAAATAAATTATAATTAGTCCTCAACATAGAAAAATCTGATAGAATACAATAGACAACAATTTTTAGATCAACAATTGCAGCGAAATAAACAATCCATTAGAAGAGTCAAGTTGAGCGTAAAGTCTACTATCTTCTATGATTTAAAAGTACATCATCAATATTTTATCCCTATAACAACAATCAATAAATATTTCATGTAAGACCCCAACTTTTATGAATAAAGATGAATTTTTCTATAAATATCATTTTTGAATATTAAGGTTTGAATTTGTTATGATGTTATAGTTGTGGGTAATATTTATGAATTTTGCAAAGTAAGCAAGTTGTTATAAAATATTCGATTGGTCGGGGAATATTCGTTTTAACAGGGAATATTCATACGACGACACAATCATTGGTGGACCCCACAACGTAATTATTGTCGGAATGAGAAAACGACAGAAATATCTTTTTATAAAAATAACGACGAAAGTTTTACCGTTAACTGTTGAAATAACCGGTGTTAAAAGTACAGTAATACGCGTGGTTGCATAGTAGCACACGGTATTGATTATTGATGTTTACATGAGAAGTCAATCAGTTATACTCAATTTTTGCTACAGTAATCGCTGCATCATATCTCTCATATTATTAATTCAATTATTGTCACAGTATCATCTGCATAATATTTTATATTATTAAATCTATAATTGAGACGATAAAGTTATTAATATTATTATTTGCAATATTGACGATGTCTAGAAATTCTTTCAAGGAGAGGTTTGGTTACCTAATTGCGCGCCAATAGGGATAAATCCTTATTGGAAAGCCCCCTCTTTTCTGAGAATGACCTGGTTGTTAATATTGCGAATTATAATAATGATGGTAAATGTTGTTAAAAATATTGAGGAGATTTTTTTATGAAGTATTTGTTGTATTTATGGACCCCCCCATTTATCCATTTTTCAAAATAATCGGTAGAAAAATATTTAATATAATAAAGGTGGGGCCACATGTGGGGCCCACGTGAGGAAAAAAGTCTTGGGGGTGGGATTATTTTGTCATGGGTGGAGTGTTTTGCAGAGAATTGAAGTTATAAGTTTTGGAAAATGAGAATCTGGAGGTGGGATTTTGATTCACGGGGTTGTAACCTGTGAATGATAATGTGATTATATATATATAAAATATTTTATTAGTTTTGTTTTATTAGAATATTTTATTGCATAATATCCTTTACATTCTCCTATAAATAGGATGCTTAGTTAGAATTGAAAATCACACCAGAATCAGAGAATTCTTCTTCTATAATATTGAGCGTATTTCTTTAGAGTTTTAGAAAGTTTTGAGCGTAGAAAACAGTGAAAGTTTTCTTCAAGAATATCCCCGCTATTCCAGTTGGAATACTCTTCTTTTCAAGGTAAAGGATGCTATTTTTGTTCAATATTCGCTTGAAATAATATTTTCTTCTATACTTTGTAGTATGTAAGTAATATTATTTCGTTTCAAATTTCGAATTCTATACTCATTTGGTTAAAATTTTGGCTATTCTCCATGAAATTAGTAGAATATCCTTCATATTTGCGCTTCATTCAGTATCTTTTCATGAAAATATTATTCTGAGCATTCTTGGTAAGTTTTAACTTTTTTATGCAGAAGTACTATTCTCGGGTTACTATTCTCGAATTACTATTCATGGGGTACTATTCATTTGAGTACTATTCACCCGGGGTACTATTCATGATAAAAATTGATTCATTTTCGGTCCAATTCATTTTTGGTACAATATTATTCTTGAATTTTACTCCACAAAACAGTATCATGTTGACAATTCAGACGTCATTGATTTCTGGATAAATTAAATTATAAATCTTTAAAAATTTATCCTTTGCTTTCATTTAATTGAATTCTTATATCATTGTCACCATCCTCATGTTTATATTATGATGAAGTCATCTGTGGTCCTAGTGCATAGATGGACTTGGTATGATTATGACAAGGGATTATTCGGTATAATCATGACCGTAGTGTTACAAATGATGTGGTAAAAGTCCTTATTGGCCCGTAGTGCATTGATGGATAGTTTTTAGCATGATCATGACCATTGATGAATACATAAATATCCTTGGCCCGTAGTGCATGGATAATTTATGGTCGTGATACTAAAGAATATCCTTGGCCGTAGTGCAGGGGTGATTTGATAATGTGGATTATTTATTAAGCTGAGTCACAGTGATAAAAGTGATGAAAAACCTTTTAAATCATAGAAGATAGTAGATATCATGCTCTACTTGACTCTTCTAATGGATTGCTTGTTCCGCTGCAGTTAAACTTGATGTTTGTTATATTTTATCAGTTTAACACTGTTAAAGGCTAACGATAATTTATTCTGCATTATCTTAGTCATAATATTTCTTACTGGGCTAGTTAAGCTCACCCTTTGCTTTCATTGTTCTCTTCAGGAAATGAGATTATAGCTGGGACTAGTCGGGGAACGGAGTGACGGTCCAGATGTTTGCATTAGTAGTCCTCACTATTCTATGAAATAGTGTGATAATAACTGTATTGAGATCTCTATTTGAGTTTGAATACTGTCTAGAAGACAATATTCATATTAAAACTCTCAGTTTATGTTTTGTCGTATTTTACACGACAGTTGTATTTGAATTTTGTACCATGTATTTGGCGACTCAAGATGGGTGATATATACCTATTTTGGGGTGTCACAGTTGGTTTCAAAGCTTAGGGATATGATCCCTGGCTGAGATGTGAGACAAGAACTAGGAGGGGAGAGACAAGAAATTCCTTTGCTAGTATGACCTACCTAAGTTTAATTTGTATTTAATTGGCCGGTTAGAGTGTAGGGATAATATGTGGTATGTCAATTAACCCTTGTTTTGTGACAGTATTTGAAAATGACATCCGAGAATATTGAGAATAGCAATGGAGCACAGGAGCCTGTTGAGTCACTATAGATCAATACCGAGGATAATGTGCGACAGGAAGACAATAATCCTCAGGTAAATAATAAAATCGATCAAATGATGAACGATGGGATGTTCAAAGGCTTTATGCAATTCATGCAACATCAGGCGAGAGCGGCTCCTGTCCAAAATGAAGGTGGAAACATTGGAAACTCTTGGACGTCATCGCTAAGCAGTTCAAGGAGGTGGGACCACCAGAGTTTATTGGAGAGCCAAAACCACTTAAGGCGGAGACGTGGATAAATCAGATCACCAAGATATTTGATGTCTTGGGATGCTCCGAAGAGCAAAAGGTTCCCTTTGCCACCTTCATGTTGTGAGGAGAGGTAGATTATTGGTGGGAATTTGTAAAGCGTACCCAGCCCGCCGCACTCAAAATGTCTTGGGAGAAGTTCCAAGAACTGTTCAATGACAAGTACTTTCCCGAAAGTATTCATCAATGAAAGAGGTAGAGTTCATCAAGCTGGAGAAAAACAATATGACCGTGTCGTAGTACGAAGCCAAGTTTGCCAAGCTATCCCGGTTTGTGTCCCACTTAGTTGATAATGAGGAGAGAATGACGCGAATGTTTCTAAGAGTTTTGAAACCCGAGATACGTCAATACCTCATTTTTACAAACTTTGCTTATATTCAGATGTTGTTAATAGAGCTCAATTATTGGAGCACGATAATGAGTCAACTCAACCAAGAGAGAGCAGCCAGCAAAATGATAATACCAGGGGTAGCAGTCATCGAAGCGGTGACAACAAACGTGGAGGGAATCAACATGCCAGAAATGGTAACCATTTCGGTGGTAATCATGACCAAGACAATAAGAATGGACATTTCAAGAAGATGAGATTTAACAATGATGGAAAGACGTCAATATCAGCACCCGTTGTTAAGGAAGGAGAACAACCACCTATCATATGCTTCAAATACGGAGGGGAGGGACATATCAGTCCAAACTGTGCGTAACAGTCCAAAATGTGTTACAATTGTGGAAGAGAAGGTCACTTAGCTTGATTTTATCACTCAGGAAAGCCAAGCCCAGCTGGGATGGAGGCACCAAAGGCCGTTCTAGAAAAGTCAAAACCAAAAGTTAAAGGGAGAGCGTTTGTTGTAACCTCCCAGAAAGCAAGGAACCCGAACGAGGTCATCACGGGTAAGCTTATCATAAACTCTAGCGAAGTCTATACCTTATTTGATACCGGTTCTACCCATTCTTTTATTTCTCCTACTTGCGCTCAACGTTTAAATTTGACTCCAGAGAAATTAGACTTTGACTTATCTGTTGAAACTCCGTTAGGAGAAACCTTCATTACATCCACTATTTATAAGTCTTGTTTGGTTCAAATTGGTACCCTCACATTACCTGTCGATCTTATTTTATTGAAAATACTTGTATTTGACATAATTCTAGGGATTGATTGGTTAGCTACTCATCATACAAAAATTGATTGTTTAATTTTCGTAAGGTTGTTAGCTTTCATATTCCTAGACAACCTATTATGCGAATTCAAGCAACCAAACCATTAAAATCAATCACTGTCATCTCAAGCCATAAAGCTTGTTTATTGAAAAATGTATGTTAAGCTTTCTTAGCTCATGTCATGTATTTAAACAAAAATACGTCAGTTTTGAATGATATTTCTATTGTTAATAAATTTCCTGACGTATTCCCTGAAGAACTTCCTGGCCTACCCCCAGAGCGTGAAATTGAATTTTGTATCGACCTTGAACCGGGTACAAAACCCATTTTCAAAGCCCCATATCGAATGGCTCCTATTGAACTTCAGGAGTTAGAAACCCAACTGTAGGAATTGTTAGACATCGGTTTCATTCGTCCTAGTACTTCTCCTTGGGGTGCTCCTGTTCTATTCGTGAATAAGAAAGATGGGAGTATGTGACTTTGTATTGATTATCGAGAGTTGAACCATGTCACCATAAAAAATAGGTACCCGTTGCCTCATATTGATGACCTGTTTGACCAGTTGCAAGTCGCCAAATTCTTTTCAAAGATTGATCTTCGTTTCGGATATCACCAATTGAAGATTAAAACCGATGAAATTCCAAAGACGGCTTTCAGAACTCGGTACGGGCATTATGAATTCCTAGTCATGTCTTTTGGATTGACTAATGCTCCTGCTGCCTTCATGGATATGATGAACCGAGTATTCAAGGAATATTTGGATTATTTTATGGTTGTCTTTATTGATGACATTTTCATATACTCCAAAAGCCGTGAAGATCATGAGTAACACTTGAGGCTGATACTCCAAAAGCTTCGTGAAAACAAGCTTTATGCCAAGTTGAAGAAATACAAGTTCTGGCTTAAGGAGGTAGCATTCCTTGGGCACGTAGTATCAAGTCATAGAATATCTATTGACCCGACAAAGATTGAAGCTATTCAAAGCTGGGAGCAACCTAAATCAGTGATCGAAGTACGTAGCTTTCTCGGCTTAGCTGGTTATTATCGGAGATTCGTAGAAGGGTTTTCTCGAATCGCTACTCCATTAACTCAGCTAAATCGAAAAGATACAAAATTCGGTTGGAGCGAGAAATGTGAGAAGAGTTTTTAAGAACTCAAGAGGAGACTCATTTCAGCACATGTTCTGACAATACCATCTGGTTTGGAGGGATTTGTCATCTGCAGTGATGCTTCGGGCAAAGGGTTAGGATGTGTTCTCATGCAACATGGAAAAGTCATAACCTATGCCTCTTGACAACTCAAAGAATATGAGAGGAATTATCCTACTCATGATCTAGAGTTGGCAGCTGTTGTCTTCGCACTTAAAATTTAGAGGCATTACCTGTATGGAGAGAAGGTGGAGATCTATACGGATCATAAAAGCCTCAAATATTTCTTCACTCAAAAGGAACTCAACATGCGGCAACGACGATGGCTTGAGCTGTTGAAAGATTATGATCATACCATCCAATACCATTCCTGGAAAAGCGAACGTAGTAGCTGACACATTGAGTAGAAGATCATATGCGGGTACGAGTGCAATATTGTCAACGCAAATGCCCATTTTGTATGACTTACAAAGGATAGAGATAGAGTTAAAGACTCTAGGGACCCATGTGATGATGGAGAATATACGAGTAGAACTGACTTTAATCGATAAAGTTAAAGATGCTTCAAGCCACAGACCTGGAGCTAATGCGTATGAGGAAGAAAGTTCAAGAAGGTGCTATTTCGGAAGCAATAATTGATGAAGAAGGATACTTCGAGTCAACTCCAGAATTTGTATTCCTAACGATTCTGACTTAAACTATAAAATTATGATGGAGGCGCACAACACACCGTTTGTAATCCATCCTGGGAGTACCAAAATGTATCATGATCTTCGACATATATTTTGGTGGAGCAATATGAAGAGAGAGATAGCGGGGTTTATCTCAAGGTGTCTAACTTGTCAACGAGTCAGGGCAGAGCATCAAGTGCCAAAAGGTCCTATTGCAACCACTTGAAATTCAGAATGGAAGTGGGAGCATATTACCTATGGATTTCGTTACTGTGACAAACGAGATTTAGTAATTTAATTTTAATATTTATTGAATTAAATAAATATTTTCTTCGGTGATTTAATTATTGGATTAAATAATTAATTGATGAAATTGTGATAAATTAATTTAATTATATGTGTTATATTTATTAAATTAATGTGGAGAAATTTTATTACTCAAATTATGTGTTATGTGAGCTTATTGAATTAAAAGAAATATTTAATAAGCCTAATATTATTAATCAATAATTTAACGTAATTAATAAATGAGAAATTTAATTATGTGACTATATGAATTAATGAGAAATTATTATATTTTATTTAAATAAATTAAATAAGATATTTGATTTTATTTTATAAAGGGGTGTGACACTATTAAACTATAGTATAAAAGATTTATTAAATTAAATAGTTATGATTCTTTTAAGGCTAGCCAAAAGGAGCCTTATTGGGAGTTGGGAGCAGTTAACCCATGATAGGGTTAACTGATCACAACTGCGCTCAATTTTATAAATTTATATGTATTCTTCTTTTATTTCATTTTTCTAAGTCTGATAAAAAAAACTAGCCAGAGAGAAATTGATAATTGTTGAGGGAAATTGTGAGTGTGTGATTGAAGAAGAATCTGAGAAGGAATTCATCTCCTACTAAATCTACACTATGCTGTGGGTAATCTCTTCAACCCAGTTTTTATTTACGCCATTTAAAGTTTCATGAAATGGCTTTCAAATTCTATTAAAATCTCTGTAATTATCAATGGTAGTGATTATATGGATATATATGTGATAGTATGTCATCACAACATGTTTTACTATATACACTGTATGATTTCATATTATCAGTTCATAAAAATATATATGACGTATATTATTGTTACAAAATTACAGAGTATAGAGATATGGCCATATGGCCCTTACTCGCAAATTTAGTACGTCAAACATATATTGTCTCATAAATTTCACACTTGTATATAATTATGCATGTTAAAACGAAGAGGACAAAATTCGAATAGACATATTTGGTGTTATAACGAAATCGTAGTGTTAATTTTTATGTTTTGTGTTCAAAACTTCAAAGAACATCAAGAACAGTAAAATTACATGTTTTGATTATATAAATTATGTGTTTTAACATGATAAAATCATGCTAGAAAGGTTGAATAATGATTATGTGTATAAAATAATGTCTGGGTATGTCTAATTTCATGTATGGATAAAGAAAATTGGTAAAAAATTGGCATGTTCTGCAATTTTCGCGAACTGAGATTCTGGTTCTAGTTCACCGCGCCACAACGCCTGGCTGCAGGCACAAGAACTGCGTTGCAGCGCGAGCCACACCGCAGTGTCATTAGTCCAAGTCGTAGCTGCTGGCCGCGCCGAGAACATGCTTGATGGTGGCGCCGCAGCGCCACTCTAGTTTGTTCAAGATTGAGCATTTTAGTGGTTTTATTTTAGGGATTGTAATTGCAACCTAATTTAATGAACATAGAAATGTGTTTGTCATATAATGTGGTAATTAAATAGATCCTTAACATGTCAATAACACAATTATGTGTGAATTAAATTATTAAACGCATAGTTACCTTATTGTCCGTGAAGTATAAATTATGTGGCAATAAGTGTGGTAATTTGATTAAGTATAGTCATAATTTGAGTTAGACAAAAGAATTAACCTGCGATAACTAATTACGTTATAATTGACTGGTATTGTGAATGTAAATGGTATGTAGGACCAATTCACGGAACATGTATAAATTAACGTGTAATCTACGCACGAGGCAAGTTTTCTAACCCTACTTGTTATCATTATATAAAATTTACCTTACATTGAGCAAACTCTCGTTATTATTGATCAAGTCCATTTTGTTATATTAAAGTTTATTAATCTTTCAAAGTATGATTTTGTTATACAATACTTATTCTATTGTATATCCATTGAGATTGCTATTCAATTTAAATATCAGTTACTGTTGAACCTTGTTAGATTAACGAACCCTTAATGATTCGACTAGTCCATAGTTGATGAACTGTTCTAAATTTCAGAACCCTTGTTGAATTATCAAAACCAAATTTCCTTTGGTGCGAACTATAATGTCAAACTGAGATGAACTCTAATGCTTATTCTTGCGTAATAATAATATTGCAGTTAAGAACGAAAGATCCGACGAGACTTCCACTAGTAAAGGCAAGGGCAAGATTAACAAGTGATGAAGACTTGTTGTTTATATGATTATGTATTTATGTTTCAGACTTGATGTTGTTTAAGACTTGTTATTTGTTTATGTTTTCGCACAGATGTTTAAGGTTAGTTTAACCTGGGATTGTATTTATTATTACTCAGATGTTGTAATCCCATAAGGGGAAGATTTATTTCTATCTATTGCATGGTTTGCATTTATTATGGGTAGATAGGTAGATTATATTTGTACAGTGAACACCAAATCCCGCGGAATTAAAGTACCAGTTTTGGGGGTGTCACAGGTTGGTATCAAAGCTTTAGGTTATGAACCTTAGATGGGGGAACAACCTTAGGTAGTAGCCTTGTAGGAAATCGAGAACATAGTGGTGGTAAAATTTTATCGAGTTCTAAGAAATGAATTCCTTAATTCATTAAAGATAATAAAAGACTTTACGTGCTTATGTGATAAACTTATGTGCTCGCGAGTATCGATTAGTAATCTAAAACTTAAAATTGTGTTGTCAGGATAGTCGGATGTTGGAGGAGCTAGTCGAGCTGGGGAGGAGGAACCTCGAGTACCTACAAAGGAGGAGCCCCAAGACATTCATGTCGTCAGGGAGCAGTTGGTACAGAGAGAGCCATCTCCGTTGATCACTGTTGTTGGTCAGGAGCATGAGCCTGAGACTGAATCAAGAGGAGGATCCCTGAGGCAGAAGAGGAAGAAGAGGAGTTCCCATCGAACTCCATCGATGCTGAGATGTATGATGCGCTTTATGATCATAACATAGAGATTACGAGACACCGTTCAAGAGTTAAAGAGCGGACGTTTATTCAGCAGATTACCATCGAGCAGAAGGATATGGAGATTGTGACTCTTCACACACGTTTAGGAAATGTAGAGTGGGATTTGGTTCACGAGAAGGGTCAAACCTGAGGAGAAGTCCAAAGAAATAGAGAAGCTGAAGAAGGAACTGAAAGAGAGCTCGAAAAGGCTGACCATAGCAGAGGAGGGCTAGGGTAAGAGAAGTCACGTCGTGCTGATCTTGCAGAAGAGGATTGTCGTGTGAAGAAGGACTAAGCTTGGGGAGACGTACTCTACACTTCAAAATGAAATT
The DNA here is from genome assembly GCA_020205505.1 of Panax japonicus. Taxonomy (NCBI): domain Eukaryota; kingdom Viridiplantae; phylum Streptophyta; class Magnoliopsida; order Apiales; family Araliaceae; genus Panax; species Panax japonicus. The sequence continues at coordinate 62,446,891 of CM035110.1, forward strand.
GATGAGACCCAGGATCGAGTTATGAGATACCCAATCCAGTTTAAAGGACTACCATTGTATATGCTAGATCGCAGGACGATGTCCCGCATCATGGAAGAGGAACATGTCAAGGTTGTTCAGCGCCTTAACAGACAGTGATAGGATTAGTTTAATTATGTTATGAAGAAGAGATTTCTACTTTTAAAAAGTGGCAAAATGATGCATCAATTGCACAATGCATTATGCTCTCATCCATGAGTAATGAGGTACAACGACAGCACGAGAAAATGGATGCATATTCTATTTTTTTGCACCTAAAGGAATTATATGGTGAGCAAAGTAGGACTACTAGATATCAGATATCTAATTAGGAGTTCTTCCGATCTCATTAGCACATTTAAAAATCGTCTATCTTTGTTCCATATTTCTTGTTAGATGTTAAAGTTAAAAATCGTCTATTTCTCTTTCATATTTTTGTTAATTTTTACAGATTCATGTTATCTGGGATGAAGTGTTTTCAAAATAAGTATGAAACATGGGAGATAACATGAATCAGTAAGCCATGAATTTTTAGCCGTGGATTTTTCTCATCAGCACAGATCACATGAATTAGTAAGAATAAAAATATGGAAAAGGAAATAGAAAAGAGAATTGATATTTTCACAAGTAAAATTTGATATGTCACAAGCTTTTACTCACATGAATGTGGAGTTCATTTACTATTCATGTGAGAGAGATCTTATGAAACTATTATTTTTGCTTGTGAAATTGTCAATTTTCATAGAAAATCCTTGAGCCTTAATTAGAACTCTTCTACATGAGATCTAAAAATCATGCTTTGAACTATGAAGTTTGCAGTATTTATTTAGGAGACCTAGCATCTGCAGTATTAAACTGCGAATAAGACTTCTAAGTTTCTGTGTTGCCAGATGGCATCATTTGGATAGACCTAGCTTCCACAATATTAAATTGCAGACAAAATTTCTCAGTTTCTTGGACTTTACACATTCCATATTGCGTCATTTTATTTCATAAACGAACTTAGTATTCACAGTTTAATACTACGGATATAGTCTTGTGAAAGAGGATATTTTGGACATTTATCCCGTCTGTAGTATTAAACTGCGAAATATTGGAAATTAAGCTGCGGACGAGGGCTATATTAATCGTTCAATTTACGGATGGACGCTTAAGATCTTTTGTAAGAATTACATTAATTTGACAATGTTAACTATATATATATATATATATATATATATATATATATATATATATATATATATATATATATATATATATATGGGGGTAGATCAATGACACTAAGTTTTTTATACAATTCTTTGACTTTTGAATTTGAACACTCTTAATGGCTAAGATTAAAGCAGATTTTTAATTTATAACTAAATAAGAATAAAAACAAAGATTATGATAACATACTAGATATAGGTGAGAGTTGGATGATACATCTTGGGCTTCCTCCATCATGGTGACAGTACTTTGACCGCTCCAGATTGAAGTTTTAGATGTGAAAAAGATGATGATGAAAAGCTTCAGTTTTTGTTTTCATTTTTATTTAGTTATAAATTAAAAATCAGCTTTAATCTTAGCCATTAAAAGTGTTCAAATCCAAGAGTTAATTAAAATTGTGTAAAAAATTATATAAAAAACTTAGTGTCATTGATCCGCCATATATATATATATATATATATATATATATATATATATATATATATATATATATATATATATATATATATATATATATATATATATATATATATATATATCGCGTGCATGTGCGCGTGTGTGTCTGTAGTTAGCTAATTAGGGACTGGAAATAGTAGTGCAATAAATAGACATCAGCAAACAACATCTTCCATGTTTGGTGCTAGCCAGCTAGCCAAAAGAAATGAATAATAAAGGAGTTTTCCTGTAGTCCCTTGTGGTGGGAGGTGGGTATTAGAGAATTAAATTAATGTATTTAATTTAATTATCTCATTCCCTTAAATTAGTGATTAACTGATTCTTTAGTTCATTGTAATTATCTCATTCCCTTAAATTAGGGACTGACTGATTCTTTAGTTATTAGGTTTGATATCAGTATCTTTTTGGTTGTAACAAATTGATTCTCTCTTGTAATCTTATTGTATTTATACCTCCTAACATCAATGAAAATATTATGCCATTATTCATTAGTCTACTTTATTCTTTATGGTATCAAAGCATTAGTCGGTCCTAAACCTCTCTTCCGCCAATCCTAGCCAAAGACCCACTATGTCCACTGATCATCAGAGTATCGCCATTCCCAACCCAGGAAATCCAACCCAAAGTCTTCAACTCATAAACATCTCTCATCCATCCATCATCAAATTGACCTCTACAAATTATCTCGTCTGGAAACTCCAGATTGAGGCCATTCTCATAGGGTACGACCTCTACAAATACATTGACAACAATCATCCATGTTCTCCTCGCACCATAACCACCAACAATGTTGATGTTTCCAACCCAGATTTTCTGCCATGCATTTGCCAAGACAAATTATTGTTTAGCACTCTTGTTGGTTCCATCTCTCACTCTCTTATTCCGCTAATCCAGCAATTAGCCACTTCCCGCGATGCATGGCAAACCCTTGCCAACACCTATGCTTACCTGATTCGTGGTCACATAAAGCAACTCAAGGACCAAATCAAGAAATCCATGAAGGGCTCATAGTCCATATCGGACTACATGCAATACGTCAAGTGTCGCACTGATCAACATGCTGTACTTGGCAAACTGATGGACCATAAAGACATCATTGAGATGATCTTAGAGGGTCTCGGTGATGACTATTGCCATATTGCCGATATAGTGGCCGATAGAGACAACCCCATCTCATTTGATAAGCTTTATGAGAAACTCATCAACAGAGAACTGACACTTCAGCAGTCACAATCTGCTTCCTTCCCGCATCTCACCACTGCCAACGCTGCGTCGACCAGATTCAATAATTCACATCGGCCCGTGTCAAAACAGACACACCTTCCACATCTTGGTTCACGAAAACAGCCATCGCCACCTCTTCATGCCACGAATCGCCAACAGAGGCCTTATCTCGGCAAGTACCAAGGATGCCGCCAACAGGGCCACACCGTTGCTCAGTGTCCCCTCTTTCATCTTGTACCCACCCCCTCACACGGCGCTCCTCGCTCATCGCACAGTGGACCTCCGTGGTACCCAAAGGCACATGTAGCCACAACATCAGGTGTTGATACCCCAACCTGGCTTCTCGACAGTGGTGCCTCTCATCATGTCACTGCTAGGGGTGAAAATGATCCCGAGTCGATCCGAACACCATAATGCTCAAGCTCGACTCGGATCAAAAAATTTGTGTTCAGGTTCGACTCGAATTCGAACGGATGATTTTCAAGACTGCTCAAGTTCGACTCGATAAATTACTCGATACTACTCGGCTCGAAGTTACTCGACTCGTTTTCACAACGAGTAATTCACGAGCCTTTCTATCCGAAATCGAGTCTCAGATGGATCACACCAAAATGAGACATAAAATGAAAACTTAAAAAAACTTAAATTTCGTTTTTATATAAAAATACATGTGTTCAAACGATGGCAAAATCTACATTTGTTTCTAAATATAATTAAAAACGCTCGCAGAACCTATCACAACTCCTCATTTAACTCTTTGTATCTTTCTTTAAAAACTTCTGTATATCTTTCTTCTTTTCCAGTTTGGTCTGTACAGACAAAATCTTCCTTATGCAAACCTGATGGATCCCAAGAGTAGCAAATGAGAAACAGATTTCAGATATAGAGAAAAGTTGGTAAAATCAACTTACAAATAATTTATAAAAAATAACAAATGAAGGCTGAAAGGAGATTAACATATGTATGCATATAGAACAAAAAGTTAGAAATAACATAAAATGAATGAATCCCACCTAAACATCACATTTCATCTCCTTTGGACAAGGCTTCACTTTTCCCCTGTTTCTCCACTGCAAAGGGCTTGAATAGTCCATTGCCAACACAGGCTTGCAGAGTAAACATGTACAGTGTCTCTCAGCATCTGTATTGTATCAGTTTCAGAAGTATGTGAATGAAATTAACAAAAACGTCTTAAATGATTACTGAATCCAAAGGTGCTCATCTATAGCTGCAAATGTTCAGTATTTTAAAATCATAAGCAGACAACCTGAGACTTGAGTAGAAAAAAGGTGAATCCACTTACAAAACACTCATCATGTACCAAAATGGCATATCAATAGAAAGTTGAACTTGCCAGTCACTTCCTCAGATGAATGACATTATATTTTCCAAAAAATTCAAGGTATATGACAATCCTAACTGAGGTCAGGACTTAGAAAACAACACATGCAACCGGTATTTCAAGTAGAACCACTGATATATTTCCTTCTTTTTCTATATAAATTAGACATAAACATGTACTTGCTTGATGGTAATAAATAGAGTTTCTTTAACCTGTTGTAACACACTTTTTCTATCCTCCAGATATACCCCTGATCATTTGATCACCTACCATTGTATCTCCACAGATATCAAGTCCCAAAATCTGCAACAAAGTGGGAAGGATAAGCAGAAGGTTTTCATATGTTTGTCTGTTGTAAGATGAAGGGTTTCTGTCTGTAAGCAGATGCTTTTGTTTTACATGTTTATTTTGTCTTTTCACCTATTTGTTTTCGAGTTTGCTCTCTACATATTTTCCTCCTTCAGTGAAATAGTTCACTTGCCAAAAGGCCCAAAAGAAAAGGGGGAAAAAAGAAAAAATAGTAAGCTCCTGCAACAATTTCCAGAATACAAATACTATAATTTTGCTAAAATGGAAAAAAAATAAATAAAAAAATAATCTTTCCATGAAGGGAGAACCTCAATGATACGAGAGTAAAAGAAAGTATTTGATGTAATGGCGACATTTAAGACTAAATAACTCTCTACCTATATAAATAACAATTAAAATAAAGGAACTTTTATTATGTTAAAAACACTTTTCAATTCAATTTGACTGTATATTGGGTAAAGTGGTAAACTTTCTGGCCCTAAAGTGACTCAACATAGTTTCGATTTTTGAACCATGTATTCCAACTAGAGGAACTTATCATCCTTGCCGACAACAAAACAAAAAAGAAATGAAAAACTATAGAATCGCAGCCATAGACAAGAACTTAATAAAGAAACACTTGCAAATAATTATCATAAAAAAATTCATGTTATAATGCTTAATGGCAGATTCATAAAATTGTGGCCAGATCCAAAGAAAATTTACTCAAAATTTTAAGTATAATTAGGCTTACTTTCAAATATTTTTTTGTTTCCCTTCTTTTCTTTCCCTTCAAATAAACAAGAGATGCTTCCCAACACTCGTATCGTATGGAAAAATATCTGCAAATGAAAATAAAAAGTATAATCAATACAACTTCTTTTCATATAAAAAAGAGTTCTGCTCATTCCAAATCAACATTAGTAGTTTAGTACCTCCATATTACAACTGTCACCTCATCGAGCATTCCTCTCTTAGGCTACTACATACTATCAGACTGATGCAGTATTCAGTTTAATACAAAAACAAATCTACAGATTCTTCTAGTCCCATGTGACATGCTGATAACAAGATATGCAGACATACCGAATTACACTTGATCTGAAACCATATAACTTCATCAAATCCAATCCAGTGCCACCTGCCTTACTGTGAGAGACAGAGAGAGAGAGAGACCAAACATACAAATGTTACTTGAAGTCTTTATAATCATAAGTTTGATTGATGAGGCTTTTGTATTGGAAAATAAAATAAGCAACAACAGAAATTCCAAACAAAATAATCAAACCTGGGTGGAAAATGTTCAGTTCCTCTGCGACCCTTTTTGCTTATTCTGCTTTCTCTTGCTGAAGTTACGCTTTGAACTGCAATCTAAAAGAGAGACTATTAAAGATAGTAAACTGAAAAAAAATGTTCACATGATGTCCACAGAAGCATATAGGACAAAAGTATGCTTAAAATGCGCAATAAAATTCTAACGTCATAGAGATGCTCCCTAATTTCAAAAGCAATTGCCGGATGCAAAGACAAAATTTGGTCAAGTTTCAATAAATCAAACATTCTACAATTCAAGATGAAGGAGAGATGACAATATCTATATTAGAAGGGCAAGGGCCAGAGTACATACTGTTGTCTGCTTGGTAAACAGTAGCAGACATGTCAACTGCTTGGTAAACAGTAGCTGATCTACATAATAGTTTGAGTTAATTTAAACTTTTGAAATTAAATGGCAAGCAAGCAACATATAATGATTTTCTGAACAAAGTTATACTGTATTCCTTAAATTCAATAATGACATACCAGCATCACTTGTCCTGCAAATATACCTGCATCACTTGTCCTGCAAATATACCTGAAAGAAAGAAATTTCATATACCTGCATCACTTGTCGTCCACTGTTAGTCCCTTTGGATGGTTCATTCGTACTTCTCTCTGCAAATATAGAAGATGGTTAGAAACAAGTAAAAAACTAACTAGTAAAAAAAAAGAAAATGTCAAAATAAAAAAGATTAGAAACTTATCTTTTTTTCAGACTTTACACCAAACTAGTTGTGCGTTATCAACTCAAGACTGCAAGTCAAATATTTAAACACCAAATTCCAAACTCAAGCACTAAAGCTAATAGTTTGACACCATTTCATAAACCAAATTCCAAAATGCTCAAAAGAAAATCCAAGGTTCCAAACAAAATAATCAAAGTCTAACGGTCCAAGTTCAACAGTTCAATACTAAACAAAGTAAACAATTCAATTTAAAAACTGAAATGTAAACAACAATGTATCACAATATCAACAATATATTATAAATTTCTTCACTGCACCAACACTTCGGTCTCCAAGCTCACCTCCTGCATTGAATCTTCATCAGCCTACATTATCAAACAACTAATATTAATCCATGATATTATTTGCATATGTGTTTATATATGTAAAAACAATTAAATAAATTAATACTCACAATCATGCTTTTCTTAATCTTATACTCAACTCGCAACCAATCACTTGTGCAAATCAAAGCCTGAACCGTGTCGGGCTTTAAAGAACTCCTGAACTGGTCGAAAACCCTTCCCCCAGCACTAAATGTTGATTCGGAGGCCATAGTAGTCACAGGCATGGACAATATATCTCTTGCCATCCTAGACAAAACCTTGAATTTTAAAGTGTTTGCCTTCCACCATTTTAAAGCATCAAAATTATCATCAGCATTACAAACCAATCTCCCTTCTTCCAAGTAAATTTCCAAATCAGACTTCAAACATGGGGATGCAATGTCCATATTTTGAGCCCAACTGTCAAACTCTGCTCTACTCTTGGTCTTACTCTTAGATCCACCAACAGAAACCACTGGTTTAGCAATTGAAGCTCCACATTGACTATTAACAACTTGTTCTGCATTGTAAAGTGACACATATTCGTCAAATAGTTCTTGCAAAGCATTTTGAACAAGTGTTAAGTTCCTCTTTGCTTCAAACTCACTGACATACATCTTTGGGAAACAAAATATAACTAATTGCATCTTATATCTTGGATCTAAGATAGATGCAATAGCCATCAGTAAGTTGCATTGTCCCCAATATTTATCAAACTTGTCTTTCATCTTGTAAGCCATTTCTTTCATATATTCACAATCATCAACAATAGTTTCATTCAACAGCTCCTTGATTTTCCAAATCTCAGGTAAAAACAAATTAGAAGTGGGATATTCATAGCCAGAAAACACATGTGTTGCTTCATTAAACACTTCTAAAAATTTAATAACCCTCTCAGCCCTGTCCCAATCTTCCTTACTAGGCAAAGAGTTATAATGAAGGTCTCTCTCTTTATACAATGGGAACACATCCTTGAATTGCAAAGCAGACTCTAACATGGCATATGTGGAGTTCCCCTAGTGGGGACATCTAAGATCAATCTTTTTGAAGACGGTAATTGTAAATTTTTCACAATCTCACCAAATTTATGAAGACGAGATGGAGACATTTTCAAGTACTTGACAGTCTCACGAATGCTTTGAATAACATTTTGAATAATCCCCAAACCATCTTGCACCATCAAGTTAAGAATGTGAGCACAACATCTAACATGAAATATTTTACCACTAAAATAAAGGCCACCTTTCAATGTAAAATTATCCCTAAGATGCCTTACAGCAGAATCATTTGCAGATGCATTATCAAGAGTCACGGTCGATATTTTATTTTCAATTCCCCACTCAGTTATACAATGCAAAATAGAATCAGAAATCATAAGACCAGTGTGTGGAGGTGCCATGGTACAAAAATTTATAATCCTTTTATGCAAGTTCCAATCCGAAACCAAAAAATGAGCAGTGAGACACATATAACCAATAGTTTGATTAGAAGTCCATAAATCAGAAGTTAAACTTATCCTACTAATACCATCAAACAGAGCCTTAATTTTTTTCTTCTCTAAAGCATAAAGCTTCATGCAATCAGTCCTTACTGTCACTCTAGAAATGGGATCAAATCTTGGATTCAAAGTTTTCAAAAATAGTATGAAAAATTCATGCTCAATCATACGAAAAGGGTATTCATGCACACATATCATCTTAGTAAAAAGCTCCCTTACTTTTTCTTTATCATACTTGAAGAAATTCAAGTTACCAGTTTTACCTTCAACTTCTAAAGTAGGATAAGATAATACCTGCTGCTTGGGTATTCCAGAGCCAGAAATTGAAGCCAGCCGAATAGAGCAAGAGTTCATGTGCCTATTCAAATGACTGGTAGAACTCGAATTTTGAAGAGCAAGCCTTGAATGACAATGCTTGCACTCAACCTTCTTAGTTCCATCTTTTAATGTCACAACAGTAAACTCATCCCAGGCTTTTGAGGTCTTTTTTTTCTTTTTTTCTCATGCTTAGTTTCAACTTCAACCTCAGTAGCATTTTCTGGCTGAGAAACACCAATTAACTGTGGTTGATTTTCAGTTTGAGTATTCAGCACTTGAGATGGTCCAGATGGGTCTTCAATCAAACTTATTATCTCATTGTTACCTCAAACAAATAAATAAAAAAAATATCAGAATTACATACAAATGATATAACATATGCATGCATAATAAAATAAGAATAAGCTATAAGTCATTGTTGAACAGGACCTAATTAGAATAAGCTATAAGCTGTTTTGAATAAGCTGAAACAAATAAACATGGCCTTAAACACAAACAAGGGATGTTGAATTGTATTACACTGCATATACCCATAATAAATTAATGAATCTCATCAGAGAAGCAAAATTGCATCTTACTGAAAGAAAATGACAACAATCACAAGTCTACTAGTATAATAAATGATTTAAACTATGTCTCACAAAATTAAGTACATATATATATAATTTAGGTACACAGTTCTAATTTAGATACAAAATAATTTCACCATACAGATAATTTATAATTGGTTTTCAGAAAGAAGCAGATTTCCACAACAACAAAAAAATGTAATAAGACCTCAAATAATTTAGCAAAAATAAGAAAATAGGAGAAAATAGAAAGTAGTGGTGATGAAATGTATTACACTGCCTATACCCATAATAAATTAATGAATTCCAGGAAATTAAGTTTCTATTAGACATTTTGTCAAACATATAGCAAGACGCAAATCAGTATATGAGGTATACATATTAACATATGAAATTCAAAAATCAAAATGAAGTTTCAGAACATGTTCTGTAACATATAAAGTTTCAAAACATGTTCTGAAGTCTGAACATGTCTCACAAAACTAAGTTTCATTAACATATGAAGTTTCAGAACATGTTCTGTAGCATATGCAATTCAAAAATCAAAATCAAATCCAAATGGTGTTAAGAAACTAAAATTACATAGAAAAGTATATACCTGAAGCCTCAAAGTGTTCCATTGAATTGAATTTGATCAAATCGAAACTTGAAAGCTATAAATTAGGGTTCTAATTTTACTGTTTGGGGATTTTAGGTATAATAGAATTAATTTGACTTTGATTTTTGGATCAGAGGAGACGAGAAATTGGAGGGTTGGGCCATGGATGTATAAGAAATATTAAAGCTATACATATATATAGATTACTTGTGAAAGAGAAGATTAGAAGAAGAAAATATGAAAGAACTAACTTACACTGTTACACATAAGTACATAACGCATCGATCTTCAGCAATCAACATCAAATCTCACCCCCTCGAGGCTCGAGACTAGATTTCTCTGTAAACGAAGCGACTAAACTCTAAAGTACGAACTCTGAAGTCTCAAGAGACGAAAGGAACAGAGCGTAGAAAATGCTGAAATGCGTAACAAGCCTTTTCGGCTTCTCCACTCCCTTATCAGATGACATATATTAAGGATCGTCTGCGTTCGAACCTGAAACGAGTAGGTTTATCGAGTATGGATCGAGTATGGCTTAGACGAGAGAGAAAAACTCGAACCCTAAAATGAGCGAACGGTATTATGCTCATATTCGAGGTTCAGTATTATAACCAGAAAACGAGCTTGGCCCATATTCGACTCGAATATCTACCGAATCTGAGACCTGGATCATATTTTCGGGTCGAATCTAAATCGGGTACCGAACTACTCGGTCCGATTTTCACCCCTAGTCACTGCTGACCTCGACAACCTTTCGCTTCATGCTCCATACGATGGGTCTGATGACATCGTAATTGGTGATGGCACTGGGTTACACATTTCCAAAACTGGTTCTGCCTCTCTTAAAACATCCTCTCACACTTTTCAATTACATGATGTTTTATTTGTTTGTGCCATGAAAAGAAACTTAGTCTCCATATCTCAATTTTGCAAAACTAATAACACTTTGATTGAGTTCTTACCATCTTCTTTTTGTGTGAAGGATCTACTGACAGGGGAAATACTTCTCAAAGGACAACCTAAAGATGGTGTGTATGAATTACTGATTTCGCCTCCCGCTTCTCGTCCTTCGGTCTTCACCAGTACAAAAGTATCCTCATGTGTCTGGCATCATCGTCTTGGTTACCCATCCCAGTCAATCCAATGTCATATAGTCTCTAAGTTTTGTATACCTTTATATTTCTCTAGTTCCAAGCATTTCCATTGTAATGATTGTTACTGCAATAAAAGTCATAAATTACCTTTTTCTCAATCATCTATTGTATCGACTTCCCCTCTCTAAATTATTTATTCTGATGTGTGGACCTCACCTATCTATTCTGTAGATGGTTACAAATACTATATTATTTTTGTGGATCACTTCACGCACTACATATGGCTTTACCCCCTCAAACGTAAATTTGACGTTGCCACTATTTTTCCTCGTTTCCGAGCTCTTGTTGAAAACTACTTCAAAAATAAAAAAAATCACCTTTTACTCTGACAATGGGGGGGGGGGGGGGAATATATGGGTCTCGCCACATACTTATCCACACATGGAATCTCGCATCTCACTTAACCACCTTACACTCCAGAACACAATGGCTTCTCAGAACGTAGACATCGCCATATTGTTGAAACATGACTTACTCTTCTCTCTAAAGCTACCTTACCACTAACCTACTGGTCATATGCCTTCTCCACTGCAGTCTATCTCATAAATCGCCTTCCAACACCAACTCTCAATATGACCTCTCCCTATCATAAACTCTTTAAGTCGCCGCCTAACTATTCCAAGCTTCGAGCCTTTGGTTGTCTATGTTATCCTTGGCTCCGTCCATATTCACCTCACAAACTCGCTAGTCGCTCCACACCTTGTGTCTTCCTTGGTTACTCCCTCACTCAGAGTGCTTATCTGTGTCTTGATCCAAGTACTCAAAAGATCTTCATCTCACGTCATGTTCGATTTATTGAGTCTGAGTTTCCCATGTCTAAAGTTGATCTACATCTCGCTCTTTCTGATAACTTGACATGTGACACATGGCTCCCACAACATGTCATTCTCCCGGTTTCATACCCATCATCCGAAGGTAGTTCCAACAACTCTTCACCAGTTGACTCCACCACATAATAGGTTATGGTAGCCCACAATGACTTGCCCCCAGTACTTCCTCCTTAGCCTAATTTCCCAATCAACTTATCCCCCATACAACCCAACCCAATACCTGCATCTGTTCTTGGCACGTCCTCGCCTGTCACTTTGGATTTACCTCCACCAGTACTTCCTCAAGCCTCCGAAGCCCCATCCTCACAATCCTTGCTTCACACCTCGCCCATTGACACTCGTTCTCGAAACAACATCCATAAACCAATCACTAAACTCAACCTCTCGACCCAACTTGCCTTAGCAATTGAACCCACATGTGTAACTCAAGCCATCAAAGATAGCAAATGGAGAAAAGCAATGTCCGAAGAGTTTGATGCCTTGGATCGAAATGGCACATGGGAACTGGTACCTCCCAATGGTGTGAAAAATATTGTGGGGTGAAAATGGATATTTTAACTTAAACATTTATCTAATGGCTCTATTGATAGGTACAAGGCTCGCTTAGTAGCAAAAGGGTTTCACCAACGGCCCGGAGTGGACTACCATGAAGCGTTCAGTCCGGTTGTAAAGTCGACCACAGTTCGTCTCATCCACTCACTTGCGGTCAACCGCGGTTGGGATCTTCGACAGCTTGATGTCAACAATGCATTCCTCCAAGGCACCCTCACTGACGATGTCTTCATGACCCAACCTCAAGGCTTTGTTGTTGCTGATCATCCACTCCATGTCTGTAAACTGCGTAAGGAAATATATGGTCTCAAACAAGCTCCTAGAGCTTGGTTCACTGAACTTCGCCGGTTTTTACTTGCATCTCATTTCACCAACTCAGTTGCTGACACCTCTTTGTTCATTTTCAATGATAAAGGTATAACCATCTTGTTACTTGTTTATGTTGACGATATCATCATCACAGGTAACAATACAACATCAATCCAAGCCTTCATCTCGGTCCTTGCTCGTTGCTTTTCACTCAAAGATCTCGGCCCTCTTCACTACTTCCTTGGTGTTGAAGTTATTCCTTGCCCTCAAGACCTTCTCTTATCACAACAAAGATACATAGCAGACTTGTTGGCTCAAACAAAGATGACTGATGCACGTCCTGTTGCAACTCCACTAGCCACCTCTCCCATCCTCACTCTTCAGTCGGGGACAACACTTACTGACCCAACCGAATTTCGAGTTGTAGTTGGCAATCTTTAGTATCTTTCACTTACCCGTCTAGACATTGCCTATGTAGTGAACAAACTATCTCAATACATGCATCGTTCAACTACCGATCACTGGAATGCTGCCAAACGACTTCTTCGATATTTGTGTGGCACCATTGATCATGACATCCTGTTACATCGCCAGTCGCCTCTCACTCTACACACCTACTCAGACGCCGACTGGGCTAGTAATAAAGACGACTTCACGTCCACCAGTGCTTATATTGTCTACCTCGGACGAAACCCGATATCCTGGAGTTCGAAGAAGCAACGAACAGTAGCTCGTTACTCGACTGAAGCCGAGTACCGATCTGTTGCCTCCACAGTTGCTGAGGTGAGCTGGATCACATCTCTTCTTAGTGAACTTGGTGTCACATCCTCACAACAACCGGTAATCTACTGTGATAATGTGGGAGCAACAAACCTCTGCTTAAATCCAGTCTTCCATTCTCGTAAGAAACATGTAGCTCTCGACTTTCACTTCATTCGTGAACAAGTTCAAGATGGCATCTTACGAATCACTCATGTCTCTTCGATGTATCAACTAGCTGATGCACTCACCAAACCACTACCCCGCACACGTTTCCATGGCTTGTTAAACAAGATTGGGCTCACCTCACGAAGCTCCAACTTGCGGGGGCATATTAGAGAATTAAATTATGTATTTAATTTAATTATCTCATTCCCTTAAATTAGTGATTAACTGATTCTTTAGTTCTTTGTAATTATCTCATTCCCTTAAATTAGGGACTGACTGATTCTTTAGTTATTAGGTTTGATATCAATATCTTTTTTGTTGTAACAAATTGATTCTCTTGTAATCTTATTGTATTTATACCTCCTAAAATCAATGAAAATATTATTCCATTATTCATTAGTCTATTTTATTCTTTAGTGGGAGGTGGGAGGTGGGAGGTGGGGGTGGGGGTGGGGGTGGGGGTGGGAGTGGGAGGGGGGGTAGAGCGGCCAAACATGCTTTGTAATATTCTGTATATATTTGTTAGGGAATTATGTATTTCCAGCCACGAGGTGTATATTTGCCTAGCACTTCCAAAGAGAAGATTGTTTGGTTGATTATTTAGTCTTTGTGCATATTATGTTTGCCACCAGACATTAGGTACCATGAAGAGACAATTGATTCTACCTCTTGTCTGAGCTAGGCATAGGCATGCCTTGATTGCAGTGGCGAAGTCAGGAACGTATAGTAGTAGGGTCAAAATTATTAGTAAGTTTTAAAAAAATTAGCGGGGATTCAGGGGCAGCGCCCCCGAGTCAATTTTTTTTAATACTTTATACTTTCGGATTAGACAAATACATCCAAATATCCAATTTAATAATACTAACAATTTACCATAGCTTCGCCCCTGCTTGATTGAGTTTATAAAATTCAACCAAGTCTTATATAAATTTAATTTAATTTTTTTTAGCTTGTTAGTTGACGAATCTAAAAACATACTATTGGCTTATCAGTTGTAAAACGAAGATTCTTTTTTCGTTTTCCTAAATTAAGAGTTAAAATATTGTTTTTCATATCAAAAACAATTCTTTATTTTTTTTTTATCATCAAAGGAAATAGTCTGACAAATGCCTGTAATTTTGATTAAAAATTATTGAATATAATTGTGTGACAACCAAAATAATAAAAGATATTACTTGTACTACCTTCCTTCTTTGTTTTGCTTCTAACTTCACAAATTCATGAACCACGTGACCAATCTCCAAAGGCTAAATACAATGTTTTTGAATTGACTCTATAATTATTTTGGTCAAAATTTATGCATTTAAAGGGTGATCCATATGTTTATTTTTGGCTGTATGGAGGCAAAATTCATGAACCTATTGGATTAGCTTGTTCCTTACCAAATTGCAACCATGTTTATAGAAAATTGATATTTTTATATGTGTTTTTGATATTTTTACAGTTTTTTCTCATACGAGAAGAAAGTGGGTCTCACCTTCATGTGAGAGGAGACCATGTGGAAATATTGCCCTCCTTTACATAAAAAGAAAAAGAAAACAGATATTGAAATGAAAAAGAAAATAAAAAAGAAATTGTTAAATCTACAACACTTTGTTATTTTCACAACTAAAGTGTCGCTGTAGATGTATAGCGACGGTAACAATTGTTGCTATAAAATCTATAACGAAACTTTTATTGCAAAAATAACCATTTTTATTGTGGAATTTATCATCTAATTCTTGTAGTAGAGGCACGGCATGTGTATATATAAACATGTGTCCATGTATTGAAATCAAATAAGTCAATATACTACATCCGCTTTAAATTATAAAAGTAATATTGATTTTTTTAAAATTATTATGATTTTTTTTTACTTTTTTTTTGGCAATTAAGATTGGACTTTTTATGTATAAGAGGGATAGTGTTATATTTGTGTGCATGTATTCTATTAAACTTTAATATTCGCATAAATAAAAGAAAAAAAAATTAAATTAAAACTCTTTATTTCAAAGAGAGAGCGAGATAATATTTCAATTAAATGGGTTTACTAGTGAGTTACGTGTCACCACATTTAAATATACAACAAATTATGTATGACCATAATTCCCGCGATCAGTTATAGCTTAGTGAATTAGTTGTTGACAAAAAGTGGGGGATCACACAAATGGAGTGAAGTAACATTGGGTGCTTCATGCTTGTCTATTTAAGATTCCACCATTAATCTTGTAATTAATTGAATCTTTAAGACATAATTGCTTTGATTTTTAATTTCGTGGCAATTAAGGTACTTTATTTTCTCTTAAGTCTGTAGCAATATTTTAATTTTTAGGATATAATACTTGATAGAACCATTTACTATACTAACAACTGTTTAAGCATCGTTTTTTTGATTTTTCCTCTTAGCTTCTGGGATTTTTACATGCCAATGTTAGTGTCGTAATATTTTTCCAAATATTTTATTATATAATTAATGTTTCATGCTCTGCCAGTGTATTCACAAATGGTGTTAAGATTATGATATCTCATTAATGAAGTACTTATTTTGGACATTATCGTTATTTTAATAATATATTATGAACTAAAACCGCTCAGATGTACACTATCGGAGTATCAAATTTTAACTCTATTTTTATATATGATTTTTTTTTCCTGTTCATTATTTTAGTTGAAATGTGTTTTCTTGGCATTTTTTTTTGTATTTGTATTAACTTTGAAATTGTTCTTATTTTAAGGTTGCAATGGAGGTGAAAATTTTGTCTCGAAAGATGATAAAACCAGCAATTCCAACTCCAGATCACCTTAGGACCTGCAAATTGTCATTTTTTGATCAATTTGGTCCTGCAATACATATGCCTTTACTTTTCTTCTACCCCTCCAATGGCACTGACAGTTTTATGCAGGACAAACGTGACCGATTGATAAAATCACTATCAGAAACATTAAGCCTCTTTTATCCACTAGCCGGAAGATTTGTCAAAGATGGTATGTATATTGATTGCAAGGATGAAGGGGTCGAGTTTTTGGAGGCTGAAGTACTTAATTTAGAACTAGCCGAATTGCTTAGGGAAGCGCCTAAAAATGTTGATCTTCTACATGGACTAGTCCCATGGGACATTGGGGAACCTACATTGTTCACCACTCCACTTTTGGGGATTCAAGTGACCATGTTCAAGTGTGGGGGGCTAGTCATAAGTTCACATACTTCACACGTAATAGCCGACGGGTTCACCGGATTCACCTTCGTTTACGGGTGGTCCGTGGCGTGTAAAACAGGCATCGATCAAGTGGTTACCCCAAGTTTCGACCTAGCTTCTTTTTTCCCGGCTAGGGATTTATCTATTATGATCAATTCTTCACCACCAGTGAACAGGCGTAAGAATGTTGTTACAAAGAGGTTTTTATTTGATGAAAAAACGATATGTGACCTAAAATCCAAAGTTAAGGTTGCAAATGCCTCAACTCATGACAATGCACAAATTAATCTCAATCCGACACGTGTAGAAGTGGTCGCTTCTACTATGTGGAAGGCTCTAATTGGCGTTGATCGTGCAAATCATGGACAATTACTGAGGAATTCTACATTTTGCCCTTCAGTAAACTTGAGGGGGAGAATAGGTATGGAAACGATACCCTATAATTCTTGTGGAAACTTTTTCGTTCAACTTCCAGCAAAGTTCGAGGTCGACAAAGGTATGAAAATGGAGGATTTGGAATTGCATCACTTGGTGAATTTGTTAGGGAAAAGCATACACAACTTATTTGCGAATTGCTCGAAAATTTCGAATCCGGATGAGCTAGTGTTGGAGGTGGCTAACCATGTTAATGTAGTGCGTGAGGATTTGAGAAATGATCAAGTGGATGTTAATTTTTTCACTAGCTTGTGTAACTTCCCTACATATGAAGTTGATTTCGGGTGGGGGAAGCCGGAGTGGGTATCCTTGACAAAGGTTCCTGTAGAAATTATAATTCTAATGGACAGTAAATGTGGTACAATGATTGAAGCATTGGTGAGCTTGACTGAAAAGAGCATGCTTGGATTTCAAAGTGATCCTGACATTGTAGCGTTGATAAATCATAATAAATAAATAAATGTAATCATAATTTGTATGGTCTTATATTTTGTTGTAACTACAATAATAATAGTAGTAAACTTTGTTTAATCTTGTGAGTTTTGCCATGTGTTAAAATGTAATTTATTATTACGTTCGCGGGTATAAGACATTAACACATTTGACTCTTTAAGTCTTGAGTTTATAAGTTCACTCTTTTATTATTTTTTCGACTTGTGATATTCTTCTAACAAAGACCTTAAAAGTGAATGAGAAGTTCATTAACCTCGGCACATTTGACTGCACTTAATAACTTATAAATCATTTCTCAGTTGAGATTAAGGTTGAAACTAGCTAGCCGCCATCTCTAATGTGTGCCCTCATTCAAAGTAGATAATGTTTGATTCTAGAGTAGCTTGTATCAGTTTCACCACTAAATGTTATTGTTAACGTCAAAGATCTTCTCCAACGTCCCAATTACGTAAGACGCCCTGATCCTGCACAGTAAACACGATAAACACCATAAGCTTGACGGCCGGACCGCCGGGGGATAACTCAGGCGTGAGAGTCAGTATATGTGTTCACATGGTTAACAATGGAGGATAATAATGTCTAGTGTATTGAGAGAGATAATAATCCTCAGTTGTGTGCGTGTGTATGTGAATGCTAACGTACCTTTTTCTTGAAGACTTTCTTGCTATGATATACTACAGGACCTGATTTACCGTGCCACTGACCCTCCTGACACCTGTTAATCCCATCCCCTCTGTCCACCGCTGGCCAACTGTCCAATTCTTATTAATGCCATGTAAGATATCAGTCAGCCATATCTTTGTCATCATCATCGGCTCAGAACCCAAGTGAAGATATTTAAATATATGATGGGTCGACCCACTGATTTGGTTCAATACTATAAGGACTTAACAAAGATAATAAAGTGACTAGGCCCAATAATGTCAACACCCAATAGTGAAGACCCAATGGACTAACTGAATAAGTAGGCCCAATCCATTCGGCCCAATAGGAGAAATATCACGACCCAACATTGCCCTCTAGTTTTTTATTAAACAGGAGATTTAATAGGAAACTTTAAATGGCATCGGTTCAGGACAAAAGGAATTATAATAAGACCAATAAAGGCCCAAAATATGGTTTACCGAAGTCCATCTGATGAACATGAAATAGCAACATAAAGGGTTCATCTTCGCCGACCTCTATAGAAGTACCAATTGAAGAGCTTTCAACCACCGAAACTCAAGCCATAGAATAAAATTTTGGTTTGGCAATAATTCCATCACAGACCTGATGGACGAAGGAATGAAATACCGGACTAAAGGAATTCGACAGTTTTGATTTATTCATTCACTTCGCTGCCCATCAATTTGAAGTGATTGACTAATAATGGTCATCTGCAGGCAAACGCTAATTCGTGTGTCTCCGTCTCAAATACAAATAACCGAAAAGGATACCGAAGAGAATGCCGAAGAGAATACCGAAGAGAATGCCGAAGCCAAAGGGAGAAAGCCATTCTGAAGTCTGTGTTGGCAAAAGAAAGAAGCAACCTTGATATTGTTCTCCTCAACAATGAGTGCCTTCAGAAGGACCTCGACAAGGTCAAAAAAGAGTTGGAGACGACCAGGGCTACACATCGAGTCATCACAATAACAAAGAAGAATGAAGGTCTGGTCGAGTCCAATCAGAGCGTGGCTAAGCAAGATAATAATATCCACGATAAAGAAGCAAGATACCTAACACATCGTCAAAAGCTTGAAAAGGAACTCCGAGAACTTCGGGCCCTTAGGAACTTGGGTCCGCAACTTACCGAAGATCTTCGTAAGGAGATCCAAGCAGAATACAGAAAATTCGCCGATCTGAACGATGAGATCGTCCATATGTAATGCAGAAGTAGATGAAATCTGCTGAAGTAATGGCAAGAAAAAGCTCAGGCCAAGGTAGATCCATCTCTTCTAGACTCTTCAGATGGTGACGATAACAAGGAAGAAGCCTGAAGGTGACCTCTCCTTATCTTTAGCTGTAGAACTTTCTGTAAAAATTCTAACTTGTTGTGAACAGTTAATATTAAAATATCAACTTCATGCCTTATTACTTCTGAGTGAACATTTCTTGTCAATAATTGATTATCAATCAACTTGAAAACTGTGCAAGTGTCTCTTATCTTAAACCGTTAGTCAATAATCAAGCAAATTATATAACAGTTAAGAACAATGATAATATAATCTAAACCCAGCACTTGAACAAAATAAAGTAATGCATATTTATCGTTACTGAAGTGTGAGACAGGTCATGTATAAGGTGAATTCGACTGATCCTCTTTGCAACAACAAGATCTTGCTTACCGCTCGGGGTAGAACAAGTATATAAGGACCTTTGTTTACCACTCGGGGTAGAACAATTATATAAGGACCAAGATATAAGGACCATGGAATTTGTCTACCACACGAGGTGAAACAATTATATAGGAACCAAGATATAAGGATCATAGAATTTGTCTACCACACTGGGTCACAAATTCACAGGAACACTCCTGACAATAAGGCTGTCATCGAATGGCCAGCAAGTCCGACCATACCTCCTTACTCCAGTGCATTTTGTTTACCACTCGCGGTAAATCAAAATTAAAAGGATCACGAAATTTGTCTACCATGCAGGGTATAACAAAATCATAGGAACACTCCTGCCGAAGAGGCTATCATCGAATGGTCAGCGAGTCCACCCCGTCCTCCTTACTTCGGTGACTATTGATTTACCACCCTCGGTAAAAGCAATATAAAGGAACATATGATTTGTCTACCACGCTGGGTAACAAATAAATAGGCTGCCATCAAATGACCAGCGAGTCCGACCATACCTCCTTACACCATTGTGAACTTAGGACAAATAAGAAGAGGATCAATATAAATTGTAGATGAGCTACCGAAGTCTTTCTGTGCTGAATTTCCAGTTCTTTCAAGAATATCCCTGCCGAAGTATTTTGTAGACCAATAACTTTGCAGCCAAATGAATGCTACGGATGTCTTTGTGAACTTCCCGAAGAACATATTCTGCTTCGGACGGAACCAAATATTTGAGCAATGGTGATGAAAAAGGACCTTCGAAAAAGATTCTCATTAATGAGAACAAAATTGACACTCTTATACTTGATCTTCTTTAGCTGGCATCTGATCTGAAGGAAGGACGCAATATGCCATCAAAGTTATAAGCATCCGTAGTAGCCAACTTCGATAATGCATCAGCAATGTAATTGTTATTGTGATCGACCCCTTGATAACCTGCTGTACTGATGTCCGAAATAGAATATCCATCTGCATGCAATGTCCACGAGCTCTGCTTCTGCTGAAGTACTGCAACGGCTTTGTCGGACTCTTCAGCTGCTTTCCATCTGAAGCTGCAACTTTAGACGGGCATCTCCGAAGACAAGTATCCACAGGGTGGTGTGCCCTCAGTGGATTCTCAGGAGTGTGGATTCTGGGTCTGCTTCGACCATAATCCTGAAGACCAATAGGGCGGAATACCCTTCTTCTATCAATCAGGAAAATGGATGTTGGGTCTTCATCTACTCTGCTTCGATCATAATCCCGAAGACCAATAGGGCGGAGTACCCTCTTCGGTCAATCAGGAAAATGGCTGTTGGATCTTCATCTACTCTGCTTCAACCATAATCCCGAAGACCAATAGGGCGGAGTACCCTCTTCGGTCAATCAGGAAAATGGCTGTTGGGTCTTCATCTACTCTGCTTCGACCATAATCCCGAAGACCAATAGGGCGGAGTACCATCTTCGGTCAATCAAAAAAATGGCTGTTGGGTCTTCATCTACTTTGCTTCTACCATAATCCCGAAAACCAATAGGGCGGAGTACCCTCTTCGGTCAATCATGAAAATGGCTCTTTGGTCTTCTTTGATCATGAGGATCACCTTGAGACATGTCCTCAAAGTGTATAGACTACTTTCCAACTCACGGTTGTCCATCTTTAGGCGTACCACATCTTTCAGACTGGACATAATTGAACGCTTTGTCCCTCAGCTTGGCAATCCGAAGAATCTGAACAACTATATCATTACTCTGCTCAGCTACCTCCTCGCTCCGCTCTAAGAGAACCTATAAAGCTCTATCTACTTTGTCCACCATCTTTATTAGCCTGACCACTTCGGTGCCGAGTTCTAGGCGGGGTGCCTTTTACTTGCCTTCGGCCATGATCATGCTCTTTGTCAGCAGCAAAGACCAACCATCTTCGGGTTTCACCGTGGGCTCTCGAATGAGAACCCCCTGATTTGTGCCAGAACTTCCGATGTAGAACAACTGGAAATATTGTGACTGATAACTCAAGAACACTAGAAAGTCCTCCTTCTATCGCCAATGTTAACGCTAAGATCTTCTCCAACGTCCCAATCACGTAAGACGCCCTGATCCTGCACAGTAAACACGATAAACACCACAAGCTTGACGGCCGGACCGCCGGGGAATAGCTCAGGCGTGAAAGTTAGTATACGTGTTCACAAGATTAACAATGGAGGATAATAATGTCTAGTGTATTGAGAGAGATAATAATCCTCAGTTGTGTGCGTATGTATGTGAATGCTAACGTACCTTTTTCTTGAAGACTTCCTTGCTATGATATACTACAGGACCTGCTTTATCGTGCCACTGACCCTCCTGACACCTGTTAATCCCATCCCCTCTGTCCACCGCTGGCCAACTGTCCAATCCTTATTAATGCCATGTAAGATATCAGTCAGCCATATCTTTGTCATTATCACCGGCTCAGAACTCAAGTGAAGATATTTAAATATATGATGGGTCGACCCACTGATTTGGTCCGATACTATAAGGACTTAACAAAGATAATAAAGTGACTAGACCCAATAATGTCAACACCCAATAGTGAAGACCTAATGGAGACCCAACAGTTATGATGAAGTTTGTACTGTTCATTGGCTGAAAGAAAAACATTTTGATGACCGATTATTTTAAATTTTGATTTAAGTATATATATTGCAAAAAGAAGATTAAAAAAATGACAAAAAGAATTTCAAGCACACTAAATCTCAAATTAATGTAATAAGCCTTAAATTAATGTAATAAGCCTTAAATAAATTACAAATAATTGTCGTACATTAGTTCTTGTATGAACAAAACCATAACTCAATTATAAGCACAAACTAATTAAAACCATTAAGAAACTAAACCAAGTGGTTCTTAATTCCAAATAATTAAAAACTAAACTAAAACTCAGCATTTTATTGCTTCCTCCTTGATCATCTCAATGCCTCCATCCTTTTGTTCTTCTTCACTTTGGACAAACCTTTTCCAATAAGGGTGTTTTCTCCATATCTCTGCCATTTCCTCAATCGGAATCCCCTTAGTTTCTGGAAATAGCAGGTATATAAAAATGGTCATAATACAAACCCAACAAGCGAAAAAGATGAACAAACCGAATTTGAATGTGCATAGCATCTGCATGAAGATTTCGGCGATGAAAAATGTGAAGATCATGTTGACGGAAACGTTGATACTTTGCGCGGCGGAACGAATTTCGAGTGGGAAAATTTCACTAGGCACCAGCCAGCCAAGAGGTCCCCATGACCAGGCGAACCCTGCGACATATACACTTATAGCGCTCACAAGAATTGTGGCGTACCACTTAGGTAACACTCCGGGGTTCCCATCTGTCCCAAATCTAAGCGCGATTGCAACCGATACAAACACCTACAAAATGTACACACACAAATATAGTAAATAAATTTTCAAAAATGTGCTTATGTATAAATAACATGGATTTGAATTCTATCAAATTGTGACCAACTTATCGTAACTTTTTTTTTTGTATTTTCAATAACAAGAACTGCATTTTGGGTTTTGACAGCCAGAATAGACCACTAAATGCAACTCATTGATATAGAAAATGCAATCTAGTTTTGTTTCGCTACTAGCGTTCACAGTATTGTTTGAAACTCCAAACGTTTTGTTGCTTTGTGTTTGAGCTGCTATTAAAGGAAAAATATTTTCAAGTGCATTTAGACTTTCAAATGCACCAAATACTAAGTAATTAAGTAAACATATTCTGAATTGCATGTCTCCAACTGATCATATATAAATTATAAGTTTTGTTGCGTTTTCAATAACAAGAAAGTTGCATTTGAGTTTTGTCACATAGACTTTTGACCCATGCTTGCAACTACGAAGCTTTGATATAGCAAATGTAGCAAATTCCTATACATTTAAATATGATTTGAGTTTTATATATGATCACCCAGCATCCACCATCGAACTTTTTGATACTAAAAACACCAAAAAAATTTATAGACTCAAACATTAAGTTAAAAAAGTTGATAAATATTACCTGACAAACAATCATTTGAATGCCACCCTCAAGAAAAAGCACTCTTCTCCCAATTTTATCAACAGTAAAAATTGAAACCGTAGTTGAGACAGCATTGACACCACCACTAATCAAAGCAGACATTAGTGAAGCATCAGTCCCAAATCCCATAGTCTTGAACAAAACAGGAGCATAAAATATATAAACATTCATGCCAGTGAGTTGCTGAAAGGCTGGAATTAAGATGGCAAATGTGAGCTGAGGCCTATATTTCCTTTTCATGATATTAAGCCAAGGGTGCTCAACTTCCTTTGCTACATTACAAGCTATTATCAAGTCTTGAAACTCCTCTTCAATGTTAACATTTTTCCCTCTGATTATTTGAAGCCTTGCTTTTGCTTCTTCGTGATTTCCACGTTCAATTAAAGAGTTTGGGGTATCCGGGAGAAATAAAGAGCCAACAATGAAGATCAATGCAGGTACTACTGCACAACCCAGGCTCAAACGCCAACCGAATTTGAAATTATTGAAGTAATAATTAGCCAGATTCGCCACAACGTTACCAATAGTGATGGACAATTGAAACACCATGTTTAGAGCTCCACGGTATCTGTATGGAGCCATCTCAGCGAGATAGATTGGTGTAGACTGCATCAGTAATATACATATCTTATATATGAGAATTAAGAAAATTCATGTGAAAGTATCATATTTCATGCGCAAATACAAATTCACCTAAAAACAAACCTAATAAGTTAAATGCTTTGAATGCAAAACACATACCATATATATATATATATATATATATATATATATATATATATATATATATAATTCATGACGATATGGATAAAATAAAATCGTTATTTAATTTTGAAATTAAGAGCTAGCTAGGTACCTACCTGATTTGCAAATCCAATACCTAAACCAAGTAGGACACGACCAATAATAAGCATGGCAATATTCTGAGCAGCGCCGTTGATAATACCACCAGCTAAAAACAGAAGTCCTCCAATGAGCATGGATGCTTTCCGTCCAAAAGTCCTTGTCATCCATGAAGCAACCAAGGATGCCACGAGTGCAGCCAGGTACAGCGACGACGTAAACAGTGTTAATATTTGACTGTTAAACTTACAGTACTGATTCGGTGAACCAATCCCCAGTTCTTCCTTCAAGTAAACCGACGGGAAAAATTTCTTCAAAAAAGGAGCCATCGATGTCACTCCACCTGCATCACCACCAATATATATATATATATATATATAAACACACACATTAAATTCATATATAATATTACCAAAGCAAAAATAATGGTGCTAGAACAAATATAATTAGTGAAATTTTTGTAAAACGTTAAGAAATATTTAAATTTTAGGCAACAACATTTTTGCTCAACCGCCATAGTTTAATTATCAATAATAACTAATAAACCTATTAATTAGAAAGATAAAGAAGCATGCATGCATGTATTTTAAAAATATAAATAACTATATTACCATTTATGCATCTACTATTACAAATATAAATTACAATATTTAATTAAACATATATGAATCTAATGTACGATATATGTTTGTGTTCATTATTATATTCATATATATTGTTTCCACAGACAAATAAATATTAATTTTAATTAACCTGAAATTCCGAGATCGTATCCAAAGATTAAACCTCCGGTAGCTGCAACCAAGCAAGTGATGAAAACATTAAAAGTCAAATTGCCGGGATATGCTTTCCCATTTGACGGTCCAATCCCACCGCCGGCCATCGTAGATTTTTCTTTTTCTTTTCTCTTTGTCAGTTGAAAAAATCTGAGAAGTTTAAACCTAAAAATGAATAGAGAAATGAAGTGAAAAGATGAAAATAAATAGTGAAATAACACTCATCCTATCTCTAGGATTTTAAAGATGTAATCTGTTTTTTTTAAACTACTTTATCCTTATCATGAATTTACTTGCTTGCGGTAAAATAATTCTTTTAGATTTTATCTTACCCACGGAATTTTGTTTTTCTCTTTTTTTTTAAAAAAAGAAAAATAATATATAGTGACTTTTACAGTATTATATAAGCATCAGCAAACTTCACTATCGAATCAAAAATTAAAATTAAGAGTTTTATACGTTATTGATTTTCATTCTTAATAGAAATCTATTAAGAATGATAAATTGAAAATTTGAAACAGGTTTGCACGAGTGTAAAGCTGATCTAGATGGTAGGATAGACTCCTGTAATCAAAGGACTGAATACGGATAGTGTGATTTGGGTATACAGAAACTGTTTTTATAAATTTATGTTGAATTATAGTTATAAAATGTATTAATACATAAAATTGATAAAAATTATAAAAAGATAAAATTATTATTAATATTTATCAATTTAAAAATCGACATAAATATTTTATACTACCTCCGTCCCTTAATATATGTCGTTTTAGATGATTTTATTTTTTTTCTTAATTATTTGTCCTTTTATATAATTTAGAAGAATTAACTACAATATTTACAAAATTAACCATTATGGAAAAATATTACAGATGAGAAAGAGTATGAGATAAGTATTATAATTATGGAAATTTTAGGATATTATAGACAATTTATATTATATTTAATGTTATACAATTATTTTTTTAATTATTGTGCACAATTCTAAAATGACATATATTAAAAAAAAATTGAGTAATATATATCATTTTTCATATGCATATATAATTTTAATTTAATTCATGTGTACTGTTTATTTTATTGTTATATATCTTTGTACTTTGTAGAAAGAGAATTCTTATTTTCATAAATAAAATTGGTACTTTAATAATTAATGTGAGAATAGTCTTGTAGAAGTATCGCTTATGAAAATTTCAATTCCCTATAAAAATAAAACGATCTAGTCCACTCTGTTTTAACCTTGTTGACTTGTCGCACTATTACACATTAGGACTAAGCAAAAAACGGGTATAAACAAATTACCGAACCGAACCGAATCGAAATAATTTAACCGAAATTTTCTGATAATTCGATTATTTTCAATATTTCGGTTATATCCAATTTTTTTTTACGATTTTCGGTTAGTTTGTACGTGTTTTATTTTTGGGTTATTCGGTTAAACCGAAGAACCGAACAACACTTTACTAAATTGAAAATTCTTAGCAGTCAGCAACTCATTACTCAGCACTCACAGGTCACAACGTCTCAGCCCATTCAATATTCATTAGAATCATTACTAATTTAGTACTTTACTAAATTCTCGAAGACTCCAAGTCTTAGTCTCTTAGATTCTGTTTTCCATCCGCTTAGACTCGAACTCTTAGACCCCAGTCTCAGTCTATCAGATCAGTTCTCTCTCAGATTAGATCTCTGATCTCTCTCATCTCAAGTCTCAAGTCTCGACTGTCTCGTCTAGTCGTCTTCTCGAACTCTCAGTCTCAGAGTCTCAGATCTGAGATCTCTCAAGCCTCAAGTGTCAAACTCTTGTCTTCTCGGTGCCGGCGAACCTTCATCGCGAACTCTCGAACTCTCAGATCTCGGCGTCGGCGGTAGCTTTTCATTTGTTAAGGTAATTTGTTTATTTACCTTAACTCAGTTTAGTGCATCTTGTATTCTTGTTAGCTTATTCTGGTATATAAGAGTGTGGCTTATTTATTTTTTATTTTTTTATTTAACTCAGTTTATATGCACATATTTGTGTATGTATTTATTTTTGTGTAATTGTGTCTGTGCATGTGTAATTTCTGAGGTTTTGAAAAGAAATTAGGAAAAAATTGAACAATGATGGTTTGAGATTGGTATACATTTAAACCTTCATAAGTGAGCTTTCAACATATATAATTATAGGTATTTCTTATGTATGTTGAATGTTAGAATGTATTTAAGTATGTGACAT
Organism: Panax japonicus; assembly: GCA_020205505.1. NCBI lineage: Eukaryota > Viridiplantae > Streptophyta > Magnoliopsida > Apiales > Araliaceae > Panax > Panax japonicus. The sequence continues at coordinate 62,474,797 of CM035110.1, forward strand.
ATTTGAATCTGCAATGGGGTTGAAGATTTTTATTGTTTGTACAATGCCATCTTACTTAACATAGAATTGGATATTTGGATACGCTAATTTTTGGAATTCGATCCTAATAATGATTTGATGTTATATAGACATAACTTGTATTTTCTTACTTTACTGTAACCCTATCGTAGCAGGAGCTGCTTTGTTGGTTTTTATTCATTTCTTATTTTTGAGTAGCGGATTATATTTATTCCTTTTTGCTCTATGTTGTTCCAAAATTTGAATTATTTTGATCATTGTTTTGGGGGTTACAACACTTGGTGGAATTCCTTATAATATATTAGTGTATCTCTTGCCTAAACTTCATATTTCTGAAGAGTTGTAATTGCATTTATATATATTCAATAGAAGTATTCGTTGTTATTTGTTATTGTAATTTGTTTGAAATTTTCAGATGATGTCAAGAAGTATTTTAAACGATTTGCATATGGTGGATGATACAGACGAGCTTGACCTTGATGAACTTGAAGCAATTGAACATGAGAAAGAAGAGGGTGACAGTATTCCCACCCCCAACCCCACCCCCACCCCCACCCCTAATATAGAGACAAGTACAAAGAGTACGGGACATTCAGAAAATGTAAATCTGCAAAGAAAGAGGATGACACCTAGATCCAAGGATTTGACTAAGGGGCACTTCATTCCAGATAAAGATAATGATGGTAATGTCATCAAAGGTAAGTGTACTTATTGTGGAAAAGAATTAGCTGCTGATTCATCTTCAAATGACACTACTGCTTTAAGAAACCACTTTAGAACTTGTAAAAAAAATCCCATCAACATGGATAAAGTTTAACCCCAACTTGTAGGAATTAAAGAGGGTGAGGGAGGGGGAGGGAAGGGCATGTGAGATACACTCACCACTTGGAGGTTTGACCAAGAAGTTGTTAGGGCAACCGTTACTTACCATTTTATTGTAGATGAGCTTCCTTTCAAACATGTTGAGAAAGATGGTTTTAAATAACTTATGCAAGCTGCATGTCCTAGGTTTCTGTTGGCTTCACGTTTTACATTTGCTAGAGATTGCATTCATTTGTATGATAATGAGAAAATTAAGCTGAAACTGGTGGAAGAATGCATATCTTGATTTGATTTTTAAAGTAAACGTTCATGATTATATGTGAAGTCCTTCAAGGAATATATGTACAAGGACTTAGTGATAGATCAAAATTGTTAGGTTGATCTAAGCTTTCAATGTTATCATTTTGTAAATGAATGTATAAATAAAGAGATCAAAGATGTTAGGTTGATCTTTATCCTAAAATGTAATAGATAGGCTTCAAACAGATTTGCTGTCTAATGAGCTGAGCAAGAGTTTGCAGAAGCCAAGGAAAAATTGTAGAGCATCAGGGATCATAGTATGACTACCTTGAAAAGCTAACTCAGAGATCGTAGTGTGGTCCAGACGTTTGTCGAAGCCAACTCAGAGATCGTAGTGTGGTCCAGACGTTTGACGAAGCCAACTCAGAGATCGCAGTGTGCTCTTGGAAATGTAGAGTCTGCAAGACAAGCAAGTGAAGATCGTAGTGTGCCAGCCCTTAAGAGAAATCGTAGTGTTCTCGTTTGGTTGCATTCAGCACCAAGGTGGAAAAACACCACGATAAGAATCGTAGAGTATCATCTAGTTGTGTCAGAAGTTATGGGCCCTGATCATTTGTTCAAAGATAAAAACTTAACAAATGTGGAATGGGTTACAGACGTTGAAGTAATCGCCAGTCCCAATGGCATGAAAATATACTTAGTATGTAACAAAAAGACGTATTAAAGAAGCTAAGAAAAAGACCATGGGACAGAGGAAAACACCTTTTCAGGTGTTAGGTGAGAAAGCAGTCTGCTATGTCAGTGGGCCAGAATGCATTTCAGAAGATATGCAGAAAAGTCTCCATCAAAGTTCAGAAACGTTAAACGTATTAAATGCTTCAACGAATGGATTCAACAGGAAGATTTCAAAGATCACATATATGCAAGACATCTACAGATGATCAACGAAGGCAAGCATTGAACAAAACGCACAAGAACACTCAACGCTATACTCTACGATCTAAGAAAAAGAGAAAGCTTGCTCAGCTACTCAGTTCTTTCGAACAAGTGCTTAACAGCAACTGAGTAGCACCAATCAAGAACTCAACAACTACCAATCAATTAAAGTAAGAGTTCCAAGTCAGAAGGGCTTGAAGAGTTCTAAGTGAACTGTGAAGAGCCAAGTCTGCTGGACTTGTAGAGTTCAAGAGTGAACTAAGAAGTTCCTAGACTGCTGGTCTAGAAGGAATCTGTGAGTTTCAGAAAGTGTAAAAGACATCCTTAGTGGATTTCCTACACAAGGAGTAGAAGAGTGGACTAGGAGCTTTAAGTGCTCTGAACCACTTAAAATAGTTGTGTCTATTTCATTCTTGTTATAACTGCTATAACTGTTATAACTGCCTCACTCTCATTAACTCACTTTATCTAAAAGGGAGATCAAACAAATCTTAATTCTGCTATGTTTAAATCATTATCAAAACTGACTAAGAAAAATGAAAAGAATTTTAAATATCTATTCAACCCCCCTTCTAGATAATTATTGTGCCTCCGGGAACTAACAATTTGTATCAGAGCAGGTTCTACTATATAGCGTACAAAGCTTAAGCAGATCTAATGACACACTTACCAAGCGAATCAAAGACTGGAGGAGGCAACAAGCCACTTATGTGCAACAAAGATAAATTCGCCAACTGGAAAGTTTGGATGCAAGCATACATGGATTCAATAGATGAAGATCTATTTGAAACTGTTCAGAATGGGCCCTACGTTCCTACAAAGCTTGCACCAACTACAGACGATCCAAACCGAATACTGATCAAGGTTAAAGGAGAATGGACAGAAAATGAGAAGAGAGCTGTTCAACTCGATAAAAAGGCCAAGAACATCTTATTCTGATCCTTAGAAGATGATCTATTCGAAAATGTGGTCAACAGCAAAACAACAAAGGAGGTTTGGGAAGAATTGCTCATCATGGATGAAGGAACAAAAGAAGTCAGAGAAAATAAACAATCCCTCTTGACTCAGCAATATGAGATGTTTGCACACGTTCAAGGAAAAAACGTCACTGCCAGTTACGAGAGATTTAATGTTCTGCTCAACTCTCTACGAGCCTATGGAAAGATCTATCCAAACAAAGATCTAATCATAAAGTTTATGAGAGCCTTACCAAGAAAGTGGGATGCCAAAACCACTGCCATTAGAGAGTAAAAGAATCTACATGAAATGAATGTTCAACAATTATAAGGCAACCTACTTACATACGAACTGGAGCTGACTCAACGAGCAGAAACTCTGTCTGAAGGAAGAAAGAAGGATAAATGTGTTGCTCTCAAAGCAACTAAAAACACCTCCAAAGTCAACACTGAAGTTGACTCTGGCTATGATGAAGATGATGATGAGGACTTTGCAATGCTGGTGAAGAGACTCAGAAGGTTCATGCACCAAGGCAAAACCAGCAAGCCAAAGAAAGTCAGCAACTATAGCAGCCAGGAGCACATGAACGATCTATGCTACAATTATAAGAAACCTGACCACTTCATTGCTAACTACACCAAACCTCTCAGAGAAGAACTAAAGAAGAAATCAGATTCAAAGAAGGAATACAAAGGCAACAAAAGGCCTCAGAAGAGAGACAAAGGCCTTGTAGCCGGAGGATCGTGGAGTGACTCAGAAAATGACTCAACTCTAGAATCTGGAGATGATGAAGATCCTTAAATGACAAATCTTTCCCTGATGGCCAAGAAAGCAAAGGACAAACAGAACTCCAACATACATGAAGTAAGTATAGATGAGGTATTTGACTTCAACTCTCCTGATGTAGACATTGATGACTTAAGAACTGCATGGCATAACATCTGATCTGCATCAATATATGAAATGGTTTAGAGTTCTGACTAAGGACTATTCACTTCTTCAAAAGGAGAATGAAAAAGTTCAAGAAGAACTGGAAACAGCCCTTCTAAGTACTATTTCTCTCTCCAAGTTTGAAGTTTAGAATAAGCTCTTAAAACAGACCAATGAGCTCAATGTAAAAAGAGAGTCAAGTCTAACCTCTAAAATTGAGGAACTAGAAAAGACAATCTCTATATGGAATAAAACCTCTTCATCCATGGACTCCCTAATCTCTAGCCAGAGAAGTATCTCTGACAGAACAGGTTTAGGCTTTGGGGAATCTGCCTCAGAGCCATGTGTGGAAAAAATAAAGGAAACTAGCACTAGTAATGCTTCAAGTTTTAGTAGATGCATTATATTTGTGAAATCCTCATAGAAGAATGAGCCAGCCAAACCCTGCTCTACTGATTCAATCCATATTCCAAGAAGTAAGGGATCTCATACTGGCGTTTCAGAAAAGAGAATATTAACCTAGCCACTACTCACCAACCTCGAAGGATTGTAGAGTTAAGAAAGACCAACTCTACGAACCAACTGGGAAGGTACAGTAGAGGTAAGGTACACTCCTCACAAATCATGAAACACAAGGACACATGGAAGAAGGAAAATCATCTTAACAAAAGAATGACTAAAGATCCACAAAAGTCCAAATGGAGGAAGAATTCTCACACACACACAAACATGCATCATATTAGATGCTTTATGTGCTACAAAGTTGGCCACAAGGCTGCAAAGTGCCATTTTAATTCCATGCATATGAGACCCAAAATCAAGCAGATTTGGGTCCCCAAGGGTACTAACAAAGTAGGACCCATGCAAGTATGGGTACGAAAATGAAGGTTTAATGTTACCACAGGAAAAAAGCTCTATGATCACAACCTGGTATCTGGATAGTGGATGCTTAAGGCACATGACTGGGAACAAAGCCCTTCTGTCTAACTACATAGAGAAGGAGGGTCCCTCAGTCATCTTCGGAGATAACGACTCTGGCAAGACAAGAGGATATGGCTCAGCTGGAAATGGTGCAGTATCCTTCAGTAAAGTGGCCTATGTGGAAGGACTACAACACAATCTTCTAAGCATTATCCAACTCTGCGACAAGGGTCATCAAGTAACATTCCTCAACAATCAATGTCAAGTCTGAGACCTGAAGACATCTGTTGTAAAGTTAACCAGAACAAGAGAAGGAAATGTCTACACAGTAAATCTTGGTCAATTAAGCTCAGACGAGACAATATGATATTTGGCTAAAGCATCTGAAGAAATGAGCTGGTTATGGCATCGAAGACTGTCTCATCTCAACTTCAAGAACATGTCCAAACTAGCCTCAAAAGATCTAGTTGCATGCTTACCTAAGTTCAGCTTCGTTAAAGAAAAGTCGTACAATGCCTGTCAGCTAGGAAAGCAGACCAGAAGCTCATTCAAGAGCAAAACTACCAACTCAATTGACAAGCCCCTACAGTTGCTACACATGGATCTATTTGGGCCAATTCCAACGACGAGCCTTGGAGGGAAGATATACTCTCTGGTCGTAGTCGACGACTACACCAGATTCACATGGGTGTTATTTCTAACCTCAAAGGATGAAACAAGCTCCCAACTGATCAAGATGTTCAGGCTGGTGATGAACGAGAAAAGAGAAAAAATCAAGGCTATAAGGAGTGATCATGACAGAGAATTCGACTTCTCAGAAATGGACCAGTTCTGCACAGACAATGGCATCAGTCATAACTTCTCAGCTCCATAAACTCCTCAACAAAATGGAGTAGCTGAGAGAAAGAACAGAACATTGATAGAGGCTGGAAGAACTCTATTAGCAGCAACTCATCTGCCTGAATACTTGTGGGAAGAAGCTGTCAACACTGTATACTACACTCAGAATAGATCACTCATACACTCTACGATTAAGAAGACTCCCTATGAACTGTGGAAAGGAAGAAAGCCAAGTGTCAGCTACTTTCATGTATTCGGCTGTGTATGCTACATTTTCAACAATGGAAAGCAGTACTTGACAAAGTTTCAACCCAAGTCAGACGAAGGAATCTTTCTTGGATATGCCACAGACAGTAAGGCCTACAGAGTGTTCAACAAGAAAACATTGAGTGTTGAAGTCTCGATTCACATCATCTTTGATGAGATAGACTTAGACAAAATGGTGTTTCAAGACACCATGACTGACAGTTCAGACACTACGAATGAGGTCGTCGAGCTCAACACTACGATCGTAGTGCCAGATAGTGAAATCGTTGAACAAGGAAATGAGATCGTAGAGAGGCCTATGCTAGACAACGAATCTCCACACCAAGAAGAAGAAATAGATCTTGAGGATCTAAGATAAGAAGGCATAAGGACAGATGTCCCAATAGGAAACATATGGGCAAGAGATCACACTCAAGACTTAATCATTGGAGATCCGAGTGCAAGAGTCAAAACAAGAGCTGCCACCCAAAATGAATGTTTTTATCTAAGCTTCTTGTCACAAATGGAGCCTAAGAAAATAGAGGACGCTATGGAAGACTTCAGCTGGATAGAAGCCATGCAGGAAGAGCTTAATCAGTTTAAAAGAAGCAAAGTATGGAGATTGGTACCAAGACCAAAGAATCATCATGTCATAGGAGCCAAGTGGGTTTTTAGAAATAAGATGGATGAAGATGGAGTAATAACCAGAAATAAGGCAAGACTAGTGGCCAAGGGCTACTCTCAGGAAGAAGGCATTGACTACGATAAGACATTTGTACCTGTTGTCAGATTAGAAGCCATCAGAATATTCCTTGCCTTTGCTGCTCACATGAAATTCAAGGTCTTTCAGATGGATGTCAAAAGTGCATTCTTGAATGGTGAACTTCAAGAAGAAGTCTATGTAGAGCAACCTCCAGATTTTATCAATCTATCTCTTTCTAATTATGTCTATAGATTAGACAAAGCCTTATATGGTCTTAAAGAAACACCTAGAGCATGGTATGGAACACTAACTAACTTTCTTATTGAAAATGGGTTCACTAGAGATAGAGTAAATACCACACTATTTCTTAGAAAGCATAAAGATAAAATCTTATTAGTTCAAATATACGTTGATGACATTATTTTTGGATCTACTGATGAAAAGTTATGCAAGAGATTCTCCAAGCTTATGCATAGCAAGTTTGAAATGAGTATAATGGGTGAGCTGGATTTCTTCCTTGGACTGCAAGTAAAGCAAACTAATGAAGGAATCTTCATAAACCATGACAAGTACATTAAAGATTTACTTAAGAAGTATGGCATGGAATCAGTCCTCTCCCATGAAAACCCCAATTACTCCTGCAACCAAGCTTGACAAAGATGAAAAAGGTAAAAGTATTGATATAACTCAATACCGAGGTATGATAGGCTCTCTTTTATATCTAACTGCTAGTAGACCAGACATAATATTTGCAACATGCATATGTGCTAGATTTCAGGCTAATCCTAAAGAATCACATTTAACTGCAGTAAAGAGGATTTTCAGATATCTCAAAGGGACACCTCACTTAGAGCTTTGGTATCCCAAGGAGTCCTCATTTGAACTAACAGGATACATAGATGTTAATTTTGCAGGCAAAAAAATAGATAGAAAGAGTACCAGTGGCACCTGTCAATTGCTAGGAAACAGACTTGTGTTCTGGTTTAGCGAGAAGCAAAACTCAGTATCTACTTCAACTGCAGAAGCTGAATACATTGCTGCTGGCAGCTGTTGTGCTCATCATCCATTGCTGCTGGCAGCTGTTGTGCTCAGATCTTATGGATGAAAAATCAGCTAGCAGATTATGGGTTTGAATTCAAATCCATACCTATTCACTGTGATAACACAAGTACAATAGCAATAACTCATAATCCTGGTATGCATTCTAGGACTAAGCATATAGAAATAAGGTATCACTTCATTAGGGATCATGTGCAAAATGGAACTATATATTTATAAATATCCCTATTGAAAATCAACTTGCTGATGTCTTTACAAAGCCTCTAGATGAATCTAGGTTTAACAAGTTAATAAGTGAGCTAGGCATGCTTAACTTACAACCATGAAAAATATGCTCTAGTTTGTGCTAACTATACAGATATAAAGGCTATGTTTGAAATCATAGACATGATCAAAGGAAGTCCACGAACGTAGAGTTAAAGTGACATGACTCAAAAATCGCAATGCCAACTCAACGATAGTAGAGTCCCATCAACAAAACAAAGGAGTATCCTGTGATGATAAAGTTCAAAATAAAGCAATTTCTCTGATAAACGATTCAGGAACAAACCTAACCCTTGATTCACTCTATGAGGTTGGCCCTTCCTGAGTTACCTTAAACTGAGAAGATTGTTAAGTCAAAAGTTCATTACAAGGACTCGGTCAGACTCGACGATTGCAGTTCAGACACGACGATTGCTGAGCAGACACGACGATTGCTGAGTAGACATGACGATTGCAGAGCAGACTCGACGAATGTAGAGTAGACTCAACAATCACAAAGGCTACCTCAACGATCGTAGTCCTTCCTAAGGACACATTAGCTCAGAAGGAGCTAAGGGAAAATTAGTACAATCTTCCTCAGTCAGATTCGTAGAGCCAAGATGAATTCGACACCTGCCCCACTAAGCAAAATGGAGAGAGGAAAGTTACAAGTACAAATTAAAAACGCCTTTTTGAAATCAGAAGTTCTAAAGGCTCATCTCTCTCTTTCGCTCTACAAGTAGAAACCCTAAATTGCAAGAAAGTTCAGACAACCATACTCCTTGCAAAGAAATCAATGACAGCTTCCAACGTCATCTCAGGCTACAGACTCTGTTTCGATGAGTTCAAAATATCTGAACCCAAATTTCACAAGACTTTGTCATTAATAAAGAAGGATGGTCTCGAAGAGGCTCTGGGTACGGCCACACTGATCTACCCAAAGCTAGTGAAAGAATTCTACAGAAATGGTGTGTTCGAAAATGACGTCATCACTACGAAAGTCAAGGATATAGAAATCAAGCTGAAGGCCGAGGACATCAACCTAGCCCTAGGTTTCAAATCTGAAGGGTTTTCGTTCATTGATGGCATAGATTTCCATGAGGGACTTAAAAGGATGCATCACAAGAAATCTCGCACTGCCAAAGGATACAAGAAAAAGGAGTTTCCTCAGAGGTACGAATTTCTGGCTAACATTGTTGGAAAATGCATATGCTGCAAGAGCTCAGGCTAAGATTCTATAAATGAAGTAGAACTCAAGCTCATGACAGGCATCAGTTGTGGGATACAGTTTAACTATGGAGCCCTACAGCTTGGATGGATTGAAAAGTGGATTCTCAGCTCGAAGAAATCAAAAAGCTCTGGGAAGATGCTCTACAGGCGATTCATCAGTATCATTCTACAGTTCCGCTTGGGCAATAAAATTGAGGATGATGAAGGTGAACAAATAAATCCAAACAGAAGAATGACCAAGCAATTGTTCGAGAATTGGAAAAGGAATCCAACTGAAAACGTACGAATGATGTCTGAGTCCAGTGGTAGGACTGCTGATGCAAAGGAATCAGGGATTCCAGGGAATATGTCAGTTGTTAGGGAGACTGTAGAAATGAAGAATAAACCAACAAGGAAGAACCCATTGCCTTGGTCAGAAAAAGCAAGGGCAAGAGACCCTTAGCCCCGTCATTCTGCGTCGCTAAGGGTCTCTTTCCCTTCATACAATAAATCATAGAAACCCTTAGCCCCGTCATTAGGCTCATAGAAACCCTTAGCCCCATCATTCGGCGTCGCTAAGCATCACTTCTTCATGCAATAACTCATAGAAACCCTTAGCCCCATCATTCGGCTCTTGCTCGACGCTATTATCATCCCTTTCTGTATTCCACTGGAAGTATGAACCAGCAGCTTTGACTATCATGTTAGTACAGTTAAAGTTCTCGTCACCTCTGGATTCCGGTTCTGATTCATGTTTATCCAACCAGGTTTCCTCATGATAGATCCATGTCGTATAACCCTACTTGAACCCATACACAAATAAGTCATACATGACATCACTCCTTTTATTCCACACTTCCTTCACACACATCTTATAAGGACATCTAATCTCATCGCTGCTGACTTGCTCAAACGCAAAATTGAGAAACTGTTCAACCCCACTACAGTAATCAGAGCTTAGGCCACTCTTATCAGTGGCTACCCTATGTTCCATCCAACTTTGATTAACAGACATCTTGGACAACTGTCTACTATATATATGCAAAGTTAGACAAACACAATCAAGTCTCCAAGTTAATGTATATGCAAGCTTATGAGTTTCCTCCCACTCTAACGGGTCAGGCTTCTATCCCATTCCCGGATGTGTCGCCTCACTGATGCCAACAACTTGAACACATCTTTAAATTTTTCAGAAATTTCGGCAGCACCTCACCATGGTCTTCAAGTACACGAAATAGACTAACACATCGTAGTCTAAATATGCACCCGAAGAACATCAAGAGATATATACTGACCGGAAATTCAAAAAAATATAAATACATGCTCAAGTCGTTAACACCGACCTAAGTGAGATCGAAACATACAAGAACAGTCCCAAAACGGGGACTATTTGAGATTCACTCCTACTAAGTGAATCTCAAACGGGTTTCTAAGCTTCCTAAACTATAAGAAAAATATGCACGTGTCAAAGTAAGGATTATTTTTGTATAACAAAAAGAATACTAGCTTTTTATCAGGTCACAAACTATTATTATTATTTTTTTAAAACCCACCCATACCCCACCCCACCCCACCCCACCCCACAACAACAATTTATACACTGCAATATAATTTCTAAGATAGTAATCTTTTTTAAAAATATATATATTTTTTTTAAAATTAATAAATTGTCAATTTAGGAGTGGTGGAATGCTAATGATAATGGCATGACAAACTTGAGAACAATATGTCACTTTGTAGTACTATTAATACAATAAAAAATTATGAAAAAAGAGGCATATGAAACTCTTTTTTGTTGGTAAAATTAGGATATTGACCAATTTATTAAAAATAATAATAACCACGGTTCAGTCACTAACTCACATGATTCTCACAAGTCACATTAACAAAAGCAAGAATAAAATAGCCACACAAACCTAAAATGGAAAGAAAAAATATTACAAAGATTGCACATCTATGATTAGTAATATTAAACAAATAGCATATCGTAAGACTGAAATAGCATCATGCGTTTAGCATCATGATGCGTTTAGCTGAAATAGCATGATGCGTTTAACAAAATGACATAATATCCTTTAATATAACAATATAATTTCAATACCATGTCATCACCAATAACCTAAACACTAACTATATTTAAGAATAAATATTGGAAAAAATACTTTTAATAAATCTTAGAAACAATACTCTTTTTAATCTCACTTCCAGAAAGGAAGGAAGGAAGGAATATTTATTATGTGTAAGACCCCAACTTTTATGAATAAAAATGAATTTTCAATAAATATCATTTTTGAATATTATGAAATGAATTTGTTATAATATTATAGTTGTGGATAATATTTATAAATCTTGCAAAGTACGCAAGTTGTTATATAATATTCGATTGGTCGGGGAATATTCGTTTTAACAGGAAATATTCGTACGACGGCACAATCATTGGTGGACCCCACAACAGAATTATTGTCGGATTGAGAAAACGACAAAAATATTTTATTAAAAATAACGGCGGAAGTTTTACCATTGATATTGTTGAAGTACTCGGTAGTAAAAGTACAGTAATACGCGTGATTGCATAGTAGTACACGGTATTGATTATTAATGCTTATGTGAGAAGTCACATAGTTTTATTCAATTATTATCAATATTTTATATGTTTAAATCAATAATTGAGATGAAGAAGTTGTTAATATTATTATTTGTATTATTAACGATGTCTAGAAGTTCTGCCAAGAAGAGGTTTGGTCACCTAATTGCGCGCCAATAGGGAGAAATCCTTATTGGAAAGCCCCCTATTTCCTGGGAACGACCTGGTCGATTAATATTGTGAATTATAATAATGATGATAAATGTTGTTAAAAATATTGAGGGGATTTTTATGACGTATTAAAATTTTGCTTATTTTATGGACCCCCATTTATCCATTTTTCAAAATAATTGGTAGAAAGTTTTCATTATAAGATGTGGAACCCATATGTGATGATGACATATGGGGCCCACATGTTTATGACTTTGGGGGAGGTTGGCTGAGAATTTGATTCACGGGTTGTTGGATTATATATATATGTTATATTTTCTTAAATATATATATATATATATATATATATATATTATTTTATTTAAAAGATTTTGCTTTAAATATGGACCGTCCGATTAAAAGTAAATAAATCTGGATCGTTCATGAATTAGTTACTATGCATTCCATTCTTCTATAAATAGAAGCTCATTCCTTCATTATTTCTTACCAATTCACTGAAACTCTAGAGAGAGAAACTATAGAGAAAAAGAAGAAAAGTGTTCTGCTACTTCACCACTTCTATATCAAGTTTCTTTTATGGTAAGGGATATTATTTCTTTTGTATTCATGAAGAGAACTTTTGTTATTCCATTCTTCATTATTCTGTTGGAACATCCTGTCTATGGGTTTTACGCCGGACCTTGTTCCGTCTTTATTATTCTGTTGGAATATCCTGTCTGTGTGTTTTACGTCGGACCTGGTTCCGTCTTTATTATTCTGTTGGAATATCTTGTCTGTGCATTTTATGTCGGACCTGATTCCAGTTATTTATTATTCTATTGGAATAACTTGTCTATGCGAAGTACCGTATGCATGGTGATTTCTATTGTTATTCCATTATTTATTATTCTGTTAGAACATCCTGTCGGTGCGTATTACGCCTGACCTGGTTCCGTTATTTAGTATTCTGTTGGAATAACCAGTCTATGCGAAGTACCGCATGCATGGTGATTTCTTTTGTTATTCTATTCTTTATTATACTCAATTGGTTAAAGTTTTGACTTTTATACTCCATGAAATTAGTGGAATATCCTTGATATTTGCGCTTCATCCAGTATCTTTTCGTGGAAATATTCTTCTGAGCATTATTGAATTTTACTCTACAAAGAAGTATCATGTTGACAATTTGGACGTTATTAGTTCCTGAATAAATTAATTCTTGAACTTGTTTTATTGAATTCTTATATAATTGTCATCATCCTCATATTTATATTTTGTTGAAAGTCATCTGTGGCCTGTAGTGCATAGATGTACTTGGTATGATTATGACCAGGGATTATTCGGTGTAATCATAACCGTAATATTACAAATGATGTGATAAAAAGTCCTCATTGGCCCGTAGTGCATTAATGGACAGTTGTTGGCATGATCATGACCATTGATGAATACACGAATATCCTTGGCCCGTTTGCATGGATAATTTGTGGTTGTGATACTTATGAATATCCTTGGCCGTAGTGCAGGGGTGAGGTGGATTATTTATTAAGCTGAGTCCCAACGATAAAAGTGATGAAAAACCTTTTAAATCATAAAAGATAATAGATTTTATTCTCTACCTGACTCTTTTAATGGATTGCATGTTCCGCTGCAGTTAAACTTGATGTCTATTTTATTTTATCAGTTTAACACTGTTGGAGACTAATGATAATTTATTCTGCATTATCTTAGTCATAATATTTCTTACTGGGCTAGTTGAGCTCACCCTTTCTTTCACAGTTCTCTTCAGGAAATAAGAATGTAGCTGGGCTAGTCGGGGAACGAAGTGATGGTCCCAGATGGTGTCTTAGTAGTCATCACTATTCTATTAGATAGTGTGTTAATAAATGTAATGAGGTCTAAATTGAGTGTGGATATTATCTAGATGACAATATTTGTATTAAAACTCACAGCATGTATTTTGTCATATTTTACACGACTGTTGTATAATTAAGTTGTATTTGAATTTTGTACCATGTATTTGGCGACTCAAGGTGGGTGATGTATACTTATTTTGAGGGCGTCACAGTTGGTATCAAAGCGTAGGGATATGATCCCTGGCTGAGATGTGAGACAAGAACTAGGAGGGGAGAGACGGGGAATTCCTTCGCTAGTATGACCTACCTAAGTTTATTTGATATTTAATTGGTCGGTCAGAGTATAGGGATAATACATGATATGTTAATTAACCCTTGTTTTGTGGCAGCGTTGAAAATGGCATCCGAGAATGTTGAGAACATAATGGAGCACAGGAGACCGTTGAGTCTCCATACATCAATAATGAAGATAATGTACATCAGGAAGGTGATAATCCTCAGGCAAACAACAACACTGACCAAATGATGAACGATGGAATGTTTCTAGGCTTCATGCAATTCATGCAACATCAGGTAAAAGCGGCTCCTATCCAAAATACAGGTGGAAACACTGGCAACTCTCTGACGGTCACCGCTAAATAGTTCAAGGAGCTGGGACCACCGGAGGTTTTTGGAGAGCGAAAACCACTTAAGGCGGAGACGTGGATAAAATAGATCAACAAGATATTTGATGTCTTGGGTTGCTCTGAGGAGAAAAAGGTTCCCTTTGCCACCTTCATGTTGCGGGCAGAGGCAGATTACTGGTGGGAATCTGTAAAACGTATTCAACCTGCCGCACTAAAGATGTCTTGGGAAAAGTTTCAAGAACTGTTCAACGACAAGTACTTTCCTGAAAGTATTCATCACATGAAAGAGGTAGAGTTCATTAAACTAGAACAAAACAACATGACCGTGTCACAGTACGAAGCCAAGTTTGCCGAGTTGTCTCAATTTGCGTCCCATTTGGTTGATAATGAGGAGAGAATGACGCGAATATTTCTATGAGGTTTGAAACCCGAGATACGTCAATATCTATTCTCTCATAAACTGTGTTTGTATTCAGATGTTGTTAATAGGGCTCAGTTATTGGAGCGCGATAACGAGTCAACCCAACCAAAAGAGAGCAGCCGACAAAAATGATAATACCAGTGATAACAGTCATCGAAGCGGTGACAATAAGCGTGGAGGGAATTAACATGACAGAAATGGTAACCGCATTGGTGGTAATCATGGCCAAAGCAATAAGAATGGACATTTCAAGAAGAGGAGATTCAACAATGATGGAAAGACGTCAGCATCAGCACCTGTTATTAAGGAAGGAGAACGACCACCTATCATATGCTTCAAATACGGAGGGGAGGGACATATCCGTCCAAACTGTGCGATGTCATCCAAAGCATGTTATAATTGTGGAAGAGAAGGTCACCTAGCCTGATTTTGTCATTCACCGAAGACAAGCTCAGCTAGGATGGAGGCACAAAAGGACGCCCCAAAAAAGTCAAAGCCAGTAATGCAAAGGAGAGCATTTGTCGTGACCTCCCAAAAAGCAAGGAACCCGAATGAGGTCATCACGGGTAAGCTTATCATAAACTCTAGCGAAGTATATACCTTATTTGATACCGGTTCTACCCATTCCTTTATTTCTCATACTTGCGCTCAACGTTTAAATTTGACTCCGGAGAAATTGGACTTTGACTTATCAATTGAAACTCCGTTGGGAGAAACCTTCATTACATCCACTGTTTATAAGTCTTGTTTGGTTCAAATCGGTACCCTCACATTACCTGTCGATCTTATTTCATTGAAAATACTTGTATTTGTCGTAATTCTAGGGATTGATTGGTTAACCACTCATCATGAAAAAATTAATTATTTTCGTAAGGTTGTTAGCTTTCATATTCCTAATTAACCTATAATGAGAAATCAAGCAACGAAACCATTAAAATCAATCACTGTCATCTCAAGCCATAAAGTTATTCGTTTATTAAAAAACGGATGTCAAGCTTTCTTAGCTCATGTCACGGATCTAAACAAAAATACGTCAGTTTTGAATGATATTTCTATTGTTAATGAATTTCCTGACGTATTCCCTGAAGAACTTCCTGGCCTACCCTCAGAGCATGAAATTGAATTTTGTATTGACCTTGAACCTGGTACAAAACCTATTTCTAAAGTCCAATATCGAATGGCTCCTATTGAACTTCAGGAGTTAAAGACCCAATTGCAGGAATTGTTAGACATCGGTTTCATTCATCCTAGTACTTCTCCTTGGGGTGCTTCTGTTCTATTCGTGAAAAAGAAAGACGGGAGTATGCGACTTTGTATTGATTATCGGGAGTTGAATCATGTCACCATCAAAAATAGGTACCCATTGCCACGTATTGACAGCCTGTTTGACCAGTTGTAAGGTGCCAAATTCTTTTCAAAGATTGATCTTCGTTCCGGATATCACCAATTGAAGATTAAATTTGATGACATTCCAAAGACGGCTTTAAGAACTCGGTACGGGCATTATGAATTCCTAGTCATGTCTTTTGGATTGATTAATTCTCTTGTTGCCTTCATGGATATGATGAACCGAGTATTCAAGGAATATTTGGATCACTTTGCGGTCGTCTTTATTGATGACATCCTTATTTATTCAAAAAACCGTGAAGATCATGAGCAACACTTGAGGCTGATACTCCAAAAGCTTCGTGAATATAAGCTTTATGCCAAGTTAAAGAAAAACGAGTTCTGGCTTGAGGAAGTAGCATTCCTTGGGCACGTGGTATCAAGTCATGGAATATCTATTGACCCAGCAAAGATTGAAGCTATTCAAAGCTGGGAGCAACCTAAATCTGTGACCGAAATACGTAGCTTTCTTGGCTTAACTGGTTATTATCAGAGATTCGTAGAAGGGTTTTCTCGAATCGCTACTTCCTTAACACAGCTGACTCGAAAAGATACAAAATTTGGATGGAACGAGGAATGTGAGAAGAGTTTTCAAGAACTCAAGAGAAGACTCATTTCAGCACCTGTTCTGACAATACCATCTGGCTCGGAGGGATTTGTCATCTACAGTGATGCTTCGGAAAAAGGGTTAGGATGTGTTTTTATACAGCACGGGAAAGTCATAGCCTATGCCTCTCGACAACTCAAAGAATATGAGAGGAATTATCCTACTCATGATCTAGAGTTGGCAGCTGTTGACTTCGCACTTAAAATTTGGAGGCATTACTTGTATGGGGAGAAAGTGGAGATCTTTACGGATCATAAAAGCCTCAAATATTTCTTCACTCAAAAGGAACTAAACATGCGACAACGATGTTGGCTTGAACTGTTAAAAGATTATGATTATATCATCCAATACCATCCTGGAAAAGCGAACGTGGTAGCTGACGCATTGAGTAAAAGATCATATGCGGGTACGAGTGCGATATTGTCAACGCAAAGGCCCATTTTGTATGACTTGCAAAGGATGGAGATAGAGATAAAGACTCCAGGGACCCAAGTGATGATAGCGAATATACTAGTAGAACCGACTTTAATCGATAAAGTTAAAGCTGCTTAAGCTACAGACCTGGAGCTGATGCATATGAGGAAGAAAGTACAAGAAGGTGCTATGCCGGAAGCAAGAATCTATGAAGAAGGAATACTTTGAGTCAACTCCAGACTTTGTGTTCCTAACGACCCTGATTTAAAGTATAAAATCATGATGGAGGAACACAACACACCGTTTGCAATCCATCCTAGGAGTACCAAAATGTATCATGATCATCGACATACATTTTGGTAGGGCAATATGAAGAGGGGGATATCACTGTTTATCTCAAGGTGTTTAACTTGTCAACGAGTCAAGGCAGAGCATCAAGTACCAAAAGGTCCATTGCAACCACTTGAAATTCCTGAATGGAAGTGGGAGCACATCACCATGGATTTCGTTACTGGTCTTCCCAAGGTTTCTTAGGTTATAGATGCAATTTGGGTTATTGTTGATAGATTGACCAAGTCTGCTCATTTTTTACCTATACGAGAAACTTATACACTTGAACGTCTTGCTCGTATGTACATAAACGAGATTGTAAGACTACATGGTATGCCAGTATCCATAGTTTCTGATCGAGACCCAAGATTCACTTCACGATTTTGGGTTAGTTTGCAAAAAGCTATAGGCACGTATTTATGATTTAGTTTAGCATATCATCCTCAGACGGACGGACAATCAAAGAGGACTATTCAAACTCTTAAAGATTTATTAAGACTCTGTGTCCTTAAATTCAAGGGAAGTTGGGACAAGTTCGTACCGTTGGTGGAGTTTTCCTACAACAACAGTTATCAAGCAAGTATTGACATGGCTTAATTCGAAGCGTTGTATGGAAGAAAGTGTCATTCTCCAGTATGCTGGGATGAGTTGGGTGAAACAATGTTGTTGGGACCAGATTTGGTACGTATGACAACGGAAAAGATTCAAACGATCCGACAACGTATAAAAATCTCATAAGACTGACAAAAGAGTTATGTTGATCTTCATCGAAAGGACGTGGAATTCAATATTGGAGATCATGTGTTGTTACGTGTTGCTCCATTGAAAGGAAAGCTCAATCCTCGATTTATTGGCCCATTTTTAATCCTCGATCGATTAGGGACTGTAGCCTATAGACTCGCTTTACCGCCAAGTATGTCACGTATTCATAACATTTTTCATATATCCATATTACGTAAATATGTGAAAGACCCGAACCACATTATTGAGTTAGAACCGGACGAAATATCGGAAGATTTAATGTATGAAGAGGTTCATGTTCAAATCTTGGATAAGAAGGAACATATTCCACGCTCCAAGGTTATACCTCAAGTCAAAGTGTTATGGAGGAACCACGATATTGAGGAAATGACCTGGGAGTTAGAATCTGAAATAAAATCAAGGTATTCTTACTTTTTCGACATACCAGGTACGTATCCTAATTTTGAGGGCAAAATTTCATAAGAATGGGAGATTGTAAAACCCCAACTTTTATGAATAAAAATGAATTTTCTATAAATATCATTTTTGAATATTATTAAATGAATTTGTTATAATGTTATAGTTGTGGGTAATATTTATAAATTTTGCAAAGTACGCAAGTTGTTATATAATATTCGATTGGTCGGGGAATATTCGTTTTAACAGGAAATATTCGTACGATGACACAATCATTGGTGGACCCCATAACAAAATTATTGTCGGATTAAGAAAACAACAAAAATATTTTATTGAAAATAACGGCGGAAGTTTTACCGTTGATACTGTTGAACTACTCGGTAGTAAAAGTACCGTAATACGTGTGGTTGCATAGTAGCACACGGTATTGATTATTAATACTTATGTGAGAAGTCACTTAGTTTTATTCAATTATTGTCAATATTTTATATGTTATTAAATCAATAATTGAGATGACGAAGTTGTTAATATTATTATTTGCATTATTAACGATGTCTAGAAGTTCTGCCAAGGAGAGGTTTGGTCACCTAATTGCGCGTCAATAGGGAGAAATCCTTATTGAAAAGCCCCCTATTTCCTGGGAACGACCTGGTCGATTAATATTGTGAATTATAATAATGATGATAAATGTTGTTAAAAATATTGAGGGGATTTTTATGACGTATTAAAATTTTGCTTATTTTATGGACCCCCATTTACCCATTTTTCAAAATAATTGTTAAAAAGTTTTCATTATAAGAGGTGGAACCCATATGTGATGATGACATATGGGGCCCACATGTTTATGACTTTGGGGGAGGTTGGCTGAGAATTTGATTCACGGGTCGTTGGATTATATATATATGTTATATTAATTTTGTTTTATATATATATATATATATATATATATATATATATATATATATATTGAAAGGTTGGCAAGTGGATTCACGGGAGGCATCCCGTGATTTTCTTATATATATATATATTATATTTTATTTAAAATATTTTGCTTTAAATATGGACCGTCCAATTAAAAGTAAATCATTCTGGACCGTTCATGAATTAGTTACTATGCATTCCATTCTTCTATAAATAGAAGCTCGTTTCTTCATTATTTCTTACGAATTCACTGAAACTCTAGAGAGAGAAACTATAGAGAGAAAGAAGAAAAGTGTTCTGCTACTTCACCACTTTTATATCAAGTTTCTTTTACGTTAAGGGATATTATTTCTTTTGTATTCATGAAGAGGACTTTTGTTATTCCATTCTTCATTATTCTGTTGGAACATCCTGTCTGTACGTTTTACGTCGGACCTGGTTTCGTCTTTATTATTCTGTTGGAATATTCTGTCTGTGCGTTTTACGCCGGACCTGGTTCCGTCTTTATTATTCTGTTGGAATATCTTGTCTGTGCGTTTTATGTCGGACCTGATTCCGTTATTTATTATTCTTTTGGAATAACCTGTATATGCGAAGTACCGCATGCATGTTGATTTCTGTTGTTATTCTGTTGGAACATCCTGTCGGTGCGTATTACGCCTGATCTGGTTCCGTTATTTATTATTCTGTTGGAATAACCTTTCTATTCAAAGTACCGCATGTATGGTGATTTCTTTTGTTATTCTATTCTTTTTTATACTCGGTTGGTTAAATTTTTGACTTCTATACTCTATGAAATTAGTGGAATATCCTTGATATTTGCGCTTCATCCAGTATCTTTTTGTGAAAATATTCTTCTGAGCATTCTTGAATTTTACTCTACAAAGAAGTATCATGTTGACAATTTGGACGTTATTAGTTCCTGAATAAATTAATTCTTGAACTTGTTTTATTGAATTCTTATATCATTGTCATCATCCTCATATTTATATTTTGTTAAAAGTCATCTCTGGCCTGTAGTTCATAGATGTAGTTGGTATGATTATGACTAGGGATTATTTGGTGTAATCATGACCGTAATATTACAAATGATGTGATAAAAAGTCCTCATTGGCCCATAGTGCATTGATGGACAGTTGTTGGCATGATCATGACCATTGATGAATACACGAATATCTTTGGCCCATAGTGCATGGATAATTTATGGTTGTGATACTTATGAATATCCTTGGCCGTAGTGCAAGGATGAGGTGGATTATTTATTAAGCTGAGTCCCAGCGATAAAAGTAATGAAAAACCTTTTAAATCATAAAAGTTAGTAGATTTTATTCTCTACTTGACTCTTTTAATGGATTGTATGTTCCGCTGCAGTTAAACTTGATGTCTATTGTATTTTATCAATTTAACACTGTTGGAGACTAATGATAATTTATTTTGCATTATCTTAGTCATAATATTTCTTACTGGGCTAGTGATCTCACCCTTTCTTTCACAGTTCTCTTCAGGAAATAAGAACGAAGTCGAGGCTAGTCGGGGAACGGAGTGATGGTCCAAGATGGTGTCTTAGTAGTCCTCACTATTCTGTTAGATAGTGTGTTAATAAATGTAATGAGGACTAAATTGAGTGTGGATATTGTTTAGATGACAATATTTGTATTAAAACTCACAACATGTATTTTGTCATATTTTACACGATTGTTGTATAATTAAGTTGTACTTGAATTTTGTACCATGTATTTGGCGACTCAAGGTGAGTGATATATACCTATTTTGGGGGCGTCACATTATGTACACAAGCAAAATCAATAGTAGTAGAAGAATAAAAACTTTTGTTTGAAACATAGAATAAAAACTTTTGTTTGAAACAGTGTATAAAATTGGATTTTGAAGAAAGATAGATTAGCCCAAACTTAAATAAGTAATGATAAAGTAAGGGGTGGGTTAGTTACTTAAATAATACTATATCCTATTCTCTATGTGGCCTCAAGTTTGCATATAAAAATTCCATTTCCCCCATTATGCTGTTTATCCTAACATAACATAAGCAATCATGAAAGCAGCTGTAATGGAAGAAAATTAAACAATGGACTCAAAGTGAAAATTACACAAATAACATATCGTAAGACTGAAAGAAAAAATTTCAAGATGCAATGGAGTTTGAGAATTTATACACTGCAATATAATTTTTATGTAAACTTGCAAACATTTTAAATCGCAATAAGGTCTTGCACACTGCAAATACACTGTAATATTCTGACTTAAAATTTTCATGTAAACTAGCAAACATTTGAAATAGTAATACACTGCAATTGATATTTGGGGGAAAATTAAAATTGGGAAGACATTACCTTGCTCAGTCAAGAGATGACGACGACAGAAAGAGAGGCGGTGATGGCAAGAGAGGACGACGACCGCAAGAAAAGGCCATTGGGTGACGGGAAAGAGCAGCCTGCAACGACGCGAGGAAAAAGGAGAAATATGAATAGCAGAAATGAAAAAAAAATCTAAGTTACTGAAAGTAAATAAAAACCCATTCTCGACGGCACTCAATACCAACGGCAAAGGCCGTCGCCTATGCCCTTTTCCCACGCCCGCCAAAAATTCCCACCAAATTTAGGCCTGGGAAGGGTCATTCTCGACGGGGACCATTTACGACGGCTATGCCGTCGATAATGATGTTATTAGTGATGGGGATATTGTCGTCGCTAATGATGTCATCGCCAATGACCTGTTTTCTTGTAGTGAGAAAGCTAAAGGCTAGAATGATAGAAGAACCCCAAGGATCTACCACTGATAAACCTGTCGAGTCCTTTGACATTGAGACTCGAAGGATCCTAAGAAGAAAACAACAACAGGCTGAGGTAGATGAAGATAGAGTTACCATATCACAGCTGTTGAAGAAGAACAAAATCAGTCACAAATCTAAGAGGCCATCTGTCTCTTCGATCGTATAGTCTCTACCGATCGTAGAGTCTCTACCGATCGAAGAGACTAAACTGAACACCTCAAGCAAGGAAGTTGCTGCACTAGATGTTTTGGCTGATCAATAGAACAAAGATGAAGCTCAAGGAAGTCATGAGGCTGTGGCTCAGCCTAGAAAACCAAGACGAAAATTGGTTAAGAAGTACATCCTTATCAAGAAAAGGTACTCAAAGAGGAAGACAAAAAGATGGCTGCTGAAAAGGAACTATCCAAAGAAAGCCAAAAGGATAAAGCTCAAGCTGAGGGGGAGATACCTGAAGTTCTCACCCTAGAAAATACTCCAGCTGAGGGGGAGCTACTAGTCCTACAGAAGAATGATCATGTTGAGGGGGAGCCTCATGATGTCTCCATGACAGAAGAAGCTATTCCTGCAGAAAATGAGGGAGAACCATAGCAAGAACAAAATGAAACCATTGATGTAGTGGAGTCCTTGAACGAAGACAAAAAAGAGGACGAAGATGATGAGGTCAAGATCATAGCTGTGGGCATTAATGGGTATAGAAAAGCTAACTAAAAGTAACTATTCTCCTATCTAACCATGATGCCTTTTCATCAAGCTCAAATTCTAAACTCCTGGAATCATATGTTCTGGAGCTTCAAAGAATATCCATCCATCTCTGTTCTAGCTCATGGGTTCCCAGGCAACTTCAACTTTGCCAAAAAGTTACTCACAAATAACGCTTCTTCAACGAATGAGCATGATGTACTATCTATCCCAAACCTCTTCAGAATTAATCACTTTCCATCACCATCCTTCAGTCAATTTTATGAATTCCCAAGATGGTTGGAAGTGATCCTACATTCACTAAATCAATTCCCAGTTTCAGAATCCCAAAATTCTGCAACAGATGAACCAAATATGCCCAACTTCATATTGGCCCCAACTCCTCTCATCTCTACGATTACTGACTCTAGCCCCATCGTAGAGTCCCTCGCTCAAATCGTAGAGCCACCTACTCCAGACACCCAAACACAGGCTCCTCCATCTGATATTCCCTCCTCATCAACAAATGAATACTTCAACCTTGATATTTCCCTCTACTCATTACAAGATCAATACAAGAGAACACCCCATTCTTCACAAATTCCCCAACTTAATGAACTTTTTTCAAAACTGCCCACCAAAACCAATTTATCAGAAATGTCCAAGAAAGTGATCAAGGAAATCGATGAAAGTATTGAAGAACACACTGAACTCATTCAAATGAGATTAACAACAATGATCAGTGCTTCAAATAGTCTCCCAAGCACCCTAAGCTCTGAGCTCACTAAAAAGCTTAAGGAGATTATCAAGGAAATGATTAAGAGCATAAAGGACAAGGATGACATTCACTTTCTCGCAGCCAAAAGACACAGGGATGTTGTTCTTGTCTTACAGTCCACTCGAGAAGCTCAGAATAAACTTATGATGGAGGGCTTCTTCAATCTGCAAACTACCGTAAAAGAATTCCAACAATTTTATGTCAGCCAAGGACAACAAACTGACAATATTCTAGCCGTCCTTCAATAAAGGGAAGCTCGATCCGATGCTCTGATCAAAGAAAATTGAGAGGACATTGCTCAAACTCAAAGTCAACTCAATGAGCTCGTCCAAGGAGTGACTCACCTATTCGAAGATATTCGAACCTTTGATGCTGACATAAAGGGGGGAAATAAAGGGAAAGAAGTTCAAGACAAGGGTAGAGGTAGAGGTCAATCTTCAAGGAATCCTCCTGCAAGGTAATTCCATCAACATACCCCACGATCCGGCCATCAGACCCAATGATTTGATCAGCAGGAAGTTTTAATAGCTCAACCAATAAGGAGTCTAGGGCCAACTACCAGCTCACAAAATGTAATCGCCACAGGCCTAAGAATGTCAATTGGAGATCCTACATTCATGAATTGGCATGATCATAATCCTAGGCTAAGCCCAAGTGAGCAGGAAGATCTAACCAGAAGAGAAGAAGCAAGCAGGAAAAAAAGAGCTGAGGAGTATGCCAATCCTCCACGCAAAAGATCAAAGAAATAGAGATAAATTGAAACTTAAATTCTTATTGATGTAAAGCTTAACTGTAATATCTATTCTTCAAACATCAATAAATTCATGTTTATTCTCTAGAAATTTCAGCTGCTCACTGAAATATTAAGTCATATTTACTTTCTAGCAATTACATCTAGATTTTGATAATCATGACAACAAATCTCCTTAGTTATGTCAACATCAAATAGTGGGAGATTGTTGGAAGAATGCATATCTTGATTTGATGTTTAAAGTAAACGTTCATGATTATATGTGAAGTCCTTCAAGGAATATATGTACAAGGACTTAGTGATAGATCAAAATTATTAGGTTGATCCAAGCTTTCAATGTTCATCATTCTGTAAATGAATGTATAGATAAAGAGATCAAAGATGTTAGGTTGATCTTTATCCTTAAAAGTAATAGATAGGCTTCAAACAGATTTGTTGTCTAATAAGCTGAGCAAGAGTCTGCAGAAGCCAAGGCAAAATCGTAGAACATCAAGGATCGTAGTATGACTACCTTGAAAAGCCAACTCAGAGATCGTAGTGTGGTCTAGACATTTTTCAATGCCAACTCAAAGATCGTAGTGTGGTCCAGACATTTGCCGAAGCCAACTCAGAGATCGCAGTGTGCTCTCGGAAACGTAGAGTCTGCAAGACAAGCAAGTGAAGATCGTAGTGTGTCGGCCCTTAAGAGAAATCGTAGTGTTCTCGTTTGGTTGCATTCAACACCAAGGTGGCAAAACACCACGATAAGAATCGTACAGTATCATCTGGCTGTGTCAGAAGTTGTGGGACCTGATCATTTATTTAAAGATAAAGTCTTAACAAATGTGAAATGGGTTACAGACGTTGAAGTAATCACCAGTCCCAATGGCATGAAAATATACTTAGTATGTAACAAAAAGACGTATTAAAGAAGCTAAGAAAAAGACCATGGGATAGAGGAAAACACCATAATCTTAATATTACAGACGTTGCTACTAATGATGTTAATGTTTCCACGAGGACCACGACTCAACTTAATTAATGAGGTAAATTCATCTCTCGATTCATTAATGCAACATAATCTTATTATGACTAAAATTAATATTTTAATCGTCATGACACATGTTTCCCCCTTAAATTTGCGTACAGTTGTTCTACAAGATAGTTGTTCTACAGTTGTGTTATTGGTACTATGATTACATATGTATAAAGTTCTGTGGCTATAATTTTTTAAATATTTTTTGTATTTTAGATTGATTTCTAAATTCTAATTATAGTTCTTAAAGAAACTGTGCAGTATTTCTCTCTACCAGAAAGATAAAGTTTTTTTTAAAATTTAGATTGTCTCCTCCAGTTTGCTTTTACGAGAATTGCATAGGTATTTGCGGTTATATAATTACTTTTGATCTCATTAGTGCCAATTTATGGTTTCTTTGAAGTTGAGTGGAATGCCCTTTCTCCACTATATTTCCTTTTGCTCTCTATGTTTTGATCTCATGACTTTATTAGGTTTATTGGTGTTGTCTAGTTAGTCCATTGTAATTTAAGGATATTTTTCCAATCTGCAAATTTATGTAATGATTATGAATACTTCTAATATCTTTTAAGTCGATCACTTTTTGATTTTATAAATGAACATCACCAACTCGAACTCACAGAAATAGTTGTGCCTTTTATTTATCTTCATTGGGATTGGTCTAATAGTTTGAATATTTGGATTGTTTCTTGGTTTGGTGAAGGCATGGCTATTTCATAAGTTTTACTTACTTTGTCAATATAATGAGCAAGTGTCTATTGTCTTACATGCTGCCAAGTGTCAAGTGGCAAATGATCATTTCTTTCATTTATATTTGTCAACAGCAACAACAACAACTAGCAAGTGGTAGGAGGAGGTTCAAGCAGTAAATGGGCATTGTAGGAACTCAACAGCAGGCCAGCAGCAGTAGCAACAACAAATGGGCAACAGCAGTCAGCAGCAACTTCAAGCATTTTGGCCAGCAGCAGCAGCTTCAAGCTTTCATATGTCCATAATTTATGTTTATGGATTATGTTTATTGTGTTAATCATTGTAGGAACTGTGTTGTTGTTTATGGATTATGTTAATGGATTGTAGGAACTGTGTTGTTGTTGTTGTTTATGGATTATGTTTATGGATTGTAGGAACTGAACTGGATTGTAGGAATTGAACTAAACTGTTTATGGATTATGTTTAAATTCGGTTATTAACCGAATAACCTATTCGATTATTCGGTTATTACAAATTTCGGTTACTTGTTCGGATAGCTAAAACAACACGTATTCGGGTTTCAGTTATAACAGAATTTCTTGTTCGGTTCAGTTAATAACCTAATGCTCACCCCTATTACACGCGTGTGCAGTTGATGAATCGATTGCAAGTGTATATTGTGACATTAAAATATTATGAAAACGTTTTTAAAGATAAAATATTTCTTCAATAAAAGGCTTAAAATTTTCAATTCTTCAACTCCTTTTATTTTTCTAATAGAAAATTGAAAGTTATTTTAATACTGTGTTTTTGAGTTTGGAGAGAAGGAAAGAAAATGGAAAGTGTAAGAGGGGAAGGGATGAGAAGCGGGGGCAGATCCAGAATTTTTTCCAGCAGGGCCGGATTTTAACTAATTTTTTTGTCCAAGTTAAATAAAAAAAACTTGAACTAATCATAATATTATTTAATCATAATAATGTTTACAAATTTCAATAAATATTCATAATCCAAATTAAAAAAGGAATTTCAAATAAAAAACATTTAAATACAATTTAGAAACTTACTTTGGTTACTTGTCATAGTTCAATTTGAATTATTTCTCAAATGTTCAAAGTCTCAAACCAAATTTATTTCTTATATTCAAACAAAACCATGAATTAAGTTCAAGCATAAACTAGTTTTAGTATTTTTTTATAAGTTTCAAATAAGTTTTACTTGAAATAAGAGAAACAAACATTTCAAAATTTATACTTAGAATACCAAAAATTATACAGGGTCCATTAGTTAGATGCAGGGAAGTAAAATGATTATATCAACTAGAAATGAGGGGCTGCTAAAGGCTCATAATCATTTTTTATTTTTCATTTCTTATTATAAAATAAGGCAAAATCATTGTAAGTTATCACAATAAAATTAAAGACAAAAATTACTCAACAAAAATAATCCCATTTTCAATTGAAGATCAAACAACTCAAAAATAAAAACTCAATTACACCAAACAAAAAGTAACCACATTCACCCAAATCAATAACAAAAAAAAAAATCAAACTTGAATCAAACAATCTCTCACAGTTCACACGCTGACATTCAAAACCAAAACTTATACAAAAAATACTTCTAAGATTTCACCATACTTTAAAATAAGAAGATTTTTGTACTTGTATTTAGAATTGGTTTATAATTTTATTTTACCCTCTCCAAATTTAACTCTTCCATTAATCTGCCCCCTAAAATTTATTAATTTACATATCTATCCTACCCCTATACCTATATAAAAAAATCCAGCAGGAGCAGTTGCCTATGCTTCCCCCAATACAGATTCGCCCCTGATGACAAATGAGTATAGCTTTCCTTTATCATGTTTGTGAGTTTTATAAAGAAAGGGATGTGACAACCCAGATTTTTTGAAGTTATTAAATAAGAATTTAATAAATAAAATTCTTATTATGAGATGTATCTATTTTAGATTATGTGGTTTGGTGAGCTCCTTCACTCTCGGTCACCGGCCCCCCCTACCCACTCCCCCTGCCACCGTTCCCCCCACCACTGCCTCCCCCAGCCAGCAGTTCCCCCCACCCGGCCCCACCCCCTCCCTTTCCCCCGGTTTCCATTATGTCTCTCATTCTCTCTCACTCTCACTCCTTCATTCTCGGTCACGGTCCCCCCCACCACCCACTCCCCCTTCCACCGTTCCCCCCTCCACTGCCTCCCCAAGCCAGCAGTTCCCCCCAGCCGGCCCCACCCCCTCCCTTTCCCCCGGTTTCCCCCACCCCCTACACAGTCATCCCGACCCACCCCCCTCCATAGTACCCCCACCCCAACGAAGGCGTAGAGGCTGCTCTGTTCACCTCTGGCTAATTTTCATCCTCGTTCAAGGTAAGTGCTTCCTAATTTATTTTAGGGTTATATATATGGTATTTGATATTATTGTTGAAATTTGGATATATTAGGTAGTTGTCAATATAATTGCTGAAAATTGGATAAATTTGTGAGTTATTGATATATACATTTGATATGATTGTTGAAATTGAAATTTGTGAGTTATTGATATGATTTGATATACTTAAATTAGAAATGGAGTTGTTGTTTTGTTGCTGAAATTGAGAAGGGCATTGTTTAAATTGATATTAAGTACTTTTTGGGTTTATTTTGTTACAGCTTCTGTAAGTGTATATCAGTATTTTGTTTGATATTTCTGACTGAATTTCCCACTGAAATTCTGTCAGAATTTTTGAGTTACAAAATTTGTAGGCCCTACAAACTATTATATATATATATATATATATATATATATATATATATATATATATATATATATATGTTACTTAATTTTCTAATACTAAAATTCAGTAATTAAGTAGAATAAACTTAATTAGTTTTCGACTAATAAAATAAAACAAAACAAAAATTTACTAAAATAATATATAATAAAAAAAGAAATAAAATTAAATTAAGTAACTTAATTAAGTAAATATAGTAAATGAAATAAATATAATTTAATAAATGGATTAAATTAAATTTAATAAAATAAAATGATAAATTAAATTAAATAGAACAAATTTGATTTAATTTAATAAATAAATTAAATTTAATAAAAAAATATTTAAAAATATATAATATAATACAAGTAAAATAAAATTTAATAAATAATAAAAATAATAAAATAAAATAAATGTAATAAAATTTAATTTAATTAAAATAATTTAAATTAAATTAAATTTAAAATATTTTAAATTTAACGAATTTAATTTAATTTTAAAAAATTTAAAAATTATATAATATAATACAAAATAAAAAAATTTAAATAATAAATTAAATTAAATTAGAACTTATATAATATAATACAAAATATAAAATAAAATATTTGTATATATTGTAGTGTCTAATTACGTCTGTATAAGTATTGTATAACATTTGTATATATTGTAGTGTCTAATTGCGTCTGTATAAGTAATGTAAATTATATTGTTTATTATTTATGGAACATTAGCTTATATTTGTAATTGGTTAGTTTATAATACGTTTTTGTGGATATTTGAATGTGAATGTGAATGATAATGAGTTGAAGTTTACGTTTTAGTGCTATGTTGCATATTTGAATGTGAGATACATGTTTATATTACTGTGTATTGGGTTGTGACAAGTTACAGGTACATTAATGGATTTAAACACCTGAAAACTGAACTTTTAAAATCTGTATTTAAAAAAAATAGTTAATTCCGATGGAATAAGGTATTCCCGACGGAACTTCCCTCATATTTAACAAATAACCAATATTTAATAAATGCCAAAATATTCTAATTTTTAGTGGAAAATAAGTTAACTCCGACGAAACATATCCATCGGAACCACGTTATCTCCGACGCAAATTCCATCGGAGTTAATAATTAGTCATTTTTAATAAATACCGGTTTAATTTAATTTTCAGTCAAAAATAGGATAATTTCGAGGGAATATGTCTGTCGAAAAAGGGTATATTATACTCGACGAAAAGTTTCGTCCTATATATTCAGTCGAAGATAGTTTATGTTCGACGAAAATCCGTCGAAGATAATAAAGACCCGACTGAATTTTTGACGGATTTTATCTTCAACGCGAATATACATGACCGAATTTCTGATGGATATTTTCGTAATAATCTATTTTCGACTGAATAGGCTTAGGTCTGACGGAACATTCCGTCGGAGTTAAGCTTTTTTTCTTATAGTGTGTTTTGAATTAAATTCATGAATAATGTGAGTAATTCACTTAATTTAAATAGTGAATTAATATAATTGTTTTAATAAAATGTGAAGGTAGTATATTGCTATGTTAATGTATTACAATACTCAATTTCGTAAATAGTAAAATATTTATTAACTGAAATAAATATTTTAGTTGAAATATTAATGGAATAAAATGGATATTCAATGAAAATTATTAGAGAATAATTTATTTAAGTATGATAATATTGATTAAATGATTTTATAATCAGTGCGTAGTTTATTACGCTAATGGAATGGAAATATTCTAATTTAATTAAATAATTAAATTAGAGGTTTAATAATTTGTTAAACAAATTATAATTATATTAGCTAATTAAATATTGTGTTGGCTGAATAAAGATTATAATTTAATTGGGTAATGTGTGATATGAGTACTATAGGATAAGAGAATTATAAAAATAAAATAGAAAGGGTTTTAAAGTGTGTCAACCAAATAAGGTCTTATGACCTTTGGAATAATGTAATTGCTGATACCCTTAATTTATTTGAGCGTAAACCGTTTGTCAGTTTTTATGTTACACATTATTTTGCTAAGTCTAAATAACAGAGAGAAAGGGGAGCTTTATAGAGGGTTTGAGAAATAAAAAAATTTTCTGTGGATTAAGAAGAGAAATCCTGAAAATCAAGAGGGAAGAAGAGGTGTAATAAAGGTTTCCTAATCATCTTCTAACCAATCTAAATAAAAATCAAAGGTAACAACTTGGTTGTAAAATCTATTTTGTGTTCTTATATATACTTCTCTGTAAATGGATTTTGGTAGAGGATTTGCTAAAAAATGATGATACTTGTTAATAGATGTGTATAATTTATTATATGTAATCTATAACAGGTTTTCATGTAATCAAATTCATGGAAACAAGTGTTAGAAGAAGAAATTTGGTTTATAGCTTAGTATATGTATTTTGGTCTATTTTAAGGCTTAAATTGATGGTTAGATCATGTATATAATCTGAATTGATAATAGATGTGATTAGTACGTTGAAAAACGAAAAGAACGCAAGTTAAATGAATTAATTTGGTTAAGAAACGAATTCGTACCGAATGAATTTGTTAAACATGTTAAAACATGAAAGTTTAGTTTGAACATGAGTTTTGGGTCAAGATTTAGGCTATTTAGTGTTTCTATAAATTTTTATAATTCTAGTATGTTGTAGTTCTATGAATTACGAATTCATAGAATCAAAAATGGACTAATTTGGATGTGTATAACTCAAGTTATGAAGATTATAAGAAAAAAATGTTCAAAAATCGCGAGAATAGTGAACTATAGAGTCCCGATTCTGCTAATGGGCGCAGCTTCGCCGTGCCCTAAGTCTTTTGGAGAGTAGCTGCGCTGTGTCCAAGGCAGTACTTCTGACTTGAATACTGGATATAGTGCTGAAGGAAACTTACACCGTATAGCAACACTCAAAGTATCAAAATACTCACAAGAATACGCTCGATAATATAGAGAGAGAAAGAGAGAGAAAACTTTAGTTTCTGGTGTGATTTTCAATTCTAACCTAAGCACCCTATTTATAGAAAATGCTTAAAACACCAAAGCAGAAAATTTAATAAAATAATATTATTTATAATAAAATTCTACGCCCACCTCTAGACATTTGAAATCAGCATGTTTACAACATTTGTGGGGTCCACCAAAACAAAAAAACGTTTTTCTTTAAAAAAAAATAACTAAAACTTTCAAAAATCAATTATTCCGGAACTTTGGAACTTTAATAATTCATGATAAATATCTATTTTATCAGAAAAATTCAAATCTTATGTCCATTTCATATGAAATTCAATTCTCTACAACTTTGCAGAAGAAAGTTTTTCAAAATTTCAAACAAAAATTGACCGAAATCCACATACGGACGATTTTACAGGCTATAATCAAATTTCAGTCAAGAAATGGGGTCCACAAACATGAAAAACATGTTTTAAATATTTTTAGTAACAAAAATACTCTTCCTCCTCATTTATTCATATATCCCACATTCATTGTAAAAATATCACCATTATTATATTATTATAATATAATAATATACTATTTTATCAGAAAAAGATAAAATATTAATTTTCAACAATTGTCACATTAAAAAATTTTCTCTATCTATATCCACATAAAATGAATATTTTTTTATCATATAAATCAATAATTAATTATTCACAAATAATATTACAGAATCACAATATCGACAACTAGGCCGTTCCCAGGAAAGAGGGGGCTTTCCAATAAGGATTTCTCCTTACTGGCGCGCAATTAGGTGACCAAACCTCTCCTTAGACAGAATTTTCTAGACATTGCCAATAATGCTATCTAATAATATTATTCAAATAATATGAATTATTGCTCCGATAATGGAAAATACTGTCTAGTGACAACTATTGAAACAACAATAATATAAAATATCAACGTAGCAATTATTGAATCAATAAAATAAAATATTGAATAGTAATTACTGTAACAATTATTGAGTAGTGTCTTCTTACGTAAGAATCAATAATTAGTGCAATAGCGTGTGCTACTGTGTTTTAACCACCGAGTATTTAAATAGTATTAACGGTAACAACTACGCCGTTATTTATAAACAACTTATACTTGTCGTTTTCTTCATCCAATCACTTTCCGTTATGGGGCCCACACAAGGCTGTGACGTCGTATGAATATTCCCCGACAGTAAGAATTTTTCACGACCAAACGAATATTCCCCGTTAACAATGAATATTTTATAACCACTTGCTTATTTGAAATATTGCGTATTTTACCCATAACTAACCACATTAATTAAATCAACCCTTACTATTTCAAAATAATAAATAGAGGAAATTTAATTTCATTTATAATAAGTTAGGGTCTTACAACCTCCCTTGCTTATGAAATTTCGTCCTCGAAATTGACGTACGTACCTGGTATTTCGAAAAGGTGAGGATACCTCGCTTTCATTTCCGTTTCTAACTCCTAGGTCATTTCCTCTATAGTATGGTTCCTCCATAAAACTTTGACTTGTGGTATGACCTTTGTGCGTAGGACATGCTCCTTCCTATCCAAGATCTTGACATGTACTTCTTCGTACGTTAAGTCTTCGGTTATCTCGTCTAGTTCTAACTCAATAATGTGGTTCGGGTCTTTCACATATTTACGAAGCACAGATATATGAAAAACATTATGAACACGAGACATACTTGGAGGTAACGCGAGTCTATAGGCCACATTTTCTACTCGGTCAAGAATCTGAAATGGACCAATAAATCATGGATTGAGCTTTCCTCTTCTCCCAAATCTTGTAACTCCCTTCCATGGAGCAACACGCAACAATACATGATCCCCAGTACTAAATTCCACATCCTTTCGATGAAGATCCGTATAACTCTTTTGTCGATCATGTGCCATTTGTATACGTTGTCGAATCATTTGGATCTTTTCTGTAGTCATACGTACCAACTCTGGTCCCAACAATGTTACTTCACCCACCTCGTCCCAACATACTAGAGAGCGACACTTTCGTCCATATAATGCTTCAAATGGAGCCACACCTATACTTTCCTGATAACTGTTGTTGTAGGAGAATTCCACCGATGGTAAATACTTATCCCAACTCCCTTTGATGTCTAAGACACAGAGTCTTAATAGATCTTCAAGAGTCTGAATAGTCCTCTCTGATTTTCCATCCGTTTGAGGATGGTATGCCGAACTGAATCGTAAATCCGTGCCCATAGCTTTTTGCAAGCTAACCCAAAATCGTGAAGTGAATCTTGGGTCACGATCCAAAACTATGGATAGTGGCATGTCATGCAATCTCACAATCTTATTTACGTACATACAAACAAGATGTTCAAGGGAATAAGTCTCCCATATCGGCAAGAAATGAGCAGACTTGGTTAATCTATCAACAATAACCCAAATAACATTTATGCCTTGAGAAACCATGGGAAGACCCGTAACGAAATCCATGGTAATGTGTTCTCACTTCTATTTCGGAATCTCAAGTGGTCGCAATGGACCCTTAGGCACTTGATGCTCCGCCTTTACACGTTGACAAGTTAAACACCTCGAGATAAACTTTGCAATCTCTTTCTTCATATTGTTCCACCAAAATGTATGTCAAAGATCACGATACATTTTGGTACTTCCAGGATGGATTGCAAACGGTGTATTGTGTGCCTCCATCATGATCTTGTTCTTCAAATCAGAGTCATTAGGAACACAAAGTCTGGAGTGGACTCGAAGTATTCCTTCTTCATCAATTCTTGCTTCTGGAATAACACCTTTTTGTACTTTCTTCTTCATACGCATCAGCTTTGGGTCTGTGGCTTGAGCAACTTTAACTTTTTTGATTAAAGTCGGTTCTATGCATATACTTGACATCATCGCATGGGTCCCCGGAGTCTTGAATTCTATCTTCATTTTTTGTAAATCACACAAAATGGGCCTTTGTTTTAACAACTTTGCACTCGTTCCCGCATATGATCTTCTACTCAACGCGTCAGCTACCACGTTCACTTTTCCAGGATGGTATTGAATAGTGTGGTCGTAGTCTTTCAACAGCTCGAGCTAACGTCTTTACCGCATGTTGAGTTCCTTTTGGGTGAAGAAATATTTGAGGCTTTTATGATCTGAATATATCTCCACTTTTTCTCCATATAGATAGTGCCTCCAGATCTTTAGCGCGAAAATGACTGCTGCCAACTCTAGATCACGAGTAGGATAATTCCTCTCATATTCTTTAAGTTGTCGCGTGGCATAGGCTATGACTTTCCCATGTTGAATGAGAACATATCCTAACCCTTTGCTTGAAGCATCGCTGTAGATAACAAATCCATCCGAACCAGACGATATTTTCAGAACAGGTGCCGAAATGAGTCTCCTCTTGAGCTCTTGAAAACTCTTCTCGCATTCCTCACTCCATACAAATTTTGTATCCTTCCGAGTCAACTGAGTTAACGGAGTAGCGATTCGAGAAAATCCTTCCACGAATCTCCGATAATAACCAGCTAAGCCCAGAAAGCTACGTACTTCGGACACCGTCTTTGGTTGCTCCCAACTTTGTATTGCTTCAATCTTCGCCGGGTCAATAGATACTCCATGTTTTGACACTATGTGCCCAAGGAATGCTACTTCCTCAAAACAGAACTCGCATTTCTTCAACTTGGCATACAACTTGTTTTCACGAAGCCTTTGGAGTACCAGCTTCAAATGGTGCTCATGATCTTTACGACTTTTGGAATATATGAGGATGTCATCAATAAAGACCACAACGAATTGATCCAAATATTTCTTGAATACTTGGTTCATCATATCCATGAAAGCCGCATGAGCATTAGTCAATCCAAAAGACATGACTAAGAATTCATAATGCCCGTACCGAGTTCTGAAGGAAGTCTTTGGAATATCCTCAGTTCTAATCTTCAGCCGATGATATCCAGAACGAAGATCGATCTTTGAAAAGTATTATGCTCCTTGTAACTGGTCAAACAGGTCATCAGTACGAGGTAGTGGATACCTATTCTTGATAGTGACATGGTTTAATTCCCGATAGTTAATATAAATTCGCATACTCCCGTCTTTCTTCTTTATAAATAAAACAGGAGCACCCCAAGGGGATGTACTAGGACGAATGAAACAGATGTCCAACAACTCCTATAGTTGGAGCTTTAGCTCCTGAAGTTCAATAGGAGCCATTCAAAATGGGGTTTTAGAAATGGGCTTTGTACCAAGTTCAAGGTCAATAAAGAATTCAACTTCACGTTCTGGGGGTAAACCAGGAAGTTCTTCAGGAAATACATTAGGAAATTCACTAACAACAGAAATTTTATTCAAATCTGACGTGTCTTTATTTAAATCCATAACATGGGCTAAGAAAGCTTGACATCCGTTTTTCAATAAACGAATGGCTTTATAGCTTGATATGACATTGATTGATTTTAGTGGTTTAGTTCCTTGAATTCGCATAACAGGTTGGTTAAGAATATGAAAACTAACAACCTTACGAAAATAATCAATTTTGACATGATGAGTAGTTAACCAATTAATCCCTAAAATCACGTCAAATGCAAGTATCTTTAAAGAGATAAGATCAACAGGTAATGTGATGGTGCCAACTTGGATCAAACAAGATTTATAAACACTGGATGTAATAAAAGTTTCTCCTAACGGAGTCTCCACAGATAAGTCAAAGTCTAATTTCTCTGGAGTTAAGTTTAAACGTTGAGCACAAGCAGGAGAGATAAATGAATGGGTAGCACCGGTATCTAGTAAGGTATAAACTTCACAAGAATTTATGATTAGCTTACCCGTGATCACCTCGTTTGGGTTCCTCGCATTTTGACTAGTCACAACAAATGCTCTTCCAGGAACTGTTGACTTTGACTTTTCTATAATAGCCTTTTGAATCACCATCCCCGCTAGACTTGGTTTCGCTATCGTACAATCTCGAGCGATATGTCCTTCCTTTCCACAATTATAGCATACCTTGAACTGTTATGGGCAGTTTGGGCTGATATATCCCTCTTTTCCGCTTTTATAGCATACCACCGGTGGTCGTTCTTCTCCCTTAGAACCAGTTGCTGCTGATGCTGATGTCTTCACATTGCCATTGTTGAATCTCCTCTTTTTAAAATCTCCCCTGACTTGCTTCTTCTATTTTCATGGCCATGATTACCACCAGAGTGGTTATCACTTTTGTCCGTATTTTTCTTTCTTCGCTGGTTATCGTTGTTCTGATGACTGTTGTCACCGATATGATCCTAGTTGTGGTCCCTCGGTTGAACGTACTCATTATCTCGCTCTAATAATTGAGCCCTGTTGACAACATCTGAATAGAGAGAAAATTTATGAGAAATGAGATATTGACGTATGCCGAGTTTCAAACCTCTCAGAAACATCCGCGTCATACGTTCCTTATTTTCCATCAAATGAGGTGCAACCTGGATAACTAAGCAAATTTTACCTCGTACTGGGACACCGTTATGTTATTTTGTTCCAATCTAATAAACTCTACTTCCTTCATATGACGAATACTTTCAGGAAAGTACTTGTCATTGAACAGTTTTTGAAACGTCTCCCAAGACTTGCTGAGTGCGGCTGGATGGGCACGCTTCACAGATTCTCACCAGTAGTCTACATCATTACGGAACATAAAGGTGGCGAATGGAACCTTTTGTTCCTCCATGCATCCCAAGATATTGAATATCTTAGTAATTTTCTTGACCCACGTTTCTGCCTTAATCGGATCCGGCTTTCCCTAGAATTCTGATGGTCCCAACTCTTTGAACTGCTTGGCTGTGACAAACCGTGCGTTGTTATCATTTCCACCTGTATTTTGTACACGAGTCTCCTTCGTCTGATTTTGCATGAACTGCAAAAAGTTTCTAAACATCCCGTCGTTCATCGTCTGCTCAATGATGTTGTTTACAGGAGGAACATTGCCAGCCGGTTGCATATTTTCCTCATTGGTGGATAATGGTGTCTCCACGGTTTGATGAGTGTATTTTATATACGCGATTTAATATCCAATTCATGTTTATTTGTTGCTAAAGTCTTGTGATCATGTTCATTTTTACTTATTTTATGTTATTGCATGTGTAGAATGATGGTTGTGGCATTCAACGTACAATTGGTGATATTCGGTGCGATTGGGACTCAAATGGAGCATAATTGGAAGCAAGTTAGCAAAGAAGCATAGTCAGTTAATAGAAGATAGGCCCGCCGGGGCAGGCATGAAAAGCTTATAAACCCCCGCCGAGGCGGGGGGGTCTTACACTCCAGTTAAAATTGACATGGCCCGCCGGGGCAGGCGTTATTGAACTACACACCCCCGTCGGGGCGGGGTGGTCTTCATACGAGCAAGTCAGAAGACTAGCCCGCCGGGGCGGGCTTACATAATACATACACCCCCGCCGGGGCGGGGGGTGGAAAAGCTGAGTGTCTTTTTTTGTTTGCAATACCTCTTAGGCACGAATTTTAGCTATTTGCATGGAAATATAACTCTATTTGATAGAGAATTTGGCTGGGACTTATGTGTTGGTCATGTTATACTAAAATAATAACAACTTCAAGAGGGAGAGAGAGATATTACGAAGATCTATGTTCAGTTTTTGATAGCAAGTGTGGAGGAGTATTTTGAGGAGTTTTTCAAGAAAATTGCAATTATAGACTACGTGAAGGGTGTTTTTTAATATTCTTCGTGTTAGAATATTATTTGTAATTAGAAGAATGATTTCTTTCATTTATTCAGTGTTTATTTCGTTTATTATGAACTAATTCACTTTTTAGGCTTGTGATGGATCCTTAAGTGAATCGATGGTTTTGTAAACTTTGATTTCCAATTTAATAAGCTATTTCCAGTTTATCTATATTGATTTGTGCTTTAATCTATGAATTGCCTGATCAACAATTCTTTGTGGAGTTGGATGGAATCGAGAGAGGATATTCAAATCTAGACCTAGTTGATATAACATATGTTCAGGATTTTGTTAGTAGCTTAAACTTGATGAGTGTTAAGGTAGAGATATGCTTGACACCGCATGTAATCGGATAGAGAACTTATTCTTCAACCTTCTTCAATTGTAATTCACATTGAGATATAGTGAGTTAGTTGATTAATGTGTTTAACATATTTCTATCTTAATTGTGGATTGATGTTAATATGGTATTAGTGCATCGAGAGGTGGTTAATACTACGTTCGTGTTCTTGATTAATAAACTGGGATAGTGCGTTGAATTGGGATAAAGGTGTTAAAATCAAAGTGAAGCTTAGGGTGAAATCATAAGTCTAATTCTCCATTAATTGTTTGAAATTTCAGATTTTGATATTCGTGGTTGTTTTGCGTTAGATTAATTATTCTTAATTTTAGTTTCGTTAATTTAAATTATTGATTTGATTCGTTTAATAAAATTAGGGTTAATAGAAGATTGGTAATTGTAAGTTAAGGTTACTGCTAATTAGTCTCTATGGGAACGATACTCTACTCATCACTCTATTACTTGTTGACCACGTATACTTGTGTGTTGTGCGTATATAGATTTTACCCAACAAGTTTTTGGCGCCATTGCCAGGGACTATAGTATAATTCTTAATATTTTTACAATATCAGTTTAATGAATCCAGTTTTACTTAAACATTTTCATTTTTTTTGTTCTGTGTTTCTTATTTCAGGTGTGGAAGTAGATAATGCAAACTCGGTCTAAAAATCCAGACTTGCTGCCTTTTGAGGACGACATTGAGAAGAGGTTTCAGAGGTTAAGTAAGTGGATCAAGGAAACGAGGCAAGAATTCTAAACACCTAAAAAGGAAGAGATAACAGTAATGGCAGCTGAAGATCAAAAAGCGTTAAGGGACTTCACAACACCCAAGGTGACTGAACTGCAATCAAGCATCACCAGGCCAGCAATAGCAGCAAATACTGTTTGAAATTAAGCCTAGAGGATGATACAAATGATTCAGAATTCAGTTCAGTTTGGGGGATTTACAAATGACGATCCGAACGAGCATCTAGTCAGCTTTCTGGAAATGTGCGACACTTTTAGGATCAATGGGGTTTCAGATGAAGCGATGAGACTTCGATTGTTCCCATTCTCTTTACGGGACAAAGTGAAGAGTTGGTTAAATTCTTTACCATCCGACTCGATAACTACATGGGAGGATTTAGCTCAGAAATTCCTTGCAAAATTCTTCCCACTGGCGAAAACTGCGAAGATGAGGAACGAGATTGCGATGTTTGAACAGCAACATGGGGAGTCGTTATATGAGGCATGGGAGAGATACAAAGAACTACTCAGAAAATGCGTACATCATGGATTGCGCCAGTGG
This sequence comes from Panax japonicus, assembly GCA_020205505.1. Lineage (NCBI taxonomy): Eukaryota > Viridiplantae > Streptophyta > Magnoliopsida > Apiales > Araliaceae > Panax > Panax japonicus. The sequence goes on from CM035110.1 coordinate 62,515,130, forward strand.
CTACAAATGAACACCTTTTACAACGGACTACATGGGAATCTCAGGACAAGTATCGATGCAGCATCGGGCGGAGCATTTATGGCTAAGAGTTACGAGGAAGCCTATGAGTTGATTGAAACCATGTCAGCTAATAACTATCAGTGGCCCACAATGAGAATGACACAGGCGAAGGCAGCTGGGGTATTAGAAGTAGATAATATGATAGAGATGCAGGCACAGATAGCTGCACTTTCAAAGAAGTTGGAGTCACTGGAAGCAACACAAACACAACAAATACAACAAATACAGCAAGTACAACAAATGGCAATAATATGCGAGTTGTGTGCGGGAGATCACCCAACGAAGCAATGTGCAATTAATCCAGTAGCTGTGCAATTCATTGGCAATTACAACAAAATTCCTCAAAACACATATCAGAACACATACAATCAAGGAAATAAGAATCATTAGAATTTCTCATGGAGTAACAATCAGCAAAATCAAGCTTCGTAACAATCATATCCTCCAGGTTTTCAGAATCAGCAACAACCAGTTCAATATCAAGAAAGAAAACCCGATCTGGAGGAAGTGTTGGCAAAATTCATGACTACCATCGAGTTGGCTATAAAAAATCACACCATGGCTATGAAATCACAAGAGATGGCGATCAAGAATCTAGAGAATCAGATGGGTCAAATGGCGTTGGCATTGAATAATAGACCAGAAGGGACACAACCAAGTGACACCAAGAAAAATCCTAAGGGTAATCACGAGCAGTGTCAAGCCATTATGTTGAGAAGTGGAAAACAACTTGTTGGTCAAGAGCCAAAAATTTCGGTTACAAAGGAGGTTGAACCAGAGACAGAAAATACAGTGGGTGAGGTAAAGCAAGGGAACGAAAAACCAATGGAAAAGAACAAACCAATGAACGAACCAGCTGTTTAACCTCCCCCACCATTCCTGCAAAGAATTCAGAAACAAAAAGTAGACAAGCAATTTTCAAAATTTTTGGAAGTTTTCAAGAAACTTCAAATCAACATACCATTTGCGGAGGCCCTAGAACAAATGCCAAGCTACGCAAAATTTATGAAAGGGATTCCGTCAAGAAAGAAGAAATGGGAAGATTTTGAGACTGTGGCACTAACAGAGGAGTGTAGTGCGGTATTACAGCAGAAATTACCTCCAAAACTCAAGGACCCGGAGAGCTTTACTATTCCATGCACGATCGGAGAGATGCATTTTAGCAAGTGTTTATGTGATTTAGGGGCGAGTGTAAACCTTATGCCATTGTCAGTATACTTAGAATTGGGTTTGCCTACACCAAGTCCTACAAACATCTCCTTACAGTTGGCGGACAGGTCAGTCACATATCCGAGAGGCATAGTAGAGGACATCTTAGTGAAAGTGGATAAGTTTATATTCCCCGCGGACTTTATCATTCTGGATTTTGAAGAAGACAAGAACATCCCAATTATCCTAGGGAGACCATTTTTGGCTAGAGGGAGAACACTCATAGATGTACAAAAGGGAGAACTCACTATGAGGGTTCAAGATCAAGAAGTGAAATTCAATGTGTTTAAGGCCATGAAATTCCCTAAGGATGAGGAATAATGTTTTTGAATGGATTTAATTGAGAAAATCATTAGTGATGACATGAGCAAAAGTTTAGTGAATGATCCGTTAGAAACAACGTTATTGGGAGATGATGAGATCGACGATCCGGAATTAGTGGATTACCTTCAATTGCTAGTCTCATTGCCACGAGTACCAAGATTTAGAACACCATTTGAACCACTGCACACAGAGGAGATAACCTCAGAAAAACTAAAACCATCATTGGAAGAGCCACCAAAGCTGGAACTTAAGCCACTTCCTAAGCACCTCAGGTATGCGTATTTAGGAAAATTAAATTCTTTACCTGTTATTATTTCAGCTGCACTTAATGAATTACAGGAAGAAAAGTTGCTAAGAGTTCTTCGGGAACACAAATCAGCTATTGGGTGGACAATCGCCGACATAAAGGGAATCAACCCTTCCTTTTGCATGCACAAAATTTTGATGAAAGATGAGGCAAAACCAACGGTGGAACAACAACGGTGGCTCAATCCAATTATGAAGGAAGTGTTAAAGAAGGAAATTTTGAAATGTCTAGATGCTGGCATCATATACCCTATTTCTGATAGCAAATGGGTTAGTCCAGTCCAGTGCGTTCCGAAAAAAGGAAGAATGAATGTGGTGCAAAATAACGACAACGAGTTAATCCCAACTAGAATAGTGACAGGTTGGCGGGTTTACATGGATTACAGAAAATTGAACAAGGCAACCCGAAAAGATCATTTCACGTTGCCCTTTATTGACCAAATGTTAGATAGATTGGCGGGACACTAATATTATTATTTGTTGGATGGGTATTTGGGCTACAACCAAATAGTAATCGCTCCGGAGGATCAAGAAAAGACTACATTCACGTGCCCTTACGGCATATTTGCATTCAGGAGGATGTCATTCGGGCTATACAACGCACCTGTAACTTTCCAATGGTGTATGATGGCCATTTTTTTAGATATGGTGGAGAGAAATGTTGAGGTCTTCATGGATGACTTTTCGATCTATGGGGACAGCTTTGATAATTACTTGAAGAATCTGGTCATGGTTTTGCAAAGATGTAAGGATACGAATCTCGTACTAAATTGGGAGAAATGCCACTTCATGATTGAAGAGTGCATAATTTTGGGCCATAAGGTATCGGTTCAAGGATTGGAAGTTGATAAAGCGAAGCTGAAAACTATTGAAAAATTGCCTCCACCAACCTCAGTAAAGGGTATTAGGAGTTTCTTGGGACATGCTGGGTTCTACAAGAGATTTATAAAGAACTTCTCTAAAATTGCGAAACCTCTATGCAGTCTTTTAGAGAAGGATGCAAAATTCAGCTTTGATGAAGAATGCAAGACAGCGCTTGACTTATTAAAGAGGAAATTGACTACAGCCCCCGTTATAGTTACACCGGATTAGAACATGCCATTCGAGCTTATGTGTGATGCAAGCGACTTCGCGGTTGGGGCTGTTTTGGGTCAACGTCAAGACAAGGTGTTTCACGCTATATACTATGCAAGAAAAACACTTACAGAAACTCAAATGAACTACACCACCACAGAAAAGGAATTGCTTGCAATGGTATATGCGTTTGACAAATTTCAGGCTTACTTGATCGGGACTAAGGTGATAGTCTACACAGACCATGCAGTAATTCAGTACTTGATAGTGAAAAAGGATGCTAAGCCATGCCTTATCTGGTGGATTCTCCTACTTCAAGAGTTCAATTTAGAAATAAAGGATAGGAAGGGGACAGAGAATCAAGTAGCCGACCACTTGTCTAGGTTGGAAAATTACGAGAAACAAAAAGACGACAAATGTGAAATCAACAAATCATTCCCGAATGAGCAACTGTTTGGGATTTCAGCAGAGATTCCGTGGTATGGCGATTATGCAAATTTTGTTGTGAGCAACATTCTACCACCTGACCTCACAAGACAACAAAAAAAGAAATTTCTGCACGACGTGAAATGGTACATGTGGGATGATCCATATTTGTTCAAGCAGTGCGCCGACAAGGTGATTCGACGGTGCATCCCATATAGCGAAGTGAAGAATATTCTGCATGAGTGTCACTCATCGGCGTATGGCGAGCATTATGGGATTGAGAGGACATCAGCGAAGGTGCTGCAATGTGGGTTTTATTGGCCCACATTATTCAAAGATGCCCACCAGTTTGTCAAACAATGTGATAGGTGTCAAAGGGTGGGCAACATTTCGAAACTTAATGAGATGCCCTTACAAATGATTCTGGAAGTGGAGATTTTTGACGTATGGGGTATTGATTTCATGGGACCATTTCCCTTGTCCTTGAACAATCAATACAGTCTGCTCCCAGTGGACTATGTGTCAAAGTGGGTTGAAGCTGTAACTCTACCAACAAACGATGCCAAGGTGGTCCTCAAATTCCTTCAAAAGAACATCTTCACGAGGTTTGGCACACCCAGAGCAATTATAAGTGACGAAGGTAGTCACTTCTGTAATAAATTTTTTACTGCTCTTTTGGTCAAGTATGGGGTCAACCACAAGATAGCTACAACATATCACCCTCAAACCAGTGAACAAGCTGAGGTATCAAATAGAGAAGTTAAAAAGATATTAGAAAAAGTGGTGAATCTGAGTCGGAAAGATTGGTCACTGAGATTGGACGATGCTTTATGGGCCTATCGGACTGCATATAAGACGCCAATCGGAATGTCACCATATCAACAGTTGTACGGGAAGTCATGTCACTTACCAGTGGAACTACATCATAAGGCATATTGGGCTGTACAAAAACTCAATTTTGATCAAAAAGCCGTAGGAGAGAAAAGATTACTTCAATTGAATGAACTCAATTTAGTTGTGAGCCTAGAAAGTTAGGGCAAATTCAACAATAGGGAGAGATATGGCTTCACAAGCACCGTCCAAACGCCAAAGGGGGGGGGGGGAGTTCACATCCATCCCAACCAACCCGCACCTTCGATCGCCAAAAATTTGCAAGTGCCGCCGTCGCCGACCGGTATGACTACATGCTCACCAAATCCCTTACACCAGAGTGGGGGTTGGCACCAGATCCTAACGACGGAGAGCTTATGCCTCAAATTTACCAAAAAGGATGGACCAAATTCATCGAGAAGCCAGAACCAACAGTTGTCAACATTGTCAAGGAGTTTTATGCAAATGCTGTGGACAAAGAACCATTCCAAGCATTTGTGTGAGGACGATTGGTTCCATTCAGTGTCGACGCCATAAACACTTACTACCAACTAAGGATGCCTCGCCACTGCCAGTATGAGCATCTCCGTACTTTTGACCCGGATTTTGATGTCATTATCACGGAGATGACAAAGCCGGGAACGTCATGGATGAAGGGTCGAAAGGGAGGCACCGTGTTCCATAGCAAGGAGCTTAGCCGGTATGGTAAAATTTGGTATGCCTTCCTCTGCGTGAAATTGCTTCCGTCCCAACATACCTCGGACGTCACCAAAGAGAAAGCGTTGCTGTTGTACGCCATTGTGCAAGATTTTATAATTGATGTCGGGGCTATCATTTGCTTCTCCATCCGCCAGTGCCTATGTGGGAATTTTTCTGGAGGCTTGCCACACCCGTCACTAATATGTGGGTTTTACCGTCAAGCAGGAGTTAGATGGTCTGATGATGAGCCCACTCAAATGCCACTCTCGCTGCTCGATTCAAGAATGATAGCGCGGTATTCTGTATGGGCAGGAGGCGAATCACACCCGCGTGGACTGGGTTTCATTTTTTCATCGTCGTTGGAAGACAACGTGGATGCTACAAAGACATCGGGGGATGAAGATGAAGAAATGGGCGATCAAGGGGATGCGCAGGTACCGCAGACCGAGGCTATATCTAGATCTCAATTCCTTGATTTTCAAAATCAACTGAATGAGCATACCAAGGCAACTCGTCGGGAAATGCGTCGATTAGCAATGAGGCAAGAGCACATATTCGAAGTTATGCACACATCTTTTGCCTCGTTGAACATAAATCTTCAAAGTTTCAATCGGGCGGCACAATTTCCATATTAACAGCCCGGACCAATGCCAAGGTTCCCACGCGAGTGATTCCGATGAAGAAGAACAACAACCACCTCCTCAGACTTGAGCGATAAAGGGAAGTCCTCATGTCCTTATTTTGTTTATCCATCCAATGAGGACATTGTCTAACTTAAGTTTTGGGGATTTAAATACATGTTTGCATGCATTTAGCTTATTTAGGTTGCATTTTTAATTTTTGTCATTGTCATTTAAATTTCTGTATTGCATCTTAATTTTAGTATTGCATGATAGCTTAGGTGCATTCACAGTAGCTTAAGTTAATGTTTGTCAATGCATAGTAAAAAATATTGTAATGCATTTTGCAAACTATATATATTAAAAAAAATTAGTTAGTAAATATTGTGTTTGAGTAAGTCCATCAATGTTGTAGTTTATATCATTTGTGGGCCAATGATGTGATTGTCAAATAAGTAGCAAATATAGTATTGAGTATTAGAACTATGACACAATGATCATTTATGAATCGAATCTTGAGTTTGTTTGAAACTGGTTTAAAAGGATAACATGAGTAACAAACATCTATGTTGATTAGTTAAGTTCAAACTGGTACCTAAATGGTCTCTAAAGGATAATGCTAGAGTGAATGATAAAATGACAAGGATGGATGGTTAAGGCTAAAGTTAGGCAAGAACCTAAGTTTGGGGGTTGTTATGTGGGGTATATAAGTTTTATTTATATCTAAAATAAATAAATAAATAAATAATATAAATAAACACTGTGGCATGCTTGTCTAGTTTTGTGGCCTTTGTTACTTGAGTAAGTAAGCCCGAGGGGATTGTCTTTACACCTAGCGCTTAAGGTCTTAATGGTCTGGGAGTCATTGGTCGAAAGCTCGTTAAAGTAGTATTGAAAAGCCTAAGAGAATAAGACACTACATAGCTATGTGTAAAAAAAATGATGAATAAAATGGGAAATAAGAGCAAAAAGCCCCCGTATAAAACATTAGTATGGATAAAGCATCAGTACCCCGCGTGAACCCTTGCAATTTGTGATTGCTTGATTTTAGTGAAACTATCTATTTTTGTAATTTTTAAGTTTGTACTGCATGATTCCTTCTAAGAGATTGGTTATGTACTGAAATTTGGATCAGTATCGGTTATCATGGATGTTGCACACACACACACACTGTACCAGTGATGATGGCTTGAGATTCAAGGATTAAAGAGTAATTGTAGATTGGTTTTTGATGGTTGATATTATATAGTTGCTTACTTTCGCTGAGGCCGTTAAGATAATTTTGATGCTGCGATATTGTTGGATTTGATAGTATATAAGTAAATTCATATTCATATCATTGCATTGCATGTAGTTAATTTGTGCTCGAGGACTAGCACGGTTTAAGTTTGGGGGATTTTGATGAGTGTATTTTATATACGTGATTTAATATCCAATTCATGCTTATTTGTTGCTAAAGTCTTGTGATCATGTTCATTTTAACTTTTTTTATGTTATTTCATGTGTAGAATGATGGTTGTGGCATTCAACATACAATTGGTGATATTCGGTACGATTGGGACTCAAATAGAGCATAATTAGAAGCAAGTTAGCAAAATAGCATAGTCAGTTAACAGAAGATAGGCCCACCGGGGCGGGCATGAAAAGCTTATAAACCCCCGCCGGGGCGGGGGGTCTTACACTCCAGTTAACAGTGACATAGCCCGCCGGGGCAGGCGTTATTGAACTACACACCCCCGCCGGGGCGGGGGGTCTTCATACGAGCAAGTCAGGAGACTAGCCCGCCAAGGCAGCCTTACATAGTACATACACCACCGCCGGGGCGGGGGGTGGAAAAGCTGAGTGTCCTGTTTTGTTTGCAATACCTCTTGGGCATGAATTTTAGTTATTTGTATGGCAATATAACTCTATTTGATAGAGAATTCGGCTGGGACTTATGCGCTGGTCATGTTATACTAAAATAATAACAACTTCAAGAGGGAGAGAGAGATATTACGAAGATCTACGTTCAATTTTTGATAGCAAGTGTGGAGGAGTATTTCGAGGAGTTTTTCAAGATAATTACAACTATAGACTACGTGAAGGGTGTTTTTCAATATTCTTCGTGTTAGATTATTGTTTGTAATTAGAAGAATGATTTTTTTGATTTATTCAGTGTTTATTTAGTTTATTATGAACTAATTCACTTTTTAGGCTTGTGATGGATCCTTAAGTGAATCGATGGTTTTGTAAACTTTGATTTCCAATTTAATAAGCTATTTCCAGTTTATCTATATTGATTTGTGCTTTAATCTATGAATTGCCTGATCAACAATTCTTTGTGGAGTTGGATGAAATAGAGAGAGGATATTCAAATCTAGACCTAGTTGATATAGCATGTGTCCAGGATTTTGTTAGTAGCTTAAACTTGATGAGTGTTAAGGTAGAGATATTCTTGACACCGCATGTAATCAGATAGAGAACTTATTCTTCAACCTTCTTCAATTGTAATTCACATAGAGATATAATTGGTTAGTTGATTAAGGTGTTTAACGGATTTCTTTCTTAATTGTGTATTGATGTTAATATGGTATTAGTGCATCAAGAGGTGGTTAATACTACGTTCGTGTTCTTGATTAATAAACTGGGATAGTGCGTTGAATTGAGATAAAGGTGTTAAAATCAAAGTGAAGCTTAGGGTGAAATCATAAGTCTAATTCTCCATTAATTATTTAAAATTTTAGATTTTGATATTCGTGGTTGTTTTGTGTTAGATTAATTATTCTTAATTTTAGTTTCGTTAATTTAAATTATTGATTTTATTCGTTTAATAAAATTAGGGTTAATAGAAGACTAGTAATTGTAAGTTAAGGTTACTGCTAATTAGTCTCTGTGGGAACAATACTCTACTCATCACTTTATTACTTGTTGACCACGTATACTTGCGTGTTGTGCGTATATAGATTTTACCCAACAGTCTCATTTACTCTACTGTTAACATTCTCGGTTGCCATTCTCAAATACTGCCATAAAATAAGGGTTAATTGAAAAAATTAACATTTCACATAATATCCCTATATTCTGACCAACCAACTAATAAGCTTAGGTAGGACACACTAGTGAAGGATTTACTCATCTCTCCCCTCTTAGTTCTATTCCCTGATCTCCACCAAATATCATATCCCTAAGCTCTGATACCAACTGTGACGCCCCCAAAATAGGTATACAACACCCATTCTGAGTCGTCAAATACATGGTACAGAAATAACTACAACTTTATTAATACAATTGTCGTGCAAAATACGACAACACATAATCTGTGAGTTTAAAAACAAATATTTTCTTCTAGACAATATCAACACTCAAATAAGTCCTCATTACAATTATTGATACACTATTTTACAAAATAGTGAGGACTACTAAAATGACTTTCTAGAACCTTCATTCTATACCCCGACTAGTACTTGCTACATTCTCGCCTCCTGAGAAGAAAAATGGAAAAAAAAGGAAAATGGTGAGCTTAACTAGCCCAGTAAAGAATATTATAACTAAGATAACATAGAACAAATTATTGTTAGTCCTCAACAGGGAAAAATCTGATAGAATACAATAAACAACAAGTTTTAAATCAATATTCGCAGCGGAAATAGTAATTCACTAGAAGAGTTACGTAGAGAATGAAATATATTTTCTTCTATAAATTTAAAAGTTTATCATCAATATTTTATTCCTGTAACATCAATCAATATACATTTTGAATCAAATATTCATCTTTGCACTACGGGCCAAAGATATTCATAAAAAAATCAACCATCTTTGCACTACAGGCCAAAGATATTCAGTAATATCATCATTTAGGACTGAGGATGATGAAAAATATTTTAAAGAAAATGAATCCAGTGAAATAAAAGAATAAATAATAAGGATTCGTACTTTAAACAGTCCAAGTTCAAAAATACTTCATAAATAACCATAATGAAGTAAAATTTAAGAATGATCAAAACATGGATACAATCAAAGCTAGTATCCATAATAGATATTTTGGACAAAAAACAAAAATTTAATTTTTCTGTGAATAGTGTCGTATTCGTGAATAGTACCGTATACGTGAATAGTAATCTCGACACTAAAAGACAAGAATTTTACAAGAAAAATCTTACCAATATTTTGGCATAATGATATTGAAAGAAATAATATCATTTATAAAAAAAAATAACATCCCTTACCTCGAAAAGACAGTACTTCTGACTAGAATACTGAATATAGTGCAAGGGAACTTGCACCGTATAGCAACACTCAAAGTATCAAAATACTCACAAGAATACACTCGATAATATAAAGATTGAAATAGAGAAAAAACTTTAGCTTCTGGTGTGATTTTCAATTCTAACCTAAGCACCTTATTTATATGAAAATGCTTAGAATACCAAAGCAGAAAATTTAATAAAATAATATTATTTATAATAAAATTCTACGCCCACCTCTAGACATTTGAAATCAGCAAGTTTACAACATTTGTGGGGTCCACCAAAATAATAAAAATGTTTTTCTTTAAAAAAATAACTAAAACTTCCAAAAATCAATTATTTCGGAACTTTAGAACTTCAATAATTCATGATAAATAGCCCTTTTATCAGAAAAATTCAAATCTTATGTCCATTCCATAAGAAATTTAATTCTCTACAACTTTGCAGAAGAAAGTTTTTCCAAATTCCAAACAGAAATTGACCGAAATTCACATACGGACGATTTTACAGGCTATAATCAAATTTCAGCCAAGAAATGGGGCCCACTTAAACATGAAAAACATGTTTTAAATATTTTTAGTAACAAAAATACTCTTCCTCCTCATATATTCATATATCCCGCATTCATTGTAAAAATATTACCATTATTATATTATTATAATATAATAATATATTATTTTATCAGAAAAAGATAAAATATTAATTTTCAACAATTGTCACATTAAAAAATTTTCTCCATCTATATCCACATAAAATAAATATTTTTCTTATCATATAAATCAATAATTAATTATTCACAAATAATATTACAGAATCACAATATCGACAACCAGGCTGTTCCTAGAATCACAATATTATTCAAATAATATGAATTATTGATTTGATAATGAAAATACTGTGTAGTGACAATTATTGAAACAACAATAATATAAAATATCAACGTAGCAATTATTGAATCAATAAAATAAAATATTGACCAGTAATTACTGTAATAATTATTGAGTGGTGTCTTCTTGCGTAAGAATCAATAATTGGTGCAATATCGTGTGCTATAGTGTTTTAACCACCGAGTATTTAAACAGTATTAATGGTAACAACTACGTCATTATTTATAAACAACTTATACTTGTCGTTTTCTTCATCCAATCACTTTCCATTATGGGGCCCACACAAGGCTGTGCCGTCGTACAAATATTCCCCGACAGTAAAAATATTCCACGACCAAATGAATATTCCCCGACAACAATGAATATTTTATAACCACTTACTTATTTGAAATATTTGCGCATTTTACTCATAACTAACCACATTAATCAAATCAAACCTTACTATTTCAAAATAATAAATAGAGGAAATTTAATTTCATTTATAATAAGTTGGGGTCTTACATGTTACATACGACCGAGTGTGTCTCCTTGGGGAGCACCAGTGTTGTTTGTAAAGAAGAAGGATGGATCGATGAGACTCTGTATCGATTATCAAGAATTGAACAGAGTAACAATCAAGAATAGATATTCGTTACCAAGGATAGATGACCTTTTTGATCAACTGAAGGGAGCAAAGTGTTTCTCGAAGATAGATCTATGGACGGGCTATCACCAGTTAAAAGTACGGGAAGAGGACATATCAAAGACGGCGTTCCGAACTCGTTACAGACATTTTAAATTTTTGGTAATGTCATTCGGGTTGACAAATTCTCCGACAACATTCATGGACTTGATGAACTGAGGTTTCAAGCCATTCTTAGATAAATTCGTAGTAGTTTTCATCGACGATATCTTGATCTACTCAAAGACAGAAGAAGAACACGCCGAACATCTAAAGATATTTTTGGAGGCGCTAAGAAAAGAGAAGTTGTATGCAAAGTTTTCCAAGTGTGAATTTTGGATGAAGAAGGTTCAATTTTTAGGACACGTGGTGGATAAGGATGGAATTTCAGTAGACCCTGCAAAGGTAGAAACAGTGAGTAATTGGGAACAACCAAGGACACCAACCGAAGTAAGAAGTTTCTTAGGGTTAGCTGGGTACTATCGAAGATTTATCTAGGATTTTTCTAAGATAGCAACCCCGTTGAGCAATCTAACGAGGAAGACGATGAAGTTCGTGTGGGGGGACAAGTGCGAAGAAAGTTTTCAAGAACTGATCAAGAAAATGCTAAGCGAAGTGCCTGTATTATCGTTACCAGATGATTTGGGAGGATTTATGGTGTATAGTGATGCGTTGCACAGAGGACTTGGCTGTGTGATAATACAGCATGGCAAGGTCATTGCATACGCATCGCGACAACTAAAGGATTACGAAAACGATACCCTACTCATGACTTAGAGTTAGCATAAATAGTTTTTATGTTAAAGATTTGGAGACATTAATTATTTGTACGGACATAAATGTGAGATATACACGGACCACAAGAGTCTGAAATATATCTTCACACAGAAAGAGTTGAACATATGTCAGAGGAGGAGGTTAGAATTAATCAAGAATTATGACTGCGATATTCTTTATCACCCAAGAAAGGCAAACGTAGTAGCCGACGCGTTAAACAGGAAAGGAAGGAAGAAGTTGATTCAGCTGACAACTTAGGATGAACTAATAAGGGAAATGGAGAAATTGGAGATAGAAGTAAAGGGGCTGAAGAGGTCTAAAGAAAAATTATTTACAGTGAAAGCTCGTCCAACCTTGTTCGAAAAGAATAAAGGAATCACAAGAGAAGGATGAAGAGTGTGAGAAAATCAAGAACAAGATAACAGAAAATGAAGAAGAGAGATTTAAGTCATTTTTCTTATAGGATATGCTCTAAATTATATGTTTGTATTGAAATAGTGAATAATAGGTTTTAATATTGTCTATCGAACAATGTTACTAATAGGTTTTACTTTTTATTCTCTTTATTTTTTTTCCTCACTCTTTAGCAAACTAATTCATTTTATTTTAATTAAATCATTGTCATTTTATTTATTTTAATTAAATCATTGTCATTTTATTTATTTATTTATTTTGTATTATATTATATGATATTATATTATTTCAATTAATAAATTTATTTCACTTTATAAATTATTTATTTTCTTTATTTTCTTTTTTATTATTTTTATTATTTTATTTTGTTTATATGCTATTATATTTAATTTAGTTCAGTTTAATAGTTAATTTATTTAATTTATGTATTTTAGTTTAGTTTATTATTATTATTATTATTTATATTATATAATAATAGATATTATATTATTTTAATTAATTTATGTTTAATTTAAAAAAATATATTATCTTATATTAAATTATTTTAATTTAGTTTATGTTATATAATATACCTAATATTTGCATACACAATGGATACACATACAAAATTTAGAAGGGTAATCAAAATACAAATCGATGCTCTAACAATTCAAAATGACAATGGATACACATACAAAATTCAAAATGTTAGTACCAAATATTTTCATAAACAATAATAGAGCTAACAAATTAAAACTCTACCAATTTTTTGCCCCAAATCCAATTGACAATATATAACAAAATTGATACACATACAGATTTAGAAGGACAATCGAGATATATGTTTCATATATATATATATATATATATATATATATATATATATATATATATATATATATATATATATAATTGGACATTCATAGAGATAGATAGAGTGAAAGAGGGGTTTACCAGAAAGATAATGGAAGAAGGACAGGACTGCAGATGACGGTGTCTACCCAAAATCACCTGCAGACGTCGTTCCTTTTCCTTCTCCCTCTTCCCCTTCTTTTCTTTATCTTTCTTCTACTTATGCTCGATTGATCGTCTGCTGATGGATTAAAAAAAAGGATCAACGACCGCATGTGGTCACTATTTGCGATCGCATGCGGTCACTGTATTTAATTGACGTGGAAGTATTAGCGACCGATAGCGTTCGCTGTGAAACCCCGAATTTTATGAAATAAAAGTATTCAATTTTCTTATAATTATTCTATTTAGTAAATGGTTAAATTGATAAAAGGTTAAAGTTAAGGGTGCTATGTGTATTTTTTTCAAAGTAATCAAGTTGTCATAAAATAATTGGTGGTAAAAGTATGGTAATACGCGTGGTTGCATAGTAACACACGGTATTGTAGAGTATCATTGATTATTGATGCTTACGTGAGAAGTCACTCAATTTTATTCAATTATTGTCACAATATTTTATATTATTAAATCAATAATTGAGACGATAAAGTTATTCATATTATTATTTACAATATTGACAATGTCTAGAAGTTCTGTCAAGGAGAGGTTAGATAATCTAATTGCGCGCCAAAAAGGAGAAATCCTTATCGGAAAGCCCCCTCTTTCCTGGGAACGACCTGGTTGTTAAATATTGTGAATTATAATATTAATGATGAATAAGTTTGTGTTGATTAAAGATGAAATTGATAGTTCCATTGTGTTGGAATTATTAGTGTTAGTGGAAATCGACATTTATTTAGATAATAATTGATGTCTGGAGGTTATATTGACCAATCGGGTAATTAACCGGATAAATGAGTAATTAATTGCTATTGATTCACATGACTATATATAACTATTTGTTCACATGTGTGTACTATTGATTCACAGTCATTTACTATTAGGGGAGATGGTGCAAGTTTGATAATACTTGCAGGACTAAATTAAAAATGAAGAAAAAGATGAAGGTATTATACTATAATATTTTGTGCCCCAAAACGTGTAATTATAGAAACTATATTTTCCTATAAATAGAAGCTCGTTCTTTCTTCATTTCTCACCAATTCACTAAAGCTACAGAGCAATTATTATAGAGAGAAATTATAGAAAGAAAGAAGAAGAGAAGTCTGCTACCTCATTATTCAAGTATCCAGTCTTCTTTTGAGGTAATGAGTATTATTCTTTCGTATTCATGAAGAGAGTTATTTTCTTTCAATACTCGGAATGGTTGTTATTCCATTCTTTATTATTATATTGGAATAACCTGTCTATGCGAAGTACCGCATACATGGTGAAATTCTTCTGTTATTCTATTCTTTGTTATTCTGTTGGAATAACCTGTCTGTGCGGTCTATCACATGCCTGGTGAATTCTGTTATTATTTCATTCTTTATTATTCTGTTGGAATATCCTGTCTGTGCGGATTACGCATGACCTGGTTCCATTCTTTATAATTCTATTAGAATATTCTGTCTGTGCGGATTATGCATGACCTAGTTCCATTCTTTATTATTCTATTAGGAATAACATGTCTGTGCAGTCTATCGCATGATTCTTTTGTTATTCCATTCTTTATTATTCTGTTGGAATAACCTGCCTATGTGGATTATCGCATGCATGGTGAATGACCTTTCATATTCATTCTTTATTAAATTGTGGAAATGATCTGTCTACGTGGATTACTGCATAGCGGGTGAAAATCAATTTGCAGTTTCTTATATTCTATTATACTCGTATGAGATATCATTTCCTTTGTACTCATCATGGAATATCATTTTCTTTGGTATTTTTCTTGTACGAGTTACTATTCAAGGGTTATTATTCACCCGGTTACTATTCACTCTAGCATTATTCACTCGGGTATTCAGGGCACTTTTCGTGTCAGAGTACTATTCACAAGTTACTATTCATGGGTTACTATTTACCCAATTATTATTCACTCTAGTATCATTCACTCGGGTATTTGAGGCACTTTTTGTGTCGGGGTACTATTCACATGGTACAATTCCAGAAGTACTATTCACGGGGTACTATTCACCCAAAAAATATATTTCTTTTCTGTCCAAATTATTTTTGGTACATGAATATTATTCTTGAATTTTACTCTACAAAGCAGTATCATGTTGACAATTTAGACGTTATTGATTTCTGGATAAATTAAATTATAAATCTTAAAAATTTATCCTTGAACTTGTATTATTGAATTATTATGTCATTGTCATCATCCTCATACTTATATTGGGATGAAAGTCATCTGTGGCTTACGTGCATAGATGGACTTGGTATGATTATGACTAGGGATTATTCGGTATAATCATAACTGTAATGTAACGAATGATGTGGTAAAATTCCTCATTGGTCTGTAGTTCATTGATGGACAGCTGTTGGTATGATTATGACCAGGGATTATTCGGTATAATCATGATCATTGATGAGTACATGAATATCCTTGGCCATGGTACAGGGATGATTTGATTTTATTTATTAAGCTGAATCTCAGCGATAAAGTTGATGAAAAACTTTTTAAATCATAGAAGATAGTAGATTTTATGCTCTACTTGACTCTTCTAATGGATTGCTTATTTCCGCTGCAGTTGTTGATCTAAAACTTGTTGTCTGTTGTATTCTATCAGTTGTTATACTGTTGAAGGCTAAGGATAATTTATTCTACATTATCTTAGTCATAATATTTCTTACTGGCTAGTTGAGCTCACCCTTTGCTTTCATTGTTCTCTTTAGGAAATGAGAATATAGCTGGGACGAGTCGGGGAATGGAGTGATGGTCCAGGATAAATGGCTTTAGTAGTCCTCACTATTCTACGAAATAATGTGATAATAATTGTAATGAGGACACCATTGAGTGTGGATATTGTCTAGATGGCAATATTCTTGTTTAAACTCTCAGCTATGTTTTGTCGTATTTTACACGATTGTTGTATAATTAAGTTGTATTTGAATTTATGTACCATGTATCTAGCGACTCAAGATGGGTGATGTATAACTGTTTTGGGGGCGTCACAGTTGGTATCAAAGCTTAGGGTTATGATCCCTGGCTGAGATTTGAGACTAGAACTAGGAGGGGAGAGACGGGTAATTCCTTCGTTAGTATGACCTACCTAAGTTAATTGTTATTTAATTGGTCGGCCAGAGTATAGGGATAATATGTGGCATGTTAATTAACCCTTATTTTGAAACTATTTTCTAGAATGATATCTGAAATACAGGAGATGAGCAATGGAAAAATCATGATACATAGGAAAAAACCGGGAAGGTACAATCCGAAAAAGAAAGCAAGGTATTCTCATCTCTTCGAACTACCAGGTACATAAATTTTGAGGGAGAAATTTCATAAGGAGGGGAGATTGTGAGACCCCGAGTTTTATGAAATGAAAGTATTCAATTTTCTTATAATTATTCTATTTAGTAAATGGTTAAATTGATAAAAGGTTAAAGTTAAGGGTGATATGTGAAATTTTTTCAAAGTAAGCAAGTTGTCATAAAATAATCAGTGGTAAAAGTATGGTAATACGCGTGGTTGCATAGTAGCACACAGTATTGTAGAGTATCTTTGATTATTGATGCTTACGTGAGAAGTCACTCAATTTTATTCAATTATTGTCACAATATTTTATATTATTAAATCAATAATTGAGACGATAAAGTTATTCATATTATTATTTGCAATATTGACAATGTCTAGAAGTTCTGTCAATGAGAAGTTAGATAATCTAATTGCGCGCCAATAAGGAGAAATCCTTATCGAAAAGCCCCCTATTTCCTAAGAACGACCTAGTTGTTAAATATTGTGAATTATAATATTAATAATGAATAAGTTCGTGTTGATTAAAGATGAAATTGATAGTTCCATTATGTTGAAATTATTAGTGTTAGTGGAAATCGACATTTATTTAGATAATAATTAATGTCTGGAGGTTATATTGACCAATCGGGTAATTAACCGGATAAATGAGTAATTAATTGCTATTGATTCACATGATTATATATAACTATTTGTTCACATATGTGTACTATTGATTCACATTCATTTACTATTAGGGGAGATGGTGCAAGTTTGATAATACTTGCAGGACTAAATTAAGAATGAATAAAAAGATGAAGGTATTATACTGTAATATTTCGATCCCCAAAACGTGTAATTATCGAAACTATATTTTCCTATAAATAGAAGCTCATTCTTTCTTCATTTCTCACCAATTAACTAAAGCTATAGAGCAATTATTATAGAGAGAAATTATAGAGAGAAATAAGAAAAGAAGTCTGCTACCTCACAATTCCAGTATCCAGTCTTCTTTTGAGGTAAGGGGTATTATTCTTTTGTATTCATGAAAAGAGTTATTTTCTTTCAATACTCGGAAGGGTTGTTATTCCATTCTTTATTATTATGTTGGGATAACCTGTCTATGCGAAGTACTGCATACATGGTGAAATTCTTCTGTTATTCTTTTCTTTGTTATTTTGTTGGAATAACCTGTCTGTGCGGTCTATCGCATGCCTGATGAATTCTGCTGTTATTCCATTCTTTATTATTCTATTGGAATAACCTGTCTATGCGGTCTATCGCATGCCTAGTGAATTCTGTTGTTATTCCATTCTTTATTATTCTGTTGGAATATCCTGTCTGTGCGAATTACGCATGACCTGGTTCCATTCTTTATTATTCTGTTGGAATATTTTGTTTGTGCGGATTACGCATGACCTAGTTCCATTCTTTATTATTCTATTGGGAATAACCTATCTGTGCAGTTTATCGCATGCATGATGAATTCTTTTGTTATTCCATTCTTTATTATTTTATTGGAATAACATGTCTATGTGGATTACTGCATGCATAGTGAATGACCTTTCGTATTCCTTCTTTATTAAATTATGGAAATGATCTGTCTACGTGGATTGCCGCATGGCAGGTGAAAATCCATTTGCAGTTTCGTATATTCTATTATACTCGTATGCGATATCATTTCCTTTGTACTCGTCATGGAATATCATTTTCTTTGTATTTTTCTTTTACGAGTTACTATTCATGGGTTACTATTCACCCGATTACTATTCACTCTAGTATTATTCACTCGGGTTTTCGGGGAACTTTTCGTGTCGGAGTACTATTCACGAGTTACTATTCACGGGTTACTATTCACCCGATTACTATTCATTCTAGTATCACTCACTCGGGTATTTGAGGCACTTTTCGTGTCGGGGTACTATTCACGGGGTACTATTCCCGAAGTACTATTCGCGGGGTACTATTCACCCAAAAATATATTTCTTTTCTGTCCAAATTATTTTTGGTACATGAATATTATTCTTGAATTTTACTCTACAAAGCACTATCATGTTGACAATTTGGACGTTATTGATTTCTGGATAAATTAAATTATAAATTTTTAAAATTTATCCTTGAACTTGTTTTATTGAATTATTATGTCATTGTCATCATCCTCATGCTTATATTGTGATGAAAGTCATCTTTGGCTTACGTGCATAGATTGACTTGGTATGATTATGATCAGGGATTATTCAGTATAATCATGACCGTAATGTAACGAATGATGTGGTAAAAGTCCTCATTGGCCTGTAGTTCATTGATGGACAGTTAATGTTGGTATGATTATGACCAGGGATTATTCGGTATAATCGTGACCATTGATAATTATATGAATATCCTTGGCCGTGGTGCAGAGTTGATTCGATTTTATTTATTAAGCTGAGTCTCAGTGATAAAGTTGATGAAAAACTTTTTAAATCATAGAAGATAGTAGATTTTATGCTCTACTTGACTCTTCTAATGGATTGCTTATTTCCGCTGCAGTTGTTGATCTAAAACTTGTTGTCTGTTGTATTCTATCAGTTGTTATACTGTTGAAGGCTAAGGATAATTTATTCTACATTATCTTAGTCATAATATTTCTTACTGGCTAGTTGAGCTCACCCTTTGCTTTCATTGTTCTCTTTAGGAAATGAGAATATAGCTGGGACGAGTCGGGGAATGGAGTGATGGTCCGGGATAAATGGCTTTAGTAGTCCTCACTATTCTACGAAATAGTGTGATAATAATTCTAATGAGAACAGGATTAAGTGTGGATATTGTCTAGATGACAATATTCTTGTTTTAACTCTCAGCTATGTTTTGTCGTATTTTACATGACTGTTGTATAATTAAGTTGTATTTGAATTTATGTACCATGTATCTGGTGACTCAAGATGGGTGATGTACACCTATTTTGGGGGCGTCACATTCGCTGTTAGTACTCGGTCGCAATAATTAAGTCTCCCATGCCAACATCTGCGCCAAATTTATGGCAAAAAAATGGAATAGAGACCGATCAATGATTGTATAACGCTCGCTACTGAAACTAGTGACTGGTTTGGATTGCGATCGTTATTACCATAATTAGCAACCGAATAATGCAGTCGTAGATAAATTTGAACGTTGACGGGTCATTTTCTTGTAGTGATATATGAATATCTTCTAAATTTGTTTCTTTCTTTTAGTGGTAATTTAAAATTCTAGGTCCCGCGGTTAATATGATACGATATGGTCATCTAGGAGATGGCAAGCTCCATTTTAATATATATACACTACAATATGAAGATACTGTAATTTTCTTATTCCCACTTCTAAGCTTTAAAGAGTACTTATAGTCGTGTACATTGAGATGTTGGTTCAATTTTTGTTATATATAGATAAAATGGTTTAGCATAAGAAGTTTGTTATAATTTTGGCTTATTTTTTCACGGGACACACAACTTTATTTAATTTCTTTCATGGGACCCACAATTTTATTTAATTTCTTCCGCGCGACCCATAACCTAATAAAGATGTCCACCCGGGTGTGCTAAGCCTGCAAGTTTGTCAAACTTTGTGTGCTCTCATTTTCCTATAAATAGGTTACTGAGTTGAACGAAAAAGAACACACAAAAATTACAGTAAGAGAAGTAAACAGAGAAAAGAGCAAGGTTGTACATTTAAACATTAGAGTGCAAGAATTATTCAGTTTGATCAACTACGTAGAAAGCAGTATCTAGCCTCGTACTAAGGTAAGGGATATAATTTTCTTTCATACTCCTAAATTATGGTAAAAAAGTATTATTCTTTTCTACAACCTTATCATTAAATAGTGAAAATTCCTGAAATGATTAAAGTATCCTTAATAGTGTGTGCTGTATCTAATATCTTTTTACATGAATTTCTATTAAATTTTAATTCTTATATTTGAACTGTAAACCTTATATTTTCTTGAACTATATTTTATCAAGAATTCTAATCGTTTTTTGGATATCTTACTAACAATTTGGACTCTAGATAAATTAAATTGAAAATCTTTAATATTTATTCTTTATCTTATTATTCTGATTATTCATGTCTATCATTCATATTATTGTTGTTTGTACTACTCATCAAGACTAAGTTATTTTGAATGTCTTTGTTCTGGGAGCGAAGACAATATGATTGTTGAGTGTCTTTAGCTTGTGTGACAAAGACACATGGTGAAAGTTTTCTTTGGCCTGAGTGCAAAGAGAGGCTGTTGATTAACACAATTATGACCAGGAACTGTTGATTGACATGATCATGACCTTTAGTGTTACATGCAAAGACATGCGATGAAAGTTCTTTTTGGCCTAGATGCAAAGAGGAACTGTTAATTGGTATGATTATGACCAGAAATTATTGATTGACATGATCATAACCTTTGGTGTTACTATTAATGAAATCTTGATGGTGAATTTTTCAATTGGAGAAGAGAGTATACATTATGATCTATTTGACTCTTCTAATGGATTGTTCATTCCTCTGCAATTATTTGTTGAAAACTGATTATATCATCTATCACATGTTCTAAATATTTGATTTATCACTGCTGAACACTAATGATAACTTATTTATCTTAGTATATAATGATATTTTTTACTGTGTTATTTGTGTTCAACCTTTTGTTTCATAGTTTCTTTCGGGAAATAAGAGGGTCATTGGGTCTAGCGAGGAGAGCAGGGGAGTGATGGTTGGAGTTAATAATTGTAGTAGTCCATAATATATTGTACAATAGTATGACAATAATTGTATTGAGAACCTAAATATGTATGTTGACGAATTTTCACGACATTATAATAATTGATTTTGGCGACTCAAATTGAGTGATGTAGACCTGAGTTCGGGGGTGTCACAAGATATTCTAAATTTGAATAAATTTTAATCATGTTGGACTTTCCTCAAAGTAAAAATAAAAATAAGACCATGCAAATTATGATTTCATTAATGTATTATGATTTAAAGTGTGGTATGCTTGAAATTCTCATTTATTTTAATTATAATTTCACATTACATTTATTTTAAATGTTTGATTTAAAGCTCTTTGGTCCATGACTGAATGCTATTCCACCAAGGAAGGAGGTCAATGCTACAATGTCTGGATCCCTTTGAAATCCAAGCATGTTTGTTTCAGTCAAGCTCACCAATGCTTCGATCTTTGTCCCACATTTACTGTCCAATAGAGTTACCAATTCTACAGGAACCATAGTCGTGCATACCCAATCTGGCTTCACCTACCCGAAATCCTTTTCATATAGAGGGAAGTTACCCACGCTAGCTAGTGAAAAAACGAACATCCACTTGTTCATTTCCCAAATCCTCACCCCATTCAGTAACATGGTTAGCCACCTCCAACACTAGCTCATCCGGATTTGAAATTTTTGAGCAATTTGCATATAAGTTGTGCATGCTTTTCCTTAACAAATTCACCAAGTGGTGCAATTCCAAATCCTCCATTTTGAAATCGTTATCGAGCTTGAGTTTAGCGGGAATTTGAACGCAAAAGTTTCCACAAGAATTATCAGGTATTGTTTTGATACCTATTTTCCGCCTCAAGTTTATTGTAGCGCAAAATGTAGAATTTCTCGATTTTTGTCCATGATTTGCTCGATCAACACCAATTAAAGCCTTCCAAATAATAGAAGCTACCACTTCTACACGTGTCGGGTTGAGGTTACGTTCCGTGTCAATTGAAGAACTTGCGAACCTTACTTTGGATTGTAGGTCATATATCGTTTTTTCATCAAACAAAAACCTCTTTGTCACAATATTCTTATAACTCTGGACTTGCAGTGAAGGCTTGATCAAACCGGAGAAATCCCTAGTCGGGAAAAATGAAGCTAAGTTGAAACTTGGGGTAACCACTCGATCAATGCCTTCTCTACACGCCACGGACCATGCGCGAAAGAATGTGGAATTTGTGAATCCGTCGGCTATTGCATGTGAAGCATGTGAACATATGACTAGCCCCCCACACTTGAACATGGTCACTTGAATCCCCACAATTGGGCTAGTCACCAATGCAGCTTCCCCAATGTCCCATGGCACTAGTCCATGTGTTAAAAGCTCAACATTTTTAGGTGCTTCGCTAAGCAATTCGGCTAGCTCAAAATTAAGTACTTCGGCCTCCAAATACTCGACCCCTTTATCGTTACAGTCGATGTACATACCATCTTGGACAAATCTTCCGGCGAGCGGATAATAGAGGCTTAAGGTCTCTGATAATGATTTTATCAATTGGTCGTGTTTGCCCTGCATAAGAGTGTTGCTGCCATCGGAGAGGTAGAAGAGAACTATGGGCGTATGTAGTGCAGGACCAAACTGATCAAAGAAGGACAATTTGCATGTCCTAAGGTGGTCCAGTGTTGAAATTGCTGGTTTTACCATCTGCCGAGATAAAATTTTCACCTCCATTGTAACCTTAAAATCTGCACAATTTCAAAAGTTAATAGAAATAAAAAAACGAGTAAAAAAAACAGATTTTAACCCGAATAGTAAACCGCAAAAAAAAAAAATCATATACAAACTGTGAGAATGTAAAGTACCTTAATAACCACGAAATTAAAACCTCAAAATCAAAGGAATTATATATTCATTTAGTAAAAAGATTAATGGTGGAATCTGAAATAGACAAGCATGAAGCACCCAATGTTACTAAACTCAATTTGTGTGATCTCCCACTTTTTGCCAATAACTAATTCAGTAAGCTATAACTGATCGCGGGAACTATGGTCATACATAATTTGTTGTATATTTAAATGGGGTCACACATGCACGGTCCAATGTTACAAACTACTCTCTCTGTCCCTATAAGTATTACATATTCTATTACATTTTTAAAAACAATTACAACAATAGTGCACTCATAAAATTTTTACACAACTAATATACTTCCATATTTATTTACAATAGTAGTGCAATTAGGATTACTTAATTTAGGGAATTTTAATCAATTAGAATTCCTTAATTTAGGGATTAGTTATACCCATTACTTTTTTTCTCTCTCCTCATCTATAACAAATGCAGTTAGTCATCACCCTTTTTCTTTATTCAATATTCTTTCTATACTCTCCAAACCTTCCACCACGACTGTCACCGCCACCGCCACAGCTGTCACCGTACACCACCCCACCTGCCACCGCCACGGCTGTCACCGCATTTTTTTGCTTCAACAACGTTTGCACCAAAACATGCCTCGTCACTTTACCCACCAATTCCTTCCTCGACACTTTCACCGTCCCATCCGCCGACCCCGCAAAAACCAAACCACCATAGCTTGCTACTACAGAATTCACAGCATCATCATGAGTATTAACAGACTCCATGCTACTATAAAATGAAGGTATATATATATATATATATATATATATATATATATATATATATATATATATATATATATATATATACAGAATTGATCAGGTCCGGACTCCCGGACCTGATCAAATCCGGACCCCAAAAAAAATTTTTTTTTTTTTTTTTTTTTTGGTAGAACAACTAAAAAAAAAAAAAAAAATTATGGAACTGAAATTTTTCCAAAATAAAGTGTTTTGGGTGTGTTTTTAACACCTACCCCAACCAATGTATGTACAGTCTGCCCAGACTGTACAGACATATTTCGTTATAGGCATCCAAATCACGCCCAAAACACTGTATTATGGAAAAATTTCAATTCCATAAATTTTTTTTTTTTTTTTTTTGTTTCAAAAAAAAAAAGCAAAAAAAAAAAAAAAAAAGGTCCGTATTTTAGTAGAGTCCGGGATCCCGGACTGGATCCGGACTCTATATATATATATATATATATATATATATATATATATATATATATATATATATATATATAGTCCGGATCAGGTCCGGACTCCCTGATTTTATAAAATCCGGACCTTTTTTTTTTGTTTTTTTTTGAAACAACTAAAAAAAAAAAATTTATGGAACTGAAATTTTTCCATAATACAGTGTTTTGGGTGTGATTTGGATGCATATACCAAAACATTTCTGTACAGTCTGGACAGACTGTACATACATTGGTTGGTATAGGTATTAAAAACACACCCAAAACACTGTATTATGGAAAAATTTCAGTTCCATAATTTTTTTTTTTTTTAGTTGTTTCAAAAAAAAAAAAGCAAAAAAAAAAAAAAAAATTTAGGGTCCGTATTTTAAGTCCAGTCCGGGAGACCGGACTGGATCCGTGGTGTATATATATATATATATATGAGTTAACCAACTGTATATCTCCAGCAGCTTCTCAAAATGAAGGGTCAAAATGGAGGTGGGTATGAAAATTCAGGCGGTGGTGGCGGTGGATATTAATACGGGATGTTGGTAACCAAACCTTTATACCAAGGTAACCAATTCAGTGTTATTAGGTTTATAATTTATTTTGAATAAATCTATTATAGATTTTTTTTTATTTAATAGTGCAGTTGGTAGCTAACACTTTATATAAATGTTACCAATTAAGTTTTATTGGGTTACCAATTAATTAAAAAAAAATTATTGTATATTTTTTTTATAATGCAATTGGTAGACAAACCTTAATACAAAGGTAACCAATTCAGTTTTATTGGGTTACCAATTAATTATAAAACATCTATTATAGATTATTTTTTTTCATAGTGCAGTTGGTAACCAAACCTTAATACGAATGTAACCAACAAAAACTAAAATTGTTACATTTGAAAGTTTTGGTTACCAACTGCACTGAAATTTTTATTGGTTACCCACAAAAAATAAAATGGTTACCTTTGTATAAATATTTGGATACCAACTGCACTAAAATTTATCTTTTTCTCCTTTTAATTTTTGGACTAAATCAACCTTCGTCATAATGACAGATGTGGCCGGCGTCCATGGTGAAGCGGAGGAAGATGACCGGCGTCCATGATAAAGCGGAGGAAGATGGCCGGCGTCCATGGTGTTAAAGCGGCGGCGAAGGGGAGGAGGAAAGATGACGTTGTCAAACTTTGAATATTTGAATTTTAATTATTATTTTTGAATTTGAATTTGTTTTGTTTGTTAGATCTAAGATATTTGAATTTAAATTATTAATTATGTTAGTTATTTCTCCTTGATTTTAGGTTTCCTTATTATTATGAATTGAATCCTATACTAATTCCCTAAATTAAGAAATCTTAATTGCATTAATATTGTAAATAAATATAGAAAGTGTATTAATTATGTAAATTTTTTATGAGTGCACTAATAGTGTAATTACTTTCTAAATGTTGTATACATTATGTAAAGGACCCTTAAAATTATGTTTGTGAGTTTTAAAATAAAAAGAAAAGAAAAGAGGAGAAAAGAAATTTAAGGTGGAGAATAAATTTTTCGTTTGTGAGTTTTTAGAGGAGAGAAAAGAAATGAGAAGGAAAATTTTTTAAAAATTTCCTCCCAAAAATTTCCTTACAAAGTTGGAAAGATTTGGAAGGAAATTTGCTTAACATTTGGCTTAGATACTAAAATACAAAAACTACCCTTAAAATAATTTCTAAAATGTATCTCATAAAGGTAAAATAGTAATATATTACTTCCAAAACTCACAAACACAAACAAAAAAAAGTAAATTTCCTTTCCTTCACTCTCTTCTCTCCAAAATTTTAAATTTCTTTCTTTTCTTCTCTTTTCAAACTCACAAACACAGTGCAAGCGTACTATTTTTTTTTCAAAAAGAATGAGATAAAATACATAAAGTAAAAAAGAAAATATGCAATTTAGTGAGTTCCATGTATTAGTATAAAAATAAAATAAAAATACTCATCATTTTATATAATCTCGTGGGGCCACTCAAGATAAATCTCATTACAATGTTGTCTTTTCTTTGAGAATATCCGAGTTAAGATCTTTGTTAAGGTGAAATGATCCGGAATAGATGTTTCCTCATTGCGGTGCTGCCTTTTTTTGAGAATATTCGAGCCAAGATAATGGCACGGAAAAGAAATATTACAATCATTTGAAAAGAAAATAAATAGATCAAGCAATCACGAAGAATTGACAAGAAAAAGCAATCATCAGGTGTAAAGGACTATTAATTTGTTCGAGCATGAACGAATCTCTATTTCTCTTCTCAAATTATGATTCCATAGGTTACAAGGGAATATCAAATTGGGGGTCGGACATCACCAACTAATGATAAGGTGCCTTGGTTATGGTGTGCTCCCTTAGTCCTGACCATCTCTAACTTAAAAGATGACTCCCAAACCAAAAAAAATAATGATTCGATTATGGTTCAAATTTATGTTAACAATGGAATAACAAAAGCAAATAAATTCACCCACACAATATCAATGGAACAGAAAATCAATACAATAGGAGAAGAATAACCAATAAAAGCAAACGAAAACTTAAGGCGAGAATTTACTGTGAAATAAACCGGTAAAATATGCTGTGAACAGATTAGCGAGAATGGCTAGAAAAGATATAGGTGATAATTTAAAATTCCAATGAAAAAGCGTAAATCCTTTTCTCATTAGGAGTCATGCACGGCTAAGACAAGGTAATCATATAGGGTGGATTGAAATTAAACTTAGCTATAAGAATAAAATATATAGTTATTACGTAATTGCAGTACTACTGGTTCATTATATCATTCATTATATAATTATTATGGTAACATATATTTTATTTCTAAATGCAAAAGATTTGATTTTGTTTTCAAATAAAAAAAAGATTTAATCTTGTTTCCAAATAAAAGATGATTTGATCTTATTTATAAAATAAAATAATATTTAATATATATATATATAAGGAAACAAAAAATTATGCAAGGTTTGAAAAGATTTGATATAAGAGTTTTGCTACGTGGGATTTCCTTACCCACATTGTGTTATAGTATATCAATAACAATATGTCAAGTATATAATTTCAATTTTTTTCTTCTAAAATTGTATCCCTCTTTATATGTTTGAACACAATTACCAATTTCATATGTCCAAGTATGTATGCATGTAAATCTAAAATTGAATTCAGATCCTGTGAACTTTTACCTTTTATCAAGGAAAAATAAAATAAAAATTGTCACTTATTTTTGGTTAAAGGGTCACGACTTTTCCGAACAGTTTCACTAATTCACTATATATTTCACTATTACTTTAAACGATGTAGGGAATTCTGATGACTTTTTTCAAAAAACTTTTATTTAAGCAATATGACACTAAACCATAAGTAGTTATAGCATAATCTTAGTTTAGGCACATAATTATATTAATAAATATTTAAAGCATAAACAAACAATTGATTCAAACAAGTTGGTTGGTCTAAAGAGACTCTCTAAACAGTGATTACAAACCATTAACCATTTCTACAATTAACGCAAGAGAATTCGAGTCCAAATCTTCTGTCTTATTCTTTGTCTCATTTCTTGTTTCATATTATGTATTATTCTCAATTGCAATATAATTAACTATTTACGGTTAACTATTTAAAAGCTCAAGTATTACACGGAATCAATAAATAGAGTAAGACAGTAGATGAGATAAAAAGAGACGGCAAATCAAAATTCATAGAATTGATAGAGACAATACAAATCATGACCCGTATAACTTGGCAAAAAGTAAAAAGAAAAAGCTTGAACGTACACCAGTTCAACACCATCAGTATATATGGAACATGTAAAGTAATAATAAGACATTTTAATATCTGTTCAAATACAAACAAACATATATATATATATAACTATCTAGGAAGCGAATGCAACAATGTCAAGATCTTGTTCAAATTGAAGCATGTCCATTTCATTCAAGCTCACCAGTGCTTCAATTCCAGTCCCACATTTAGTGTCCAACAAAAACACAATCTCCAAAGGCATCCAAGGAATAGTTATCCATTCCGGTTTCCCCCACCCAAAATCAGTTTCATACAATGGCAACCTGCATAAAGTAGTCAAAAGGTGCACATCCACTTGATCATTTCCCATATCCTCGTGTATTTCATTAACATACTTGGCCACCTCCAAAATTAAACCCTCGGGACTCGAAATTTTGGAGCAATTCGCAAGCGCCTTTCGCAGACTATTCCTTAGCAAATTCACCAATTCATGCAATTCCATATTTTTATTACTCTCCTTGAATTTAGTAGGAACTTCCATGTAAAAATTCCCACATAGGGAGGAATTATCCGGTGTGATCGCCATGCCTGTTCTTCCCCTCAAATTTAAGTGAAGGTAGAGCGTAGATGAAGTTCCACCGTTTGATTTACAAGCACCAATGCTGATCAGAGCCTTCCATATTGAAGATGTCACCACCTCTACCCGAGTAGGCCGGTTAATTTTTTCAGTTTTGCAACTTTAGCTTTTAGGGTTGATATAGCTTTTTCTTCAAACACAAACCTCCTTGTAACAATTTTGGACACATTTATTTTTGATGATTTTATTTGGGGAGGATTGATGGTCAATGATAAATCTCTAGCCGGGAAAAAAGACACGACGCTGAAATTACTTGGGGAAGAAGCAACCAAAATTTGATCATTGATTAGGGCACTAGTAGTAGTAGCCCATTCATGAATGAATGTTGCTGCTGTGAATCCATCAGCTACAATATGTGAAAGAAACATACCTATAGCTAATCCCCCACACCTAAAAAAGCTCACTTTTAACCCTAAAATTGGAGTAGTGAATAAATGACTTCCCTGAAAATTTTCCCTTGTGACAAGATCATTTAAAAGATGTATATTTTTATGTGCCATGCTAAGAAATTCACCAAGCTCAAGATTAGTAACCTCAGCCTCGATGTATTCGACTCCTTCATCGTTACAATCCACATAGAAATCTTTTTGAACAAATCTTCCGGCTAACGGATAAAATTTGATCAAGGTTTGAGATAGTGATTTTACCAATTGCTGGCGAATTTTACTAAGATTGCTGCGGTTGTAGAAGTAAATTATGGGCACATGGTCCGGAGGAGCAAGCTGGTCGAATAAGGACAATTTGCAAGTCCTAAGGTGGTCTGGAGTTGGAACTGCTGGTTTAACAATCTTTCGGGACAAAATTCGTGCCTCCATTAAATATTGTCACCTTCAACAAGCTAGCACAAGTTAATAGCAAGTAACTTTAAAAATGAAATTTCAGCCCCATATATATGACACATAATACTATATTAATATTCAAGAAATATTTTGGATGGAATAAATTTGAGAAATTAATACTTACAAAGATATTAACAATTGATACAAGAGGTGCAAGAAATCTTTTTGAGAGATTTTTGGGCTGAAGGGTAGATCAAGAGGTGCCTAATTAAGTTAAATTAGGGGAGGAAACTTCCTTTTATAGATGAATATTAATTCTCTTGAGATCATATATATATGTAATTCCTAATGGTTTTGGATTCATCATTGATCATTCCATTACATTGTTCTTTTTCTTTTTTAATATTTTTTTGGCGAAAATCCATGAATGAATTAATAAAAGTTACAACTTAATTGGTATTGGTATTGGTATTGGTATTTTAAATACTAGAAACAGTAGATATGGATTGATAAATTAGGTTTTTTGGGGACATAGTAGTATTTAGTATTCATAAATTGCTTAACCTAGTTGGTGTAGTTTGACGTTTGGGGTTGTGGGCCAGTGTCTTTACTTATTGTCTTATATTGTCTTATATTGTCTGTGGATGATCCGCTAATTGCTTTCACATTTGTAACACGTTTTCAGTGCACATACCTATAAATAAATAACCCATTTGGGGCAGAGAGCCGATCTTCTGTCCATGTTCCTTTATGTCTCTCCACCTTAATTTTAACAGTTAATCTCTTATTTAATACTCCCTCCGTCCCAAATTAACTGCTCAATTTTGACTTTTTAAAGTCAAATTGACTATTTTTAAAATTAATAATTAAGCATATATAAATATATTTCTAAAATTATAAAAATTAGGATTAGTAATAAATTGTATATACTTTCTTTTGGTTATAATCTCTTCACCTATATTTTAGCAAAAATAATAAAAAGATTAGTTTTAAAAATGATCAATTTGACTTTAAAAAGTCAAAATTGAGCAATTAATTTGGGACGGAGGGAGTATTAATTAATTTTAAATTAAATAAAAAAATATGTGTTAAAATTTAAGTGGAGAGACGCAAGCAGAGTAAAAAATTTAGAGACGGAGTATCTCTTCTCTTTGGGGTGTGTTTAGATTTTAATGTTTTGTTTTGGCAAAATCTACGGACATCATGTCAATCGTCATTAGTGAGTTCTCACCTAAATCGTACACATAAAAAGATAATAGTGATAACGTATTTTATATAATTATAATAATTAATAGTGTTACACAACCTAAAATTAAATAAATTATACAATTACGGAAATTTTATAATTTATATATTTTTTCTATTCGTGC
This sequence comes from Panax japonicus, assembly GCA_020205505.1. NCBI lineage: Eukaryota > Viridiplantae > Streptophyta > Magnoliopsida > Apiales > Araliaceae > Panax > Panax japonicus. The sequence continues at coordinate 62,546,310 of CM035110.1, forward strand.
GATTGAATTATTAAGTGTGAACAAAATCGACGTATGGAAGCTAGTAAAGGACATGAGTCATTTTTCTCTATTTCAATATGAATAATGTTGGTTGTTGTATGAAAACTCAGTATTTGTGACTGAACTTATATAGATCATTAATAAATATCAAAATTAACAAAGGCTTGTTCATATTCCTTTTTCTAGCTTTCATATTTCTTTTGTAGAAGAATGTTAGTTGTGGACTAAAAATCATCAGTGATGACATCAAGGTAGGGTACCCTAGCTAGCAGTACATATCCATACCAAAAGTTTAGAAGAGCTGTGGAAATAAAGGGAATTGTATTTTAATTTGTTTATTGATTATTAATTATTAATTTCTTGGTTTGTTTCATTCTGAATGTATTTTTATTCTCTCTTTATCTAGTTATTAATTTAATAATGCTAATATGGTAATAAAATTATTTTATCAAATTTAAAGATATTGTGTCATTTTATATAATTATCAATAAAAACTTAACTATTTTTGAAGATTAATTCTTTTGTAAATGTGACTATTTTTATAAAACAAGTAGGAACTGTTGACTATACAATTATATTTCGTATCTTATACATTAATTTTTTATAATTTGTACAATTATATATACATGATGTATTAAACTGTTGACTATACAATTATATTTACATGCTGTAGAATGATATATAGTAACTCGTTTGAATTTAATTTAAATATTATATTAATAAAATGGGCAATAAGTGAACTTACATAGGGGTGCTCATCGGTAAAAGACCGAACCGGTACCGAACCGAAATTACCGAAAATTAAGAACCGAAACCGGTACCGAATTACCGGTTTCGGTACCGGTTCGGTACAAATTCGGTATCGATTTTTTCGGTTCGGTTTTCGGTTATACCGCATGCATGGTGATATATATAATTATTAATAAATAATAATAATTAAATAATTTTTTTTAATAAGTTATGGTGCTCTGATTATTCTTCATTTTTAATTTCCCTTTAAACTTATGTTTTAAATAATCCTTGTTGAATGTTGATATGGTTCATGGTTGCAGCCTTGCAGCGTAACTGGTTTGTCACAATGTCACTGACTTACTGGCTTTGCATTCTTGTTGTGCTGGCTTTTTAATTCTTGTTGAATGTTGGCTTTTTATTTGATTTTGTTGGAAATGGGTTTGATAAAATATATATATATATTTATGTGTTCAAATAAAATATATATTTATGTATTCAAATCCATTAAGAATTGAATGAGAAAATTGACGGGTTAGGCCGGGTCGGATTCGGGTCGGGTCGGGTTATGATATTTATCTTTTTGAACAAAATTTGTTTAATAATTTATATTATCTGATTTTGTTGCCAACGGTAATAAACTGTAATTTAGGCTATAAATTGTCATTATCCTGCGCCTAAAAAAACAGAAGTGTTATTTTCTCTTTCCCATTCTGAATTTGGTTCAACAAAAATAAACTAATTTCCAGTCCGTTCCGTTCCTGTCCTTCCTGTTCCGTTCCGTACTGTACATTACATGTTGCTGTTCCGTTTGTACCATTCCTGTTATAGCAATACTTGTTCTCTGTTTTGCAGTAAGGTTTGTACTTAGTGTTTCTTCATGCATGTATATCATTATTGTTCATATAAGTTCATTACATAACATACTATTTGGTTCTATGTGTTCTTAATTTTGAAGTGCTTCTAATTAAGAACTGGAAATCCGTTTTTTCTTGGGAAGCAATTATTCAATTAACCCTTAGCATCTGTGGGGGAATAAATTTGCTTTAAGGAGACTTTGTGAATTCAAAGGACTCGGATTTATATTTTTCATTTTTACATAATTTATTATTATTATATTTATATGCATTATTAAATAATACTATATATTACAGATAACAATCTTAAAGCAAATTTATCATTTCTGTAATTATAGTATAATTTATGTTAACAAAAAATTGTTTTTTATGAATAGGAAATTGTTTTATAAAACAAGTTTTTGTTTTGTAAAAACTTCATTTCTGGAAATTCTGATAATTTATTTCTGAAAATAAATTCATATCAAAAAAATTTATTCTGGAAATTCTAATAATTATGCAAAATGATTGTGTGTACTGCATTTTATGTTAGTACATGTTAAATGTTTTTTTTTATTTTCTGACTTTCATATTTTTATAAAGGATGGCTTTTGTTGAAAATGATTTTCTGGCTTTCATATTTTCATATTTACCGTTATATATATGATTTCATGAAATAGAAATAAACTGTTAGTAACAGTTATATTATATGTTAAATGTTTTTATATATTTTGTTATTATATAAATTTCATGTTAATATATTGATTGCATATTATTAAATAATATATTGATTGCATGTTAATATTTTGTTTAAATATTTTGCATATTAATATTCTGTAGTGTTCAATATATTATTCTGTAATATAGTAGCATTTAATTTATATTAAAGCATTGCAACAGAAAATTATTTTATAAATTTTCTGATATAAATTCATTGCATGTAACTAATACATTATTCGATCATTAGTATTGTCATTGTTATTCTGTCATTACATATGATATTAAGAATGGCATAGGAATGTTGAAATGTTTATTGCATATGTAAATTTTTTTTTTTTCCGGTCAGTGTGTTGTTTGATTTCCTGGATAAAATGCATGTTTTTTGTAAATTTATTTTCTACAAAAGCTTAATGAGTGCAGGAAGTTTTAGAAAAGGAACCAATGAGTGCAATAAGTGAGTAAGATTCAACAGAATTGGAAATTTTCGTTTCTTGTTTTTTTTTTTCATGTTAACAGTTTAATGCATGATAAATGCTTTTAAGTATTTGCATACAGTGATTCATTTAAGTATTTGCATGATTAATATAATAGTCTATTTTGTTGCATATTAAAGATATAATAACCTGCATGTTGCATTATTATGTTGTAGAATTACTTGTATATTTATTACCTGCATGATTGCATGGTAAAAGTGTCCAACTATAAACAAATAGCAAACAGAGTTTACTAAATAATATTCTGTTATTCTATTTAATTGCATGTAAATAGAAATAGAAATTATTACGTTTAACAGTTTATATTACATGTTAATAAATTGCATGTTTATATGTTTATAAATATTGCATGATTAATATATATATATATATAATATTTTGTTTATATATATATATATATATTATAATTGTATTAGTATTTATGTAAACAGAAAATTGTTTGCATATTAATATCATTATTCTGTTATTGGTTTTTAAATTCAAATAACAGTTTATTTTTATTGCTAATATATATTGGTGTTACATCTTGTACAAATAGAAATTTGTTTCTGTCTATTGACAATAATCTTTATTTGTATAACAGAAATGGCTTCTACAAACACCATTCCTGCCGTGAGTATGTCTCATGGAGAAAAGCCTGAAAGGTTCAATGGAACCGATTTCAAGTGTTGGCAACAAAAAATGCTATTCTATCTCACAACATTGAATTTGGCTCGGTTTCTACAAGAGGACTGTCCTACTCTTGTTGAAGGGGAAACTGACAAGGAGAAAGTTGCTGCTGTTGATGCATGGAAACATGCAGATTTCCTTTGCAGAAATTATGTAATGAATGGATTAGACAATACACTGTATAATGTGTACTGTACAATTCAAACTGCAAAGGAACTTTGGGAATCTTTAGACAAGAAATATAAAACTGAAGATGCTGGCATGAAAAAATTCATAGTCGGTAGATTTCTAGATTATAAAATGATAGATTCTAAAGCAGTGATCACTCAGGTTCAAGAATTACAAGTAATTCTGCATGACATTCATTCTGAAGGAATGTCATTAAGTGATTCATTCCAAGTTGCAGCAATGATTGAAAAACTTCCACCATCGTGGAAAGACTTCAAGAATTATCTGAAGCATAAACGCAAAGAGATGAATCTTGAAGAACTGATCGTGCGACTAAGGATTGAAGAGGACAATCGAGGATCTGAGAAGAAAAGTGGGAAGAATTTCATTGAAGCCAAGGCAAATGTTGTAGAACAAAGGCCAAACAACAACAAAAGGAAGCGTGAAGGCAAAGAAGCTTTCAAGGCCAAGAAGAAATTCAAAGGCAAATGTTTCAACTGTGGCATTCCAGGACATAAATCAAATGAATGTCGAAAGCCAAAGAAGTTGAAGAAAGAACAAAAGCCTCAAGCACATGTGACAGAACTGGAGAAGCTTTCTGAAGATGTTTCAGACATGGACCTTTGTGCAGTTATATCTGAATGTAATTTGGTAGGAAACCCTAAAGAGTGGTACGTGGACACTGGAGCTACTCGCCATATATGTTCCAACAAATGGATGTTTTCTACTTACAAACCAGTAGAAAATGATGATCAACTCTTTATGGGAAACTCCTCAAGTTCAAAGGTTCAAGGACGTGGAAAGATTGTACTGAAAATGACATCTGGCAAAGAACTGACTTTGAATGAAGTGCTTCATGTGCCAGATATTCGCAAGAATCTAGTTTCTGGGTCACTACTGAGCAAGAATGGCTTTAAGTTGGTGTTTGTGTCTGATAAGTTTGTACTTACTAAGAATGATATGTTTGTAGGAAAGGGCTACATAAATGATGGGCTCTTTAAGATGAATGTTATGACTGTTGTACCAAAGTCTATTGATAATAATAAAATTAATTCTTCTGCTTACTTGTTAGAGTCTTCAAACATATGGCATGCTAGATTAGGACATGTTAATTATAATACTTTGCGTAGATTAAGTAATTTAGAATTCTTGCCTAAATTTGATATTAATCTAAAACATAAATGTGAAATTTGTGTGGAATCAAAAATGACAAGATTATCCTTTCACTCAGTTGAAAGGAAAACTGAACCTCTAGATTTAATTCACACTGACGTATATGACTTAAAGTTTGTGCAAACTAGAGGTGAGAAAAAATATTTCATAACTTTTATTGATGATTGCACAAGATATTGTTATGTATATTTGCTAAGAAGCAAAGATGAGGCCGTAGAAATGTTTCAACTTTATAAAAATGAAGTTGAAAATCAACTTAGCAAAAAGATTAAAGCAATAAGAAGCGATAGAGGTGGTGAATATGAATCACCATTTGAAGAGATTTGCTCTACTCATGGTATTATTCACCAAACTACAGCTCCTTATTCACCTCAATCTAACGGTATTGCTGAACGCAAGAACCGAACATTAAAAGAAATGATGAATGCTATGTTGAACAGTTCTGGAGCACCCCAGAGTTTGTGGGGGGAAGCTTTGTTTTCTGCCAATTATATTCTTAACAAAGTGCCTCATAAGAAAACTCACAAAACCCCTTATGAATTATGGAAAGGTCATAGACCTTGCTATAAATACTTAAGAGTGTGGGGGTGTTTAGCAAAAGTGATGGTTCCTAAACCTAAAAAGGTTAAGATAGGACCAAAAACAATTGACTGTGTTTTCATTGGTTATGCAAATAACAGCAGTGCTTATCGCTTTCTTGTTCATAAATCTGAAATTAACGATATTCATGTTAATACATTTATTGAATCAAGAGATGCATCATTTTTTGAGAATATTTTTCCATATAATGGAAATAATGATTCAAATTCGAACAAAAGACCTTTGGATGCTACTAGTGCTAATCCTGGAAATATAGACAAAGAGTCTGTAATGGATGAACCTAGACGTAGCAAAAGAGCAAGGACTTCAACGTCTTTTGGTCCGGATTTTCTAACATTTTTGTTAGAAAACGATCCTCGAACCTACAAGGAAGCAGTATCCTCTCCAGATGCTTCTCATTGGAAAGAAGCAATAAATAGCGAAATTGAGTCCATTATGCAAAATCATACATGGGAATTGGTGGATCTTCCACCTGGTTCAAAACCTTTAGGGTATAAATGGATCTTCAAAAAGAAGTTAAAAGCTGATGGCTCAATTGATAAATACAAAGCAAGGCTTGTTGTTAAAGGCTATAGACAAAAGGAAGGATTAGATTATTTTGACACTTATTCACCTGTTACAAGAATTACATCTATTCGTATGCTAATAGCAATAGCATCTTTAAATAGACTTAAAATACATCAAATGGATGTAAAGACTGCATTCTTAAATGGTGAATTAGATGAAGAAATATATATGGAACAACCTGAAGGTTTCACTGCTCCTGGACAAGAGAGGAAAGTATGTAAACTTATTAAATCCTTGTATGGATTAAAACAAGCACCAAAACAATGGCACGAGAAATTTGATAATGTTATGTTATCAAATGGATTTAAAATTATGATTGTACAATGTGTTTATGGGTCAAAGCACTCAAAAGGAATATGTATTGTTTGTCTTTATTTGGATGATATTTAATCTGGGTAGCAACAATGAATTATCCAATCTAACTAAAAGAATGTTGTCAAATAGATTTGACATGAAAAGACTTGGGGGTTGGCGATTTAATATTAGGAATCAAGATTTCTAGAACATCTGATGGAATTATATTATCTCAATCTTCAGTTACATTGAAAAATACTTGAAAAATTTTAACAAGTATAATATAATTCTAATAGGCCCTCCCGTTTGATATAAATCTTCATCGAGCTAAAAATGAAGATGATAGGCATATCTCAGCTAGAATATTCTCTTATAATAGGCATTTAATGTACAGGCATGAACTGTACTAGACCGACATGCTTATTTCAGTATGTAAGCTAAGTAGGTATAGGCAGTAATCCAGTAAAATCTTGTAAACACATTTGAGGATTTTTAGGATACCTAAACATACTCAAAAATATGGACTGCACTATACAAGATATCCAGCAGTATTGGAAGGATATAGTGATGCTAATTGGATATCTGACAATAAAGACTCGAAATCCACAAGTGGATATGTCTTTACCCTTGGAGGTGCAGCAGTATCTTGGAAATCCTCAAAACAAACGTGTATTGCTAGGTCTACAATGGAATCGGAATTCATTGCGTTAGACAAAGCTGGAGAAGAAGCTGAGTGGCTTCGTAATTTCTTAGAGGATATTCCAAATTGGTCAAGACCTGTGTCAGCTATATGTATACACTGTGATAGCCAATCAGCGATTGGAAGAGCACAGAGTCATTTATATAACGGTAAGTCACGTCATATACGACGAAGACATAATACCATTAGACAATTGCTCTCAAATGGAATTATCTCAATTGACTATGTAAAGTCAAAAGATAATATTGCGAATCCGCTTACGAAAGGTTTAACAAGAGAGCAAGTGGAAAAATCATCAAGGGGAATGGGTTTAAAGCCTACTATTTAAATAAGAGTCGTCATAAGGCACCCAACCTAGCTGACCTGGAGATCCCCAATAATCTAGGTTCAATGGGCAAACCAAACTATGTAGTTACTCAGTAAAAGACACTGAGGAAATAATTACTCCTACCATTCCTAAGATAGACAGTGCACCATCCTGCCGCTAGAATCAGGATAATTACGCTTTTAATGGACTTTTATATCTTGAAATTGTTTCAATGGGTATTTGCAGGATACAAATACTTGAATAAAGTCACCTACGTGAGTGAGGGGGCCACTTCTGGAGAAATTATGAAGGCTAATTCTCTAAAATACTTACGAACTCAAGAGGTGTTTTCAAGAGGCCAAAATGAACACAAACTTGAGACCAAATATTTCTGAAGAATATTTTGTTATTCTATTGTCTTGGTTTACACAAAAAGCTGACAGTTCAAAGACATCAATCTATGATTATCCAGTAAATCCGAATATATTTTACTAGGTAGTTCAAGCACTAGGCTACTTAACCTGATGAAATATCTTTTCTCATGTACTCGAACTAGTGTTTGCATATTCATAACATATTTTGCATATTGTAAAGCCAATTTTACATTCATGTGGGGGATTGTTGGAAATGGGTTTGATAAAATATATATATTTATGTGTTCAAATAAAATATATATTTATGTATTCAAATCCATTAAGAATTGAATGAGAAAATTGACGGGTTAGGCCGGGTCGGATTCGGTTCGGGTCGGGTTATGATATTTATCTTTTTGAACAAAATTTGTTTAATAATTTATATTATCTGATTTTGTTGCCAACGGTAATAAACTGTAATTTAGGCTATAAATTGTCATTATCCTGCGCCTAAAAAAACAGAAGTGTTATTTTCTCTTTCCCATTCTAAATTTGGTTCAACAAAAATAAACTAATTTCCAGTCCGTTCTGTTCCTGTCCTTCCTGTTCCGTTCCGTACTGTACATTACATGTTGCTGTTCCGTTTGTACCATTCCTGTTATAGCAATACTTGTTCTCTGTTTTGCAGTAAGGTTTGTACTTAGTGTTTCTTCATGCATGTATATCATTATTGTTCATATAAGTTCATTACATAACATACTATTTGGTTCTATGTGTTCTTAATTTTGAAGTGCTTCTAATTAAGAACTGGAAATCCGTTTTATCTTGGGAAGCAATTATTCAATTAACCCTTAGCATCTGTGGGGGAATAAATTTGCTTTAAGGAGACTTTGTGAATTCAAAGGACTCGGATTTATATTTTTCATTTTTACATAATTTATTATTATAATATTTATATGCATTATTAAATAATACTATATATTACAGATAACAGATTTATCCTTTTTTACTTTTTAGTGTAACATAATCAGAGAATGATGAAACAAAAAGTGGTTTTGCAAGTGATTTGGCTTTCAATTTTCTTTTTTATTTTTCTTTTCACTCTTTCACCTGCTAGTTGAATGAAGAACAATCAGAGAATGAAGAAACAAAAAGTAATATATATACTGCATTGCTGCTTTCAAAAAGTGGATAATTTGTATTTTTAATTTTTATTTTTCGCTCTTTCCTTGCTTGAGTTGCTTATCCAGGTTTTACAAGTACAACAACCGGCAACGATCAACAATTGCACAAACAAAAATTGTAAAACTGCAGAATTATTCCAAGCATTATCAACAAAACAGTGCAGAACAAATTAGAAGTTTCGTTTTTTTTGGTTTTTTTTTCATTTTAACCGAATTAGGATTTGTCTTACCGCTACCGGTACGAAAAATAAAAAAAAACCGAAAAAATTCTTTAACCGAAAAAACCGAAACCGAAAAGAACCGTTACCCTTGCCGGTACCGGTGGCTGAACTCGGTTCGTAAAAAAACCGAAAAACACCGATTTTTTGACACCCCTAACGTATAAGTTTAAAGAGCTTCCTATAAAAGTATATTTAATTGGTAGAATTTACTCTCTCCTTCAAAGGATTCAAACATGCCAGGAAATATATATATTAATAAAAGTTTCACAAAAGGTTACTTTACTTTCTTCTATTTTTTGACTAGAAAAGTGAAAGATTTACAGTCTTGCACCTAGAGTATATATACTACTAAAACTCATGAAGAAGATTAGGCATGGCGTTGAATAAAAATTCCCTTTAGGTCGTGTTTGTAGGATAAATTTTTACTTGTGAACCAATTATATATTATATAGTATATATATATATATATATATATATATATATACGGTCCGGATCTTAAGCTCACCCATTATCCAACTCACCCGAGTTCACCCCCCCCTTTAACGACGGACTTTGGGCGACGGTTTGGTCATACAACCGTCGTCTATACTTTTAGCGACAAACATCATATAGTGTTTGCTAATAGTATAGACAGATAGTTATATGATCGAATCGTCGCCGGATCCGTCGCTAAAGAAGGGTGAGCTCGGATGAGTTAGATAAGAGGTGAGCTTAAGATATATTTCCTATATATATATATATATATATATATATATATATATATATATATATATTAGGAAAATAATTCATAGCATGTATTTGTTATGAATTTAAATAGCAAATAACATATTCCAAAAATAACACACATACTAAATTAGGGCGAGATTTAAAATAAATTTCGCCGTCCCTAGTTGAAACTAGCGAGTACACAAATGAAAAAAATTTCTGACATATTTGCCCCCCAAGAGTCCCCGGATTTAAGGTCCATCTGGTAGTTGAACTTAACTAGCGTCACTCTAATATCAAAGCTGTTGATCCAATTAACAAAGCAATCCCAAATACAGTTCCTCTAACGCGACAGGTTTTGAGGACCGTCAGCAAACCGGCCGATTTTTTTGATTTTTTTTTAAATGCCTCCCAAATAATTATGATCTATTGGAACTGGAATTTTTACAGAAAAAAGTGTTTTGGAATGTCTTTTGGATACACAGCTGTACAGACATATTTTTTTACGTGTATCCAAATAAACATGCCAAACACACGTTTTTTTCTGTAAAAATTTTCAGTTCAATAAATCGTATAATTATTTGGGAGCATTTAAAAAAAAAAACAATTCATTCCGGCTGGTCGCGTCATACCGGTCGCCCAAGATTATTCATCCCCAGATTCAATTTATAGCATCAGCAATATTAGATCCTATATCCTCACACCTCAGCCAATATTCCGCAATCCCTCCCAAATATCCAATTAAGGCAACCGACAATTTAAATAGATCTAATTAAGCAGAATCAAGGACAATCCGAAATATTCACAATCTAAATACTCAATTAAGGCTGCAGCAATACGTCCCAATTGACCTAGTATAATATCTATCTCGCTAGTTAACTAGCGAAAATAAGAATTCGTGACAGAGAATGAAAACAGAGAATGATAATATCGATAAATAATTATGAAACGAAAAAATTATATAGAAAATAATTCAGTCGTAAGAACTCAAGGTCTTCAAGTTCTTCGTTCCGGCTCTTCAATCTAGTGAAATCCAAGATCATATATTTGGGGTTTTATGAACTTTTTGAAATCTCTAGCGGATGGTCTGAAACATCCATCCCTTTGCAGCAATTGATATTCGGCTGATGGTCTGAAACTGTAGAGAAATCAGATCTAATATTTAGGCGTTAATTGAACTTGAGGGCAAATATGTCCGAATTTTTTTTCCTCTGTCCGCTAGTTCAACTAGTGGACGACGAAATTTCATTTTAAATCTCAGCCGTTAATTTATGTAATGTGTGGTGGATGTGACGTCCTCAAAATAGGTATACATCACCCATTCTGAGTTGTCAATATATATACAGAAACAGCTACAACTTTATTAATACAACATAAAAAAACTGTGAGTTTAAATACAAATATTGTCTTCTAGAAAATATTCATACCCAAATAAATTCTCATCACAATTATTGATACATTATTTTATAAAAATGGTGAGTACTACTAAACAACTCTCTAAAACCATCATTCCATACCCCGACTCGTACTCGCTACATTCTCACCTCCTGAGAAGAAAAATAGAATAAAAAGAAAAATGGTGAGCTCAACTAGCCCAGTAAAGAATATTATAACTAAGATAATATAGAACAAATTATCGTTAGTCTTCAATAGGAAAAAATTTGATAAAATATAATAGACAACAAGTTTCAGATCAATATTCGCAGCGGAAATAATAATTCATAAAAGAGTTACGTAGAGAATGAAATCTACTATTATATATGAATTTAAAAGTTCGTCATCAATATTTTATCCATGTAGCATCAATCAACATACATTTTGAATCAAATATTCATCTTTGCACTACAGGCCAAAGATATTCATCAGTTGGTCATGTTCATCTCAACACATGTACATCTTTGCACTACGGCCAAAGATATTCATAAGAAAATCAACCATCTTTGCACTACAGACCAAAGATATTCAATAACATCATCTTTTAGGACTAAGGATGATGGAAAAATATTTTAAAGAAAACGAATCCAGTGAAACAAAAGAATAAATATTAAGAATTTGTATTTCGATTTATCCATTTCCAAAAATACCTCATAAATAATCATAGTGGAGTAAAATTCAATAATGATCAAAATATGGATACAATCAAAGCTAGTATCCATAATAGATATTTTGGGCGAAAAGAAAAATTTTCATTTTTCAATGAATAGTGTTGTATTCATGAATAGTGTCGTATACGTGAATAGTGCGTATATGTAAATATAAACTCCCGCACAGAAAATTGTAAATTTGGTTAAAAGTTTAAAAAGCCAATATTTTACATAATGATATTGATAAAATAATATTTTTAAGAAAGAAAATACATCCCTTACCTCGAAATAATAAACTCAACTTCTGGCTGGAATACCTTTGAATAAGTGCTGAAGGGAAAACTTGCCACCGTAATAGCACCCTCTCAAGTTCAAATACTCACAAGAATTAGAGCTCATATATCGAGAGAAAAAGAGAGAAGATTTTAGTTTTCTGGTGTGATTTTTCAATTCTAACCTAAGCACCCGATTTATAGAAATGCTTAAATACCAAAGTAGAAAATTTAATATAATATCAAAATATATTATTAAGTTTCCTTCGCCAACCTTTGTAGATCTGAATTCAGCCATTAATATCACATGCTAGACCCACTTAACTCACCAAAAATATTTTCCTTGAAAAAAATAATTAAAACTTTCAAAAATTAATTATTTTAGAACTTCAATAATTCATAATAAATAGTTATTTTATCAGAAAAATTCAAACCTCATGTCTTTTCCATAGAAAATTTCATTCTCTACAACTTTGCAGAAGAAAGTTTTTTCAAATTCCAAACAGAAATTGTCCGAAATCTATAAACGGACGATTTTACAGGCTGTAATCAAATTTCAGTCAAGAAATGGGTCCACGAACATGAAAAACGTGTTTTAAATATTTTTAGTAACAAAAATACTATTCCTCCTCATTTATTCATATATCTCACATTTATTGTAAAAATATCACCATTATTATATTATTAAAATATAATAATATATTTAAATAAATTATTTTATCAGAAAAAGATAAAATATTTATTTTCAATAATTGTCACATTAAAAATTTTCTCCATCTATATTCACATAAAATTAATATTTTTCTCATCATATAAATTAATAATTAATTATTCATAAATAATATTATAAAATCACAATACTGACAACCAGGTAGTTCCTAGGAAAGAGGGGACTTTCCAATAAGAATTTCTCCTTACTAGCGCGCAATTAGATGATCAAACTTCTCCTTAGACAGAACTTTCTAGATATTGCCAATAATATTATCTAATAATATTATTCAGATAATATGAATTATTATTCCGATAATGAAAAATACTGTGTAGTGACAATTATTGAAACAACAGTAGTATAAAATATTAACGCAACAATTATTGAATCAATAAAATAAAATACTGAACAGTAATTACTGTAACAATTATTGAGTAGTGCCTTCTTACGTAAGAATCAATAATTGGTGCAATACCGTGTGCTACTGTGTTTTAACCACCAAATATTTTAACAGTATTAACGGTAACAATTACGTCGTCTTTTATAAACAACTTATATTTGTCGTTTTCTTCATCCAATCTCTTTTCGTTATGGGACCCGCACAAGGCTGCGCCGTCGTACGAATATTCCCCGACAGTAAGAATATTTCACGACCAAACGAATATTCTCCAACAATAATGAATATTTTATAACCACTTGCTTATTTAAGATATTTGCGCATTTTACCCATAACTGACCACATTAATCAAATTAACCCTTACTATTTCAAAATAATAAAATAGAGTAAATTCAATTTTATTTATAATAAGTTGGGGTCTTACAGTGGATATGCTATTTGTCCATTTTTCATCCATAGCAAATACATGTTATGGATCATTTCTCATATATATATATATATATATATATATATATATATATATATGAAAAATGATCCATATATAACATGTATTTTTTATTGATACTTATATGACATACACCATCTATATCATTTTGAAAACAAAAAGTAACCATCAAAATTAAAAATTAAAAATCAATGTCCGCTACTAATATTAGCAGATACTCATCAGAATAATGGTAATTGATTTTACTAATAAATGTTTAAGGTTTACTAACAGGGTTTATAAATCAAGGTTTAGGGTTTATTAACCAGAACCTTAAAACCTGATTAATAAACTCTAGTTAAGAAACCTTAAATATTTATTGATCAAGCCTAACCCTTATTCTAATTAGGGTCCGCTACTATTAATAGTGGATGGTATGCGTTTTATTATTGTCCGCTATTAAGAGTAATGGACGTCGATTTTTAGATTTTAATCCCGGTCGTTCCTTCTTGTTTTGAATAGTATAAATGGTGTATGACCTATAAGAATATATAACAAATACATGCATATTATGAATCATTAATTACCCTATATATATACACACACTTTGAGTTGTTGATATCTGACTCATCCCATGCATTAATTTTGACCAAATTCATTTATTAAAAAATAATTATAAAATTACAAGTTAAAGTTAAGAAAATAAATAATATGTACATAATAAATCACAACTCATAAAATAAAACTTTTTAAGTTACTTTTAAATATAAATTTAATCAATGGCATAAGTACAATATATTAAAAATGAGCATTTACGAAAAAGAAATTTTGCTTGTCAAGTTTTTAATTTTACACAAACGTCATTACTGTTGAAAATCTAGAATACTTGAACCATTAAAAATTTTGAACCGTTAAAAATTAAAACGTCATAGTTGCAGCGGAATAATCAATCCATTAGAAGAGTCAAATAGACCATAAAGTCTATTATCTTCTCCATATTAAAAATCCATCAATAATGTTTTATTCCTGTAACATCAATCAGTAGTTCCTGTCCACAATCACGTGAATAACTCATAACCATAATTGTGGTTCTAAATTCCTCTTTTCATCCAGGACGAAGATAATTTACATCACCTGTCTTTACCTGAAATATCAAAGATCATGGTTATACCAAATCACAGTTCCTGTTCATAATCATACTAATAAATTCATCTTTGCACTACGGGCCAAATATATTCATCAACAGTTCATCTTTGCAATACATGCCAAAGATATTCATCAATAGTTCATCTTTGCACTACAGGCCAAAGATATTCAACAACAGATCATCATTGCACTACGGGCCAAAGATATTAATATTTCAAAAAAATATATAAACATTTCAGAATTTATATAAACAATAATTATAACCAAGTTGATCAATTCACCTTTGCACTTAAGCTAAAAGATAATCGTTTATAAGTTCAATGGTCATGATCATATCAGTCAACAATTCATCTTTGCACTACTGGCCAAAGAGAACTCATAGTCACGATCATACCAATAATCTACCCATCTTTACACTTAAGTCAAAGAGAAATTTCATCACCGGAATTATAAAAATGTTATATATGATAATAAAAATAATATGATCAACAACTGCATTTAATTTCAAGAGTAAGATTCATAAATCAATGATTTCATAACACCTTAATCTAAATATTATAAATTACTTAATAATCTCATAATCTAATATTATTAATATTACCACAATATTTTAATCATTTCTTAAATTTATAAATAATTTATTTTAATTGTTTACACTTTACTAATTAATGCATTTAATCATCCTAAAATGTCAAACTCATAAGATTTCATCACCAATAACCAAAATCCTCATCAAAAGTCTGCATATACCTTATATAGAATTCTAATACCATAAAGTCTTATTTTTCAATTTTGTTACTTTACATAACATATTTAATTCATTTACTCATAACTAGTCCATTTTTATGAAAAAAAATATCAAATCAGTACAAACAAATTTTCTTTTTTGGGATTTAGCATAATATAGTCTCATATTGAACACATATTTTTCTCAAATTTTTTAAAATTTATTTACTATTTTTCATATTGTCAAAACTGTCAAATATTTAGACATCTATCATAAACTGTACTTTTGTCTAAAAATTCCGAAATTTACAGAGTATACTTCTGTTATATACATGTACTCCCAATAAAAAATTTATCAATTTTAGAGTTAACCACAAGGAGTTATAATGGTTTACTTTTAAAATAGTTTTTTTTCATAAAATTCATAACTCCTAATTTATACATCCAAAAATTACCATTTTTAGACACAATTAAGAAAACTCATCAAATTATCATTTCAAATTTTTCCAGAATTTTTGAAGTTCAGAAAAATTACGAAACATGAAAAACATAATAACCCTTAAAATTCCTTACATCAAAAGAGCAGTAATTTTAACTGGAATATCGGATGTAAAGTCGAAGGAAACTTGCATTGATTAACAACTCTTAAAGTATCAAAATACTCATAAAAATACGCTCGATAATATAGGGAGAGAAAACTTATGTTTCTGGTGTGATTTTCAATTCTAACTCAAAACTCTATTTATAGGAAAATGTTAGAACGCCAAAGCAGACTTGACCTGTAACCTGATGGCTTTACCCGCTACTATTCTCACCCACCACTTTTGAAATAAAATTTTAGCACATTTCTTCACCAACCAAAGGTTTGGCCCACTTATTCTAGAATTTTCCATCAAATAATTTATAAATTCAGAAATTTAACAATTTCTGAATTAGTCACCTCTTAAAATTCATAACAAATCATACGTTAATTTTTAATGGTTTAAAATTTATGGACATATACTCAAAATTGAGTATATGTCCACAAATTAAACTTACGTTAATTTACAACTGATAATTAATAGGATAAACGGTGTCAAATTAAACTGTGATATCAATTTGAATTTTAATATTAACGTAAGTTGTTTTCAAAATTTAGACAGATTCATATCAATTTGATCTTTAGAATTTTAAAACGTTATAATATATTCCTAAATTTGGTACGGACGTAGTTATATTTAACTAGAAATCACAAGTACTAAGAATTATAATGCGAAAATTAAAGAATCGCGTTTACGAAATAAGTCGCGCAAGTTGCAAATTTTGCAGTATAAACAAAGAAAATGCTCTCAGTCATTATCAGCTATCATTTATAGGCTATCTTTCTGCATTATATAGCAGTTGTATGTTTTTAACTTTTATTATCAGAACTCAATTTACCATTTTATAAGCAATAAAGTTGTTATTCCTTCTTCAAGGAAAATGAGAATTTCGCCCTTTTATTATGTAACACCCCGCTCCTTAAAATAAATAAATAGAGCAATAATGATTTCAAAATATTTAATTATAATATTCGTTAATGAAAAACTAAATATAATTCTTCAAACAAAATTAAAATAATTAAAACTTAAAATTGAATCAATCTAGATGGTCAAAGGCAAGTCTTTTTATCACACTAGCCCTGAATCACCTCTACAAACCTGCCGGAAGAAAAATACAGCATGAGTCAAATGTCTAGTACGAATATATATATACCAAAGATATACAACTAATATATGAAATCAACTGAGACAAAATATTTAACAAAGCCTCAACTTTAAATACCGACGAAAATATAATCTTCAAAGATCTGAATGGAATATATATGAATCAACAGAATTCACGAAACAAACAAAAGAGTAAAGAAATAATGAATTGAAGTAACTAATTCAATTAATTGAACTGAACAAAGACAAACAAAACTAATACAATGACATATATAATAGGGTGAATCAAATGGTTGGGTGTTATTTCATATATATCGATTGAGCTCAGAAATATACATTGTCACACATGCAAATCAAAACATTGCCACACAGGCAAGTCAAAACAATGTCACACAGACAAATTAAAATAATATCACACAGGTAAATCACACATTGGATCACGAATCTAAATGTATGCAAATCGGATAGGTGTGTTTAGCACAACATCACCAATCCGCAGAATAGAAAACTAGGGTCAACCCATACTCCTCCCACAACTAAACACCAAATGGCCCACTTTCCTCTGGAGCCCAAAACGAAGACGTCATGTACTGATCACACTGCCACGAACAATGTCATGCATTAGTGTCCGGAGGACATGCCCGTGGTACCCTAACAGGTGGTTATAGCTCAGGTATATCCTACGGTATATTTTAACATAGATACCATGTCACAACACATGCGACACAATACCAAACAAAAAGGGTTCTATATGTACAGTTGAACCAGATCAAATCATAATTATGATGTCTCAAAAAGAAGGTAACAACATGTACCACTCTACAAATATCAAAATAAATACTAGACATGATAACCTAATTCAAAGAGTACAAATTACGAGTCCAATGTATAAACTCCAAAATGAAACTAATATATGAATTTCAAAAGAAACAATTATGTGAAATAATAACAGAATTCAAAACAAGGAACAAAACGAACAAATCAAATTTAACAAGAGTTTCGATGAAAAAGTATGAAATCCGTATCTGGAATAAGCAATGAAATGTAAGACCCCGAATTTTATGAAATAAAAGTATTTATTTTTTCTTATAATATTATTTTAAATAGTAAGGTGATAATTTAATAAATACTATAGTTATGGGTGATATGTGTAATTTTTAAAATATTCATTGTGTCTAGAAATATTCATTTGGTCGAAAAATATTCGTTTTGTCGGGGATTATTCGTACGATGACGCGATCATTGGTGGACCCCATAACTGTCGGATATAGAAAGCGATAAAAATAAACTTTTTTATAAAAATAAACTTTTTTTAAAAAATAACGGCAAAACTTTTTTACCGTTAAATTGTTAAAATACCCGGTGATAAAAGTAATATAATACGCGTTGTTGTACAGTAGCACACGGTATTGCACAATATCTATAATTATTGATACTTACATAAGAAGTCACTCAGTTTCATTCAATAATTATCACAGTAGTTGCTGCATAGTATCTCACATTATTGATTCAATTATTTTTATAGTATCATTTGCATAATATTTTATATTATTAAATTATTAATTGACACGACACTTTTACTCATATTATTATTTGCATTATTGACAATGTCTAAAAATTTCTATCGAAGAAAGGGTTAGGTTATTTAATTTTACGTCAATAAGGAGAAATTATTATCGAAAAGTCCTCTCTTTCCTGGGAAGGATCTGGTTGTGATCAATATTGTGAGTTATAATATTAATGATGAATAATTATTGATAAAAATATTTTCATTGCGTTGGAATATTAGTGTTAGTGAAAATCAACATTGTAAGACCCCAACTTTTTAAAAATAAAATCGAATTTCTTCTAATTATTATTGTGAATAATAAGGTGTTAATTTGATATAATGTTTTGATTATGGGTGAAATGTGCAAATTTTACAAATTAAGAAAGTGGTTATAAAATATTCATTTTTGTCGGGAAATATTCGTTTGGTCGTGGAATATTCTTGTTGTCGGGGAATATTCTTATGACGGCGCAGCCATTTGTGGGCCCCATAACGGAATAACTGTCGGATGAAAAAAATGACAAGTTTGAGTTTTTATAAATAACGGCGTAGTTGTTACCGTTAACACTGTTGGAATACCAGGTGGTTAAAATACAGTAATACGCGTGGTTGCACAGTAGCACACAGTATTACACAGTATTTTTGAATTATTAATTCTTACGTAAGAAGACACTACTCAATAATTGTTACAGTAATTACTGTTTTATATTTTATTGTATTGATTCAATAATTGCTACGTTGATATTTTATATTATTGTTGTTTCAATAATTATCACTGCACAGTATTTCACATTATCAGATCAATAATTCATATTATTTGAATAATATTATTAGATAGCATTATTGGTAATGTCTAGAAAATTCTGTCAAGGAGAGGTTTGGTCACCTAATTGCACGCCAGTAAGGAGAAATCCTTATCGGAAAGTCCCCTCTTTCCTAGGAATGGCCTGGTTGTCATTATTGTGATTCTGTAATATTATTTGTGAATAATTATTTATTGATTTATATGATAAGAAAATATTTATTTTATGTGGATATAAATAATGGATATATTTTATGTGGTTGTAAATGAAGGAGTTAAAGCTGAGGTGTTTTATTAGTATTTTGTCGAAATGAAGAACAAAATATGGGATTTTCAGAAAAATTAGTTTATTACTTGATTTTGTAAAATCCATAACCCTTTGTGTATAATGATTTAGAATATGAACCATATATCAAAAGAAAGCCCTAGAAGTAAGCTAACCGAAGAAACTGGAATCACCCAAAAATTCATTGTGGATTTTTCGTGGTGACTGTTGGAAGGAAACTGATACGAAGGACTCATAATTTGAAAAATCAGTGTTCTTGAGATATATTGCGTGAGTTATAATTTTTAATCCGACCGTTGGATCGTTGTGATTTTTGGATATGTTATACATATATAAGTTGAGTATATGTCCACAAATTTTGAACCATTAAAAATTAACGTATGATTTATTATGAATTTTAAGAGGTGACTGGTTCAGAAATTGTTGATGTTGATGAATTTATAATTTTGGTGGAAAATTCTAGAATGAGTGGGCCCCACCTGTGGTTGGTGAGAAATGTGCTCAAATTTTATTTCAAATGTGGCAGGTGGCAATAGTAGCAGGTAAAGCCATCAGGTAGCAGGTCAAGTTTGCTTCGGTGTGCTAGCATTTTCCTATAAATAGGTGCTTAGGTTAGAATTGAAAATCACACCAGAAACATAAGCTTTCTCTCTTTCTCTCTCTATATTATCGAGCATATTTTGTGAGTATTTAGATACTTTGAGAGTTGCTATTCAGTACAAGTTTCATTCAGAATCACATCCGACCTTTCATTCCGAATTACTGTTTTTTTGAGGTAAGGGATGTTATTTTCTTCTTAAATGATATTATTTTCTTCAATATCATTATGTTGAGATATTGTTATGAATTTTATTTTGAAATTTTTACCTTTTTGTGTTGAAGTTACTATTCACGTATACGGCACTATTCACAAATACGACACTATTCACCGAAAAAATGAAATTTTCTCTTCTTTGTCCCAGATGTCTTTTATGGTTACTATCTTTGATTGTATCCATGTTTTGATCTTTATTTGGGAATTCTACTTCACAATTGGTTATTATGGAGTATTATTGAATTTGGATAAACCGAAATACGAATCCCTAATATTTGTCCTTCTATCTTACTAGATTCGTTTCCTCTAAAATGTTTTTTATCATCCTCAGTCCTTAATGGTGATACTTGATGAATATCTTTGGCCTGTAGTGCAAAGATGAATGATTACCCGATGAATATCTTTGGCCCGTAGTGCAAAGATGAACAGGTGTTGAGATGAACATGACCAACTGGTGATACAAATGAAATCTTTAGCCCGTAGTGTAAAGATAAATATTTGAGGCAAGATGTATATTGATTGATGTTACAGGGATAAAATATTGATGATGGACTTTTAAATTCATAAATGATAGTAGATTTCATTCTCTACTTAACTCTTCTAATGAATTGTTATTTCCGCTGCAGTTGTTGATCTAAAACTTGTTGTCTATTATATTCTATCAGATTTTTCCCTGTTGAAGACTAAGGATAATTTTTTGTATATTATCTTAGTCATAATATTCTTTATTGGGCTAGCTGAGCTCACCCTTTTCCTTTTTGTTCCATTTTTTTCTCAGAAAGCGAGAATATAACAGGAACCAGTCGGGGTATAGAGTGATGGTCCTAGATAGTTGTTTTTGCAGTACTCACTATTTTTGTAAAATAGTGCATCAATAATTGTAATGAGGACTTTATCTGGTTGTGGATATTGTCTAGAAGACAATATTTGTATTTAAACTCACAGTTTGTATTGTCGTATTTTGCACGACAATTGTAATAATAATGTTGTAGTAGTTTATGTACCATATTTTTGACGACTCAGAATGGGTTTCGTATACCTATTTTGGGGGCGTCACAGTTTGTATCAGAGCATAGGGATATGGTCTCTAGCGGAGATCGGGGAATAGAACTAGGAGGGGAGAAACGAGTAAATCCTTCGCTAGTGTGTCCTACCTAAGCTTATTTGTTGGTCAGTCATAATATAGGGATATTATGTTATATGTTAATTTGTTTAATTAACCCTTATTTTATGGCAGTATTTAAGAATGGCAGCTGAGAACGTTAACAATGGAGTGTATGAGATTGTGGAAATACCTTTAGTCACCAATCAGGAGAACGTGCAACAGGATGGCAATAGTCCTCCTGTAAACAACACTAACGAGCAAACGATGAATGATGGGATGTTTAGAAACTTTTTGCAGTTCATGCAAAATCAGACGAGGGAGACTCGTGTACAAAATACGGGTGGAAATGATAGCAACGCGCGGTTTGTTACAGCCAAGCAGTTCAAGGTGTTGGGACCACCAAAATTCTTTGGAAAGCCGGATCCGATTAAGGCAGAAATGTGGGTCAAGCAAATTACCAAGATATTTGATGTCTTGGGATGTAGGGAAGAACAAAAGGTTCCATTCGCCACCTTTATGTTCCTTGGTGAGGCAGATTACCAGTGGGAATCTGTGAAACGTACTGAGCCAGCCGCACTCAACATGTCTTGGGAAAGATTTCAGAAACTGTTCAATGACAAGTACTTTCCTGAAAGTATTTGTCATATGAAGGAGGTAGAGTTTATTAGATTGGAACAAAACAACATGACGGTGTCACAATACGAGGCGAAATTCGCGGAGTTATCCAAGTTTGCATCTCATTTGGTGGTGAATGAGGAACGAATGACGCAAATGTTTCTGCGAGGTTTGAAACCCGAAATACGTCAATACCTTATCTCTCACAAATTTTCTTTGTATTTAGATGTTGTCAATATGGCTCAATTATTAGAAAGAGATAGTGAGTATGTTCAATCGAAGGACCACAACCAGGGTCATACCGGTGACAGCAGTCATCGGAGCGATGATAACCAGCAAGGAGGGAAAAATACGGAAAAAGCGATAACCACTCGGG
Organism: Panax japonicus; assembly: GCA_020205505.1. NCBI lineage: Eukaryota > Viridiplantae > Streptophyta > Magnoliopsida > Apiales > Araliaceae > Panax > Panax japonicus. The sequence continues at coordinate 62,569,020 of CM035110.1, forward strand.
TGGTGTGACGCCCCCAAAATAGGTATACCTCACCCATCTTGAGTCGCCAGATACATGGTACAAAATTCAAATACAATCTTAATTATACAACAGTAGTGCAAAATACGACGACATATATACTGTGAGTTTTAATACAAATATTGTAACGTATATAATACGACAATATTCATACTCAAATTAATACATGCCATATAAAGTACAACAACAAATATTTCAAGTCTCCAAAGGGACACGAGAAGATTTCTGTTCTCTTCATCTTACTGTGGTGCACTTGTGACGCTTTCAGGGTCGGGTTCTCATCACCCTATTGTTGTTCACCAAAATCAATTATTAAGTGACGTATAAAATGCGACACATACATCTTAGGTCCTCAATACAAATATATATTGCATGTCATGCCATAGTAAGGACTACTAATGCTATCATCTGGACCGTCACTCCATTCCCCGACTAGTCCCAGCTATATTCTCATTTTCTGAAGAGAACAATAAAAGAAAGGGTAAGATCAACTAGCCTAGTAAGAAATATTATGACTAAGATAATGCAGAATAAATTATCATTAGTCTTTAACAATGTTAAACTGATAAAATACAATAGACATCAAGTTTAACTGCAACGAAATAAGTAATCCATTAAAAGATTCAAGTAGAGAATAAAATCTACTATCTTCTATGATTTAAAAGGTTTTTTCATCACTTTTATTGCTGAGACTCAGCTTAATAAATAAACCACATCATCCCTTCACTACGGCCAACGATATTCATGTAATCATCAATGGTCATGATTATACCGAATAATCCATGGTCATAATCATACCAATAACTGTCCACCAATGAGCTACAGGCCAATGAGGACTTTTACCACATCATTCGTTACATTACGGTCATAATTATACCGAATAATCCCTGGTCATAATCATACCAAGTCTATCTCTGCACGTAAGCCAAAGATGACTTTCATCATAATATAAGCATTAATCAAACGAAAACAAGGATAAATATTAAAGACTTTAAATTTATCCAAATATTATCCATCACTTAAATAACTCATAATCTATTATTATTATTATTATTATTATTATTATAACAATATTTTAATCACTTCTTAAACTTATAAACAATTTAATTTAACCAAATAATGCATTTAATCATTGAAAAATGCCATACTCATAAGATTTCATCACCAATGATCAAATCACTCATCAAAAATCTACATACACCTTATATAGGATTTTCAAGCCCTAAAATCCTATTTACCAATTCTTCAACTTCACATAACATATTTAACTCATATGTTTGAAACTAAACCATTTTCATGAAAAATTACCAAATCAAATTATTATTTTTCTATCCTTTTTCAAACATATATACATATATTTCATACACAACAAGTATATTTTTATAAATTTTCAACTCCCTTAAGTATTTTTCAAAAATCAATTTCTAATTAATTCCTTAAGAAATTAGCTACCTCAAGTTTAACTCCAGAAATTCTCAAATCTTGGCAGGATCTTACACATGTTAACGTGAGCTTCCAATTTAAATTTTATGGTAATCAGAGTTATAGAACTCCGGTTATAGTGTTTTTCGTCGGAAAAATCTAAATATTGAAATGGTCATAACTTGCTAATTTTAAGTCGGAATGAGCTCATTTTTGGACAGGAGGTACTTTATATCATATATTTCCATGTCCTAAAAGGCCGGAATTTTTCTCACAAATTAAGTGGCCGAAAATGCCCTTTTAAATTTATGGGCATAACTTTTTGGTACTTTGCAGTTTTGGACTCCTTTGCTAAAATTAGTCCACACAAAAATCTACAATACTTTTTTCAGTGACTCCACTTGGATAAGTTAGAAAACTCATAGTTCTAACTCTAGAATTTGACCACACTCAAAAATTCAAAATAGAATAGGAGATATGGTCAATTGAAATTCATGTTATATTTTTACCAAAAATATGATTTTCAACTCTTTGTGATTTCTAAGAAACTTTCATGTTTTCACATAATAACCAATATAACTCATCATAACACTTACTAATACTACATATACCTATGATTTTCATCAGTCCAATGCTTTTATTATGACTTTCATCATAATCAACAGTCCAATGCTTATATTATGATTTTCCAGAATTTTTGAGGGTCAAAAAAATTACGAAACTTCAAATGAATTTTCACCCGCCATGCGGTAATCCACGTAGACAGATCATTTCCACAATTTAATAAGGAATGAAATAGAAAGGATCATTCACCATGCATGTGGTAATCCACATATACAGGTTATTCCAACAGAATAATAAAGAATGGAATAAAAGAAGAATTCACCATGCATGCGATAGACCGCACAGATAGGTTATTCTCAACAGAACAATAAATAATGGAACCAGGTCATGCGTAAACGCACAGACAGGATATTCCGACAGAATAATAAAGAATGAAATAATAGAAGAATTTCACCATGTATGCGGTACTTCGTATGGACAGGTTATTCCAATATAATAATAAAGAATGGAATAACAGAAGAATTTCACCATTTATGCGATACTTTGTATATACAGGTTATTCCAACATAATAATAAAGAATGGAATAACAGAAGAATTTCACCATGTATGCGGCACTTCGCATATATAGGTTATTCCAACAGAATAATAAGGAATGGAATAACAGAAGTTCTCTTCATGAATACGAAAGAAATAATACCCATTACGAGTACAACAAATAATATCCCTTACCTTATAAATAAGAGTACTCCGACGGGTAGGGTGGGGATATACTTGAAGAAAACTTGCACTACGCTCAAAACTTTTTTAAACTCTAAAGAAATACGCTCAAGATTATAGAAGAATAATTCTTTGAACTTCTGGTGTGATTTCAATTCTAACTAAGCATCCTATTTATAGGAAAATAGAAAAGATATTATGCAATAAAATAAAATAAAATATATATATATATATATATAAATATTTATATATATTTTATTTAAAATCTAATAAAACGATTAACTTTATAAAAGTATTTTATTTTATATAAAAAGATTTTACTATACAAACACTATACAGGTACTATGCAAATACTATACATAATAAAATATATTATATTCTAATTATTGTCTAATAAAATAAATAACTTTATAAAAGTATTCTGTTTTATATAAAAAAAATTTACTATGCAAAACACTATGCAGGTACTATGTAAATACTATACATAATAAAATATATTATATTTTAATTATTGTCTAATAAAGCAAATAACTTTATAAAAGTATTCTGTTTTATATAAAAAGATTTTACTATGCAAACATTATGCAGACACTATACAAACACTATACATAATAAAATATAATATATTTTATTTATAGTCTAATAAAATAAATAACTTTATAAAAGTATTCTATTTTATATAAAAAGATTTTACTATGCAAAATACTATGCATAATAAAATATAATATATTCTATTTATAGTCTAATAAAACAAATAATTTTATAAAAGTATTCTATTTTATATAAAAAGCTTTTCTGTTTTATTACATTAATAATACTAATAAAACAATATATATATATATATATATATATATATATATATATATATATATATATATATATATATATATATAAACTTCCGTGACTTCATAAAAAGACACATTAATATATTTAACAACATTTATCATCATTATTATAATTCACAATATTAATCGACCAGGTCATTCCCAGGAAAGAAGGGGTTTTCCAATAAGGATTTCTCCCTATTGGCGTGCAATTAGGTGACCAAAACTCTCCTTGGTAGAACTTCTAGATATCGTTAATATTGTAAATGATAATATTAATAACTTTGTCATCTCAATTATTGATTTAATAATATATAAAATATCGACAATAATTGAATCAAATAACATGAGATATTATGCAATAATTACTGTAGCAATAATTGAACAAAACTGAATGACTTTTCACGTAAGCATCAATAATCAATACTGTGTGCTACCATGCAACCATGCGTATTCCTGTACTTTTAACACCGGGTGTTTCAATAGTTAACGGTAAACTTCCGCCGTTATTTTCATAAAATATTTTTGTCATTTTCTCAATCTGACAATAATTCCATTATGGGGTCCACCAATGATTGTGCCATTGTACGAATATTCCCTGTTAAAACGAATATTACTCGACCAATCGAATATTATATAATAACTTGCGTACTTTGTAAAATTTATAAATATTACCCACAACTATAACATTATATCAAGTTCACTCCATAATATTCAAAAAAATATTTCGAGAAATTTAAATCTTTATTCATAAAATTTGGGCTCTCACAATTTCCCCTCCTTATGGAATTTCGCCCTCGAAATTTACGTACGTACCTGGTATGATGAGGATACCTTGACTTCATTTCAGATTCTAACTCTTGAGGTATAACCTTTGAGTGTTGAATGTGTTCCTTCTTATCCAAGATTTTAACACGTATCTCCTCATACGTTAAATCTTTTGCTATCTCGTCTAGTTCTAATTCAGTAACGTGGTTCGTGTCGTCGACATATTTACGTAACATCGATACGTGAAAAACATTATGAACACACGACATACTTGGCGATAAAATGAGTATACAGGCCACAGTTCCTACTCGATCGAGGATTTCAAATAGGCCAATTAAATTGAGGGTTGAGATTTTCTCTCTTTGTAGATTCTTTCTTCTAGAATAACGCCCTCTTGAACCTTCTTCTTCACATTCATCAGCTCTAAGTATGTATCTTGCATGGCTTTAACTTTATCGATTAAAGTTGATTCTAATCGTATATTCGCTATCTTCACGTGGGTCTCTAGAGTCTTTAACTCTATCTTCATCATTTGTAAGTTATACGAAATGAGTTTTTGTGTTAACAACGTCGCACTCGTAAACGTATACGATCTTCTACTCAACGCATCAGCTACCACGTTCGCTCTTCCACAATGATATTTAATAGTATAGTCGTAATCTTCAACAGCTCGAGCCAACGTCTTTGGCGCATGATACGTTCATTTTGGTTGAAGAAATATTTAAGGGTTTTAGAAATGGGTTTTGTACTGGGGTCAATACATAATTCGATTTCACGATCTAGGGGTAGGCTAGGAAGTCTTCAAGAATACATCAGGAAATTTATTAATGATAGAAATATCATTTAAAAACTGTGACTCTCATCCAAGACTTGGATAACACATGAAATGAAGGTTTCTCCTAACGAAGTTTCAATCAATAAGTCAAAGTCTAACTTCTCTAGAGTTAAATTTAAATGTTGAACACAAGAAAGAGAGATAAAAGAATGGGTAGAACCGGTATCTAATAAGGCATAAACTTCACAAAAATTTATAATTAACTAATCCGTGCTAACTTCGTTCTGGTTACTCGCTTTTTGAGAAGTCACAAATAATGCTCTTCCCTAAACCACCGACTTCGTTTTGTCCGTATCCACCTTTGGTGCTACCGTCCCAGCTGGACTTGACTTCACTATACGAAACAATCGAGCTAAATGACTTTCTCTTCTTGAAATTTCCACTTCTATTATCTTGGCCATGATTACCACCGAAGTGGTTACCATTCTTGGCATGATAATTTCCCCCACGATGGTCATCATTGTACTGATGGTCGTTGCCACCGGTACGATTATTATCGTGTTGTTAGTTGTTACCTTTTGGTTATGCTAACTCATTATTGCACTCCAATAACTGAGCCCTATTCACAACATTTGAATATAAACAAAATTTATAAGAAATGAGATATTAACGTATATCGGGTTTCGAACCACTTAGAAACATTCGCGTCATTCGCTCCTCATTATCGACCAAATGGGATACAAACCGGGATAACTCCGCCAACTTAGCCTCGTACTGCGATACGGTCAAATTATTTTGCTCCAACTTGATAAACTGCACCTCCTTCATGTGACGAATACTTTTGAGAAAGTACTTCTCGTTGAATAGCTCTTGGAACTTCTCCCAAGACATCTTGAGTGCGTTAGGATGGGTACATTTTATAGATTTCCACCAGTAATCTTCCTCTTCACGCAACATAAAGGTGGCAAAGGGAACCTTTTGCTCCTCGGAGCATCCCAAGACATCAAATATCTTGGTGATCTACTTTAACCACGTCTCCGCCTTAAGTGGTTCTGGTTTTCCCAAAAACTCCGGTGGTCCAAGCTCTTTGAACTGCTTAGCGGTGACTGACCGTGGGTTGCCATTATTTCCATCTATATTTTGAACAGGAGTCTCTCTTACCTGATGTTGCATGAATTGCATAAAGCCTGTTGACAAATTCTGAATAGAGAAAAAATTTATGAGAAATGAGATATTAACGTATGCCAGGTTTCAAACCTCTCAGAAACATCCGCATCATACGTTCCTCATTCTCCACCAAATGAGGTGCAAACCTGGATAACTCTGCAAACTTCGCCTCGTACTGGGACACCGTCATGTTATTTTGTTCCAATCTAATAAACTCCACTTCCTTCATATGACGAATACTTTCAGGAAAATACTTGCCATTGAACAGTTTCTAAAACGTCTCCCAAGACATGCTGAGTGAGGCTGGATGGGTACGCTTCACAGATTCCCACCAGTAATCTGCCTCATTACGGAACATAAAGGTAGCGAATGGAACCTTTTGTTTCTCAGTGCATCCCAAGACATCAAATATCTTGGTAATTTGTTTGACCCACGTTTCTGCATTAATTGGATCCGGCTTTCCTCAAAATTATGGTGGTCCCAACTCTTTGAACTGCTTGGCTGTGACAAACCGTGCGTTGTTATCATTTCCACCTGTATTTTGTGCACAAGTCTCCCTCGTCTGATTTTGCATGAACTTCAAAAACCTTCTAAACTTTCCGTCGTTCATCATCTACTCAGTGGTGTTGTTCACAGGAGGAACATTGTCAGCCTGTTGCACGTTCTCCTCGTTGGTGGGTAAAGTTGTCTCCACGGTCTCATTTGTTCCACTGTTAACATTCTCAGTCGACATTCTCAAATACTGCCATAAAACAAGGGTTAATTAAAGAAATCAACATATCACATAATATCCGTATATACTAACCAACTAACAAATAAGCTTAGGTAAGACACACTAGCGAAGGTTTAACTCGTCTCTCCCCTCCTAGTTCTATTCCACGATCTCCTCCAGAGATCATATTCCTAAGCTCTGATACCAACTGTGACGCCCCCAAAATAGGTATACATCACCCATTTTGAGTTATCAATAACATGGTACAGAAACAGCTACAACTTTATTAATACAACACATAAACCCTGAGTTTAAATACAAATATTGTCATCTAGACAATATTCACACCCAAATAAGTTCTCATTACAATTATTGATACATTATTTTACAAAAATGGTGAAGACTACTAAAACGACTTTCTATAACATTCATTCCATACCCCGACTAGTACTCGCTACATTCTCGCCTCCTGAGAAGAAAAATGGAACAAAAAAAAAGGGTGAGCTCAACTAGCCCATTAAAGAATATTATGACTAAGATAATATAGAACAAATTATCGTTAGTCTTCAACAGGGAAAAATCTGATAAAATACAATAGACAACAAATTTCAGATCAATATTCATAGCGAAAATAATAATTCATAGAAGAGTTATGTAGAGAATGAAATCTACTATTATCTATGAATTTAAAAGTCCATCATCAATATTTTATCTCTATAATATCAATCAATATACATCTTGAATCAAATATTCATCTCTGCACTACAGGCCAAAGAAATTCATTAGTCGGTCATGTTCATCTCAACAACTGTACATCTTTGCACTACATGCCAAAGATATTCAATAATATCATCATTTAGGACTAAGGATGATGAAAAATATTTTAAAGAAAACGAATCTAGTGAAACAAAAGAACAAACAATAAAGATTCGTATTTTAAACAGTCCAAGTTCAAAAATACTTCATAAATAACCATAGTGAAGTAAAATTTAAGAATGATCAAAACATGTATACAATCAAAGTTAATATCCATAATAGATATTTTGGACAAAAACGAAAATTTAATTTTTTCGTAAATAGTGTCGTATTTGTGAATAGTGTCGTATACGTGAATAGTGCCGTATACGTGAATAGTAACCCCGACACTAAACGATAAGAATTTCAAAAGAAAAATCTTACCAATATTCCGGCATAATGATATTGAAAGAAATAATATCATTTATAAAAAAAATAACATTCCTTACCTCGAAAAGAATAGTACTTCTAGCTGGAATATCAGATATAACGATGAAGGAACTTGCACCGTATAGCAACACTCAAAGTATTAAAATACTCACAAGAATACGCTCGATAATATAGAGAGAGAAAACTTCAGTTTCTGGTGTGATTTTCAATTATAACCTAAGCACCATATTTATAGGAAAATACTTAGAACACTAAAGCAGAAAATTTAATAAAATATTAATATTTTTAATAAATCTTCACGCCCACCTCTTGAATCTTAATTCATCATGTTTTCAATACTAGTGGGGCCCACCAACAATAACAAAAACATTTTTCTTAAAAAAATAATTAAAACTTCCAAAAATCAATTATTTCGGAACTTCAATAATTCTTAATAAATAGCCCTTTTGTCAAAAAAAAATTGAACCTTATGTCTTTCCCATAGAAAATTCCATTATCTACAACTTTGCAGAAGAAAGTTTTTTCAAATTCCAAACAAAAATTGACCGAAATCCAAAACGGACAATTTTACAGGCTATAATCAAATTTCAGTCAAGAAATGGGGTCCACAAACATGAAAAACATGTTTTAAATATTTTTAGTAACAAAAATACTCTTCCTCCTCATTATTCATATATCCCACATTCATTGTAAAAATATCATCATTATTATATTATTATAATATAATAATATATTTAAATGAATTATTTATCAGAAAAGATAAAATATCAATTTTTTAACAATTCTCACTTTAAAATTTTCTCCATCTATATCCACATAAAATAAATATTTTTCTTATCATATAAATTAATAATTTATTATTCATAAATAATATTACAGAATCACAATACTAGCAACCAGGCCGTTCCTAGGAAAGAGGGGGCTTTCCAATAAGGATTTCTCCTTACTGGTGCGCAATTAGGTGACCAAACCTCTCCTTAGACAGAACTTTTTAGACATTGCCAATAATGCTATCTAATAATATTATTCAAATGATATGAATTATTGATTCGATAAACGAAAATACTGTGTAATGACAATTATTGAAACAAGAATAATATAAAATATCAACGCAGCAATTATTGAATCAATAAAATAAAATATTGAATAGTAATTACTGTAACAATTATTGAGTAGTGCCTTCTTACGTAAGAATCAATAATTGGTGCAATACCATGTACTACTGTGTTTTAATCACCGGGTATTCCAACAGTATTAATGGTAACAACTACGTCGTTATTTATAAACAACTTATACTTGTCGTTTTCTTCATCCAATCGATTTTCGTTATGGGGCCCACCCAAAGCTGCGTCGTCGTACGAATATTCCCCTACAGTAAGAATATTCCACGACCAAACTAATATTCCTCGACAACAATGAATATTTTATAACCACTTGCTTATTTGAAATATTTGCGCATTTTACCCATAACTAACCACATTAATCAAATCAACCCTTACTATTTCAAAATAATAAATAGAGGAAATTCAATTTCATTAATAATAAGTTGGGGTCTTACAACCTCCCCTCCTTATGAAATTTTGTCCTTGAAATTGACGTACGTACCTGGTGTTTTGAAAAGGTGAGGATACCTCACTTTCATTTCCGTTTCCAACTCCCAGGTCATTTACTCTATAGCATAGTTCCTCCACAAAACTTTGACTTGTGGTATGACCTTTGTGTATAGGACTTGTTCCTTACTATCCAAGATCTTGTCAGGTACCTCTTCGTACGTTGAGTCTTCGGCTATCTCGTCCGATTCTAACTCATTAATGTGGTTCGGGTCTTTCACATATTTACGTAGCACAGATATATATGAAAAACATTATGAACACGAGACATACTTGGAGATAACGCGAGTCTATTGGTTACATTTTCTACTCGATCAAGAATCTGAAATGGACCAATAAATCATAGATTGAGCTTTCCTCTCTTTCCAAATCTTGTAACTTCCTTCCATGGAGCAACACACAACAATAAATGATCCCCAATACTAAATTCCACGTCCTTTCGATGAAGATCCGCATAACTCTTTTGTCGATCATGTGTCGTTTGTATACGTTGTCGAATCATTTGGATCTTTTCTGTAGTCATACGTACCAACTCTAGTCCCAATAATGTTGCTTAACCAACCTTATCCCAACATACTGGAGAGCGACACTTACGTCCATATAATGCTTCGAATGGAGCCACACCTATACTTGCCTGATAACTGTTGTTGTAGGAGAATTCCACCAAAGGTAAATATTTATCCCAACTCCCTTTGAAGTCTAGGACATAAAGTCTTAATTAATCTTCAAGAGTTTGAATAGTCCTCTCTGATTGTCCGCCCGTTTGAGGATGGTATGCCGAACTGAATCGTAAATCCGTGCCCATAGCTTTTTGCAAGCTAACCCAAAATCGTGAAGTGAAACTTGGGTCACGATCCAAAACTATGGATACTGGCATGCCATGCAATCTTAAAATCTCTTTCACGTACATACGAGCAAGATGTTCAAGGGAATAAGTCTCCCGTATCGGCAAGAAATGAGCAGACTTAGTTAATCTATCAACAATAACCCAAATCTCATCTATGCCTTGAGAAACCATGGGAAGACCCGTAAAGAAATCCATGGTAATGTGTTCCCACTTCCATTTTGGAATCTCAAGTGGTTGCAATGGACCCTTAGGCACTTGATGCTCCGCTTTACACGTTGAAAAATTAAACACCTCGAGATAAACTTTGCAACCTCTCTCTTCATATTTTTCCACCAAAATGTATGTCGAAGATCACGATACATTTTGGTACTTCCAGGATGTATTGCAAACGGTGTATTGTGTGCTTCCATCATGATCTTGTACTTCAAATCAGAGTCGTTAGGAATACAAAGTCTGGAGTGGACTCGAAGTATTCCTTCTTCATCGATTCTCGCTTTCGAAATAGCACCTTCTTGTATTTTCTTCTTCATACGCATCAGCTCCGGGTCGGTGGCTTGAGCAACTTTAACTTTATCGATTAAAGTTGGTTCTATACGTATACTTGGCATCATCGCACTAGTTCCTACATAAGATCTTCTACTCAATGCGTCAGCTACTACGTTTGCTTTTCCAGGATGGTATTGAATGGTGTGGTCATAATCTTTTAACAGCTCGAGCCAATGTCGTTTCCGCATGTTGAGTTCCTTTTGGGTGAAAAAATATTTGAGGCTTTTATGGTCTGAATATATCTCAACTTTCTCCCTATATATAGATAGTGCCTCCAGATCTTTAGCGCGAAAATGACTGCTGCCAACTCTAGATCATGAGTAGGATAATTCCTCTCATATTCTTTAAGTTGTTGCGCGGCATAGGCTATGACTTTCCCATGTTGAATGAGAACACATCCTAACCCTTTTCCCGAAGCATCGCTGTAGATAACAAATCCATCCAAACCAAATAGTATTGTCAAAACAGGTGCCGGAATGAGTCTCCTCTTAAGCTTTTGAAAACTCTTCTCGCATTTCATGCTACATACGAATTTTGTATCTTTTCAAGTCAGCTGAGTTAATGGAGTAGCGATTTGAGAAAATCCTTCCACGAATCTCCGATAATAACCAGCTAAGCCCAGAAAGCTACGTACTACGGTCACCGTCTTCGGTTGCTCCCAACTTTGTATTGCTTCAATCTTTGTTGGGTCAACAGATACTCCATGTTTGATACCACGTGCCCAAGGAATGCTACTTTCTCAAGCCAGAACTCGTATTTCTTCAACTTGGCATATAGCTTATTTTCACGAAGCCTTTGGAGTACCAGCTTCAAATGGTGCTCATGATCTTCACGGCTTTTGGAATATATGAGGATGTCATCAATAAAGACAACAACGAACTGATCCAAATAATCCTTGAATACTCGGTTCATCATATTAGGACGAATAAAACCGATGTCCAACAATTCTTGTAGTTGGACTTTTAACTACTGAAGTTCAATAGGAGCCATTCGATATGGGGTTTTAGAAATGGGCTTTGTACCAGATTTAAGATCAATAAAGAATTCAACTTCACGCTCTGGGGGTAGACCAGGATGTTCTTCAGGAAATACGTCAGGAAATTTACTAACAACAGGAATATTATTCAAATCTGACGTGTCTTTATTCAAATCCATAACATGGGCTAAGAAAGCTTGACATCCGTTTTTCAATAAACGAATAGCTTTATGACTTGATATGACAATGATTGATTTTAATGGTTTAGTTGCTTGAATTCGTACAACAGGTTGGTTAGGAATATGAAAACTAACAGTCTTATGAAAACAATCAATTTTGGTATGATTAGTAGTTAACCAATCAATCCCTAAAATCACATCAAAAGCAAGTATCTTTAAAGAGATAAGATCAACAGGTAATGTGATGGTGCCAACTTGGATCAAATAAGATTTCTAAACAGTGGATGTGATGAAAGTTTCTCTTAACGGAGTCTCCACAGATAAATCAAAGTCTAATTTCTTCGGAGTTAAGTTTAAACGTTGAGCACAAGCATGAGAGATAAATGAATGGGTAGCACCGGTATCTAGTAAGGTATAAACTTCGTAAGAATTTATGATTAGCTTACCCGTGATCACCTCGTTTGGGTTCATCGTATTTTGACCAATCACGACAAACGCTCTTCCAGGAACCGTTGATTTTGACTTTTATGGGACAGCCTTTTGAGTCACCATCCCCGCTAGACTTGGTTTCTCTACCGTACAATCTCGAGCGATATGTCCTTCCTTTCCACAATTATAACATACCTTGAACTGTTGAGGACAGTTTGGACTGATATGCCCCTCTTTCCCGCATTTATAGTATACGACTTGTAAGACCCCAACTTATTATTAATGAAATTGAATTTCCTCTATTTATTATTTTGAAATAGTAAGGGTTTATTTGATTAATGTGGTTAGTTATGGGTAAAAAGCGCAAATATTTCAAATATGCAAGTGGTTATAAAATATTCATTTTTATCGGAGAATATTCGTTTGGTCGTGGAATATTTTTACTGTCGGAGAATATTCGTACGACAGCGCAGTCTTGTGTGGGCCCCATAACGGAAAGCGATTGGATGAAGAAAACGACAAGTATAAGTTATTTATAAATAACGGCGTAGTTGTTATCGTTAATATTGTTGGAATATCCGGTGGTTAAAACACAGTAGTACACGGTATTGCACCAGTTATTGATTCTTACGTAAGAAGGCACTACTCAATAATTGTTACAGTAGTTACTGTTTAATATTTTATTTTATTGATTCAATAATTGCTACGTTGATATTTTATATTATTGTTGTTTCAATAATTGTCACTACACAGTATTTTCATTATCAAATCAATAATTCATATTATTTGAATAATATTATTAGATAACATTATTGACAATGTCTAGAAAGTTCTGTCTAAGAAGAGTTTTGGTCACCTAATTGCGCGCCAGTAAGGAGAAATCCTTACTGGAAAGCCCCCTCTTTCCTGAGAACTGCCTGGTTGTCAGTATTGTGATTCTGTAATATTATTTGTGAATAATTAATTATTGATTTGTATGACAAGGGAAATATTTATTTTATATGGATATAGATGGAGAAATTTTTTAATGTGATAATTGTTAAAAATTGATATTTTATCTCTTCTGATAAAATAATTCATTTAAATATATTATTATATTTTAATAATATAATAATGTTGATATTTTACAATGAATGTGGGATATATGAATAAATGAGGAGGAAGAGTATTTTTGTTTCAATAAATGTTGAAAACATATTTTTCATGTTTGTGGACCTCATTTCTTGACTGAAATTTGATTATAGCCTGGAAAATCGTCCGTTTATGTATTTCGGTCAATTTTTATTTGGAATTTGGAAAAACTTTCTTTTGCAAAGTTGTAGAGAATGGAATTTCCTATGGAAAGGACATGAGGTTCGAATTATTCTGATAAAAGGGATATTTATTATGAATTATTGAAGTTTTGAAGTTCTGAAATAATTATTTTTCAAAAGTTTAAATTTATTTTAAAAGAAAAACGTTTTTGATACATTTGATGTTCCCCATTGGTTGTTGAAATGGCTGAATTCAGATCTCTAAATGTGGGCGTAGGAATAAAAATAAATAATATTAATATTTTATTAAATTTTCTGCTTTGGTGTTCTAAGCATTTTCCTATAAATATGGTGCTTAGGTTAGAATTGAAAATCACACCAGAAACTGAAGTTTTCTCTCTCTTTCACTCTCTATATTATCGAGTGTATACTTGTGAGTATTTTGATACTTTGAGTGTTGCTATACAGTGCAAGTTCCCTTCAGCACTATATCTGGTATTCCAGCTAGAAGTACAATCTTTTCAAAGTAAGGGATGTTATATATTTTTTAAAATGATATTATTTCTTCTAATATCATTATGCCGGATTATTGGTAAGATTTTTCTTGTAAAATTCTTGTCTTTTAGTGTCAGAGTTACTATTCATGTATACGACACTATTCACGTATACGGCACTATTCACAGAAAAAAAATCAAATTTTAGTTTTTCGTCCAAAATATCTATTATCATCCTCAGTCCTAAAAGATGATATTCCTGAATATCTTTGGTCTGCAGTGCAAAGATGGTTGATTGTCTTATGAATATCTTTGACTCGTAGTGCAAAGATGTATAGGTGTTGAGATGAACATGACCAACTGATGAATATCTTTGGCCTGTAGTGCAAAGATGAATATTTGATTCAAGATGAATATTGATTGATGTTACAGGGATAAAATATTGATAATGAACTTTTAAATTCATAGTTTAATTTCATTCTCTACGTAACTCGTCTATGAATTATTATTTCCGCTGCGAATATTGATCTGAAACTTGTTGTTTATTATATCCTATCTGATTTTCTCCTGTTGAAGACTAACGATAATTTGTTCTATATTATCTTAGTCATAATATTCTTTACTGGGCTAGTTGAGCTCACTATTTTCCTTTTTATTCCATTTTTCTTCTCAGGAGGAGAAAATGTAGTGAGTACTAGTCGGGGTGTGGAATGATGGTTCTAGAAGTTGTTTTAGTAGTCCTCACCATTTTTGTAAAATAATATACCAATAATTATAATGAGGACTTAGTTGGGTATGGATATTGTTTAGATGAAAATATTTGTATTTAAACTTACAGTTTATATGTTGTATTAATAAAGTTGTAGTTATTTCTGTACCATGTTATTGACAACTCAAAATGGGTGATGTATACCTATTTTGGGGGCGTCACACGACTGGTGGTCGTTCTCCTCCCTTAGAACCAGTTGTTGGTGCTGACGTCTTCACATGGTCATTGTTGAATCTCCTCTTTTTAAAATCTTCCCCCGACTCGCTTCTTCTATTTTCATAGCCATGATTACCACCAGAGTGGTTACCGCCTTTGTCCGTATTTTTCTTTCTCCGCTGGTTATCGTTGTTCTGATGACTGCTGTCACCGGTATGATCCTGGTTATGTTCCCTCGGTTGAACGTACTCGTTATCTCGCTCTAATAATTGAGCCCTGTTGACAACATCTGAATAGAGAGAAAATTTATGAGAAATAAGATATTGACATATGCCGGGTTTCAAACCTCTCAGAAACATCTTTGTCATACGTTCCTCATTCTCCACCAAATAAGGTGCAAACCTGGATAACTCTACAAATTTTGCCTCGTATTGGGACACCGTCATGTTATTTTGTTCCAATCTAATAAACTCCACTTCCTTCATATGACGAATACTTTCAGGAAAGTATTTGTCATTGAACAGTTTCAGAAACGTCTCCCAAGACATGCTGAGTGCAACTGGATGGGTACGCTTCACATATTCCCACCAGTAATCTACCTCATTACGGAACATAAAGGTGGCAAATGGAACCTTTTGTTCCTCAGTGCATCCCAAGACATCAAATATCTTGGTAATTTGTTTGACCCACGTTTCTGTCTTAATTGGATTCAGTTTTCCCCAGAATTCTGGTGGTCCCAACTCTTTGAACTATTTGGCTGTGACAAACCGTGCGTTGTTATCATTTTCACCTGTATTTTGTGCACGAGTCTCCCTCGTCTGATTTTTCATGAACTGTAAAAAACTTCTAAACATTTCGTCGTTCATCATTTGCTCAGTGGTGTTGTTCACAGGAGGAACATTGCCAGCTTGTTGCACATTCTCCTCGTTGCTGGGTAAATGTGTCTCCACGGTCTTATTTGCTCCACTGTTAACATTCTCAGTCGACATTCTCAAATACTGCCATAAAATAAGGGTTAATTAAAGAAATCAACATATCACATAATATCCGTATATACTAACCAACCAACAAATAAGCTTAGGTTAGACACACTAGCGAAGGTTTTACTCTTCTCTCCCCTCCTAGTTCTATTCCCCGATCTCCGCCAGAGATCATATCCCTAAGCTCTGATACCAACTGTGACGCCTCCAAAATAGGTATACATCACCCATTTTGAGTTGTCAATAACACGGTACAGAAACAGCTACAACTTTATTAATCCAACACATAAACTATGAGTTTAAATACAAATATTGTACAAAAATAGTGAGGACTAGAAAATATTCACACTCAAATAAGTGTTGATCATTCTTAAATTTTACTTCACTATGGTTATTTATGAAGTATTTTTAAAATTGGACTGTTTAATATATGAATCCTTAATATTGTTCTTTTCTTTCACTGGATTCGTTTTTAAAAAATATTTTTCATCATCCTCAGTCCTAAATGATGATATTATTGAATATTTTTGGCATGTAGTGCAAAGATGGTTGATTTTCTTATGAATATCTTTGGCATGTAGTACAAAGATGTATAGGTGTTGAGATGAACATGACCGACTGATGAATATCTTTGGCATGTAGTGCAAAGATGAATATTTGATTCAAGATGTATATTGATTGATGTTACAGGGATAAAATATTGATGATGGACTTTTAAATTCATAGATAATAGTAGATTTCATTCTCTACATAACTCTTCAATGAATTATTATTTTCGCTGCGAATATTGATCTGAAACTTGTTTTCTATTATATTTTATCAATTTTTTCCCTGTTGAAGACTAACGATAATTTGTTGTATATTATCTTAGTCATAATATTCTTTACTGGGCTAGTTGAGCTCACCCTTTTCCTTGTTGTTCTATTTTTCTTCTCATGATGCGAGAATGTAGCGAGTACTAGTCGGGGTGTGGAATAATGGTTCTAGAAGTTGTTCTAGTAGTCCTCACTATTCTGTAAAATAGTGTATTAATAATTGTAATGAGGACTTATTTGAGTGTGGATATTGTCTAGATGACAATATTTGTATTTAAACTTACAGTTTTTATGTTGTATTAATAAATTTGTAGTTGTTTCTGTACCATGTATTTGGCGACTCAGAATGGGTGTTGTATACCTATTTTGGGGGCGTCACATCATGCGTAATCCGCACAGACAAGATATTCCAACAGAATAATAAAGAATGGAATAATAGAAGAATTTCACCATATATGCAGTACTTCACATAGACAGGTTATTCCAACATAATAATAAGGAATGGAATAAAAATAGCTCTCTTCATGAATACGAAAGAAATAATACCCCTTACCTCAAAAGAAGACTGGATACTAGAATAGTGAGGTAGCAGACTTCTCTTCTTCTTTCTCTCTATAATTTCCCTCTATAATAATTGCTTTATAGCTTTAGTAAATTGGTGAAAAATAATGAAGGAATGAGCTTCTATTTATAGTAAAATATAGTTTCGATAATTGCACATTTTGGGCCTCGAAATATTACAGTATAATACATTCCTTTTTTCTTTCATTTTTATTTTAGTCCTGCAAGCATTATCAAACTTGCACCACCTCCCCTAATAGTAAATCATGTGAATCAATAGTAAATCATGTGAATTAATAGTTCTAGACATGTGAAAATACGAATTACAGTATAGTACCTACATCTATACCTCCATTTTTAACTTAGTTATGCAAGTATTATCAATCTTGCACCAACTCCCCTAATAGTAAATGAATGTGAATCAATAGCACACACATGTGAACAAATAGTTATAATCATGTGAATTATTAGCAATTAATTGCTCATTTATCCGGTTAATTACCCGATTGGTAAATATAACCTCCAGACATCAATTATTATCGAAATAAATGTTAATTTTTACTAACACTAATAATTCCAACACAATAGAACTATCAATTTCATCTTTAATTAACACGAACTTATTCATCATTAATATTATAATTCACAATATCTAATAATCAGGTCGTTCCCAGGAAAGAGGGGACTTTCCGATAAAGATTTCTCCTTATTGGCGCGCAATTTTGTGACCAAACCTCTCCTTGATAGAACTTCTAGACATTGTCATTATTAAAAATAATAATATGAATAAATTTGTCGTCTCAATTATTGATTTAATAATATAACATATTATACAGATGATACTGTGACAATAATTAAATCAATAATATGAGAGATATGATGCAGCAATTATTGTAGCAATAATTGAGTATAACTGAGTGACTTTTCACGTAAGCATCAATAATCAATACCGTGTGCTACTATGCAACCATGCGTATTACTATACTTTTACTACCGGGTAGTTCAACAGTTTTAATGGTAATACTTTCGCCGTTATTTTTATAAAAAGATAATTCTGTCATTTTCTAAATACGACAATACTTCCGTTGTGGAGTCCACTAATGATTATGCCATCGTACGAATATTCTCTGATAAAAAGAATATTCTCCGACCAAACGAATAAGAAATTGCTTACTTTGTAAAATTTTCAAATATTACCCTTAACTTTAACCCTTTCTCAATTTAACCATTTACTAAATAAAATAATAAAAAAAATTGAATACTTTTATTTCATAAAATTCGGGGTCTCACATGATGTATACCTGTTTTGGGGGCGTCATAATAAACCCCATGAAGAAGTCTTCAGAGATGCATCAGTTAATATAAACACAAGACCTATTCGAACCGTGCATCAAATAATACTCAATCCATTCTAAAATTAAAATTAAAGATAAAATTTTCACTTTATTTTGATTTAAAATGTGTAATCATTAGATTAATTGGAGAAATCGAATTAATCGTGTAGGCTAGAATAAGGGAGTGTTTGATAAAAACTGAATGAATCTGAATCTGAATGAACTGAATCTGAATGAAAAAAGTTGTTTGATAATTAACATATCTGAAACATCTAAATGACAGAATTTTATTATTTTACCCCTCAGAAAAAATTCAAAGTTGTTGTAAATTTATTTAATATTACTTAATATAATAGTTAATATTTTTTTTTATTTTTTAATTTTATTTACTTTATTCAGTTGCTCATTCAGTCAAAAAAAATCTGACTTAGCCGTTCAGCTCAATTATCTGACCGATTCAGCTATTTAGATAATTTTTTCCAAAACAAACGCACTTAATGGCTGACCGATTCAACCATTCAGATGTATTCAGTGCTAAACAAACAGCCCAAAAATTGTGAAAGGGGAGCTTAGGGAAGAAAAATAGATAAATAATTTTCTCTCTATGTTAGGTAGACTATGTAATCTTTTTAATTGTCAAATCATGACCTCTATTTATAGTAGGACAATGCAAAATTTTTTGTAATTTCGATAAATTAATGAATCGGTTCAGTAATATTGATATGGTAAATATAAATATCAGTTCGGTATCGGCATTTTTACTAGTAAAACCTAGATGTTCGGGACCGATAACAGTGTGCACTTATGGAACTTCGATAATTACCAAATAGTACCGATTGTACCCGTTGGTTCTTCTAAGATAAAATTTCTACTATAAAATCTCTTAATATGAAACACTACGTACAAGTGGAGAATCGTTAAACATATGTGCTGATACAATCCTAACCAGGCTCGCATTAAATAACAATAACTCATTTCAACTTCCAGTGGTTCATCAAGTTATTTTAAATAATTGGATAGAAGTTTATGCAAGGGAATACAATTCAATCATTATTGGGATGATGTTGCGTTCAAGACCAAGTCAGAGCTAATGAAGAAGAATCGTTGCAAGCTGCGAGTTGTACATACTTCTGGCTCGCAGTCGTTTCAGGAGGTTAAGTCGGTATGTATTTCCCTTTAGTTTAGTTTAATATTAAACTGCAACTATAGTAAATTAAGGTGATATTATTTAATTTATATGATTTAGGCCATTTGAGTAGCTTGGGCCGACCTCCTACTAAGATCGAGTTCTGGGATAGAGTCAATATGCCGAAGGGCTCTACTTCGGGGTCGACGATATCTCCAGCGGCACTATTTATACGGGTAATACATTTACTATAATAAATATTATTTAGGATAATATTACATAATTTATATGATGATACCAAGATAACTCACTTGTATATCAAATTACAGGAGCGGTTTGAGAAGCTCCGCAGCCAGCGTATAGTGGAGTTACAGGGAGCTAGGGGCGATGCTGAGACGTTAGATTCCACCATCCCTCTGCCCGAGATTAGATTATCTCAAGACGAGGAGACTCTTTGGGTCGCGTCTCGGGATACTCCCACTAGTACTACCAGCCGGTATCGAGTGCTGGGGTTATCGAGGAAACCAGCCTATACACTGCCAGGAGGTATAATATTTTAGTTTATTTCTTCTTTATGAATAAAGTAAACTTATAATATTATTCATGTTATATTTATTTTTGTAGGCTCTAGCCAACGTCTATGTTCGAGAGCCCCCGTGGGGCCATCACATACGGGCGTTGGCTTAGATGATGCTTTGTTCTAGCGTGTTATGGCTACGGTGTTGGAGAGGTTTGAGACCGATCCATTATTCCATCGTCAGGACCCGCCCAACTGTTCTCGCCTCCATCAGCTTGCGCAGGACGTTGCAGCTGGTGCCACCGCCGAGAGTACGAGTATCCCTCCGGAGTAGTGGGTCGCGATACGTGACGAGATTGTTCGGATGGTGGTTACCTTAGTCGAGGACGCGTTTGGGCTGATGTTGAGTCAGCGCTCGACTGCTCAGGTATACTATTCATTTTAAATACAAATATATATTCTGCATGTTATTTAATTTTTATTTAGTTATCTTTAACTGAATCATATATATGGACTAATGAGTTACATTATATTGTATCAACAGGGTGACGAGTGGACTGACGAGTGAGATGACGATGATGGCAATTTTCATACTCCAGAGCAGCGTCGACGCCCGCCCGATGATCCTCCTCACACCGGGGGCTCTACTAGCTCGACTTAGTTTACATTCTTTTGTAGTTTACATTATTTTTTGACTTAGTTTACATTATTTTGAGTTAAATTATTTTTGTCGTATTGTAGTTTAAACCTTGTCCATTACTTTAGTTTGAAATATCTCTTTACTTTAGTTTTGTTGTGGTTTGACATTTAGTTTAATTTAGCTTAATGGGATGTTTGATATAGTTTAGTTTAGATTAATGGGATGTTTTTGACATTTATACTTCTCATTTAGTTTGTTTTTGACATATTCCTGGCCTTAGTAATTGTAATTCATGTTATTGGTCATATTGTTAGCTTGTGTATGTGCTGTTGGGAAAATAGGTACAGGTACATGTACAAGATGTGGGTTAAATCCCTGGATATTGTAAAAACAAATAAAATATTTAAAAAAAACATACTATTCTAGACGAAATAGTACTATTATCGACGGATTTCCGTCGGAAATAAGCCCTTAACATTTTGGTCATCTGCCACTTGTCACGTATATTCTCAACAGAATAGTGGTAATATCGACGGATTTTCGTTGGGTTTAAGTTGTTCTCCATTTTTCACAGGCTACCACGTGGCATACTTATAATCGACCAAATATCTTCGACAGACTATTTTTCGTCGGCAATATATTAACACTGACTGAATATTCGGCCGACGATAATTCTGTCGATATTAAGTATCCCCGACCAAAAGACCGACGAACTTAATTTTGACTTGCTTTTATACGACTGAATTTTTGACCGAATATTCGGTTGAAATAAGGTTAACCTCGACGGAATATACTTAATACCAACCGAATATTCCGTTAGAAATAAGCCTTTTTGTTGTAGTGATTTACATGGAAAGCATGTGGGCCACGGATTAAGTCTTTGGATGTTAATATATCAGCAAGCCCGCCTCGGCGGGTTTTTAAGCCTAGCAAACCCTGCCTCGACGGAGACCTCTTTACCAAAGCCCGCCCCGGCGAGCTGAAGCTGACCTTGGTGCAAAACTCTCTGCCGAACCTCGCCCCGATGAACTTCACAGGGAAAAAGTACCTGCCCCAGCGGGGTAGTCCAGAATTAGTTGGCACATTTTTTCAGGTAAGTGCGTTTTTATAGATTTTGATCGTGGATTTGTTTCCTAAACTCAGTATTTACTATATATTATCAAGTTTCTATTATAGTTATGATGTTATAGTAGATTTTGATTCCAAAAATACTGATTGATTCCTTTTAGGATTCCTAGGGTTTTAATTTCTACTATTTAAGACTCATGGATGTAATTTATTAATTATTATTCATTCAATATTATTCAGATTTAATTATTTGTGAGATTATTCTCTACTTTTGTTTCTTAGAAGAATTCCTAAGTAATTTCTTAGTTTATTCTTTGAGATTCAATTTGACTTATCATACAACAATACATAATTGTGTGTGGCGTCTTCTAACGCATCAATTGTTGATTGTACCGAGGTTCCTGTTTCAATATAAAGAAGGGATTTAGGCGTCGTTAGTGTTCCATTCAACACAGATTTCATTGCTTGATCGATTGTACCAAGGTTCTCATCTCCATATCATATAGACGTTGGGTTGAGGTGTCAAGAGAGTTCTATACTATCAACTGTTCTAGAAATGATCTGGGCGACGACCACCTCACACAAGCGTCCCGTGGAGTCCATTAGTAGGGCTTTTTTTTGTTCCTTGTTAAAGTTATCTTTGGTGCGAACGACAAACTTCTACCAAAATAGTGTCTATATTACTGATGTCTGTGCATCGTCCCATCTATACCTTTTCTGCAAATAAAATAACAATAATAATATTAAAACGGTGCTATTAAAATATAATCTAACACTACTAAACAATATTAGTTTATTAATTATATTATTTTATTTTATTTTATTTTACTTTAATTTATTTATTTATTTTATTTTATTTAATTTTGTATTATTTTATTTAGTATTGTGAAACTAATTAAATACTACTTAGTTTTTTTACTTTATTGTATATTATTTTATTTTACTTTACTTTATTTAATTTGTTTTATTTTATTTAATTTTGTATTATTTTATTTAATTTTGAATGAAGGCTAAGAAATACAGAGAATGTATAGATTTGTGAAAGATTTGGGGCCAACTGCCAAGAAGGTTGTGGCTGGAAAAGTGGTTCCTCCCTCTATTAGTACTTAATTTATTTAGTAAATTCAAAACTCATAAATACATTCATGACAATATATTTACATTATCAAGTTAATTTAGGAACATTTACATACAATAAACCTAGAGAGCATAAACCTATAAGAGTCGATCAACAAACCCACTATCATACCACCGAAATACATACTTCATACTAAACCCTAACCCCAAAACAGAGACTGTAAGACCCCAACTTTTATGAATAAAGATGAATTTTTTATAATTATCATTTTTGAATATTATGGAATGAATTTGATATAACGTTATAGTTGTGGGTAATAGTTATAAATTTTGCAAAGTACGCAAGTTGTTATATAATATTCGATTGGTCGGGGAATATTCATTTTAACAGGGAATATTCGTACAACGGCACAATCATTGGTGGACCCCACAACGAAATTATTATCGGATTGAGAAAACGACAAAAATATTTTATGAAAATACCGGCGGAAGTTTTATCGTTAACTGTTGAAACACCCGGTGTTAAAAGTACAGGAATACGCATGGTTGCATAGTAGCACACGGTATTGATTATTGATACTTACGTGAGAAGTCACCCAGTTTTGTTCAATTATTGCTTCAGTAATTATTGCATAGTATCTCATGTTAATTGATTCAATTATTGTCGATATTTTATATATTATTAAATCAATAATTGAGACGACGAAGTTATTAATATTATTATTTGCAATATTAACGATGTCTAGAAGTTCTGCCAAGGAAAGGTTTGGTCACCTAATTGCACACCAATAGGAAGAAATCCTTATTGGAAAGCCCCATCTTTCTTGGGAACGACCTAGTCGATTAATAGCGTGAATTATAATAATGATGATGAAGTTTTATTTTATTAGTACTATTAATGTAATAAAACAGAAAAACTTTTTATATAAAATAGAATACTTTTATAAAGTTATTCATTTTATTAGACTATAAATAGAATATATTATATTCTATTATGCATAGTGTTTTGCATAGTAAAATCTTTTTATATAAAACAGAATACTTTTATAAAGTTATTCGTTTTATTAGACTATAAATAGACTATATTATATTTTATTATGCATAGTATTTTGCATAGTAAAATCTTTTTATATAAAATAGAATACTTTTATAAAGTTATTCATTTTATTAGATTATAAATAGAATATATTATATTTTATTTAAAAGATTTTATTTTATTAGAATATTTTATAGTAAACCAATCTGGATCGTCCGTTTAAAAGTAAATCAATCTGGACCGTTCAAGAATTAGTTACTATTCAGTCCATTCTCCTATAAATAGAAGCTCATTCCTTCATTATTTCTTACGAATTCAATGAAACTCTAGAGAGAGAAACTATAGAAAGAAAGAAGAAAAGTATTCTGCTACTTCACTACTCCTATATCCAGTTGTTCTAAGGTAAGGGGTATTATTTCTTTCATATTCATGAAGAGAACTTCTGTTATTCCATTTTTTTATTATGTTGGAATAACCTGTATACGCGGTCTACCCTATACTTGGTGAAATTCTTCTATTATTCCATTCTTTATCATTATGTTGGAATAACCTGTCTATGCGAAGTACCGTATACATAGTGAAATTCTTCTATTATTCCATTCTTTATCATTATGTTGGAATAACCTGTCTATGCCAAGTACCGCATATATGGTGAAATTCTTCTGTTATTCCATTCTTTATTATTCTGTTGGAACATCCTGTCTGTGCGTTTACGCATGACCTGGTTCCGTTATTTATTATTCTGTTGGAATATCTTGTCTGTGCGTTTACGCATAACCTGGTTCCGTTATTTATTATTTTGTTGGAATAACCTGTCTGTGCGATCTATCGCATGCATGGTGATTTCTTTTGTTATTCCATTCTTTATTATACTCAGTTGGTTAAAGTTTTGACTTCTATACTCCACGAAATTAGTGGAATATCCTTAAAGTTTTGACTTCTATTCTTGAACTTGTTTTATTGGATTCTTATTTCATTGTCATCATCCTCGTGTTTATATTATGTTGAAAGTCATATGTGGCCTGTAGTGCATGGATGGACTTGGTATGATTATGACCAGGGATTAATCGGTATAATCATGATCGTAATGTTACAAATGATGTGGTAAAAGTCCTCATTGGCCCGTAGTGCATTGATGGACAGTTGTTGGCATGATCATGACCATTGATGAATACACGAATATCCTTGGCTCGTAGTGCATAGATAATTTGTGGTTGTGATACTAATGAATATCCTTGGTCTTAGTGCATGGATGATGTGGATTATTTATTAAGCTGAGTCCCAGTGATAAAAGTGATGAAAAACCTTTTAAATCATAAAAGATAGTAGATTTTATTATCTACTTGACTCTTTTAATGGATTGCTTATTCCGTTGTAGTTAAACTTGATGTTTGTTATATTGTATCAGTTTAACACTGTTGAAGGCTAACGATAATTTATTCTTTATTATCTTAGTCATAATATTTCTTACTGGGCTAGTTGAGCTCACCCTTTTACTTTAATTGTTCTCTTCAGAAAATGAAAATATAGCCGGGACTAGTCGGGGAACGGAGTGACAGTTCAGATAATAGCATTAGTAGTCCTCACTATTCTGTTAAATAGTGTGATAATAAATGTGATGAGGACTCAATTGAGTGTGGATATTATCTAGATGACAATATTTGTATTAAAACTCACAACATATGTTTTGTCGTATTTTACACGACTGTTGTATAATTAAGTTGTATTTAAATTTTGTACCATGTATTTGGCGACTCAAGATAGGTGATGTATACCTATTTTGGGGGCATCACAGAGACTGTCAAATCAAAACACTGAAATTAACTAGAGATTTCAATGGTAATTGAAGGATGATTTAGATATCTAATTCAATAAAGCACCTGAGATTTTTGAAACCAAATACACACATAATAGAAACATTTATAAAGTAATGTTATGTCAAAAATCATGGCATTTGATGAAGATGGATTTGCAAAATCATACCTGTAAGTGGAGTGGGCAGTGTGACACCCCCAAATTCGGGTACCTTTAAACCCTGAATCCGGTGCTCCACGGTATAACTTATATAACATAATAATAATGACATAAAGGCAATTACTAATTATTACAATATGTCTCACTCTAAAATCTCAGGTTCTCAGACCTTTAAATATTCATTACATGATAAAGTATTAAGTACTTATTACAAATAGTTAATATCAACTGCTGCTCGTTCATTTTTCCTTTTCCTTTATCCTTACCGGTACCTTCAGTCTTCTCTGGCTTTGCTGAAAAGATTTTATTTAAAGTAAGGATGGGATATTCAAAGCTTAGCAAGTATAATTAAATGGATAAATAACAAAATCATTTATCATATTACAATTTCTATAACTTAAAAATAGTTGTGAAAACCTTCCGAATAAAAAAGAACAATAATAATAATATTCCTCTTGTTTAATATGTTGGAAGAGACGTACTAAGCGGTCATGAGACCTTGAACTTTTTATTTAAATAAATGTTTAATAGTAATTTAACTACGAACCTTCTGGCTCACGGGCACTTTGGGTGATCAACCCATTGCACCCTATGTTGTACAACATATTGGCTAAACGACTATATGCGTTTATTTGACCACCTCTGGGGTCGGTCAAGATTTTCAACGTGAAATACCCCAATATTAGGGTTGTTCACCTCATACTGAAGTCCAAATCCCAAAATTAACAATTTGGGTGGACAACTTTACCTAAATCAAATAACGTTTTAGAGAACAATATTCAAGCAAAACGTTTTAATAAGTTTCTCTAGCCGATACAATTGGCATTGACATAACTCTCAAATAATTCATGCAATATTAAACTTGAAAACTTGAACAATCCATGCATTATAGAAAAGTGTTTGACAATTTATACACTATAGCAAAGCTAAACACTTATACAAATAACGAAGAGTTTGTATAAATTAAAATGTTACACAATTGACAAATATTGTGTCAAACGGGAAGCATACGAATTATTTTTAGGAATATATATTTTAATACCTGAAACTAACATTCAAATAAAATATCGAATGGAGTTAGAGTACTTACCTCAAGAGTCTTCTACACTTGCGTTAATCGCCCTTTGAAAGTCCTACACATTTAATGCACATAAATATACCAATTAGCTACGTATAAATGTTACTCATGATTTATTGTAACCAATTTCATATCTTATACTATCCATTACATTTGAATTGAAACCCTTTTTAAGCTCATTAACACTTTACACGGCGTTTCGACGTTAACACGTCACACACCCAATTCGCCTTCTTTGCGTATGCTTAGCATGCTCATACAACTTGTCTAATACATCATTGATTAATGTTAATCATCATTATATTTCATAATTTTTATGTTTTATAACTTAGAAATACATCTTTTATAGTTGGAAGCATCCATGTTGCATATGTGCATGCTCGACGCCCTCTAATTGCCTCTGAATGCACATCAGTCCCAAATATAGAAGTTTTATCCCCTGCTCCCGACCTCAAATCTCAAAACTTATTAAATAAAAGTTGTAGTTCTACTCCTTATATTTCCGAATAATCCTGAATCACCTCAATCGGAGTTCGTATGAAAAAGTTATGCCCGTTTTACTAAAGGACATCAAAGCTAACTTTCTTCACTTCTGGGCTAGCGCCCGGACGCCCATCCTAGGCGTATTTCCAGTGCCCTGGCTCTGTAAGGCAGTAGGTTCTCGGCCAAAATTTTCAATTTTCAAAAATCTTCAGTTTGAAACAATTTCAATGTGCCTATTTTGAAACATCACAACTTGTTCGTCCGATATCGCGGAATGAGCTCATTTTAAGGCTATGGAAAGCTTTTAAAATCCTCTAAAAAAACCATGAATTCATAATTTTTCAGATTCATTAATTAGTCCGAAAATTAGCTCGAAAGTCTCCTGAGACTAAGATTTTCATCATTCAACATATTTTACCAAAATTTTCACTATAACTTAATTTTAACATATTTTTACTCCGTTCCATTTGGAACATTTACATAAATTGACATACCATAATTAATTCTTTACGAATTTCATTTTACACAACTCAATCAAGAGTATTAAAGTCCAATTTAAGTCCTTTAAACAAATAATCTCCATCCTCATGCTTTGGTCTACGATTAAATCCTTTGTTTTCACTCTTCATAGATGATAACAAATGTTTTGACAAGATCAAACCATACATAGCCTTATTTATCCAAGGTCATCCTTCATACTCTTTTAGTACACAACTATCACCATCAACTAATTATTCAAAGAAAATAACTTCAAAAAGATTAGTGGTTTATAGCCTTACCTTTTGAGTTCTTGACCTTCTTAAGCATTGATCCAAACTAATACTTGATCTTCTTTCCTCTCCTTTTCTCTTTCAAAGACCCGGCCTCTCCATCTCTCTTTCTATGTTCTCTCTTACACTTAGCAAATAAAAATGAAATGAACAAAGGTTGGCTAACTTAAAGGTCTAAACTATTTAAAGAAAGCCAATAGTTGGGGTACAATGGACATATACCATCTCTTGCTAACTTAACCAAGCTTATAAGGTTAGGTTATCTCATGTAGGGTTAAGGAATAAGGTGATGACACTTGGGGTTTATTGATTAGGATGGCAAAGGAGATAAGCTTGCACTTAAGGCACTTGCCACCTATGCTAGGTGAGTCACACATACTCCCCTCTTGCTCCTCATTTTTTTCCAGATCCCTCTCCCCTTCCTTGCCCATTTTGCTTTCAATTATCCCATGTGGGATAAACATCAAACTTCTCCCTTATCTTGCTTTGTCATCCAACCTTGTCTCCTCCTTGTTTTCCGTTAACCAAAACTTACCATAAATAGAAAGTTTGTAACCACCTTATCTATTCTCCTTGTTTTCCTTCTTTCAATTAATTACATGCCAATTTCATAGCAAGTGACACGTGCCCCCTAGCTCAATGACTCACCTCCTTATTCTTTCAATTCTTCCTTATCACATGTGATAAATTACCCACACATGACACCTTGCTCTTCTTTTTTTGGCTCCAAGTTTGGCTTAAGTCTCCAAGTCATGGCTTCAAGGCTTAAGCCTCCCTAACCTAGCCAAGCTCCATACTTTCCCTAACCAAGCCAAGCTCTGTCATATATTAACCAAACCATTTAAACCTTAGGTTTGGTTAGACTAGAATTAATTTAATTTAATTTCTCATTTTCTTTTTAGTTAATTTTATAATTCATTTAGTTAGCAAAAAAATTTTTCGCCCTCTCGCTCAATTGATTAGGGTTTAATTCCCGAACTAAGTCGGTTACCGATTTCTTTCTAGTTAAAATTTTCCTAACTTTTTCGGTTACGATTTTGTAACACGCTCAGTTAGCCAAAAAATCAACTTTCGAAATCTGATTTTGTCATCGTTCCCCCTTTCCCGGATAAACACTATGTCGCTATTTGAAAATTCAGAAAAACGAAGTTACATTTTTAGCGTGAATAGTAATTTACGTCTTTTTTGACAAAAATATTTTTATTGAATATTTTGTCACCCTTTTTCAATTAAACGCTATGCCGTATTTCGAAAAGTAAAAAAAATAAAAAGCGTTTTCTGCGTTTTATGAATAGTGATTTTTGCATTTTTCTTGAAAGAATTTATTTTCTCCAAAAAAAATCTAAACGCTCATATTTACTCACGTGACATGTAAACTAGGTCATTAATCGACCTAAAAACTCGTATTACACAATTTATTTCATCAAAATATTTATTTTATTTAATAAATATTAAAAATCATATTATAAGACATTATACGATCTCGATCGTTATAGGCAGGGTGGTGCGTGGGTGGCGGGGCAGCGTGGTCGTTATTTTTTTTCTCCCTCTATTATCTCTTCTCGGTCTCTTCTATCTCTTCTCCCTCTCTCCTTTTTTTTTCTTCTTCTGATATTGTCTGCCTGGTTCGCTTAGGATTAAAACGTTCAGTGACAGCAATCTGCGACCGCACGCGGTCGCTGTTACCAATTGGTCGTAATAATCGTTCCCGCCAACTATTGCGCCAATTTTTTTGTGGCAAAATTGCAACCTGCGACCGAACAGCGATCGCATGCGCTCGCTGATACTAACTAGTGACTAGATTACAGTGTGGTCGCTAATATCAGTCGCTATTAATAACATTAGCAACCGGATAAAGCGGTTGTTGTAAATCTTGATCGCTGTTGGACCATTTTCTTGTAGTGATGATCTAGATTTAAAATGTGTTAAATGTGACATCATGATAATGGAAGAGAGAGAAAGAGATGATGTTGTGAAATATACAAAAAATGGAGACTTTCCATTTCATTTAAAATGGAGAGGATCCCAGTCCTAATCCGAGAGCCTCAATTAATGGAATAAAGATACTCTCCATTTCAAATGAAATGGAGACTCTCCATTTCAGGGTTCAGGTTTAAAATGTATTAAAATATGATATCACGATGATGGGAGAGAGAGAGAGATGATAATGAGAAATATACAAAAAATAAAAAGTCTTCATTTCATTTGAAATGGAGAGGATCCTTGTCCCAAGTAATGGTGTCAACGAGTGCCATGCGGCATTGGGAGATGGGTCCACATGCATAGGTGTAAATCCTGCCCATAAATATATAATAACATCAAGTTTTCTAACTCAAAATCAATTAGCAATAAGGTGTGATGATATTAATGTGAATGAGAAATATTTAGGAAATTGATATTTTCACATTTCTATTAATATTTTCACAATTTTTCATTTTCTTATAAGAAAGAGAACATGTAAAAATATCAAAAATATATGTGAAAAAAGTGTTACTCAATTTTTAATGTTGAGGAGGGAAAATAGAGCATATACTCATAGAATTTCAATGAAATTAATCAACTCCATTGCTAATATATGAAGGGTGTGAAGTGGTATTGAAGGAACAACTAAGAAAACCCAAGATATGTAGGAACGCTAGCTAAAGAATAATACAGAATTTAGTGGCAAAAGGCTAGGGTTTATCCATACTTACCAATGATCAAACTTCTTTTTCCATGGAATCAATACATGTTAAATCATCACCTAGCTATAAAGCTAATTTTATGAGAGAGTTAGAGAGAGAGATAGCCGTCGTAAGACAAATGGAATACAAAATCAATGGCAGGCAGATGCTCTTAAAATTAATTAAGTCCCAAGACTTATTTTTTTCAACTAATTAGTGATTGCTTGGATTGTCAAACTAAAAGCATATTACAAAATCTTGAGAAGAATATATATGACATGGAATATACCTCAAGACCCAAGTTTTATGCCACTGTCACTGGCCTCATATATTCAAAAGTAGGACATATAATTAAAAGAAAGGGGAAAAAAAGAAAGGAAAAAAAAAAGAGAAGAACTTTATGCTTAATTGGTAGAATCTGATATACATGGAAGAAGGTAGCTTTTACAAGCTTTTCCAGATAAAAAGAGCCATCTCCATGTCCATACGGAATGTGTACAAAGCAAGCAAGCATAAAAAATAGGGGATATCCATGGCATAACCCTATAGCATATCCTATTTCCTCAATGGCATATTCCATCACTTTTCACTACGTACGGCGATGAAAGGGGAAAACCCTAGCTATATATAAAGCTCTTAATTTCCACCTTCATGACTAACCAGCTATAGCTAGGGTTTCAATAAGCCAACCAGTAGTAGGGCATCTCTCCTGTTGGCAGTTGAGATATAATTAAGTATGATTAATTAAATTAATCGTCTGATTATCCGCCAAAGGAGAGTTGCCCTTCGACTGCTTCGGTTTAATAAAATTTAATTAAGAGGTTTTTTTAAGCAGCAGATTTCATGCAAAAGGTATGCATACAATTAATCATATAATAAAAACTGCATGCATATATATCGCATTTTTAGTTTTTAAGTTCTATATATATATATATATATATATATATATATATATATATATATATATATATATATATGTTAACTAGCTCTTTTCTATTAGCTAATAGATTACTTTTACAATATCTAGATTACTTTAAAAATTAAGTGTTAGGTTGCATGTACAATATCTAACTCATAAAAATAATTCATCATATCTCTACATATATACTTACAGTTGCATGTGAAGGTTTATAAAATAGAGTAAAATGTAGGGATCGGATAGCATGCAAGTAGTAGTAGCTAGTACTTTATTGATAATGTTGCTTTAAATTTTCTGAAAATGGATGATTTGCATAAAGAACCTATCTATCAGCAAAATTTTACTTCATATTGAATATCGATGCATCAAAGATGTTGATAATTTCTATTTTTACCAGCAACAATCTTGATACATCGATCATTATTATCAATAATATATTACAGTGAATGCATACAGTTTAATTCACTGAATTTACACATGCAAAGTTAATTCATTTTTCGTGTCTATGTGAGATAAATGCCCGGCGAGCTCGCACATCCAATGGGCAGCATACACAAGCACCAACACAGTTTAATACATACGTTTATAACCCAATTTAACTCAAAAATTTAAGCCATCAAGAATTAATCTTCACCGCATCGCACATTTGAAGAGCTTTACCGGCCTCAGATTAATCTTCTGTAGCTTTGATACCAATTGTGGAGAGATAAAATGAGGAGCCAGCGCATCGCGTGCGTGCACACAAATTACTAATCAACATGCACGTTTAGAACTCTATCTGACCCAAAAACTTAATTAAGTTATTAGACTTAATTTGGAGATAAAATGTCCTTCATTCTTTAATTATTACTCTGATGTGAGACTTTAACTTGCTTATGATACCGTAACATGTGTTCTATCTATCATTTTGATTAAATACCAAGTAGATCAGTGCATGTAGGTTATAGTTGAAGGCAAGGGCGAATTTATGGTCAGCTTATCTCCATTTCAAATAAATAGAGACTCTCAATTTCATGATTCAAATTTAAAATCATATCTCTTGTTAGCATGATGTCACATTCCAACACATTTTAAATCTGAATCATGAAATAGAGAGTATTCATTTATTTAAAATAGAGAGGATCCTTGTTTCTTTTCTAGTAGGCATCACATTCTACATACATTTTTTTTTCTTTTATCGAAAATG
The DNA here is from genome assembly GCA_020205505.1 of Panax japonicus. Classification (NCBI taxonomy): domain Eukaryota; kingdom Viridiplantae; phylum Streptophyta; class Magnoliopsida; order Apiales; family Araliaceae; genus Panax; species Panax japonicus. The sequence goes on from CM035110.1 coordinate 62,602,659, forward strand.
GCAAAAGAATTTTAGAATTGAGTATCTAATATCTATATAAAATTTATTATAATAAGAATCTTATTTTTGTAATTTTAGCATAAAATGAAATAATGCCATCATCGTATTTTACCACCGCTAGACTACTTAATATTTTAGAAAAAATTATGAAACAAAAATAAATTCTTCATATATTTGCAAATTAAGTTTATAAACAAGACTTACTATGGAACGAAGGTAATATTTAAAGTTGTAATATAAACAAGACTTACTATGGAACGAAGGTAATATTTAAAGGAGTTCGTACAAGTAATAGACATTGTAAAAGAATTTCATAAGCTAAAATGTTAAAAAAATCTTCTGAATAATGATTTTTATGTCTACATTAAACACCAATTTATTTATAAAAGTACTAAATATATAGTATAATTTCTGTTTTAGTAAAATCCAGTTAAGCAGTTGCCATAGCCGGGGTGGATCCGCCCCAGGTCGAAGGACAGCTAGAGACGGCAACATGCTTTCACATTCACTTGTCAGGATTACTTTTTGACCGAATGACACTTTCCGTATTTCTAAGTTGTTATTCATTTTCAAAGTCGTCCTTAAAATTTATTTTTCGTCAATTAAGGTTCATAAAGTGGCGTTTTTTTGGACTTTTTCGTTCTTTCTACCTGATTTGACCCAACCCGATCTATTTGATCAAATTTTGACCCTACCCGACCCAATTTGACTTAATCCCATTTTTTAATATTTTAAAATATTTTTTTAAATAATAATTACATTTAATATTTTAAAATAGTAATTATATTTAATATTTTAAAATAAATTATTATTTTTAAGATAATTTTAAAATAATAATTATATTTAATAATTTAAAATAAAATAATTATCTTTAAAATAGTTTTTTTATATTTAAATTTAAAAATAAAATATTTTTTAAAATAATTATTATTTTTAATATTTTAAAAGAAATTATTATTTTTTTTAAAAAGTAAATAATAATTAAATTTAATATTTGAAATAAAATATTTTTAAAAATAATAATAATTTTTAATATTTTGAAATAAAATATACGGTGTGATTTTAATGTAAAAAATAAATAAATCAAAATTGGTGTGGTGCGTACTGATATTCGTTGTTGAACATTGGTGTGCCGCACTGCTCCGAATCAATTGCATGAACCATTGGTGTACCGCTTTTGAATGAATTTATTATATGTAGTTGTACATATATTAAAATATTGAAAAATATAGGTGGGTTTGGAATCAAATTGGAAGGCTATTTATTATGTTACTTATTAATTAAGTTATGATGATGGATGGTTAAGATATTTGCATGTTTTAAGTTATGCAAATTCTTAAATTTTATTTTATTTTTTTGAAATTAATTTAATTTTATAATTATTTGTTGATACAGTAAGAATGAACCGTCTACTGTAATGTAATTTTGGTATAACATTTTTATGAACATGTGATAAAGATCACGTGAAAATATCAATTTCCATCATGATAGAATAATGAAATTGTAATGACAGAATTGGTATCATTTTATACGAGAGCAGATCATCTGTCTCCAAATTTTTTGTCACCCTTGTGTCCCCCTACTTAAATTTTGACACATGTCCTTTTATTTAATTTTAGAATTAATTAGTGTTAAGTAAGATATTAGGTGTTAAAATTTAAGTGGAATGACAGAAGGAAACAGGGAATTTGGGGACAAAGGATCTGCTCTCATTTTATACTAGTATCAATAAAATAAAAATAGAGAACTCATTTTGTGGAATAGTTCAATTTGAAAAATTGGACTATATTTGTGGAAAAATACTAGTATTATCAGTACTGTTATAAAACTTTAGCAAAGTGTATAAAGATACTCTTATAATTGCTGCATAAATTTAGAGAGAATAAGCAAGAGAAAAAGAGAGAAATTCTTCACATAGAATCTTATTAATTTCCCTTCAGTGTGTATTCCTTATATATGCGATGAAAGGAGGAGGTTCACGGGAGGAAGAAGGAAGGAGAAAAGGGGAGAGTACTTCACGGGAGGTTCCCTCACATTGAGGGAAAGGAAAGGAAGGAAAGTGCCTACTAAGTAGGTAATCATTACAATACTTTCCTGATTACCTACGATAGAAGATTATGTCTTATTAAAAACTTTGCTAAGAAAACCCAATGGAAAAAACTTAACGAAGGGAAAAAGAGTACATATCTTTTACATAAATATCCTTTAATTGACTGCCTCGTTAAAACCTTGTCAGAAAAAACCCATTGGGATAAAAATCGTGACTACGGAAAAAGAGTATAGTCTTCCCCCCCCCCCAAAAAAATGAATTCATTACTCCTTGATGAAATGTTGTCATAAGTCTTTCAGTCGACACATTCAGTTCTTTTTCTGAAGTTTAGCAAACGTTGCATTTGGTAGTGACTTTGTGAATAAGTCGGCTAGATTATCGCATGATCGAATCTGATGCACATCTATATCACCCTTCTTTTGTAGCTCATGTGTGAAGAAGAATTTAGGTGAAATGTGTTTTGTTCTATCTCCCTTGATGTACCCTCCTCTAAGTTGAGCAATACATGCAGCGTTATCCTCATACAGAATTGTAGGAATGTCTTTGATTGATGGTAATCCACATGATTTTTGAATATGCTGAATAATTGATCTCAACCAAACACACTCTTTGCTTGCTTCATTTATAGAGAGAATCTCTAAGTGATTTGAAGATGTAGCTGTCATGGTTTGCTTTGTGGATTTTCCAGGATATAGCTGTGTCACAATATGTAAATACATAACCTGTTTGTGATCTTCTATTGTGTGGATCTGATAAATATCCTGCATCGGCATATACAACCAATTGCGATGTTGAATCTCTTGGATAAAATAACCCAAGATCTATACTTCCACGGAGGTATGTCAAAATGTGTTTGATCCCATCCAAATGTCTCTTAGTCGGAGAAGAGTTGTATCTTGCTAACAAGTTGACAGCAAAAGTAATATCAGGTCGTGTACAGTTTGCAAGATACATAAGAGCACCTATTGCACTTAGGTATGGAACTTCAGGTCCAAGAACTTCTTCCCCACTTTCTAGAGGCCGAAATGGATCTTTATCAACTTCTAAAGATCGAACAACTATCGGGGTAGTCAAAGGATGAGCTTTATCCATATGAAAACGGCTGAGAATCTTTTCAGCATATGTGGATTGATGAACAAAAAATTCAGATGCTAAATGCTCCACTTGTATTCCCAAACAGAATTTTGTCTTTCCAAGATCTTTCCTTTCAAATTCATCTTTTAAATAAGTAGCAGTTCTTATGAGTTCTTCAGGAGTACCTACAAGATTCAAATCATCCACATATACAGCAAAGATGGAAAATCCACTTTGTGATTTCTTAATAAAAACACATGGACATACTTGATCATTTATATATCCATCTTTTATTAAATAATCACTAAGTCGATTATACCACATACGACCAGACTGTTTCAACCCATACAACAAGCGTTGTAACTTGATTGAATATATGTGATGGGGCTTTTGTGATTCAGCCATTTTTAATCCTTCGGTGATTCTCATGTAAATCTCACTTTCAAGTGAGCCATATAGGTATGTTGTTACCACATCCATTAGACGTGTTTCCAAACCTTTCATGGTTGCCATACCTATCAGAAATCGAAAAGTGACTCCATTCATTACTGGATAATATGTATCCTGATAATCAATACCAGGTTTTTGTGAAAACCCTTGAGCTACAAGTCGGGCTTTATATCTCATAATTTTATTTTTCCCATTTCGCTTTCGTACAAATACCCATTTGTTTCCAACCGGGATTACACCCAGTGGTGTTTGGACTAATGGTCCAAATACTTCTCTTTTCAATAGAGATTGTAGCTCAGTTTGAATAGCATCTTTCCTATTTTTGCCAGTCTTTTCTTTTTCGACATTCTTCCACGTTTTGTGGTTCAGGATCCTTGTCAGGAATCAAAGTAATATCTAATGCTATAGAGAAAACAAATATATCGTCAATCATGACTTTGCTTCGATCCAATATTTTCTCATCATGTACATAATTTATTGAGATCTCTGGGTGTTCATCTCTTATCCCTTCACTGAGATTTTGAACCTCTTCTGGGGCTATTCCACTCTTGGAATATGTGCTACTTCTGGAGCGGTTTGTACCTCTTCTAGGGCTATTCCCACTCTTGGAATAAGTGTTACTTCTAGAGCGGGTATTCCTTCTGGGATTCCCTTATTTGCTTTTAATTTTCGTGGTACAGTGTCTTTTGCACCAATCGGTCTTCCACGCTTCTGGCGTGGTTTAGATTCTTCTATTATCTTATTCGTAAATTCTCCAGGAATTGATTTTTCAATAGGTACTTCTATCCTCGTTGGAGTATTCACTGCAGGTGTATGTGACTTTATCATTTTTCTAGCATCATTAAATGCATCTGGCATTTGATTTGCAATATTTTGTAAATAAATAATTCTTTGAACTTCAATTTCACATTGTCCTGTATGAGGATCACGTGAATTTAATTCTGATGCATTCCATGATATTTCAGAAGGTTTTTTATTTAAAACATTCCCTCCTCCTAATGGTGGAAATACAGATTCATCAAAATGACAATCTACATAACGTGTAATAAAAACATCTTCAGTTAAAGGTTCAAGATATCTGATAATAGAAAGAGCATCAAAACCAACATTAATACATATTCTTCGTTGGGCTCCCATTTTAGTTCTTTGTGGAGTTGCAATTGAAACATATACTGCACTTCCAAAAACTCGAAAGTGTGATATGTTGGGTATCTGTCCAAGAACTAATTGTAGAGGAGAAAATTTATGAAGAGTCGTTGGTCTTAGTCGAATGATGGCTGCAGCATGAAGAATTGCATGACCCCAAACTGAGGTAGGTAAGTTAGCCCTTAACATTAATGGTCGTGCAATTAGTTGAAGTCTTTTTATTAAAGATTCAGCTAAGCCATTTTGTGTATGAATATGAGGAACTGAATGCTAAATGGAAATTCTAATAGTCATACAAAAATCATTAAAAGTCATTGATGAAAATTCAGTTGTGTTATCAAGTCGAATTGACTTGATTGGATGATCCGAGAATTGAGCCCGTAACTTAATTATTTGAGCAAGAAGTTTTGAAAAGGTAAAATTTTGAGAAGAGATAAGACAAATATGAGACCATCTAGTTGAAGTATCTATTAAAACCATGAAATATCGAAATGGGCCAGACAATGGGTGAATAGTTCCAAAAATATCACCTTGAATTCTCTCTAGGAATTTTGGGGCTTCTTTATAAACTTTTACTGGTGATGGCCGAACAATTAATTTTTCTCGAAAACACGCAGCACAAGGGAATTCACTACTAGGAAAAACCTTTTTATTTTTGAGAGTATGACCAGTAGAATTTTCAATAATACGACGCATCATAGAAGTACATGGATGACCGAGTCTTTCATGCCAAAGCATAAACGATTTGGAATCTATGATTTTTGGAATCATAACATTATGAGACTCAATTGCTCTAATTTTCATAGTATATAATCCAGAAGAAATTGAATAAAGTTTTTCTAAGATATTTTTTTCCCAGAAATAGTAGAAGTAATGAGAAGATATTTATTATCATTCTCATTGGTTGTTTCAATGTGAAAACCATTTAGTCGAATATCTTTAAAACGAAGCAAATTTCTTCTTGATTTACTAGAATATAGAGCATTTGTGATAAAAACTTGTGTCTCATTTGGTAGCATGAAACTAGCTTTTCCAAATCCCTCGATTAAATCTGATGTGCCAGAGATAGTTCCTACATTTCCCTTAGCTTTGATTAGTTGTGAAAAATATTTCTCACTTTGAAAGATTGTATGAGTTGTTGCACTGTCTGCTAAACATATATCCTCTGATTGAAATTAATTACTGAAACTAAATATGTTTATAAATATACCCATGTTGAAACAAAAGAAGAAGAAAGAACATAACGGAAGCGTACCAGACTCCATGATATTGTTTGATCAAACGGGTTGAGATCTGTTGACGGGGATACAGAGAAAAGAATGAAGAGATCAAAACGTACGCTCAATTAGGGACCATGACCCCTTATAAAGAAAACTGTCGTGTGAAGAAACTACTAAATGGCAGTTACTATCTTTTAGTATTTTTAAATTGGCCCCTCATCAATTTAAAAATACAAATCCGATCTCTACACATTAATTCCATGACAAATATACCCTTAATTAAGCCTACTTAAAACTTAATTAGATCACTTAAATTTAGACTTATACATGATAATACACATTAATAATATACATGTGTGGTCCCAATTAAGATTAATAGAAAATTAATCCAACAATCTCCCACTGGACCACATATGTATTCTAAGAAATGTGTTAACTGTAGTGAGCTCCTGAAATTTATTTTCATGTTCTAAAGGGTAGCCAAACAATCTCGTCCATTAGCTACATCAATATAGGATCAAAGCGGTCTTCATTACAATAACCGTAATTAGACCTATCAATGGTCTCGTATGCCAACATAGCTAAATAACATAGATCAATCATGGATGCATAGCATGGAAATTATATGTAATGTGATTCACGCATGCCTATTTTCAACTGGTCCTACTTAATTAACTGTAGTGAGATCAATACTTCAATATACTTAATAGAGTGTAGTAAACTGAATATTTTAATTCTGCAGAAAATATATAAATGAAATCTTTAGTTTTAACATAGAGTAATTATCCAAATACAAACTCCCACTAAACTAAAGTATCCTCAAATAGAATAATACCCATATGAGCAGTGTGCTCGTGAAAGACATTTGGTGATAATCCTTTTGTGAGCGGATCCGCTATCATGGAGTTTGTCCCAATGCGCGCTATGGATATATGTCCACTCTGCACTCTTTCTTTCACAACAAGAAACTTGATTTCAATGTGCTAAACTTGTCTCCTTTAACGACCGGGGTTTTACCTGATTTATAATTTTGCATGTTAGACCTATTGAGAACTTTCTCAATATAGTTCCATTGTGACAATCCCAATATACGCCGAGAACGTTCTCGGTGTATCTCAAATCCTAATACAAAAGAAGCATTACCAAGATCTTTGATTTTAAAGTTCTTTGATAACAATCTCTTGGTGTCATGCAACATGCATATGTCATTTGTGGCAATTAATGTCATCGACATATAAAATCAAGAAAATATGTTTACTCCCACTGAATTTGTGATATACACAATTATCAACAATATTTTTGTTTCAAAATCATATGAAACAATGACTTGATGAAATTTGAAGTACCACTGACGAGATGCCTGCTTGAGTCCATAGATGGATTTTGTTAATTTTCAAACCATATTCTTTGGGTCTCCAGACACAAAGTTTTCTGGCTGCACCATATAAATTGTTTCTTCAATGTCACCATTGAGAAACCTAGCACAACATTAATATCATGCCTTTGGACAATGATATTAATTGTAATTGGTAATCTTGTTAAAATAAATAAACATTGACAATAATTATGTCAAATAATAAATCCATGTTTGCATGAATTCATTATTCATATTAGATTACCTTGATAAGTATCAAATGTTTATCACCACAAATATGTATAAAATTTGATCAAATATAAACCTATCTTTAGATTGGTTAATATTTGCATGAATTACACATATACTAACATCTATACTCATCATCGTTGCTTTTTATATTTAAGCACAACAATTTACCAATTACAAGATGTTTGGTATTTTGTTACCCTGTACTTATGGAACAGATGCAATATGAATTTGAGATGGGGAAAAAAATATTAAAAAAAAATTTCCCAGCAGCCGTCAGAAATATCACTTAGCCACTCACATTTGGGCTTTTTTATTTATTAGTATTTTAATTTAATATTGGCTTCTGTTTTTCTAATCTTTCTGTTGTATCATTAATGTATTATTGTGAAGTATCAAATTCCAACACATCTATTTGGAATCTTGAAGCAATCAAAATAATAATCAGAAAACCATCAAAAGGAGAAACAAAGCATGCTTCATATATATATATATATATATATATAGTCCGGTTCTTTGGCGGACTCTATAGACGGACCTCAGAACGGACTTAAAAAATGTATGATCTGGTCAACTCTGAACTCTCTTTATTCAATATTTCCTGAATAAAAAACACCGTGCACTTAAAAACACATATCACCTTCTCTCTCCTCAGACTTCCTTCTTCGCACTTCCTTCTCCAAATTTTAGAGCGAACGAACGAAGCCCTAGAGCCAAAAACAAATCAAATCTTCACAAATCGAAAGCCCTAGAATCTTCACAAATCGAAAGCAATAGAATCTTCACAAATCGGAAGCAATAGAATCATGCCCTAGAATCGATTCCCTCACAAATTGAAAGTCCAAATCTTCACAAAACGGTAAGCCATTTCTTCACAAACCGTCCCTTCTCTTCCTTTATTCTTCCTTTATTTGTATTCTTAAAACGCGGTACTACTTCTCCCCCCTTAATTTAGGATATGAATATGAGGTTGCTTTTTGGTTGTATTTCATTTACGATCAGTGGGTTATCATAAAAACTCCCAGTATGTTTCCCCTCTGTTACTAGTAAATTTTGCTTATGCTGGAAATGCTATGATTTTTAGTGTCTCTAGTTAAAAACTTTGTGTAGAACTCAGAATTTTCATCCATTTTGTACCTCAATTTTTGGGTAACTACTCATCTGCAATGATTACACATATTTCCCCTACACAAGGTAGAGGCAACATGAGGTTTATGTTGGGTTTCTGTAATTTTTTCCTTTTATGAAAAAAACAAATCAAACGGTAATGGACTAGTCTTATGGGCCAGCAGAAAAGGAAGGATAAGGACGAATTCATGTTGCCTTTGAATTATAATCAGAAATTCTAAAAAAATCCCTTTTCCTTTTCCAAGGACCCTAATCTCTATTTTCTCACCAGCCACCAACAAAGGAAAATTAATCCACCTCAAACAGTTACCTTAAAATTACAAGGACCATCAATTTGTATTTGATGTGTTATTACATTGTGGTCTGATCTTGTAGTCTTACAGACAAAATCTTCTGTATGATGGCCTTCAAGTTCTACATTGATGGCTCAAAGTACTGTTGTGGGTTTGGCTTGCAATTTGTTGACACAAAAGTACAATGAATTAAGTTGTGGGACTAGAAATCGATTGCATTTGTTGGAGTCAGATGGTTGTTTGTCTGTGATTCAGATATCGGAGGCTTGGATGAACATCTGGGTCTTGAAAAGTTATGCTTTTGTGGTATATTTGAGATTACTCACATTTGTGTTTGGTATAATTGAGCTTAATATCTGTTGGAACTTTAGTACTTTATAGCTATTATTTTACTTTGTTGGATTAATGTCACATTTGAACTTTGAAAACTGAAAAGTATTGGTATTGAATACCCTGATGGCTATATTTTAGTTGTTTACCCCTTCCACGCACTTTGGAGAGGCGATGCATATGTTTTCAATATGGACCAGAGCTAATGTATGTCTTTGGCTAGCTTCACTTTCCCTCTTTTCACTTTTACATTTAACAAATATATATATTTGAGATGATGTTTTAAATCATTTTTCCTTTTCCAGGTTTCGAGATCTATTGGTGACGTATATCTGAAGAAATCCAAATTCAATAGAGGTCCAATTTTTCGGCAATTTGGAAACCATGTTCCTTGAAACAAGCTGTATTTTCTGCAGAGCCATCAATCATTTCCAGAAAGCCTAAATGATTTAACATTTAGGCTATCTTTGTGCTGTATTTTCTTTGAGACCATCTTTGTGCAAAAAGATGCCTAAATAGGAATGAATTGTAATTAGAATTTGGGAGATGGAACAGTTAGGATAAAAACTCAAACTTTCATGTCTTTGTATATATTAATTGTGTTATCTAATTGTGTATATATTAAGTTTCAATCATTAATATGTGAGGCCATCGTCAACTAATAATCAAACTTCGATGGTAAAATTACTCAATGTGAGTGCAGGGCAATATCGTGATTACATTGTAAGTGGCAATCAAATAGGCCTGCCTCTTATATACAAGTAACCACATTGTAAGTGGTAATCAAATAGGCTTGCCTCTTATATACAAGTGAGAAACTGTATATACAAGTAACCACATTGTAAGTGGTAATCAAATAGGCTTGCCTCTTGTAAAAACATGTTTTATACCACAACTAGCTTGTATACATCAGAAATTTAACAAGCAGAAAAAATAAAGTTAGCAGGTATACATCAGAAACTTAGTTTAAACTAAAATTCCATTGGATTCACAAGCATCTGGTTCAAAGGATAAAGCTACAATAGTGTGTTTAGTAACCATGACCCAAAAATACAATCTAAAGTGAGCCAAGTATCTCATCATAAAGTTCATAGTAATTCAATAAAGAGAAATTAAGATAAACATAAGTTACTGTATTTCTTGTGTATCCATTTCATCACAAATCCCAAAAATGAGGTTATACATCAGTTGAAGTCATAATCAACAACTTGTAACCACACCCTCCCTTGTATATACTTGAACATCAATAGACAACAAAAACCTCCCAAAGTTATAATCCTAAAATTCTTGTGAAGCAGACCCTATCCCATCATTCCCTTTCCCAGATTTCTTTGGCAACAGATTTTGGTGAATGTTTGGTAAAACACCGCCATTGGCAATAGTAATTGTGCCCAAAAGTTTGCTTAACTCCTCATCATTCCTCACTGCAAGCTGTATGTGCCTCGGAACTATCGAGTTCTTCTTGTTATCCCTTGCAGCATTTCCAGCAAGCTCAAGAACCTAAACACATTAAACAACAAAAATGAGTTAAAAATTCAATCCTTTTAACCTTGAATAAAATTGGGATGGTCAATTATCATTGCCAGAGCAAGGTAAAAATCATTAAAATAAAGAAATCCTTCTTCCATAAGCAGAATTTGCTCCGTCAATGGCAATATTAACTGAGTAAAAATATCAAATTATACAAGGTATTATAATTACATCATACAAAACTATTAACATTCCAAAGATTGAATTTTTACCTCAGCGACAAGGTATTCGAGGACGGCGAAAAGGTATACGGGAGCATCGGCGCCGACACGTTTAAGCGTACTTACCGGCTTTGAGAAATCGGGGGATTCTACCGACGGGGAATTGGAGACCGGCCTTCTAAGATCTGGAAACGAATTTGGTGGACTTTGGCTTGCCTCTACCTCCTTTGGTTGTACCCGTAGAACTCATTTTTTTTTTTGCAGGTTTGGATGAAGCTAGTTCAAACCCTAAGAGAGAGAAAATGAAAGGTATATGCCAATGTTTTTGATTGTTGGATGATGAAAGAAAAATGGAGGGGAAGCTTGGTTTATATAAGACTTCAGAGCGACAGGGGTTTCGAAGCCAGGAAATATTGAATAAAGAGAATTCACAGTTGGCTAGATCATACATTTTTTTAAGTCCGTTCTGAGGTCCGTCTATAGAGTCCTCTAGAGAATCGGACTATATATATATATATATATATATATATATATATATATATCCTGTTTTGGCGCAAATCACAGAAGGTAGGTTTTGCGAATTTGTTTATTTTATTTATTTATTTATTTATTTATAAAATCTCCAAAATTCATTAATTCTATATCAAAATTCATTAATTCTATATGAATCAAACATGGGTGGCTCTCATACCAATTGATAGAAATTAATTACTGAAACTAAATATGTTTATAAATATACCCATGTTGAAACAAAAGAAGAAGAAAGAACATAACGGAAGCGTACCAGACTCCATGATATTGTTTGATCAAACGGGTTGAGATCTTCCGATTGATGCGTATTTTAAAAGTGAAGATCTCTGTTGATGGGGATACAGAGAAAAGAATGAAGAGATCAAAACGTACGCTCAATTGGGGACCATGACCCCTTATAAAGAAAACTGCCGTGTGAAGAAACTGCTAAATGGCAGTTGCTATCTTTTAGTATTTTTAAATTGGCCCCTCATCAATTTAAAAATACAAATCCTGATCTCTACACATTAATTTCATGACAAACATACCCTTAATTAAGCCTACTTAAAACTTAATTAGATCACTTAAATTTAGACTTATACATAATAATACACATTAATAATATACATGTGTGGTCCCAATTAAGATTAATTAAAAATTAATCCAACATCCTCCATATCCATTAAAGATGGTCTGACACATATAAAAACATAAATAAGAAAAATTATATTTCATATATAATTTTATTCCTGGTAAACACATACCACGTATAGAATAAAAACTAATAATATTATACATGCAAGGTGTTTAATTAAAACAAGAAATTAAACGATATCCCAAAAGATACTTTCAGAAGGTTCAGTAATATCAACAATTTTTTTCCTCATTGTTGGTCATTGGTGGATCATCAACAATATTCAATTGATGATTAACAAAGTTTGTTTCTGCCTCCATTACTTTGTTCTTTTGAGACTCCTGAATAAATTAGCCAGATGCCTCGGCGTACGACAGGTACGCGACCTAATGCCCTTTCATCCCACACCTAAAACAAACATCTGGTTTGTTCTTTATCGGTGCTGCATTTTCTTTATTTTTACCCGACCCAGACACTTGCCACTTCTGGTGGCCTGAATTGTCGCGGTTCTGAAATTTGTTGTTACGATGACCTCATATATTCTTTCGTCATCAATGCTTCTTATTATATGAACATCTATTGTCACGTTTATTCTGCTAGAATGACGTGTTGTTAATATCTGACAATGGGGTAGCACCCGTTAGCCGTACTTGAAAGTTTTTCAACAACAATTCATTATTCTTTTCTGCAACAAGGAGGATAGACAATAAGTCACTAAATTTTGTGAACTTACTCTGTCTATATTGTTGCGACAAAATCATGTTGGTGGAATGAAAAGTTGAGAGCGCTTTCTCTAACATTTGGGTTTCAGAAACTGGATCTCCACACAAAGCCAAAGTAGAGGTTATTCTATAAACATTGGAACTATATTCCGTAATTGATTTGTAATCTTGTAGCCTTAAATTAAATACTCAAATTTGGCATTAGGGAGAATAACTAATTTTTGGTGGTCAAATCTTTTCTTCAGTTGTGTCCATAAAGACAAAGGATCTTTGACTGTTAAATACTCAGTATTTAATCCTTCATCAATATGGTGTTGAAGAAAAATTATAGCTTTTTGCATTTTGTGCCGAAGTAGCTGTATTTCCTGATTCAATGGTCTTTTCTAACTCATTTGCACTAAGGTGTAATTCTGCATCAAGTGCCCAAGCCAAATAGTTGTCTCCAGAGATTTTTCAAAATAGAAAAATTTATTTTGCCAAGTTTGTCATCTATTCTGGGTTAATACACAATTTTTATTATTTATTAAAACAATAAATAATTGCATGTATGATATAAAAAAAATAAACTATACCACAAACTCAAGTGGTGATAAAATGCAAATATAAATATTCTTATATGTATGTTATTAGCATATTATTTTAGTAAAACGAATATGCAATCGTTAATGTATATATAAGTATTATAGTTCAACAGGAAATATATATATATATATATATATATATATATATATATATAAATGCAAATGGATCTTCACCCGACATGCGGTAGTTCGCATAGACATATTATTTCAATAGAATAATAAAGAATGGAACCAGGTCATGCGTAATCCGCACAGACAGGATATTCCAACAGAATAATAAAGAATGGAACCAGATCATGCGTAATCCGCACAGACAAGATATTTCAACATAATAATAAAGAATAGAATAACAGAAGAATTTCACCAGGCATGCGATAAACCGCACAGACAGGTTATTCCAACAGAATAATAAAGAATGGAATAACAGAAGAATTTCATCATATATGCGGTACTTCGCATATACAAGTTATTCCTGCAATTTAATAAGCGGTAAAAAGGTTCCCACCAAGTCTTTGTAAGATTAACAAGGATAGATGGTACCATTATAAATAACAGAATTTAATTTTACCGTCTCAGTTGGTTAGAGTTTCGTGCTGATAACGTGTTATAAAACTTTAGTAAAGTATATAAAGATACTCTTATAATTGTTGCATAAATTTAGAGAGAATAAGCAAGAGAAAAGAGAGAGAAATTCTTCGGATAGAATTCTTGTTAATTTCCCTTCAGTGTATTTTTTATATAGACGATGAAGGAAGAGGTTGACGGGGGGAAGAAGGAAAGAGAAAAGGGAAGAGTACTTCACGGGAGGTTCCCTCACATTGAGGGAAAGGAAAGGAAATTGCCTACTAAGTAGGTAATCATTACAACAAGTACCATGTTTTGTATCCAATATTACTCCCACAGTCCCACCACCTGACTTAAGATATATTCACCAATTCATCAAGTTCAATAGAAAGGAAATGATGTAATAGTATAAGTAAATCTCAAAAACTTGCTAGAATTCAACCTGCAGCTTATACTTGAAGCCAATAATATTAAAAGAATAATAATTAAAAATAAAACAAGAAAAAGAGGGCTTTTTCTGTTCACTCAATAGAAGGTAATCAAGCTGTAAATGAGCAATTATTAACTCAACAATATATAACACGAATCATTAAGTTGTGACAGCTATAAAGAAGAAAAGTTCCTTGTAAGAGGGCGGCTAATTTTGCTACCCATACATACATACTCTTTGGAAATTTTTTGACATTTTGTGGGTAGCCAGCCTCATCCTCATTCACTCCGTTCATATTATAATCAAGAACAATTCCTAAAATTAACGGTTGCTCTCGGGAGAATGGTATTATGACAAAGAGGAAGACGACTCGGCACGTTGAGTCTTCCAATGATGGAACACTTGAAACAAATGAAATATATATATATATATATATATATATATATATATATATATATATATTTGAAAATGACTTGAGTGAGCAAAGGTTTGAAAAGCTTGCTATATAATGGAGTGTCCTATACTATTGTTGTCTAGATGTGAGAGATATTTACCAGGCAGGCTCTAGCAACCTGGAAACTCTGAACCATTCATTCCTCAGGATTATTAGCTTATGGCCTGCATAGGGTGATAGTGCCGGCCACTAGAAAAGCTCATCATCTTGCCTTTTCGAACTTGTTTTCTGATTGATGTGTCGACTAATTTTGTATCCAATGTGAATTGCGACTGATTAACATGAATGATTAAATAGAATAGTAGTAACATTTTTACACCTCTTATCTATTCCATTATCCCATACCATGGACATAAATTTGTTCGTCTTAAAACTAAACACATGTTTATACATAGGGATAAAAATGAAAGAAATATACAGTAATGAAATTAATTTCCTTGGGTTTACAAATTTTGTAAGTAGAACTTTTTGTGGAACGGAAAGAAATAATAATGAAATTTAAGTTGCTCTGGACCATAGAAACAGCTGTTTCTTAATATATCTTTAACAAATTGGGGGGCGTCCCGTACTTAGGTCCGGTATTAATGACCGGTACCTTTGTTTTTTTTTTATATTTTTTTAAAACCACAATTATGAGAAAAAAAATAAAAAATAATAGAGCGAGTTTGAACAAAAAACTGTAAAAGAAAGTATATTTTTTATTGAAAAAACACTGTAACTTTTTTTTCTCATAATTGTGGAAAAAAAAAAAACTGCACCGGTCATTACCCGTCGTTAAGGCCACCGGAACCCCCCCCCCCCCCCCTTACGTAACTGCTCATTTCGGGTACAAAATAGCATGAACAATTATAATGATTTACCAACTAGAAGAAAAAAAATGCATAGATTGGTCATCATTCTGGGGTAAATTTATCAAATGGTTTCTTTGGAAAAGATGTTGGAGGCATGAAAATATACCGACTCTAATTTTATATCATTTCTTATTAAAAAAAGAAATTTTGTATTTCATAAAAGAATGGGTCAAAGGAGTGTATTAGACCATTTCTGAATGCTACCGTCAGACAGACTTGTCTAAAACTCAAACGTGATGACACTTCCACATTTCCCTGCGCTAAAAAATTCAAAAGAACATATAGAGCACATTTGGTGATGCTAGCAAGAAAGGAAACTCAAATAAAAAAAAGTCATGTGTAGAGTAAGAACAAAAGAAGAAAAAATGCAATCACCTTGCATTGGAGAAGCCTCGGCCTGCTTTCATGGTTGCTGCCCAAATCCCTTTCTTGGCCTGCCGGAGCCTCAAAGTTCCACCACAAACAGCACAACCACTTCGCGGCATGCATTTGCCGCTTCCACAACTACCTCCCTCTATCCAAATGCCCAATTCACTAACCATGAATCTCTCCCATCAATGGCAGAACTATTTTCAAATTTCACTAAAGCATACCCACTATACTTGCAAACTTATCAAGCTGATCAAATTCGAGCCCGAGAATATTATCATCTTTCCCTTTCAAACCATGTATGCCTTGATTACATTGGACATGGCCTATTTTCTTACTGTCAGCAACAAACTCATTACTCTGCAGCTTCAATTGCCTCTACATCATCATCACCTCCTCCAAGCCAGAACTTTACTACTTCTAATGTACCCTTCTTTAATATTTTAAATAAGTCGGTGAATTTGTATTCCCAGATATTATATGGAGGCCAAGAATCAACATTTGACTCCATTATCCGGAAAAGAATCATGACCTTAATGAACATCTCTGAAGATGATTATTCCATGGTGTTCACTGCCAACCAATCATCTGCTTTTAAACTTTTAGCAGACTCTTATCCCTTCCAGTCTAATCGAGAACTTCTCACTGTCTATGATCATGATAATGAGGCCGTGGAGACAATGATTGATTGGTCGAAAAAGAAAGGTGCCCAAGTAATGTCAGCTGAGTTCTCATGGCCTAAAATGAGGATCCAGTCCAAAAAACTCAGGAAGATTGTAGAGAGTAAAAGGAAGAACAGAAAAAGGGGATTATTTGTTTTCCCCCTCCAATCTAAGATGACTGGAGCGCGATATTCATATCTATGGATGAGCATTGCACAAGAAAATGGGTGGCATGTCTTGCTTGACGCTTCTGCATTAGGAGCTAAGGACATGGAGACCTTAGGCCTTTCTCTGTTTAAGCCAGATTTTCTCTTTTGCTCGTTTTACAAAATTTTTGGGGAAAACCCATCTGGGTTTGGCTGCCTGTTTGTGAAAAAATCCAGTGCTTCGGTGTTGAACAATTACACCACCAGCAGTATAGGGATTGTTAGTCTTTTGCCTGTTACAAGACCATGTCATTTTCTTGAAAAACCATCCAATTCAGACTTAGAAACTGAACAACAATCTTCAACATCTGAATCAAAGAGAGATGGCTTAGCTGTGCCAAGTTCATCCTCAAGCTCAGTATCCGTTCAGCAGATTGAAAAAACCTACAAGTCGCGAGAAATACTAGAATCCAAAGAAAAACAAAAGCAAGTATCAATCTCTGAAATTGTTGAATTAGATAAGCCCCACAAAACAGGCCAATCTGGAATCAAAGAAGCCAGTGGTAGTGAGATTGAATTTAGAGGCTTGGATCATGCAGATTCATTGGGCCTGATACTGATCAGTAGCAGAGCAAGGTACCTAGTCAACTGGTTGGTAAACACCCTGATGAGTCTTCAACATCCACATTCAGAAAATGCACTTCCCTTAGTTACAATATATGGACCAAAGGTAAGATTTGACCGAGGACCAGCCATGGCCTTCAATATGTTTGACTGGAAAGGAGAAAAGGTTAACCCTGCAATTGTACAGAAACTTGCTGATAGGAACAACATTTCTCTTAGTTGTGTATTTTTAAAAAACATTTGCTTCTCAGACAAGCATGATGCAGAGAGAAATTTAACTCCCGAGCACAAACAAACATTGAGAAATAAAAAAGAGAGAGTTGATTTAGGTATGTCCGTGATAACAGCTTCACTTGGGTTCTTGACAAACTTTGAAGACATTTACAGGCTCTGGGCATTTGCTTCCAAGTTCCTGGATGCAGACTTTGTGGAGAAAGAGAGATGGAGATACATGGCTCTAAATCAAACGACGGTTGAGGTGTAGGCTATGCTTATTTTTTCATTATTTAAATATAATTGGTGAGTTTATTTATTTTGAGAATTCAATTAATGTTTTACCTATCAATGGCCTTGACAGACATTTTGATTTAAGAGATCATATGAGACTGATCAAATACATAGTTTCACCCTCTATGGTTATCAAGGTCTATAACTTGATTAAAACTCGAAAGAGGTTGCGGTAATGACATAAATGCAGTAAGCAATGCACTGTGAAGAGAAATTTTTTCCTCATCTTGTCCAAGTGTTGATAATATCACATATTTCTCCTTAAACTGGCTAGCTTCCTATTTCTGAATCCTCTATCCTGAAGTAACTTTATCCACCAATTCTGAGTAGCATATACTCCTATATTTGAGATAAGGTTTCAAATTTTCTTCTACCCATAAAATGTACTTTATTGTCCAACAATGTATAATCGAAAAGTTAAGCACTCGTAGACCAGTTTCACCCCCAACTCTCAACTCAAGATCACAGAAATCAAGTTCTCATGTGGGAACCATACATCCCACATAGTTTGGTGCCAAATTATATGACTCAGAAATCATACAATAATTTACTGTAAATAAATGTTTGAGCTCTCTGCAATATCTACACTAATTCTGATTTGCTAAATATCTACACTAAATTCTGATTTGCAATATCTACACTAAATTCTGATTTGCTAAATAAACACTGACAATCTGGAACTTATTAAGCATAGAAAGTATTCCCGAATATCAAATTTAGGCCTACAATATTATAAGAATTTTTTAATATCAAATTTAGGCCTACAATAACTTACAATACAAATTTTGTACGCATGACCAAATCACCAAAACAGCAGGTCTCACTATTTGAGCAAGCTATCAAAATAAATGTATATGGGCCAATACCAAATTATGTCCATTAAATAAATTGGGTTACACCTTAGCTAGACTCAAATAATTGCATCCCAACATTGCCCCCCACTCTCTTGTTATAAAGAATTTATAATAGAAGAATAATCAAAAAGTTCACCATACGGACTGTCATGTAGGTAAAACTACTGAACCCACCAAATCTACTGTCGTTTAACTTTTTGGCAGAACAAAATCTTCCCAAAAGATGTTTATCCGTAAGATATTTATCGGAAGGATGTTTATCCTTTCAGGAGGAACTAAGCCTTCTCGAATGATGCTTATCCTTTTAGGGGAACAAATCCTTCCCGAAGGGTGTTTATCCAACCATATACCCCCAATATGCCCTGGGATCCGCCATACAGTTATGCTTTTAATTGATCTTGACAAACCGAATATGTATGCTGACTCATTACTTGTTGCATCACAACATTGGTCAAATAGTAATATGCAAACCCTTCTTCTTCCGGTCCCACCTCAACTACATGAATAGCATCCCAATTCCCAAGCTCCCTTCTGCAAATAACTCCTTTTATTTTTTCAGATTCGTAGGTCCGATCTGCCGTGACTACCGACCACATGCATGGGCATGGTCTTCAAAATGATTGGAGGAGAGATTAAGAACAACCAATATTCGAATCTTTCCAAACCCATAGGAAAGAAACCGCAATCATTGACTAGACAAATCAATCCTCTCAACCCCATTTACAGACGTATCCTGCACTGACCCAATAATCAAACTGAATAATGCTTTGATTCTATATGTATCACATGTATACTACTACTATAGGCACAATATAAGAAGTATGACTTGTAAAGTAGTATCAATACTTTATTACAATCACGTTTGCATTACTATATAATAATCTCATGGTTATGTTGTGTATATTATTGACTTAATAAAGAATGCAACTTGTCTTTTATGTAGATTTTATTTAAGCTAGACTCGCATAACCATGTTGAGTATAACTATTACTTTGAATAAAAGGAAATCAAGTATGTAAGTGACATATAATGCTCCAGTGGACTTATAAGACTACATGAATAAAGCAGATCATCATGTTGCAAATAAAAAATTCCCCACGTCAAAATGAGTATTTCAAGATACTGTTTCTATTTATAAGCATAACATCATGTTACGAAATTTATATTGCAAGTGAAACAGTATTGTTAATCATGTTGATTTCATAAATTAATAAAAGAGAACCACTTATCTTTTATGCGTAGGATATGCCTCCTTATCTTAGTAAGCCGACACGGAGATAAATTAATTGTGTTGGTGATTTTTTGAACAGAATTTTGCTTTCCCACAGACGGCGTCAATGTTAACGGCAAATTTTGTACGCATGACGAAATCACCAAAACAGCAGGCTAAAACAGCACTAACTGTTACTAGAATAATTGATTGTATTATTGTGAAATCAAATTCACGAAATACACACAAATAAACATACACACATTTTTGTAAGAAATATAAAATATGAAAACAATAATTTACGTGAAAACCCAATTGAAAAAAAACCACAGAGAGATAAGAAATCCACTATAAAATAATAACGGGAGTACAAATTATTTATTTGTGTTGTATTTATAGATGTCATGTCCACCCGAATCCAATTAAAAATAGAAGTCCTTTTTAGAATCATCTTATAACTGTAATTAATTGTTGATTGATTCATTCCCAAATTAGATCTTTTTATCCCACCAAATAAGAAAACACAATCTTACTTTAATAAAGACTCTCCCATATAGGTCAAATACCAAATCCCGGACCATTAAATAAATTAGACTACGCCTTAGTTAGACCCAAATAATTATATCTCAATATCAACCAAAATTCTTATCATCATTGATACAACAGGCTAATCATATTTTTAAATTCAAAGAAATCTAAATTTCCCAATAAGCAACAAGAACACAACTCAAACAGATGGTCTTTGGCGATTTTTCTGAAGCAAATAAGAATAATTTCAAAAAATGAAGACAATTGATGTATTAATGAGTTAACAAATCAAATAATGGAAAATGAAAGTATGCGAAATTTCTACCTGAATTTCAACCTTTCTTCAAAGCATTACAATGATTTGAAGTTTTTGAGTTTTGCTCTATGAAGACCAAAGCCGGGTAAACCTTTGGCGGGAGGGAAATTGAGGATCCGAATATCCCGACAAGTGTAGTGTAGACATCTCTATTGTTCAGAGTTTTAATTCGGACCAGGCTTTTAAATACTCGTTTTAGCCCAATTTATTGCCCAGATATAGTTATAATCAATCACTCCAAAACGCCCCTTCTTTTTGTTTTCCACCGCTTTCTTTTCTTTTCTCTCCAAATTAAAACTTTGTAATTATTTGGGAATTAAATTAAGTTATTATATTACTTCCTTTATTTTAAACTACTGAATATTTTTTGATTTTTTGAAATTAATTTTAAATTTAATGGGATAGGTCTCACTTAATTTTAAAAAATACAATTATAAACTATATAGTCTAATTACAAAATTTCATATTTTCAAATCTATAATATAAAACAGAGTGGCTTCAACATTCAACGATCTCGATTAAAACTTCATCATCCAACGACCCAAATTTCATCTCAATTCATCTTACTTAATCTATAGGCTCAGATTTCATTTCAAAAAAAAAATTACCGCCCAAGTCAAAACTCCATGCACTGTACCCAAGTCCCGCCTCCTTCCCTTGTACTCTCCTCAAAAATTACACCTCTGTATTCCCTTCCAAAAACTATTCCTTCCCCTCTTTGTCCAAACTCTCTGTTCATGTTCTGATCGGGGCAAGCCTTCCGGCCGTGCGCAGATTGCTTTTGATAAGTGGTGATATCTTTTGCTAAACACCGGCGATGGCAAGCAGAGATTGCTAAGTGACGATTGCTTTTGGTAAGCACCCAGTAAAACTTTCAATTGGTAAACACATTTTCGATGATTTGTTGGAAACTTGTAATTCATAAAATAGAAGCCACTGAAAAAGGCTAGTGCGGAGCATAGCATAGCGGAGCGTAGCTCGGGCCGTAGGTCTCGAGCAGAGTAGGGGAGCAGGGGGAAGCGCCCCGCGGTTTGGTACATAGTTTTTTCTGGGGTGTTTATTATAGGGACATTATGGGTAATTGAGACATAATGTGAAGTAGGGTTGGAATAGAATTAGTAGGTATAAATACTATCTATTGCAAAGCCCTATGTAACCAAGGAATTATCAATAAACAACAAGCCGCATGTGGAGTACCCAAATTTGAGAACCAGCGTAAATCTCTTGTGTTATTCTTAATTCTCAATCGTTTGTGTGCGTGTGCGTGATCTTATATTCAAACAGATGATTGATGGAAATTTTGGCCATTAAAATTTTCAATTGGTAAGCACCTTTTCGATGATTGATTTTTAAAATTTTGTGTTGATTCGGTTGTGCCGTAATGGTTGGTTTTTCTTGTCTCATAAGTTTTGTCAATATGTTATCTGTATTCATCTTTTGTAAGAGAATGTTAATCAAACTTCATATTTAGATTGTGGTTGCATGTATAACTGGGTATTTTTTAGCTTTCCCCAAATCAAAACCATAAATATCAGAAAGCCTAATTAGATATAATAACACATCAGAAAGCTCCTCACCCAAGTGCTGTTTTTCTTCCTCTTTCCAGTCAGGCCTCTCTTTTCCACTGGAAAATCTTAGACAATTCCCCCACTTCACCCACCTAGTAAACAAACATACATAAAAAAGGGGAAATGGGTAATAAAAGTAGTGACCTGACAAATGGAAAATACCCCATACTCATTTGAAGTACTCTTTTTTTGTGTAAAACTGCGCAGGAAAATAAGTATGTTTTATGGTTAAATGCAACACTGGTTTCTATGTTCTGTGTTTGCTTTTTAGTGACATTTCTCTGAACATGATGATGTTCTAATGTACAGGTACTAATCAGTCTCATTTACAAGTACTAAAGATCTATTTTTGCTCCATATATGTTATTAACTCCAAAAAACATTTAGTAAAGGTAAAACTATAATGATTGCAAACTTGAGCACATTGTGTCATTTTTATACTGATAGACATTTTATTTTGTTTTGTCTTATAATGATAGACATTTTGTTTTGTTTTTTAATGAGATTTTTAGTGGAAGAGAGGGAGTACAATATTAAAAAAAATTGTTAACATCTTTATGGGGAGCCCTTGAAAGGTAGAAATAAAGAAAAATCAATTGAGAGCTTGCAACAGAAGATCTTTCTGAGATTTCCTTGTTTTCATTTTCTATTTCATTTCTGGTTTATGTCGTAATATTGTGTATAGAAAATTTCTCTGTTTTGTCAGTAATAAGGAGAAAAGAAAATAAAACTCTGAATTTCAAGTGAAGTAGTAATATCATGTCTATTGGTATGAATTTGAAAATTTATAAATTTTACCTCAGTTTCTTTATTTTTATCAAGTTGGATTTAACAAGTATATTGTGTTTACGATTTGGAAAGTAGTAGAGTCAAATTTAGTACTTCCTCGTGACTCAGTTAGATCTAATAGGTTTAGCGGTTTGAAAGAATATATTGTATTCAAGTAATCAAAATTAAATCTTTTAAATTTCTACGCAGCCAATCAAAACTTTCTACCCCAGCCCTCTTCCTCTTCGGTTATTTTACAATCAATGGTACTCTAATGTTTATAATCGCAATTCAATGACCATTCCTACATTTTATCTGGTTAACTTCTTAGAAACATAAACATAGGCTATGAAATAAATTAATCTTATGAGTTTAGAGAGTTGTAGAGAACTGCAGATTCCTTATTAAGACTTGAATTTCGTGTGGAGGTTG
This sequence comes from Panax japonicus, assembly GCA_020205505.1. Lineage (NCBI taxonomy): Eukaryota > Viridiplantae > Streptophyta > Magnoliopsida > Apiales > Araliaceae > Panax > Panax japonicus. Next base: position 62,626,374 of record CM035110.1, read on the forward strand.
TGTTCAGGAGTTTGACTAAATTGGTGAATGTGTGGAAAAGGTTGTGATGGATGTAGGAACAGGGAGTGGAATTCTAGCAATATGGTCAGCACAAGCAGGTGCAAAGAAGGTCTATGCAGTTGAAGCTACTAAGATGGCTGAACATGCCCGCGAACTTGTCAAAGCAAATAAGCTTCAAGATGTAGTTGAAGTGATTGAGGGATCAATTAAAGATGCTATTCTACCAGAGAAAGGTTATTTTTTTCTAACTTGTAATTGCCCAATGAATTAAATCCTTTTCATAGTACCGTTTTGTATTTTTTTTATATGTTAAGTTCTTTTGGATTTTGACACCGTATGGGTTTTCTAACTCTAACGGAAAAAATTGCCCAGTTGATGTAATAATCTCATAGTGGATGGGATATTTTTTTCTGCGTGAATCGATGTTTGATTCAGTGATTTGTGCACGTGATCGCTGGCTGAAGCCAATAGGATTCACGTGAGTACTTCTTTAGTTTATACGATAATATTTTCACACGTGTTGTTTGGCGTCTGACTGTACGTACTGTATTTTGTGAATTTGCTTTATCATTTATCTTGTGCTCTCTTTAACTATTATCTCAAATGATGGTATATTGCAAATAGAAAAGATTAGCTTGACCTTTGAACCCAATCATGTTCCCATAACTATGTAAAAATGAGTAAATTATTTTACGAATTATTATTATTATTTTTATATCCAAAGTACGTAAAGGCAAAGACAAAAATTTCCTAATTTGTTCCGGCTAAGGAATATAAAAATCATCACAAAAAACCTCATTTCGTGCTATTAAGCAACAATAGTAGACAAAGCTAAAGCAAATTGCAAGCATAACAGAGGAAGCGTGTATGTGTAAAACTCTGTACAACTATTTTCTAAATGAAATTGAGAAAATTATGGAGAATAGAAGAAAAGTAGTTTTGGGACTAACCCAACCCAAGGAGAGAGGGAGAGAGCTAATTCCTGTAGAGTGTGTATAGGAGAAGTACTGACAAAAAAAAAGAAAAGAAAAAGAAAGTAGAAAACAAAAGAAAATCCTCGAACTACGTGAGCTACCCCCAAGGTCCAAGAGGAACAGTGGGGGGAAATGTAGAGAAATAGAAAGTGTGCATGTGTTGGGTTGTGGGGTGTGTGTGTGAGAGAGAGGATATTTTTTAGAGAAGAAATCATATCCAGCTTCTTTTGTCACGTCTCTTCTTCTTTGGCAAGTATATATTTTTTCCCGAGTCATTTCACATAATTTGTACAAGTCCATATCTTCCCAGTTGTGCGTCACAAACTACTATCTCAAATTCATCTAAATCTCAACATTGATCTTTCTACAACTTAACTTCAAACGAATGTCAAGTTACTCAAGTAACGCTAGAACAATAACAAACTGCATATGTAAGACCCCAAACTATTAATAATTAAAATTTAATTTCCTCTATTTATCATTTTGAAATTGTAAGGGTTGATTTGATTAATGTGGTTAGTTATGGGTAAAACGCGCAAATATTTCAAATAAGCAAGTGATTATAAAATACTCATTGTTGTCGGAGAATATTCGTTTGGTCGTGGAATATTCTTGCTGTCGGGGAATATTCGTACGACGGCGTAGCCTTGTGTGGGCCCCATAACAGAAAGCGATTGGATGAAGAAAACGACAAGTATAAGTTGTTTATAAATAACGGCATAGTTTTTACCGTTAACACTGTTGGAATACCTGGTGGTTAAAACACAGTAATACGCGTTGTTGCACAATAGCACACGGTATTGCACCAAATATTGATTCTTACTTAAGAAGACACTACTCAATAATTGTTACACTAGTTACTGTTCAGTATTTTATTTTATTGATTCAATAATTGCTGCGTTGATATTTTATATTATTGTTGTTTCAATAATTGTCACTACACAGTATTTTCTATTATCGAAGCAATAATTCATATTATCTGAAAAATATTATTAGAACACATTATTGGCAATGTCTAGAAAGTTCTGTCTAAGGAGAGGTTTGGTCACCTAATTGCGCGCCAGTAAGGAGAAATTCTTATTGGAAAGCCCCCTCTTTTTTGGGAACGGCCTGGTTACCAATACTGTGATTCTGTAATATTATTTGTGAATAATTAATTATTGATTTATATGATGAGAAAAATATTGATTTTATGTGGTTATAGATGGAGAAAATTTTTAAAGTGACAATTGTTAAAAATTGATATTTTATCTTTTCTGATAAAATAATATTTTATTATATTATATAATAATGATGATATTTTTATAAAGAATGTGGGATATATGAGTATATGAGGAGGAAGAGTATTTTTGTTGCAAAAGTTGTTTAAAACATGTTAAACATGTTGGTGGACCCATTTCTTGACAGAAATTTGATTATAGCCTGTAAAATCGTCCGTTTATGGATTTCGGTCAATTTCTGTTTGGAATTTGGAAAAACTTTTTCTGCAAACTTGTAGAGAATTGAATTTCCTATAAAAAAAAATGCGAGATTCGAATTTTCTGATAAAGGGCTATTTATTATGAATTATTGAAGTTTCGAAATTCCGAAATAATTGATTTTTAGAAGTTTTAATTAATTATATTAAGAAAAATATTTTTAACAAGTTGGTTGCACATGTTAATTGCTAAAATCTGATGTCTTAAGTGTGCGTAGGAAATTTATTAAATAATAATAATATTTTATTAAATTTTTTGCTTTGGTGTTCTAAGCATTTTCCTATAAATAGGGTGTTTAGGTTAGAATTGAAAATCACACAAGAAACTAAAGATTTCTCTCTCTTTCTCTCTCGATATATTGAGCGTATTCTTGTGAGGATTCTGATACTTTGAGTATTGTTATACAGTGCAAGTTTCCTTCAGCACTATACCCAGTATTCCACCTAGAAGTACTAATCTTTCGAGGTAAAGGATGTTATTTTCTTCTCAAATTATATTATTTTTTCAATATCATTATGCCGAAATATTGGTTGGAACTTTTTATCAAATTTGAAACTTTTTCATGTCGGGATTACTATTCATGAGTTACTATTCACGAGTTACTATTTATGAGTTACTATTCACAAGTTACTATTCATGATACTATTCACGAAGCATGATAATGTTTTTTTTGTGAAATTTCTATCTTTTGGTGTCGGAGTTACTATTCACGTATACGGCACTATTCATCGAAAAAATAAAATTTTTCATTTTCGTCCAAAATATCTATTATGGATACTAGCTTTGATTGTATCCATATTTTGATCATTCTTGAATTTACACCACTATGATTATTTATGAGGTATTTTTGTACATGAAATAGCTGAAAAACGAATCCTTAATGTTTATTCTTTTGTTTCACTGGATTCGATTTTTTTAAAATATTTTTTATCATCCTCAGTCCTAAATGATGATATACTTGAATATCTTTGGCCTGTAGTGCAAAGATGGTTGATTATATAATGAATATATTTGGCCGTAGTGCAAAGATGAACATGTGTTGAGATGAACATGACCAACTGATTAATATCTTTGGCCTGTAGTGCAAAGATGAATATATGATTCAAGATGTGCATTGATTGATGTTACAGGGATAAAAATACTGTTGATGGACTGTTAAATTCATAGATAATAGTAGATTTCATTCTCTACGTAACTCTTCTATGAATTATTATTTTCTGCTGCGAATATTGATCTAAAACTTGTTGTTTAGTGTATTCTCTCAAATTTTTCCCTGTTGAAGACTAACGATAATTTGTTGTATATTATCTTAGTCATAATATTCTTTACTGTGCTAGTTGAGCTCACCCTTTTCCTTTTTGTTCTATTTTTTCTCAGGAGGCAAGAATATAACGAGTACTAGTCGGGGTATGGAATGAAGGTTCTAGAGATAGTTGTTTAGTAGTCCTCACCATTTTTGTAAAATAATGTATCAATAAATGTGATGAGGATTTATTTGGGTATAGATATTGTCTAAAAGATAATATTTATATTTAAACTCACAGTTTTATGGTTGTATTAATAAAGTTGTAGTTGTTTCTGTACCATGTATTGACAACTCAGAATGGGTGATGTATACCTATTTTGGAGGCATCACAACATACCTTAATTAACTCCCTCTCACAGTAACCATCAAACTCTGCTCTGCAGTTCAGAACAAAAAAATAAAGACAATCAACATAATGTAAAAATATACAGGGACGAAAATAAATTTAGAAAAGGGTTAAAAGATTATGCATATTGTAATATAAAACATACACTGCAAGTTCTTTTAAAGAACATAAATTTTAAATACCTTCAAAACACTACTATTGAATACCTTCAGGTGTGGTTGGAAAAAAAACTCAACTTTTGAATACATTCAGTTTAGATGAAAAGAGAAGTTTGTATATCTTTGCTTGGGATTTTCATCAAACAACATCTTCCCTCACAGCAACTGAAAACAAACTCCACTTCCATTACATTTAAATGTGCAAGAAAATCATCATAAATGGTCTTTAAGAGACACCCAACAGAAATGCAGAAAGTCATCGGTGTGTTTATCCCCTTTTTTGTATTCACATATTCTTCCAGCCAATATATGGTAAAAGGCCTAAAGGGTATCTTCCAAAATCATTGAAATTCATGTTTTTGTTTGTGGTTATTTTTATAGACAAAAAATAAAACATCACTTGCACATAAATGTATATATTACACTAACAAATCATAAACTAAATACCATACCAATATTTAGTTTTTGCATCGTCTTTTATTTCATTTTCAGTTACCTACTTTGTTTGTGTTCCTTTGACAGTGCCAAGGTTCAAAGGGAAGTGGTTTTGTCCAACCTGAATGCAACTACTGCAGTAGTTACGTGCGTCCATCATGTTAGTAATAGCTTTTCATCTATGTTTGTGTAGCTCTGTATATATAGAAGGCGAAAAAGAAAAGTAAGAAAAATTTGTCTTTGATACTATAATAGACGTCGTAACTACTTTTGGAAAGTCCAGGTTAAAATTCCTTCATTATCATATACCGGTTACTGAAATGGCTCTCGAGTCATATTGATTTTGGCATGGTGAATATATCTTTCTTTGCACGTTCAATAATTGATCGTAAGAGAGTAGATGATGAGCAAACATCTAGGTTTTAAATTTACTTGTCAATATTTTTAATTTTTTTTCTCTACTAATGTTAATTTCTTTTAATGTTAATTCATTTTAATGTATTTCTAGGATTTTCTAAGAAGCTCAACAACTTCATCAATGGCTTCTACTAGCTGCACCAATTCATGAACTCTCTCCTCGCCCGAAATGGTAAATCCCCTCAAAACCCAATTTCTCTTTTACCTCCTTTTAATCAATTTTTCATCTCAACCCAACATTTCTTCTGATTTTGTCTATAAATTGGATTCACTTCTTCAACATGACATTATATGCTAATCATTTAGTGTCCCTTCGAATTACCTTGAAGAAAAGGAAAAAAAAGTGATTTAAAATATTCGAAATTGGTGATTTAAAATATTCGTAATTGGTGTTCGAAATTGGTGTCCTTTTCGTATTACCCTGAAGAACAACTCTCGGTCCTGAAAATGACCACAAAAAATAAGTGAAAACAGGAGAAAGAAACAAGGTTGCAACTTCTATCCCAAGAGTATTATTGATAGTAACCACTTGAGCCCGAATATAGCAAGAAAATAAGAAGAATTTTTTTTTACTAAATAGACAAGAATAAGATGAGAGAAGTATTTCAATTTGGTTCCACCTAAAGGCTTGGTTATATAATTAAAACTCCCAAAAGTCTGCTCCTTAATTAATTTTAGATTACTAGGACTTCTATTAACATCAGGACTCATTAATACAATGAAATTAGGGTTTAAAATTATCCCTACCCAATATCAAAATTCTTATCAAAATCAAGATCTCCGAACCCGAAAAAAAAAACAAAACTAATTGGCATCACCTAATATTGTACCTGAAAAGTACCTGATCTGATTCTCTCTTAGACGCTTGGGAATAAAAAATAGTCCGCAAGTCCAATATTACGAGCTGTCGTATTTATAGCTTCCGGAGATGAGAAGGCGGTGGCGTTATTAAATAATATTTTGAACATATTGATAGTAACCACTTGAGCCCGAATCTAATCTCAAATTTACTATCCCAAGAATAGTATTGATAGTAACCTTAAATTTTAAGGTCACATTTAGCCCAATAGTAACATTGAGTCCAAATTTACTGTCCCAAGAGTACCATTGGGTCATCTTGATCCATCATAAGCTCACCCAAAAGATTTTGACGGCAGTACTATTCATAGTAACCGTAAATAGAATAGTATATAACACATGTTTCAATGTGAGACTTGAACAAATGTATGATCAATATTTTGGTTGAAATAATTACCTACAAATCATAGTATAAATGTAAAAAAATGAAATAAAATGTGGGGTGTTATAAAATGATTTGAGTCTTTCTTCAAAAGGAGCAACATAAACTCTACGCTTATGCCTCAAAATGGTGATGGGCACATCTTTCTAGGTCCACAATCCAAAAGGGGTGAGGATCTTGAAAGGTGAAGATAAAGGAGGGTGTGTGCAGTAAGAGCAGTACTGAAGTCCTTGAACTGATATCCCTCCTTTTTTTGAATCTGTAATGGCCAAGTATTGTAGTGCATGAATTTAAGGCTTTCCTACCATTATTCTTCACTATAACTGTTGTTTCCATGCTCAGTGGATAGAGGGACACAACATAGGTTATGTTAACAGTTCCATAGCTACAACAACTCAGTTCTACCTGCACAACACAAATGGTGCATAATTTAAAAGGCTTTTTTAAGCGATAACTTAAAATTTAAATATTTTCATAGACGAAACTATGGTGATAATTGTAAACTAATTCTATGGAATATACAGTTAGGCCTTTTCTTCAAGGTTATAGCTGGTTGAAGGGTGAGATTGGTGTTCCTGTTCGTTTCAACTTAGCCGGCTAAATTAGGCTGGTGTTTATTGTGATCGAGTCATGTATGATTGATTGTTTCAAATAGGTTAATAGACAAACATTTGGATTGTATGCATGTTTTCTTTGAGCATGGACATGCCTTATTTTTAGGGTTATTGTGAGACCCCAAATTTTATGAATAAAGATTTAAATTTCTCGAAATATTTTTTTGAATATTATGGTATGGATTTGATATAATGTTATAGTTGTGGATAATATTTATAAATTTTTCAAAGTATTCAAGTTGTTATAAAATATTCGATTGATCGGGGAATATTCATTTTAACAGGGAATATTTGTTCGACGGCACAATCATTGGTGGACCCCACAACGGAAGTATTGTCGTAAAAAGACAGAATTATCTTTTTATAAAAATAATAGCGGAAGTGTTACCGTTAAAACTGTTGAACTACTCGGTAATAAAAGTACAGTAATACGCGTGGTTACACAGTAGCACACGGTATTAATTATTGATGCTTACGTGAGAAATCACTCAGTTATACTCAATTATTGTTACAGTAATTGCTGCATAATATCTCTCATATTATTGATTCAATTGTTGTCACGGTATCATCTGCATAATATGATATATTATTAAAACAATAATTGAGACGATAAAGTTGTTCATATTATTAAATTATAATATTTATAATGTCTAGAAGTTCTGTCGAGGAGAGGTTTGGTCACTTATTTGCGCGTCAATAGGGAGAAATTCTTATTGGAAAGCCCCCTCTTTCCTGGGAACGACCTGGTTGTTAAATATTGTGAGTTATAATATTAATGATGAATAAGTTCGTGTTGATTAAAGATGAATTTGATAGTTCCATTGTGTTAAAATTATGTGTTAGTGGAAATCGACTTTTATTTCGATAATAATTGATGTCTGGAGGTTATATTGTTCAATCGGGTATTCGGGGCACTTTTTGTGACAGAGTACTATTCATAAGTTACTATTCACGAGTTACTATTCACCCAATTACTATTCACTCTAATATTGTTCACTCGAGTATTCGGGACACTTTTCGTGTCAGGGTACTATTTACGGGGTACTATTCCCGAAATACTATTCACGGAGTACTATTCACCCAAAAAATATATTTCTTTTCGGTCCAAATTATTTTTTGGTACAATATTATTCCATGAGGAGATGTGCTAATTTTTCAGACCGTTGGTTGAAATTATAATAATAAATCAATATGGATTGTTGGTTTAAAGTTTTAATAGTAACTTGTCCCTTCAGTTTTCCAAGAGGTATTTGTCCCTTCAGTTTTCCAAGAGTTACTTGTCTCTTCGGTGTTCCAAGAGTTAATTGCCCCTTCGCAAATAGTAGTTGTCTCTTAAATATTATCAAGAGTTATTTTGACCCTTCGTTAAGACCAAGAGCCACTATCAGTTTTTCTATAAATAGAAGCTCATTCCTTCATTATTTATTATGAATTCACTGAAACTCTAGAGAGAGAAATTATAGAGAGAAAGAAGAAAAGAAGTCTGCTACCTCACTTTTCCAATATCCAGTTCCTTCTAAGGTAAGGGGTATTATTCTTTCATATTCATGAAGAGAATTATTTTCTTTCAATACTCGTAAGGGGTATTATTCTTTCATATTCATGAAGAGAATTATTTTCTTTCAATACTCGTAAGGGGTATTATTTCTTTCGTATTCATGAAGAAAACTTCTGTTATTCCATTTTTTATTATTATGTTGGAATAACCTGTCTATGCGAAGTACCGCATACATGATAAAATTCTGTTGTTATTCCATTCCTTATTATTCTGTTGGAATAACCTGTATATGTGAAGTACCGTATACATGGTGAAATTCTGTTGTTATTCCATTCTTTATTATTCTGTTGGAATATCCTGTCTGTGCGAATTTCGCCTGACCTGGTTTCGTTCTTTATTATTCTATCAGAATATCCTGTCTGTGCGTTTACGCATGACCTGGTTCCATTATTTATTATTCTAACGGAATATCCTGTCTGTGCATTTACGCATGACCTGGTTCCATTATTTATTATTCTGTTGGGAATAAGCTGTCTGTGCGATCTATCACATGCATGGTGAATTCTTCAGTTATTCCATTGTTTATTATTATGTTGGGAATAACCTGTATGTGCGATCTATCGCATGCATGGTGAATTCTTTAGTTATTCCATTCTTTATTATTCTGTTGGAATAACATGTCTATATGGATTACCACATGCATGGTGAATGATCCTTTGTATTCATTCCTTATTAAATTGTGGAAATGATCTGTTTACGTTGATTATGATGAAAGTCATAATAAAAATATTGAACTGATGAAAATCATGGGTATATGTAGTATTAGTAAGTGTTATGATGAGTTATGTTGGTTATTATATGAAAACATGAAAGTTTCTTAGAAATCACAAAGGGTTGAAAATCAGATTTTTTGTAAAAATGGAACATGAAATTCAATTGACCATATCTCCTATTATATTTTGAATTTTTGAGTGTGTTCAAGTTCTAGAGTTAGATCTATGAGTTTTATAACTTATTCAAGTGGAATCACTGGAAAAGGTGTTGTAAATTTTCGTGTGGACTGATTTTAGCAAAGGAGTCAAAAATTGCAAAGTACCAAAAAGCTACTGCCCAGAAATTTAAAAGGGAATTTTTGGGCACTTAGTTTATGAAATAAATTCTGACCTTTTGGGACATGAAAATATATGGTATAAAGTACCTACTGTCCAAAAATAAGCTCATTCCGACTTAAAATGAGCAAGTTATGACTATTTCAATATTTAGGTTTTTACGACGAAAAACGCTATAACCGGAGTTCTATAACTCCGATGACCATGAAATTTAAACTGGAAGTTCATGTTAACATGTGTAAGATCCTGCCAAAATTTGGGAATTTCTGGAGTTAAACTTGAGGTAGATAATTTCTTAAGCAATTAATTAGAAATTGATTTTTGAAAAATACTTAAGAGAATTGAAAAATTATAAAAAAAATACTTGTTGTGTATGAAATATATGTATATATGTTTGGACAAAGGATAGAAAAATAATAAGTTGATTTGATATTTTTTTATGAAAATGGTTTAGTTACAAACATATGAGTTAAATATGTTATGTGAAGTTGAAGAATTGGTAAATAGGATTTTAGGGCTTGAAAATCCTATATAAGGTATATGCAGATTTTTGATGAGGGATTTAATCATTGGTGATAAAATCTTATGAGTATGGCATTTTTGAATGATTAAAATGCATTATTTGGTAAAGTGTAAACAATTGAAATAAATTGTTTAGAAGTTTAAGAAGTGATTAAAATATTGTTATAATATTAAAAAAAATAGATTATGAGTTATTTAAGTGATGGATAATATTTGGATAAATTTAAAGTCTTTAATATTTATCCTTGTTTTTGTTTGATTAATACTTATATTATTGTCATCATCCTCATGTTTATATTGTGATGAAAGTCATCTTTGGCTTACGTGCAGAGATGGACATGGTATGATTATGACCAGTGATTATTCGGTATAATCATGACTGTAATGTAACGAATGATGTGGTAAATGTCCTCATTGGACTGTAGTTTATTGGTGGACAGTTGTTAGTATGATTATGACCAGGGATTATTCGGTATAATCATGACCATTGATGATTACATGAATATGCTTGGTCGTAGTACATGGATGATTAGATGATGTGGTTTATTTATTAAGCTGAGTCTCAGCGATAAAAATTGATGAAAACATTTTAAATCATAGAAGATAGTATATTTTATTCTCTACTTGACTCTTCTAATGGATTGCTTATTCCGCTGCAGTTAAACTTGATGTCTATTGTATTTTATCAGTTTAACATTGTTAAAGACTAATAATAATTTATTCTGCATTATCTTAGTCATAATATTTCTTACTGGGCTAGTTGAGCTCACCATTTCTTTCACTGTTCTCTTCAAAAAATGAGAATATAGCTGGGACGAGTCGGGGAACAGAGTGATGGTCCAGATGATAGCATTAGTAGTCCTCACTATTCTGTTAAATAGTGTGACAATAAATGTAATGAGAACCCATTGAGTGTGGATATTGTCTAGATGACAATATTCTTATTAAAACTCTCAGTTTACGTTTTGTCATATTTTACACGACAGTTGTAATATTAAGTTGTATTTGTATTTTTGTACCATGTATTTGGTGACTCAAGATGAGTGATGTATACCTATTTTGGGGGCGTCACAGTTATGGATTAAAAAAATCTTCTTAATTAGAGTTACTTCTCTTAATCAATTGAGGCAACTAGAAATGAAGTTTTAATATTTATATTAATTTAGTTTAAAGAAATTTGAGTTGTGTTGGTCTATATGCACACATTTCAATCCTAATCGAGAATTTCGGTAAAAGAAAAATAGGCATCAAAGGAAAAAACATTCCACTAAACTAAATTAGATCTTGAAAGGGAAAGGATTGACTTATTTCCAATTGGCCTCACTAGATTTTGTATCCATAATCTACATTGCAGTTAAGGAAGCGTTTTACGGTATGTTTACTTACAGTGTTTATAGTGTTTGCTACAGTAATGTTTAGTGTGTTTGGTCATTATAAGGTGATTTTAAATTTCGAACTTTAGTTTGAACAGACAATAAGTGATTTAAAGTGATTCAAAATGATTTAAAGTGACTTAGGATAAAAGTGATTTAAAAAAAGTGATTCTTTTAATAAAAAGAGTTGTTATATCAAGAAGTTGCTAAAAAAAGATGTTGAAAACTTTGTAACATGGATAGAAGAGGACCTTTTAGTGATAGACGTTCACCTTCAGGACTAAATAAACTAAATTGTATAGGATTATATATGTTGATTGTGACGCTCCCAAAACAGGTATACATCACCCATCTTGAGTCGCCAGAAAATACACTATAAAAATCATTTACAACTTCATTTATACAACTGTCGTGCAAAACACGACGACATGTATACTGTGAGTTTTAATACAAATATATGTAACTCTCATAGTGCCTCGACCACAACCATACAATGTTACGTTACATAAAAGAACAGTCAAAAATTGTTTTAGAAATTAAAAATTTTGGGAAGTGCTCAAAGAAACCTTCGTACATAGGAGGCAATAAATCTAAGTTATGATAGATATCATATGTCCAGAGAATTATCCTTGGTTGACCCAATAGACCCCAAAGAAAAATGAGAAGATTACTATCATGTTCCTTCCAATGGTGAGTCTTCTCTTGACATATAACTATCTCCACTGTCTCCAAGTGAAAATTATATTTTAAATAAATTCCAAGATCATATAGGTAGTGCTCGTAGATATACTCAGCAAGTGGATGTGCACAACCCTGTCTTATGATAACATGAGGTTGTATGTCATTAGACATCTTGTATGATAGTGACAAAACACCCTTCCAAAGTTGGGTTCACCTCACCCTATTCGGTTCATCAAAACTAAATATCAAATGACGTATACAATACGACACACTTATCTAAAGTTCTCAATAAAATTATTTCTATACTATTCAGGGAGAACCTCAACAGTTATAGACCACCGTTCTATTCCCCTGTTATCCCCACTCGATCCAGCTACACTCTTATTACCTGAAAGGAATTGTGAAGCAAAAGGGTGAGCACAACTAGCCCAGTAAAAAATATCATAACTAAAGATAATTAAATTATCAATAGCTTTCGTCAATAATAAATCAGAGATTTAGAACATATGGTAGATAATAAAACTTTTTAACCAAAGTTACAGCGGAACGAGCAATCCATTAAAAGAGTCAAATAGACCATAAGGTCTATTATCTTCTCCATGTTAAAATTCCACCAATAATATTTTATCCCTGTAACATCAATCAACAATTCATGTCCACAATCATATGAATAACTCATAATCATAATTGTGATTCCGAATTCCTTTTCGCACCTAGGAAGAAGATAATTTTTATCACCTATCTTCACCTGAAACATTAAAAATCATGGTTATACCAAATCACAGTTCCTGCTCATAATCATACTAATAAATTCATCTTTGTACTACGGCCAAAGATATTCATTAAAAATTCATCTTTGCACTATAGGCCAAAGACATACAACTGTATTTTAGAAGCGTCAAGCAGAGCATGATATCTAATATCTTCTATGAATTTAAAAGTTTATTATCAATATTTTATTGTTGAGACTCAGCGTAATAAATAATCCACATCATCGAATCACCTCTGCACTACGGCCAAGGATATTCGTTAATATAACATCCATGAATTATCCATGAACTACGGCCAAGGATATTCATTATTATCACATCCATGAATTAATATTTCATTGCTTAGACTCAGCTCAATAATTAATCCACATCATCAATTCATGCCTACACTATAGGCCAAGGACATTCTTTTAGTATCACGACCAAGAATTATCCATGCACTACGGGCCAAAGATAATCGTGTTTTCATCAACGGTCCTGATTATGCCATAAAATAATTCATCTTTGCATCCTTGGCCGAAGAGAATCCATAGCCATAATCATTCCAAAAACTGTCCATCAATACACTACGGCCAATGAGGACTTTTTTCACATTATTTGTAATATTACGGTCATGATTATACCGAATAATCACTGGTCATAATCATACCAAGTCCATCTATGCACTACAGGCCACAGATGACTTTCAACATAATATATACATGAAAATGATGACAATGATATAAATATTAATCAAACGAAAACAAGGATAAATATTAAAGACTTTAAATTTATCTAAATATTATCAATCACTAAATAAACTAATAATCAAATATTATCAATATTATAATAATATTTAAATTACTTCTTAAACTTATAAATAATTTATTTCAATTGTTTTTACATTACCAAATAATGCATTTAATCATTCAAAAATGTCATACTCATAAGATTTCATCATCAATGATTAAATTCCTCATCAAAAATCTAAATATACCTTATATAGGATTTTCAAACCATAAAATCCTAATTTCCAACTTCGTTACTTCACATAACTTATTTAACTCATATGTTCGTAACTAACCATTTTTATGAAAAATACCAAATAAGTCCCAAAAATATTTCTTTTCTGGAATTTAGCAGAATATAGTTCTATAATGAACATATATTTTTCTCGGAATTTTTAAAATTTATTTACTATTTTCAAAAATTAATTTTTAATTAATTCCTTAAGAAATTAGCTACCTCAATTTTAACTCCAAAAATTCCCAAATCTTGGCAGGATCTTACACATGTTAACGTGAGCTTCCAGTTTAAATTTCATGGTCATCGGAGTTATAGAACTCCGGTTATAGCGTTTTTCGTCGGAAAGACCTAAATATTAAAATGGTCATAACTTGCTCATTTTAAGTCAGAATGAGCTCATATTTGGGACAAGAGGTACCTTATACTATATACTTTCATGTTCCAAAAGACCGAAATTTTTCTCACAAATTAAGTGGCCAAAACAGCCCTTCTAAAAATCTGGACAGTAGCATTTTAGTAATTTCTAGCTTTTGACTCCTTTGCTAAAATCAGTCCACACGAAAATTTACAACACCTTTTCCAGTGATTCCACTTGGAGATGGTACAAAACTCATAGATCTAACTCTAGAACTTGACTACACTCAAAAATTCAAAATATAATAGGAGATATGGTTAATTGAATTTCATGTTTCATTTTCACCAAAATCTGATTTTCAGCCCTTTGTGATTTCTAAGAAACTTTCATGTTTTCACATAATAACTAACATAACTCATCATAACACTTACTAATACTTCATATACCCATGATTTTTATCAGTCCAATGCTTTTATTATGACTCTCATCATAATCAACGTAACCAGATCATTTTCACAATTTAATAAGGAATGAATATAAAGGATCATTCAACATGCATGTGGTAATCCAGAGAGACAGGTTATTTCAACAGAATAATAAAGAATAAAATAACAAAAGGATTCACCATGCATGCGATAGAGACCGCACAGACAGTTTATTCCCAACAGAATATTAAATAATGGAACCAGGTCCTGTGTAAATGCACAAACAGGATATTCCGACAGAATAATAAATGTGGAATAATAAATAATAGAACCAGGTCCGGCATAAAATGCACAGACATGATATTCCAACAGAATAGTAAAGAATGAAATAATCGAAGAATTTCACCATGTATACGGTACTTCGCATAGACAGGTTATTCCAACATAATAATAAAGAATAGAATAACAGAAGAAGATCACCATGTATGCGGTACTTCGCATAAACAGGTTATTCAAACATAATAATAAAGAATGGAATAACAGAAGTTCTCTTCATGAATACAAAAGAAATAATACCCCTTACGGGTACAACAAATAATATCCCTTACAGGTACAACAAATAATATCCCTTATAGGTACAACAAATATTATCCCTTACAGGTATAACAAATAATATCTCTTACCTTTGAAAGAAAAGTATTCCGAATAGTAGGGCAGTAATATACTTGAAGAAAACTTGCACTATCTTCTATGCTCAAAACTTTCTTAAACTCTAAAGAAATACGCTCGAGATTACAGAAGAAGAACTCCCTCTATAGTTTCTCTCTCTAGAGTTTCAGTGAATTCATAAAAAAATAATGAAGGAATGAGCTTCTATTTATAGGAGAATGGACTGAATAGTAACCAATCCATGAACGATCCAGATTGATTTACTTTTAAACGGACAGTCCAGATTAGTTTACAATAAAATATAATATATTCTATTTATAATTTAATAAAACGAATAACTTTATAAAAGTATTCTATTTTATATAAAAAGATTTTACTATGCAAACACTATGCAGACACTATGCAAATACTATTCATAATAAAATATAATATATTCTAATTATTGTCTAATAAAATAGATAAATTTATAAAAGTATTCTGTTTTATATAAAAAGATTTTACTATTAGCCTAATAAAATAAATAACTTTATAAAAGTATTCTGTTTTATATAAAAAGTATTTCTATTTTATTACATTAATAATACTAATAAAACAAAACTTCATCATTACTTACTTTGAAAAATTTTCAAATGTCACCCTTAACTTTAAACTTTTATCAATTTAACTATTCACCAAAATAAAAAAATTGAATACTTTTATTTCATAAAATTCGGGGTCTCACAATCTCCCCTCCTTATGAAATTTTGGCCTCAAAATTTACGTACGTACCTGATATTTCAAAGAGATGAGAATACCTTGCTTTCTTTTCGGATTGTAACTTCCCGATTATTTTCACTGTATCATAATTTTCCCATTGCTCACCTCCTGTGTTTTGGATATCATTCTAAAATATACTTCAAAACAAAGGTTAATTGACATATCATAATTTGTCAACTTATCAAGTAAACAATTTCAGCTTAGATAAGTCACACATTAGTGAAGTATATTACTCGTCTCTCCCCTCCTAGTTATAGACTCATATCTCCGCCAGCGACCATATCCCTAAGCTCTGATACTAAATGTGACGCCCCCAAAACAGATATACATCACTCATCTTGAGTCGCTAGAAAATACACTATAAAAATCATTTACAACTTCATTTATACAACTGTCGTGCAAAATACGACGACATCTATACTGTGAGTTTTAATACAAATGTATGTAACTCTCATGGTTCCTCGACCACAACCATACAATGGTACATTACATAAAGGTACAGTCAAAAACTGTTTTAGAAATTAAAATCTTTGGAAAGTGCTCAAGGAAACCTTCGTACATAGGAGGCCATGAATCTAAGTTATGATAGATATCATATGTCCAGAGAATTATCCTTGGTTGACCCAATAGACCCCAAAGAAAAATGAGAAGATTACTATCATGTTCCTTCCAATGGTGAGTCTTCTCTTGATATATAACTATCTCCACTGTCTCCAAGTGAAAATTATATTTTAAATAAATTCCAAAATCATATAGGTAGTGCTCGTAGATATACTCAGCAAGTGGATGTGCACAACCTTGTCTTATGATAACATGAGGTTGTATGTCATTAGACATCTTGTATTATAGTGACAAAACACCCTTCCAAAGTTGGGTTTGCCTTACTCTATTCGGTTCATCAAAATTAAATATCAAATGACATATACAATACGACACACTTATCTAAAGTTCTCAATAAAATTATTTTCATACTATTTAGGGAGAACCTCAACAGCTATAGACCACCGTTCTATTCCCCTGTTATCCCCGCTCGACCCAGCTACACTCTTATTACCTGAAAGGAATTGTGAAGCAAAAGGAGTGAGCACAACTAGCCCAGTAAAAAATATCATAACTAAAGATAATTAAATTATCAATAGCTTTCGTCAATAATAAATCAAAGATTTAGAACATATGGTAGATAATAAAACTTTTCAACCATAGTTGCAGCGGAACGAGCAATCCATTAAAAGAGTCAAATAGACCATCAGGTCTATTATCTTCTCCATGTTAAATGTCCACCAATAATATTTTATCCCTGTAACATCAATCAACAATTCATGTCCACAATCATATGAATAACTCATAATCATAATTGTGATTCCGAATTCCTTTTTGCACTTAGGAAGAAGATAATTTTTATCACCTATCTTCACCTTAAACATCAAAAATCATGGTTATACCAAATCACAGTTCCTGCTCATAATCATAATAATAAATTCATCTTTGTACTACGGCCAAAGATATTCATTAAAAATTCATCTTTGCACTATAGGCCAAAGACATACAACTGTATTTTAGAAGCGTCAAGCAGAGCATGATATCTAATATCTTTTATGAATTTAAAAGTTTATTATCAATATTTTATTGCTGAGACTCAGCTTAATAAATAATCCACATCATCGAATCACCCCTGCACTACGGCCAAGGATATTCGTTAATATCACATCCATGAATTATCAATGCACTACGGCCAAGGATATTCATTATTATCACATCCATGAATTAATATTTCATTGCTGAGACTCAGCTCAATAATTAATCCACATCATCAACTCATCCCTACACTATAGGCCAAGGACATTCTTTTAGTATCACGGCCACCAATTATCCATGCACTACGTGCCAAAGATAATCGTGTTTTCATCAACGGTCTTGATCATGCCATAAAACAATTCATCTTTGCACCCTTGGCCGAAGAGAATCCATAGCCATAATCATACCAAAAACTGTTCATCAATGCACTACGGCCAATGAAGACTTTTTTCACATCATTTGTAACATTACGGTCATGATTATACCGAATAATCCCTGGTCATAATCATACCAAGTCCTTCTATGCACTACAGGCCACAGATGACTTTCAACATAATATATACATGAGAATGATGACAATGATATAAATATTAATCAAACGAAAATAATGATAAATATTAAAGACTTTAAATTTATCCAAATATTATCAATCACTAAATAAACTAATAATCAAATATTATCAATATTATAATAATATTTTAATTACTTCTTAAACTTATAAATAATTTATTTCAATTGTTTTTACATTACCAAATAATGCATTTAATCATTCAAAAATGTCATACTCATAAGATTTCATCATCAATGATTAAATTCCTCATCAAAAATTTGCATATACCTTATATAGGATTTTCATGCCATAAAATCCTATTTTCCAACTTCGTTACTTCATATAACATATTTAACTCATATGTTCGTAACTAAACTATTTTTATAAAAAATATCAAATCAGTCCCAAAAATATTTCTTTTCTGAAATTTAGCAGAATATAGTTCCGTAATGAACATATATTTTTCTCGAAATTTTTAAAATTTATTTACTATTTTTCAAAAATTAATTTTTAATTAATTCCTTAAGAAATTAGCTACCTCAATTTTAACTCCAAAAATTCCCAAATCTTGGTAGGATCTTACACATGTTAACGTGAGCTTCCAGTTTAAATTTCATGGTCATCGGAGTTATAGAACTTCGGTTATAGCGTTTTTCGTCAGAAAGACCTAAATATTGAAATGGTCATAACTTGCTCATTTTAAGTCAGAATAAGCTCATATTTGGGACAGGAGGTACCTTATACTATATACTTTCATGTCCCAAAAGACCAGAAGTTTTCTCACAAATTAAGTGACCAAAACAACCCTTCTAAAAATCTGGACAGTAGCATTTTGGTAATTTCTAGCTTTTGACTCGTTTGCTAAAATCAGTCCACATGAAAATTTATAACACCTTTTCCAGTGATTCCACTTGGAGATGCTACAAAACTCATAGATCTAACTCTAGAACTTAACCTACACTCAAAAATTCAAAATATAATAGGAGATATGGTCAATTGAATTTCATGTTCCATTTTCACCAAAATCTGATTTTCAACCCTTTGTGATTTCTAAGAAACTTTTATGTTTTCACATAATAACCAACATAACTCATCATAACACTTACTAATACTTCATATACCCATGATTTTTATCAGTCCAATGCTTTTATTATGACTCTCATCATATCAACGTAACCAGATCATTTCCACAATTTAATAAGTAATGAATATAAAGGATCATTCACCATACATGTGGTAATCCACATAGACAGGTTATTCTAACAGAATAATAAAGAATGGAATAACAGAAGGATTCACCATGCATGCGATAGAGACCGCACAGACAGTTTATTCCCAATAGAATAATAAATAATGGAACCAGGTCCGGCGTAAAACGCACAGACAGGATATTCCGACAGAATAATAAATATGGAATAATAAATAATGGAACCAGGTCCGGCGTAAAATGCACAGATAGGATATTCTAACAGAATAGTAAATAATGAAATAATAGAAGAATTTCACCATGTATGCAGTACTTCGCATAGACAAGTTATTCTAACATAATAATAAGGAATGAAATAACAGAAGAAGATCACCATGTATGCGGTACTTCGCATAAACAGGTTATTCTAACATAATAATAAAGAATGGAATAACAGAAATTCTCTTCATGAATACGAAAGAAATAATACCCCTTACGGGTACAACAAATAATATCCCTTACAGGTACAACAAATAATATCCCTTACAGGTACAACAAATAATATCTCTTACCTTTGAAAGAAAAGTATTCCGAATAGTAGGGCAGTAATATACTTGGAGAAAACTTGCACTATCTTCTATGCTCAAAGCTTTCTTAAACTCTAAAGAAATACGCTCGAGATTACAGAAGAAGAACTTTCTCTATAGTTTCTCTCTCTAGAGTTTCAGTGAATTCGTAAAAAATAATGAAGGAATGAGTTTCTATTTATAGGAGAATGGATTGAATAGTAACCAATCCATGAACGGTCCAGATTGATTTACTTTTAAACGGACGGTCCAGATTGGTTTACAATAAAATATAATATATTCTATTTATAATCTAATAAAACGAATAACTTTATAAAAGTATTTTATTTTATATAAAAAGATTTTACTATGCAAATACTATGCAGGCACTATGCAAATATTATGCATAATAAAATATAATATATTCTAATTATTGTCTAATTAAACAGATAACTTTATAAAAGTATTCTGTTTTATATAAAAATATTTTATTATTAGCCTAATAAAACGAATAACTTTATAAAAGTATTCTGTTTTATATAAAAAGTATTTCTGTTTTATTACATTAATAATACTAATAAAACAAAACTTCATCATCACTTACTTTGAAAAAATTTTAAATGTCACCCTTAACTTTAAATTTTTATCAATTTAACTATCACCAAAATAGAAAAATTGAATACTTTTATTTCATAAAATTTAGGGTCTCACATTGATTGTTGTTTTGCTATGCAGAATTACATAGTTGCAGTGGTCGGATGAGACGGAATGCAACAGTTGCATACAGTGAAAGTATGCTAATTCGTCTGCATAGTGTACTATAAATTATTCTTGATAAGATTAGATTCACTGCTTCGTTGATGTAACTTTGGCACTAGGGTGAAGTCATGTTTATACATTTTTGAAAATGTCAAAAAAAAAATTGGCATGTGAAATATTTCCACTCGCATTATAAGTTTTCATCAATCAAACTCTGTAAGTTGTATGATCATATATTTTCAGGTATACATCGAAGGATACTTGGTGTAAGTTGTAAAGAATACGAAGTCGTTTCTCTATTTTCTGAATGTGTATATTTTTTGTGTTTTGTCTTTTGTAAAGTTAACTAATTATACATAGTTATGATGATTTTGAGTATGTAATGATGGTTATTTTGGTGGTTTGAATATGTATACCTGCAAATGATGATTTTGAATATGATAATTGTGGGTATAGAATGATGATTGTAAGTTTTGTAGTCATGTTTAGATTTTTTTGGATATCTATTTTTAAAGAAAACTTTGCCGAAATTTATTGAAATTAGTAGCGAAGTGTTTGATGTTTTGGTGGTTGGATGTGTTAATGATTAAATATGTATTAATTATTGTGATTGTATGGTGAATTATAATAATTGTTATGTCTGATTATAAGTTATTTTAAGTTGAGTCTTTAGGTAATGTATTATTTTTCGAATTTTAATCTAATTTTTCGTTTCGCCGTGCCTGAAGACACGGACAATTACTAGTGTTTAATAAAACACAATTAATTTTTAAATTTAAAAATATTTCATTAGTGCCTTGAGACTAGCACAGTGTTGTCCTTTGTTCATGTGATTTCTCAGTACAGATAATAAAATATGTAAAAGTTTATATAAAATAATAATTATATAATAATATTATATGTCAAACACAGACATAAAAGTACGAAAAATATTATAAATTACTAAATAGAGTAGAGAAAAAAATAGAGCAAAGAAAGTCATTCTCACGTGACAGTAAAGGACAAATGTCTTTTTCAGTGAAGCTTTTTTCATTATTATTTTCAAGATCCCCACCACCCAATCTTTCTAAAGAGCTAGTATTATTGGAATTTTTTGCTTCAAAGTGTTGGTTCAAATTAGACCATTAGGGCAATGATTTAAAAGGAGGATTCCACATTTCCATTATGTACATTTTTCCTAAGAATATATGATAAAATTTCAGGCTTAAATATAAATAATTACTATAAATTATTAATCTTTTTTCATTTCAATAATCAACATTTTAATTTTTTTCAATCAGATCACTGACTTATTAATTTTTTGGCAAAACTAATGATTTGGCCACTGAAGTTAGCACGTTTTATTGAATATCTGATTGAACTTTTAATTTTTTAAATTAACTCACTGAACTAATTTTTATTTTTAAATTGGGTCATTCCGTTAAAAAAATTGACAGATGTTAAGTTTTTATCAACGTGGCGCTGACGTGACAAAAAAATAAAAAATATTGCTTGTGGCAAAAAAAATCAAAAACAGATTTTAAAAATAAAAACATTAATATTTTAAAGCTTTAAAAATAACAAAAACATAATAAAATAAAACTAATAAAAAACAAAATTCAGTTTTAAAATTTAAAATTTATTAATAATTATTTTTAATAAAAAAAGCGCAGTTTTTTTAATAAAAACAAGCAGTTTTTTTAATTAAACAAAAGCAGTTTTTTTTAAAAATAAATAAATAAAGCATTTTTTTTAAGAAACAAAAATAATTGCTTTATTTTTCTTAAAAAAATGCGTTTTATTATTAAAAAAAATGCAGCTTTTTTTTCCTAAAAAAACGCAGTTTAGTTTTCTTAAAAAAATAAAAAGCAATTTTTATTAAAAAATAAAAAATGCAGTTTTTTTTTCTTAAAAAAATAAAAAAACGCTGTTTATTTTTCATAAAAAAAAATAAAAAAGCAGTTTTTATTCAAAAATAAAAAAAACATTTTTATTAAAAACACACTTTATTCTTCTTAAAAAAATAAAAAAGCAATTTTTATTCAAAAATAAAAAAACGCAGTTTATTTTTCTTAAAAAAAATAAAAAAACAGTTTTTATTAAAAAATAAAAAAAAGCTTTTATTAAAAAAGCAGTTTTCATTTTTGTTTCTTTAAAAAAATGTTTTTTTTATTTTTATTAAAAAAATCTATTTTTTTAAAAAATCTGTTTTTCAAAAAATTCTATTTTTACTTTATTTTATTATATTTTTGTTATTTTTAAAACTTTAAAATGTTAATTTTTTTATTTTTAAAATCTGTTTTTGATTTTTTTGCCACATAAACAATATTTTTTAATTTTTTTTGCCACGTCAGCGCCACGTAAATAAAAACTTAACGTCTGTCAACTTTTTTTAACGGAATGACCCAATTTGAAAATAAAAATTAGTTCAGTGAGTTAATTTAAAAAATTAAAAGTTCAATCGGGTATTCAATAAAACGTGCCAACTTCGGTGGCCAAATCATTAGTTTTGCCTTAATTTTTTCCACTTTAATTCAATTAAAAAGTATTTTCCATGTACTTGAACTCTTAGTTAATGGATAAAATCAATTAAAAACTAGAAATTAAAAAGTAAATAACCCTCACCATTTTGCCTCCGTGACCTCAAAATCTTCAACTTCAATTGAATTAAAGCGGAAAAAATTGAAAAATCGACCACCAAATATAATTTTGGTTGTTTCACTATTTTTTGCCTAATAAATAACACTATTTTTCCAATACAAAGACAATATAAATAATTAATATTATATTTAATGTTATACAATTATTTCTTTAATACTTGTAAATAACTCAAAAACGATATATACTAAGGAATGGAGGGAGTAGTCCATATACTTGCTCCGTCTCATAATATATGACGTTTTAGAGTTGTGCATAAGAATTAAAAAAATAATTATCTAATATTAAATATAATATCAATTATCTATAATACCCTTAAATTCTCATATTTACCATATGTATCTCATACTCTCTCTTATCTATATCATTTTTTTATGAAGGGTAATTTTGTAAAAATTATAATTAATTCTCTTTAAATTATATAATTTAAAACAATAAAATTATTTAAAACGTCATACTCCCTCCGTTCCTTAATATAGGTCGTTTTAGAGTTGTGCACAAGTATTAAAGTAATGATTGTATAGCATTAATTATAATATTAATTGTCTATATTACCCTTGTATTGAAATAAGAGATTGTTATTTATTAGACAGAAAATAGTGAGAGAACCAAAGTTACATTTAAAACTTAGGGTAATATTAAAAATTAAATAATTAATGCTTACTTGAAATTCACAAAAGACTTATATTAAAACAAAAATATTTTTTTAAAACGACTTATATTAAGGAATGAAGGAAATATATTACTCCCTCCGTCCCAGGATAAAAGTCCTTATTACTATTTTGGGTTGTCCCATGTTAAATGTCCACTTTCTTTTAATAACCAAACTTTTACACATTTTTTCCTATTATGTCCGTAGCATTAAATATCTCATACTTTTCTTATTCTAATTCTCTCTCCATATTTAATGATATTATTATGGACAATTTTGTCATTTTATTCCTCTTATTAATATGCGTGAAAAATTTATCAGGACTTTTATCCTGGGACGGAGGGAGTATTATTGTTATGGGAGAGAGGGAGGGAGGGAGGGAGGGAGGGAGGGATACAAAACTATAGTAGGCATGCATTAATACAGCCACCGCCCACCAGTCCCATGCTTTGGCAATCAACCGTTTTTCCAAAAATAGTATGAAGGCATTAAAATGTACTTGTGCTGAAATAATATATCTCTGGTACTCTCGATCAATTTTCATTTTAGTCCTTTCATTTTTACAAAAAACATTAACACACCACCTTATTAATTACTACTACCAAACAAACACGTTTATCACATGTAATATTTATGTGCCGGTGTGTCGGTCTCCTAATTAAAAAGATACTCACTCTTTCCATAATATTTTAATGAGGTGCTTCATCCGTCCCTTAATATAAGACTTAATATAAGATATTTTAGAAAAATATTTTTGTCTTTTAATATAAGACATTTTAGAATTTCAAAAAATATTAATTACTTAGTTTTCTATATTACCCCAAGTATTAAATATAATTTTGATTTTCTCATTATTTTTTGTCAGATAAATAATAATATTTTTTTTCAATACAAGGGTAATATAGACAATTAAAATTATATTTAATGATATACAACTATTTTCTTAATGCTTATGTATAATTCTAAAAAAATCTTATATTAAGGGACGGAGGGAATAACTATCGTCCCATCCTTTTTGCACCAAAAAATAATATAGATAAAATAAATATTCATGCATTAATTCTCACGTGTGAAATGATTATTAATATAATTTCATTTTATCTATATAATATGAAAAAACTCGGAAAAATCTTTAGGTCACGTCAATTATTGTACAACTTGCAAGAAATATATAAATAATTTTATGTGCATTAACAGTTGTGCACAAATCTCCATCTTCAATATATAGATAAACTAAATACGCATTCATTCTCAAGTAAAAATCTAAATTTTTAAAAATTTCAATTTTAGTATAAAAATCAAGAATATATATATATATATATATATATATATATATATATAAGACATTTAAATATATTTAGGAGAAAAAATTAATTTTTTTCCTACTTTGTCCTTAAAAAATAGAGTAATTGAGAAAGACAGAGAAGAACAATTAATTAGTGCACAACTAACATTAATTAATTAAAATTAAAATTAATGAAATTTTTTAATCTGTGATTATGTTTTTAAAAAATTAAATAATGGAAGAGGGAGTATTTGTCTGGAAATAAGAGGCGCACATAATTCCACCGAGGGAGTTTTAGAAATTTATTGAATATGATATGGACAACTACAAGAACACTGCAATTGAACTGGTCGATCTATCTTTATTCGCACGTGATTTGGGTATTATCAAGCTCCAACAACTTGGGGAAAACGTTATTTTGCTCGAAATGAAAGTCAAGATTATTTCGACCAAAATAAAAATTATTGTAACCATAAAATTCGATATATATATATGTGTTAATTATTCACAACATGTATTTGTTATGAATTCTTATAAGATATACACCATTTATACTATTCAAAATAAGAATAAATGACCAAGATTAAAAATTAAAAATCAACCAAAAAAACACATATTATCCGCTACTAATAGTAGCGAACGCTAATCAAAATAAGTGTTTGTTTTGACCAATAAATATTTAGAATTTAGTGAATAAATGTTTGACTTCACCAATAAATATTTAGAGTTTAACTAATCATAATAACAATTGACTTGACCAACAAACATTTAGGATTTAGCTAATCAAATAAAGATTTGGCTTGACCAATAAATATTTAGGGTTTATTAACTAGGTTTTAGGGATTATTAATTAAATAGAGTTTATGGATTATTAATTAGGATTTAATAATTCCTAAACTCTAGTTAATAAATCATAACCTCTGGTTAATAAACTCTAAACTCTAGTTAATAAATTTTAAATAATTATTGGTCAAGTCAAATACTTATTTTGATTAACTAAACATTTATCGTCCGCTACTAATAGTAGCGGACGTCGATTTGCAGTTTTTTATTTTGCCCGTCCTTTTTATTTTCAATAGTATAGATGATGTATACCCCTATAAAGATTCATAGCAAATACATAGTACACACACTCAAACACATACACATTCACAATAATTTGAAATAATAAGTCTATTATCACATAAAAACTGTTCGCATACACTCACATGCATATTGGTATGGTCCACGTGCAGAGCAAGTTATGTGGGACATACCAATATGTATATGAATGTATTTGAGCGGTATGTGAACGGTTTTATATAATAGTAGCATTACTCAATTTAAAAATATGTTTTCCTCAACTAATTAAATGTAAGTTTTTAATATTATCAAAATAAAAAATATGTTATTAAAGCAAATATATATATACATGTGATCATTACTTTTATAATTATTCTATCGATATTAAACATTTAAAACAACCTTTAATATTTTGTGCCAAATAAAATTTTTAGGAAAAAATTGCAAGTACAAATTTGTCACTGTAAGACCCCAAATTTTATGAAATAACAGTATTCAATTTTTCTTATAATTACAATTCAGTAAATGGTTAAATTGATAAAAAGTTAAAGTTAAGGGTGATATATGAAATTTTTTCAAAAATACGCAAGTGGTTATAAAATATTCATTGTTGTCGGGAAATATTCGTTTGGTCGTGGAATATTCTTTCTGTTGGGGAATATTCGTAAGACGGCGCAACCATTTGTGGGCCCCATAACAGAATAACTGTCGGATGAAGAAAACGACAAATTAAAGTTTTTATAAATAACGGCGTAATTGTTACCGTTAACACTATTGGAATACCCGATGGGTAAAGTAAAATAATACGCGTTGTTGTACAGTAGCACATGGTATTGCACAGTATTGATTCTTACGTAAGAAGGCACTGCTCAATAATGGTTACAATAATTACTGTTCAGTATTTTATTTTATAATTGCTGCGTTGATATTTTATATTGCTGTTGTTTCAATAATTGTCATTACACAATATTTTTATTATTGAAGCAATAATTCATATTATCTGAATAATATTATTAGATAATATTATTGGCAATGTCTAGAAAGTTCTGTCTAATGAGAGGTTTGGTCACCTAATTGCGGGCCAGTAAGGAGAAATTCTTATTGGAAAGCCCCCTCTTTCTTGGGAACTGCCTGGTTGTTAGTATTGTGATTCTGTAATATTATTTGTGAACAATTAATTATTGATTTATATGACAAGAAAAATATTGACTTTATGTGGATATAGATGGAGAAAATTTTTAAAGTGACAATTGTTGAAAATTGAAATTTTATCTTTTTTCTGATAAAATAATTCATTTAAATATATTATTATATTTTAATAATATAATAATAATGATATTTTTATGATGAATGTGGGATATATGAGTATATGTGGAGGAGTATTTTTGTTACCAAAAATATTTAAAGCATGTTTTATGTGTCGGTGGACCCCATTTATTGACCGAAATTTGGTTATAGCCTGTAAAATAGTCCGTTTGTGGATTTCGGTCAATTTTTGTTTGGAATTTGGAAAAACTTTCTTCTGCAAAGTTGTAGAGAATTGAATTTCCTATAAAAAGACGTGAGATTCAAATTTTCTGATAAAAGGGCTATTTATTATGAATTATTAAAGTTCCGAAGCTCCGAAATAATTGATTTTTGGAAGTTTTAATTATTTTATAAAAGAAAAACATTTTTTAGATATGTGAGCCTCATTTTACATGTGTTAGATTGCTGATTTCAGATTCTCAAAGGTTGGCGTAGGCAAATTTTTATAAATATATTATTATATTAAATTTTCTGCTTTGGTGTTCTAAGCAATTTCTATAAATAGGGTGCTTAGGTTAGAATTGAAAATCACACCAGAAACTGAAGTTTTCTCTCTCTATATTATCGAGCGTATTCTTGTGAGTATTTTGAGTATACTTTGAGTATTGCTATACGGTGCAAGTTCAAGTCATAGCCTATATCCGGTGTTTCAATTAGAAGTATTGTCTTTCGAGGTAAGGGAGGTTATTTTCTTCTAAAATGATATTATTTCTTCAATATCATTATGCCAGAATGTTGGTTGGAAATTTTTATCAAATTTTAAACTTTTTCATTTCGGGGTTGCTATTCATGAGTTACTATTCATGAGTTACTATTCACAAGTTACTATTCACGAGTACTATTCACGAAATGTGATGATATTTTTTGTGAAATTTCTATCTTTTGGTGTCGGAGTTACTATTCAAGTATACGGCACTATTCACGAATACGGCACTATTCACCGAAAAATAAAATTTCTTCTTTTTGTCCAAAATATCTATTCTGGATACTAGCTTTGATTGTATCCATGTTTTGATTATTCTTGAATTTTACCCCACTCTGGTTATTTATGAAGTATTTTTGAATGGAAATTATTTAAAGTACGAATCCTTAATATTTGTTCTTTTGCTTCACTGGATTCGTTCTCTTTAAAATATTTTTCATCATCCTCAGTCCTAAATGATGATATAATTGAATATCTTTGGCCTGTAGTGCAAAGATGAATGATTTCTGATGAATATCTTTGGCCCGTAGTGCAAAGATGAACAAGTGTTTAGATGAACATGACCAACTGATGAATATCTTTGGCATGTAGTTCAAAGATGACTTGTTGATGAATATCTTTGGCCTGTAGTGCAAAGATGACTTGTTGATGTATATCTTTGGCCGTAGTGCAAAGATGAATTTAATAGTAGGATTATGAACATGAACTGTGATTTGGTATAACCATAATCTTTGATGTTTCAGGTGATGAAAATTATTTTTGTCCTGGATGAGGAAAGGAATTTAGAACTACAATTATGATTATGAGTTATATACGTGATTGTGGACAGGAATTGTTGATTGATGTTACAGGGATAAAACATTGTTAGTGGATTTTAACATGGAGAAGATAATAGATTTTATGGTCTATTTGACTCTTCTAATGGATTGCTCGTTCCGCTGCAACTATGGTTGAATTTTTTTTATCATCTACCATATGTTTTAAATCTCTGATTTATTATTGATGAAGGCTGTTGATAATTTAATTATCTTTACTCATGATATTCTTTACTGAGCTAGTTGTGCTCACCCTTTTGCATCACAATTCCTTTCAGGTAATAAAAGTGTAGCTGGGTCGTGCGGGGGATAACAAGGGAATATAACGGTGGTCTATAGATGTTGAGGGTGAGGTGAATTTAACTTGGAAGGGTGTTTTGCCACTATCATACAACCTCTGTCATCATAAGACAGGGTTGTGCTCATCCACTTGCTGAGTATATCTACCAGCACTACCTATATGATCTTGGAGTCTATTTGAAATATAACTCTCAATTAGAGACAGTGGATATAATGATATGTTAAGAGAAAACTCACCATTGGGAAGAATATGATAGTAATTTTCTCGTTTTTCTTTGGGGTCTATTGAGTCAACCAAGGATAATTCTGTGGTCATATGATATCTATCATAACCTAGAAGCATGGCCTCCCATGTACGAAGGTTTCCTTGAGCACTTCCCAAAGATTCTAATTTCTAAAACAGTTTTTGACTATACCTTTATGTAAGGGGTCATTATGAGGTGTTGTCCACGGTTGGGACATGAGTCACAGTTGATATATATTTGTATCCAAACTCACAGCATATGTGTTGTTATATTTTGCAAGACAATTGTTGTAATAAAGTTGTAGTTATTTTCTGTACCATGTATTTGACGACTCAGAATGGGTTGGATGGAATGAACCTATTTTGGGGTCGTTACAGTCACAGTGGAAAAAAATATCTAATTATTAGCATTTGTAATTTACTTAATCGATGTAGTTGGAGCTTTTCAGGGTTAGGGGTGTTCAACCAGTAAAAATCAATCTAAATCGGACCGTTATCGAATCGAACTGATACCAGTTAAACCGGTATACCGAACCGACGGTACCGGTCCGGTACCGTTTTTTATCAAAAATTAATATAATTATTATTTTATTATTATTATTATTATTATTATTAATATCATTATTATTTTTATTATTATAATTATTATTGTTATTATTATAATTATTAATTATTTATTAATAATAATAAATTAAAAACCGATATATACCAATTTTGTTCGGTTTATACAAATTCGTGAAAATCATGTCCCGAAACTGGTACCGTTTAACTAGTATATACCGATTGTCTGTACCGGTACCGAATCTGTTTACATTTATACCGAACCGACCGGTTCGGACCGATCCGGTTCATCCAAAAAAAATCAGTTTACATACACACTCTGTATGTAAGACCCCAACTTTTATGAATAAAAGTGAATTTTCTATAAATATTATTTTTGAATATTATGGAATAAATTTGATATAATGTTATAGTTGTGGGTAATATTTATAAATTTTACAAAGTACGCAAGTTGTTATATAATATTCGATTAGTCAGGGAATATTCGTACGACGACACAATCATTGGTGGACCCCACAACAAAATTATTGTCGGATTGAGAAAACGACAAAAATATTTTTATGAAAAAAACGGCGGAAGTTTTACCGTTGATACTGTTGAACTACTCGGTAGTAAAAGTACAGTAATACGCGTGGTTTCATAGTAGCACACGTTATTGATTATTAATGCTTATGTGAGAAGTCACTCAGTTTGATTCAATTATTGTCGATATTTTATATGTTATTAAGTCAATAATTGAGATGACGAAGTTGTTAATATTATTATTTGCATTATTAACGATGTCTAGAAGTTTTGCCAAGGAGAGATTTGGTCACCTAATTGCGCGCCAATAGGGAGTAATTCTTATTGGAAAGTCCCCTCTTTCCTGGGAACGACCTGGTCGATTAATAGTGTGAATAATAATAATGACGATGACGTTTTGTTTTATTCGTATTATTAACGTAATAAAACAGAAAAACTTTTTATATAAAATAGAATAATTTTATAAAATTATTCGTTTTATTAGGCTAATAGTAAAATCTTTTTATATAAAACAGAATACTTTTATAAAGTTATCTGTTTTATTAGACAATAATTAGAATATATTATATTTTATTATGCATATTGTTTGTATAGTACTTGCATAGTGTTTGCATAGTAAAATCTTTTTAAAAGTTATTCGTTTTATTAGATTATAAATAGAATAAATTATATTTTATTTAAAAGATTTTGCTTTAAATATGGACCGTCCGATTAAAGTAAATCAATCTGGACCATTCATGGATCGGTTACTATTCATTCCATTCTTCTATAAATAGAAGTTCACTCATTCATTATTTCTTACGAATTCACTGAAACTCTAGAGAGAGAAACTATAGAGCGAAACTATAGAGAGAAAGAAGAAAAGTATTCTGCTACTTCACTACTTCGATATCAAGTTTTTTTTGCGGTAAGGGTTATTATTTCTTTTGTATTCATGAAGAGAACTTCTATTATTCCTTCTTTATTATTCTGTTGGAATAACCTGTATACGCGGGCTACCCTATACTTGGTGAAATTCTTCTGTATTCCATTCTTTATTATTCTGTTGGAATATCATGTCTATGCTTTACGCCGGACCTGGTTCCGTCTTTATTATTCTGTTGGAACATCCTGTTGGTGTGAATTTCACCTGACCTGGTTCCGTCATTTAGTATTCTGTTGGAATAACCTATCTATGTGAAGTACTGCATGCATGGTAATTTCTGTTGTTATTCCATTCTTTATTATATTGTTGAAATATCCTGTCGGTGCATATTATGTCTAACCTGGTTCCGTTATTTATTATTCTGATGGAATAACCTGTCTATGCGAAGTACAACATGCATGGTGATTTCTTTTGTTATTCCATTCTTTATTATACTCAGTTGGTTAATATTTTGACTTCTACACTCCATGAAATTAGTGGAATATTCTTGATATTTGCGCTTCATCTAGTATCTTTTCATGAAAATATTCTTTTGAGCATTCTTGAATTTTACTTTACAAAGAAGTATCATGTTGACAATTTGGACGTTATTAGTTC
Source organism: Panax japonicus (assembly GCA_020205505.1). Lineage (NCBI taxonomy): Eukaryota > Viridiplantae > Streptophyta > Magnoliopsida > Apiales > Araliaceae > Panax > Panax japonicus. The sequence goes on from CM035110.1 coordinate 62,658,752, forward strand.
CTGAATAAATTAATTCTTGAACTTGTTTTATTGAATTATTATATCATTGTCATCATCCTCATGTTTATATTATTTTTAAAAGTCATCTGTGGCCTGTAGTGCATAGATGGACTTGGTATGATTATGACCAGGGATTATTCAGTGTAATCATGACCGTAATGTTACAAATGATGTGGTAAAAGTCCTCATCGGCCTGAAGTACATTGATGGACAGTTGTTGGCATGATCATGACCATTGATGAATACACAAATATCCATGGCTTGTAGTGCATGGATAATTTGTGGTCGTGACCCTAATGAATATCCTTAGTCGTAGTGCAGGGATGATGTGGATTATTTATTAAGCTGAGTCTCAGCGATAAAAGTGATGGAAAACCTTTTTAAATCATAAAAAATAGTAGATTTTATTCTCTACTTGACTCTTTTAATTGATTGCATGTTCCGCTACAGTTAAACTTGATGTCTATTGTATTTTATCAGTTTAACATTGTTGAGGACTAATGATAATTTATTCTGCATTATCTTATTCATAATATTTCTTACTGGGCTAGTTGAGCTCACCCTTTCTTTCACTGTTCTCTTCAGAAAATGAGAACGTAGCCGGGACTAATCGGGGAATGGAGTGATGGTCTGAGATGGTGTCTTAGTAGTCCTCACTATTCTATTAAATAATGTGATAATAAATGTAATGAGGACTAAATTGAGTGTGGATATTGTCTAGATGACAATATTTGTATTAAAACTCACAACATGTATTTTGTCGTATTTTACACGACTATTGTATAATCAAGTTGTATTTGAATTTAGTACCATGTATTTGGCGACTCAAGATGGGTGATGTATACCTATTTTAGGGGCGTCACAGTTGGTATCAAAGCTTAGGGATATGATCCCTGGCTAAGATGTGAGATAAGAACTAGGAGGGGAGAGACGGGGAATTCCTTCACTAGTATGACCTACCTAAGTTTATTTGGTATTTAATTGGTCAGTCAGAGTATAGGGATAATATGTGATATGTTAATTAACCCTTGTTTTGTGGCAGTATTTGAAAATGGCATCCGAGAATGTTGAGAACATCAATGGAGCACAGGAGACCGTTGAGTCTCCACAGATCAATAATCAGGATAATGTGCATCAGGAAGGCGGCAATCCTAATGCAAACAACAACACTGACCAAATGATGAATGATGGAATGTTCCGAGGCTTCATGCAATTCATGCAACATCAGGCGAGAACGGCTCCTGTCCAAAATGCAGGTGGAAACACTTGCAACTCTCGGACGGTAATCGCCAAACAGTTCAAGGAGCTGGGACCACCAGAGTTTTTTGGAGAGCCAAAACCACTTAAGGCAGAGACGTGGATAAAGCAGATCAACAAGATATTTGATGTCTTGGGTTGCTCCGAGAAGCAAAAGGTTCCCTTTTCCACTTTCATGTTGCGGGCAGAGGCAGATTACTGGTGGAAATCTGTAAAGCGTACTCAACCTGTCACATTGAAGATGTCTTGGGAGAAGTTCCAAGAACTGTTCAATGACAAGTACTTTCCAAAAAGTATTCGTCACATGAAAGAGGTAGAGCTCATTAAACTGGAACAAAACAACATGACCGTGTCACAGTACGAAGCCAAGTTTGTCGAGCTGTCCCGGTTTGCTTCCCATTTGGTTGATAATGAGGAGAGAATGACGCAATTATTTCTAAGAGGTTTGAAACCAAAGATACGTCAATATCTTATCTCTCAAAAACTGTGTTTGTATTCAGATATTGTTAATAGGGCTCAGTTATTGGAGCGCGATAATGAGTCAACCCAACCAAAAGAAAGCAGCCGGCAAAATGATAATACCAGTGATAGCAGTCATCGAAGCGGTGACAATAAGCGTGGAGGGAATCAACATGCCAGAAATGGTAACCACTTCGGTGGTAATCATGGCCTAAATAATTAGAATGGACATTTCAAGAAAAGAAGATTCAACAATGATGGAAAGACGTCAGCATCAGCACCTGTCGTTAAGGAAGGAGAACGACCACCTATTATATGCTTCAAATATGGAGGGAAGGGATACATCAGTCCAAACTGTGCGATGCCCTCCAAAGCATGTTCTAATTATGGAAGAGAAGGACACCTGACCCGGTTTTATCATGCACCAAAGACAAGTCCAGCTGGGATGGAGGCAGAAAAGGCCGTCCCAAACAAGACAAAACCGATTGTTCAAGGGAGAGCGTTTGTCGTGACCTCCAAAAAAGCAAGGAACCCGAACGAGGTCATCACGGGTAAGCTTATCATAAATTCTAGTGAAGTATATACCTTATTTGATACCGATTCTACCCATTCTTTTATTTCTCCTATTTGCGCTCAACGTTTAAATTTGACTCCAGAGAAATTAGACTTTGACTTATCTGTTGAAACTCCGTTGGGAGAAACCTTCATTACATCCACTGTTTATAAGTCTTGTTTGGTTCAAATCGGTACCCTCACATTACCTGTCGACCTTATTTCATTGAAAATACTTGCATTTGACGTAATTCTAGGGATTGATTGGTTAACTACTCATCATTCAAAAATTGATTGTTTTCGTAAGGTTGTTAGCTTTCATATTCCTAATCAACCTATTATGCGAATTCAAGCAATCAAACCATTAAAATCAATCACTGTCATCTCAAGCCATAAAGCTATTCGTTTATTGAAAAACGGATGCCAAGCTTTCTTAGCTCATGTCACAGATCTAAACAAAAATACGTCAGTTTTGAATGATATTTCTATTGTTAATGAATTTCCTGACGTATTCCATGAAGAACTTCCTGGCCTACTCCCAGAGCATGAAATTAAATTTTGTATCGACCTTGAACAAGGTACAAAACCCATTTCCAAAGCCCCATATCGAATGGCTCCTATTGAACTTCAGGAGTTAAAGACCCAACTGCAGGAATTGTTAGACATTGGCTTTATTCATCCTAGTACTTTTCTTAGGGGTGCTCCTGTTCTATTCGTGAAGAAGAAAGATGGGAGTATGCAACTTTGTATTGATTATCGGGAGTTGAATCATGTCACCATCAAAAATAGGTACCCATTGTCACGTATTGATGACCTGTTTGACCAGTTGCATGGCGCCAAATTCTTTTCAAAGATTGATCTTCGTTCCGGATATCACCAATTGAAGAATAGAACCAATGACATTCCAAAGACGGCTTTCAGAACTCGGTACGAGCGTTATGAATTCCTAGTCATGTCTTTTGGATTGACTAATGCTCCTGCTGCCTTCATGGATATGATGAACCGAGTATTCAAGAAATATTTGGATCACTTTGTGGTCGTCTTTATTGATGACATCCTTATTTATTCCAAAAGCCGTGAAGATTATGAGCAACACTTGAAACTGATACTCCAAAAGCTTCGTGAATATAAGCTTTTTGCCAAGTTAAAGAAATGCGAGTTCTGGCTTGAGGAAGTAGCATTCCTTGGGCACTTGGTATCAAGTCATGGAATATATATTGACCCGACAAAGATTGAAGCCATTCAAAGCTGGGAACAACCTAAATCAGTGACTGAAGTACGTAGCTTTCTCGACTTAGCTGGTTATTATCGGAGATTCGTAGAAGGGTTTTCTCGAATCGCTACTCCATTAACTCAGATGACTTGAAAAGATGTAAAATTTGGTTGGAGTGAGGAATGCGAGAAGAGTTTTCAAGAACTCAAGAGGAGACTCATTTCTGCACCTGTTCTGACAATACCACCTGGCTCGGAGGGATTTGTCATCTACAATGATTCTTCAGGCAAGGGGTTAGGATGTGTTCTCATGCAACATGGGAAAGTCATAGCCTATGCCTCTCGACAACTCAAATAATATGAGAGGAATTATCCTACTCATGATCTAGAGTTGGCAGCTGTTGTCTTCGCACTTAAAATTTGGAGGCATTACTTATATGGGGAGAAAGTGAAGATCTTTACGGATCATAAAAGCCTCAAATATTTCTTCACTCAAAAGGAACTCAACATGCGACAGCGATGTTGGCTTGAACTGTTGAAAGATTATGATCATACCATCCAATACCATCCTAGAAAAGCAAATGTGGTAGATGACGCATTGAGTAGAAGATCATATGCAAGTACAAGTGCGATATTGTCAACGTAAAGGCCAATCTTGTATGACTTGCAAAGGATGGAGATATAATTAAAGACTCCAGGGACCAATATGATGATGGCGAATATACGAGTACAACCGACTTTAATCGATAAAGTTAAAGCTGCTCAAGCTAAAGAACTGGAGCTGATGCATATAGGAAGAAAGTATAAGATGGTGTTATGCCGGAAGCAAGAATCGATGAAGAAGGAATACTTCGAGTCAACTCCAGACTTTGTGTACCTAATGACCCTGATTTAAAGTATAAAATCATGATAGAGGCGCACAACACACCGTTTGAAATCCATCCTGGGAGTACCAAAATGTATCGTGATCTTCGTCATACATTTTGGTGGAGCAATATGAAGAGAGATATAACGTTGTTTATCTCAAGGTGTCTAACTTATCAAAGAGTCAAAGCGGAGCATTAAGTACCAAAAGGTCCATTGCAACCACTTGAAATTCCAGAATGGAAGTGGGAGCACATTACTATGGATTTCGTTACTGGTCTTCCCAAGGTTTCTTAAGGAATAGATGCAATTTGGGTCATGGTTGATAGATTGACCAAGTCTGATTATTTATTACCAATACGAGAAACTTATACACTTGAACGTCTTGCTCGTATGTACATAAATGAGATTGTAAGACTGCATGGTATGCCAGTATCCATAGTTTCTGATCGAGACCCAAGATTCACTTCATGATTTTGGGTTAGTTTGCAAAAAGCTACGGGCACAGATTTAAGATTTAGTTCGTTTTATCATCCTCAGACGAATGGAAAATCAGAGAGGACTATTCAAACTCTTGAAGATTTATTAAGAATCTGTGTCCTAAACTTCAAGGGAAGTTGGGACAAGTTCTTACCATTTGTGGAGTTTTTCTACAACAACAGTTATCAAGCAAGTATTGGCATGGCTCCATTCGAGGCGTTGTATGGAAGAAAGTGTCTTTCTCCAGTATGCTGGGATGAGGTGGGTGAAGCAACGTTGTTGGGACCGGAGTTTGTACATATGACTACGGAAAAGATTCAAGCGATCCGATAACGTATAAAAACCTCACAAGACCGACAAAAGAGTTATGATGATCTTCATCGAAAGGACGTGGAATTCGATATTGGAGATAATGTGTTGTTACGCGTTGCTCTATGGAAAGGAGTTACGAGATTTGGAAAGAGAGGAAAGCTCAATCCTCGATTCATTGGCCCATTTTTAATCCTCGATCGAGTAGGGACTGTAGCCTATACACTTGCTTTACCGCCAAGTATGTCTCGTGTTCATAACGTTTTTTCATATATCCATGTTATGTAAATATGTGAAAGACCCAAACCATATTATTGAGTTAGAACCGGATGAATTAACGGAAGATTTAACGTATGAAGAGGTTCCTGTTCAAATCTTGGATAAGAAGGAACATATTCTACACTCCAAGGCTATACCTCAAGTCAAAGTGTTATGGAGGAACCACGATGTTGAGGAAATGACCTGGGAGTTAGAATCAAAAATAAAATCAAGGTATCCTTACCTCTTTGACATACTAGGTACGTACCCTAATTTCGAGGGCGAAATTTCATAAAATGTGGAGATTGTAATACCCCAACTTTTATGAATAAAAATAAATTTTCTATAAATATCATTTTTGAATATTATGGAATAAATTTGATATAATGTTATAGTTGTGGGTAATATTTATAAATTTTGAAAAGTACGCAAGTTGTTATATAATATTCAATTGGTCAGGGAATATTCGTACGATGGCACAATCATTAGTGGATCCCACAACAGAATTATTGTCGGATTGAGAAAACGACAAAAATATTTTTATGAAAATAACGGCGGAAGTTTTACCATTGATAATGTTAAACTACTCGGTAGTAAAAGTACAGTAATACTCGTGGTTGCATAGTAGCACATGGTATTGATTATTAATGCTTATGTGAGAAGTCACTCAGTTTGATTCAATTATTGTCGATATTTTATTTGTTATTAAATCAATAATTGAGATGACGAAGTTGTTAATATTATTATTTGCATTATTAACGATGTCTAGAAGTTTTGCCAATGAGGGGTTTGGTCACCTAATTGCGCGCCAATAGGGAGAAATCCTTATGGGAAAGCCCCCTCTTTCCTGGGAACGACCTGATCGATTAATAGTGTGAATAATAATAATGATGATGAAGTTTTGTTTTATTCGTATTATTAACGTAATAAACAGAAAAACTTTTTATATAAAACAGAATACTTTTATAAAGTTATTCGTTTTGTTAGGCTAATAGTAAAATATTTTTTATATAAAACAAAATACTTTTATAAAGTTATCTATTTTATTAGATAATAATTAAAATATATTATATTTTATTATGCATAGTGTTCGCATAGTGCTTGAATAGTGTTTGCATAGTAAAATCTTTTTAAAAGTTATTCGTTTTATTAGATTATAAATAGAATATATTATATTTTATTTAAAAGATTTTGCTTTAAATATGGATCGTCCGATTAAAGTAAATCAATTTGAACTGTTCATGGATCGGTTACTATTCATTCCATTCTTCTATAAATAGAAGTTCGTTCCTTCATTATTTCTTACGAATTCACTAAAACTCTAGAAAGAGAAACTATAGAGAGCGAAACTATAGAGAGAAAGAAGAAAAGTATTCTGTTACTTCACTACTCCGATATCAAGTTTCTTTTACGGTAAGGGGTATTATTTCTTTTGTATTCATGAAGAGAACTTCTATTATTCCATCTTTATTATTCTGTTGGAATAACCTGTATACGCGGGCTACCCTATACTTGGTGAAATTCTTCTGTATTCCATTCTTTATTATTCTGTTGGAATATCCTGTCTGTGCTTTACGCCGGACCTGGATCCGTTTTTATTATTCTATTGGAACATCATGTTGGTGTGAATTTCACCTGATCTGGTTCCGTCATTTAGTATTCTGTTGAAATAACATGTTTATGCGAAGTACCGCATGCATGGTGATTTCTATTGTTATTCCATTCTTTATTATTCTGTTGGAATATCCTGTCGGTGCGTATTACGCCTGACCTAGTTTCGTTATTTATTATTCTGATGGAATAACCTGTCTATGCGAAGTACCGCATGCATGGTGATTTCTTTTGTTATTTCATTCTTTATTATACTAAGTTGGTTAAAATTTTGACTTCTACACTCCATGAAATTAGTGGAATATTCTTGATATTTGCGCTTCATCTAGTATCTTTTCATGGAAATATTCTTCTGAGCATTCTTGAATTTTACTTTACAAAGAAGTATCATGTTGATAATTTGGACGTTATTAGTTCCTGAATAAATTAATTCTTGAACTTGTTTTATTGAATTATTATATCATTGTCATCATCCTCATGTTTATATTATTTTTAAAAGTCATCTGTGGCCTGTAGTGCATAGATGGACTTGGTATGATTATGACCAGGGATTATTCAGTGTAATCATGACCGTAATGTTACAAATGATGTGGTAAAAGTCCTCATTGGCCCGAAGTGCATTGATGGACAGTTGTTAGCATGATAATGACCATTGATGAATACACAAATATCCTTGGCCCGTAGTGCATGGATAATTTGTGGTCATGACCCTAATGAATAAGCTTGGCCGTAGTGCCAGGATGATGTAGATTATTTATTAAGCTGAGTCTCAGCGATAAAAGTGATGAAAAACCTTTTTAAATCATAAAAGATAGTAGATTTTATTCTCTACTTGACTCTTTTAATAAATTGCATGTTCCGTTACAGTTAAACTTGATGTTTATTGTATTTTATCAGTTTAACACTGCTAAGGACTAATGATAATTTATTCTGCATTATCTTAGTCATAATATTTCTTACTGGGCTAGTTGAGCTCACTCTTTCTTTTACTGTTCTCTTCAAAAATTGAGAACGTAGCCGAGACTAGTTGGGGAAAGGAGTGATGGTCCGAGATGGTGTCTTAGTAGTCCTCACTATTCTGTTAAATAGTGTGATAATAAATGTAATGAGGACTAAATTGAATGTGGATATTATCTAGATGACAATATTTGTATTAAAACTCATAACATATATTTTGTCGTATTTTACACGACTATTGTATAATCAAGTTGTATTTGAATTTAGTACCATGTATTTGGCGACTCAAGATGAGTTATGTATACCTATTTTGGGGGCGTCTCACTGTATTACAGATTTTATGAATATTTAATGAAAATTGATATTTTTATAAGTAAATTTCATAGCTTTACAAATTATTCTTTTAATGAATATTAAGTAGGTGTAAGGTTTTGTGAAAATCAAAGTAGCAATCAAATTGTAAAATTAGCAGAAGCAAAATAAAATCAGTTTTAAAAATTTTCACAAACCAATTACTCGGATCACCCTTTATGCATATTATTAATTAAAACGAAGAACATGAAGTTATGGAATCATACCCTTGTTGTAAGACCCTAACTTATTATAAATGAAATTGAATTTTCTCTATTTATTATTTTAAAATAGTAAGGATTGATTTGATTAATGTGGTTAGTTATGGGTAAAATGCGCAAATATTTTAAATAAACAAGTGGTTATAAAATATTCATTGTTGTTGGGGAATATTCGTTTGGTCGTAGAATATTCTTGCTATCGGGAAATATTCGTACGACGGCGCAGTCTTGTATGGGCCCCATAACGGAAAGCGATTGAATGAAGAAAACGATAAGTATAAGTTGTTTATAAATAACGACGTAGTTGTTACCTTTAATATTGTTGAAATACTCGGTGGTTAAAATATAGTAGCACACGGTATTGCACCAATTATTAATTCTTACGTAAGAAGGCACTACTCAATAATTGTTACAGTAATTACTGTTCAATATTTTATTTTATTGATTCAATAATTGGTACGTTGATATTTTATATTATTGTTGTTTCAATAATTGTCACTGCACAATATTTTCCTTTATCAAATCAATGATTCATATTATTTGAATAATATTATTAGATAGCATTATTGTCAATGTCTAGAAAGTTCTGTCTAAGGAGAGGTTTGGTCACCTAATTGCGCGCCAGTAAGGAGAAATTCTTATTGGAAAGCCCCCTCTTTCTTGGGAACAGCCTGTTTGTCGGTATTGTGATTCTGTAATATTATTTGTGAATAATTAATTATTGATTATTATGATAAGGAAAATATTCATTTTATGTGGATATAGATGGAAAAAAATTTTAATGTGACAATTGTTGAAAACTGATATTTTATCTTTTTCGATAAAATAATTTATTTAAATATATTATTATATTTTAATAATATAATAATGGTGATATTTTACAATGAATGTGTGATATATGAATAAATGAAGAGGAAGAGTATTTTTGTTACAAAAATTTTTTAAAACATGTTAAACATATTTGTGGACCTATTTCTTGATTGAAATTTGATTATAGCCTGTAAAATCGTCCGTTTGTAGATTTCGGTCAACTTTCGCTTGAAATTTAGAAAAACTTAAAACTACAAAGTTGTAGAGAATTGAATTTCCTAGGGGATGGAGATAAAATTTGAATTTTTTTTTGATAAAGGGCTGTTTTTTATGAGGTATTGAAGTTCCAAAATAATTGATTTTTTGAAGTTTTAATTATTTTTAATAACAAAAACAGTTTTTTGATTTTGTCATTATTGTGGGCCCCACTGGTGGCTAAATTCAGATCTTCAAAAGTGGGCATAGGAAATTTTAAAAAAATAATAATATTTTATTAAATTTTCTGTTTTGGTGTTCTAAGCATTTTCTTATAAATAGGGTGCTTAGGTTAGAATTAAAAATCACACCAGAAACTAAAGTTTTCTCTCTCTTTCTCTCTTTATATTATCGAGCATATTCTTGTGAGTATTTTGAAACTTTGAGTGTTTCTATACGGTTTTAGTTTCCTTCAGCACTATATCTAGTATTCCAGTCAGAAGTACTGTCTTTTCGAGGTAAGGAATGTTATTTTTTTATAAATGATATTATTTCTTTCAATATCATTATGCCGAAATATTGGTAAGATTTTTCTTGTGAAATTCTTGTCTTTTAGTGTCGGGGTTACTATTCATATGAGAAGCAACGTCAAGAAATATTCTGATGGCTTCCAGTCTGGCAACAGGTGCAAATGTCTCATTGTAGTCAATGCCTTCTTCTTGAGAGTAGCCATTGGCCACTAGTCTTGCCTTATTCCTGGTGATGACTCCATATTCATCCATCTTGTTTCTGAAAACCCACTTGGTTCCAATAACAAGATGATTTTTTGGTCTTGGAACCAATCTCCATACTTTGCTTCTTTCGAACTGATTAAGTTCTTCTTGCATGGCCTCTATCCAGCTGGAGTCTTTCATATCATCCTCTATCTTCTTTGGTTCTATTTGAGATAGGAAGCTTAGATAGAAGCATTCATTTTGATTAACAGCTCTTGTTTTGATTCTTGTATTTGGATCTCCAATGATTAGATCTTGAGTGTGATCTCTTGCCCATATGCTTCCTGTCGGGACATCAGTTCTTATGCCTTCTTATCTCAGATCCTCAAGATCTATTTCTTCTTCTTGATGTGGATGTTCATTATCTGGCATAGGCCTCTCTACGATCTCATTCCCTTGCTCAACGATTTCATTATCAGGCACTACGATCGCAGTATTGGGCTCAACGACCTCGTTCGTAGTGTCTGAACTTTTAGTCATAGTGTCTTGAGCCATTGTTTTGTCTAGGTCTGTTTCATCAAAGATGATGTGAATCGAGACTTCAACGCTCAGTGTCTTCTTGTTGAACACTCTGTAAGCCTCACTGTTTGTGGCATATCCAAGAAAGATTCCTTCATCTGATTTCGATTAAAACTTTGTCAAGTATTTCTTTCCATTGTTGAGAATATAACATGCACAACCGAAGACATGAAAGTAGCTGACACTAGGTTTTCTTCCTTTCCACAGTTCATAGGGAGTCTTCTTAATCGTAGAGTGTATGAGTGATCTGTTCTGAGTATAACATGCAGTGTTGACTGCTTCTGCCCAGAAGTACTCAGGCAGATGAGCTGCTGCTAGTAGAGTCCTTCCAGCCTCTATTAATGTCATGTTCTTTCTCTCAGCAACTCCATTTTGTTGAGGAGTTCGTGGAGCTGAGAAGTTGTGACTAATGTCATTGTCTGTGCAGAATTGGTCCATTTATGAGAAGTTGAATTCTCTACCATGATCACTCCTTATAGCCTTGATTTTCTCTCATTTCTTGTTCATCACAAGCGTGAACATTTTGATCAGCTGGGAACTTGTCTCATCTTTCGAGGTTAGAAAGAACACCCATGTAAATCTGGCGAAGTCATCAACTACGACCAGAGAGTATCTCTTTCCTCCAAGGCTCGTTGTTGGAATTAGCCCAAAAAGATCCATGTGTAACAGCTGCAAAGGCTTGTTAATTGAGTTAATAGATTTGCTCTTGAATGTGATTCTGGTTTGTTTTCCAAGTTGGCATGCATTGTACAACCTTTCTTTAACAAAGTTGAACTTGGGTAGGCCTGCAACTAGATCTTTTGAAGCTAATTTGGACATGCTTTTAAAGTTGAGATGAGACAGTTTTCGATGCCATAGCCAGCTCATTTCTTCAGAAGCCTTAGCCAGAAAGCATATTGTCTCTTCTGAGCTTAGTGTTCCAAGATTTAATGTATAGACATTTCCTTCTCTTGTTCCGATTAGCTTCACTACAGATGTCTTCAGGTCTCGAACATGACATTGATTGTTGAGAAATGTTACTTGATGGCCCTTATCGCAGAGTTGTCTAATGCTTAGAAGATTGTGTTGTAGTCCTTCCATATTGGCCACCTTGCTGAAGGATACCGCACTATTTCCAGCTGAGCCATAGCCACTTGTCTTGCCAGAGCCATTATCTCCAAAGATGACCGAGGGACCCTCCTTCTCTATGTAGTTAGACAGAAGGGCTTTGTTCCCAGTCATATGTCTTGAACATCCACTATCCAGATACCAGGTTGTGTTCGTGGAGCTCTTTTCCTGAGGTAACATTAAACCTTCATTTTCGTACATATACTTGCATGGGTCCTACTATGTTAGTACCCTTGGGGACCCAAATCTACTTGATTTTGGGTCTCACATGCATGGAATTATAATGACACTTTGCAGCTTTGTGGCCAACTCTGTAACACACAAAACATTTGATATGATGTATGTTAGTGTGTGTGTGTGTGTGTGTAAGTTCTTCCCCCATTTAGACTTTTGTGGGTTATTGGTCATCCTCCTGCTAGGCTGATATTCCTTTTTTCCATGCGTTCTTTTGTTTCATTATTTGTGAGGAATGTATCTTACTTCTACTGTATCTTCCTGGTTGGTTTTTAGAGTTGGTTTTATTGGACTCTACGATCCTTCGAGGTTGATGAGTAGTAGCTAGATTACTCTTCTCTTTTCTGAAACCTAGACCAGCATGAGATCCCTTACTCCTGGGAATATGAATTGAATTAGCTGGGCAGGGCTTGACAGGCTCATCCTTCTGTGAGGATTTCACAAATATATTGCCTCTATTGAAACCTGAGACATTACCAATGCTAGTTTCCTTTGTTTTTTCCACACATGACTCTGAGGTAGATTCCCTAAAGCCTAACCCTGTTTTATCAGAGACACTTCTCTGGTTAGAGATTAAGGAGTCCATGGATGAAGAAGATTTATTTCATGTAGAGATTGTCTTTTCTAGATCCTCAATCTTAGAGGTTATAATAGACTCTCTTTGAGTACTGAGCTCATTTGTCTGTCTCAAGAGCTTATTCTCAGCTTCAAACTTAGAGAGAGAATCAGTACTGAGAAGGGCTGTTTCCAGTTCCTCTTGAACCTTTTTTTTCTCCTTTTGAAGAAGTGAATAGTCTTTAGACAAAACTCTAAACCACTTCATGTATTGGTGCAGATCAGATGTTATGCCATGTAATGCAATTCTAAGATCATCAATATCTACATCAGGAGAATTGAAGTCAAATACCTCATCGATACTTATTTCATGTATGTAGGAGTTTTATTTGTCCCTTGCATTTTTAGCCATCAGTTATAGATTAGCCATTTAAGGATCTTCGTCATCTCTAGATTCTGGAGTTCAGTCATTATCAGAGTCACTCCACGATCCTCTGGTTACAAGGCCTTTATCTTTATTTACTGGCCTTTTATTGCCTTTGTATTCCTTCTTTGCATGTGATTTCTTCTTGAGTTCTTCTCTGAGAGGTTTGTTGCAGTTGGCAATGAAGTGACCAGGTTTCTTGCAGTTGTAGCATAGGTCATTCATTTACTCATGGTTGTTGTAGTTGCTAACTTTCTTTGGCTTGCTGGTTTTGCCTTATCGCATGAATCTTCTTAGTCTTTTAACCAGCATTGCAAATTCCTCATCATCATCTTCATCGTAGTCAGAATCAATTTCAGTGTTAACTTTGGAGATGTTTTCGATTACTTTGAGAGCAACACCTTTATCCTTCTTTCTTCCTTCAGACAACGTTTCTGCTCGTTGTGTTAGCTCCAGTTCGTACGTGAGGAGGTTGCCATATAACTATTGAACAGATATTTCATGTAGATTCTTTGATTCTCTAATAGTAGTGGTTTTGGCATCCCACTTGCTTAGTAAAGCTCTCATGAACTTTATGATCAGATCTTTGTTTGGATAGATCTTTCCATAGGCTCGTAGAGAGTTGAGCAGAAAATTGAATCTCTCGTATGTGGCAGTGACGTTCTCTCCTTGAACGTGAGCAAACATCTAATATTGTTGAGTCAAGAGAGATTGTTTGTTTTCTCTGACTTCTTCTGTTCCTTCATGCATAATAAGCAGTGCTTCCCAAACCTCCTTTGTTGTTTTGCAGTTGACCACATTTTTAAATAGATCATCTTCTAATGATTGAAATAGGATGTTCTTGGCCTTTTTTCAAGCTGGACAACTCTTTTCTAGTTCTCTGTCCATTCTCCTTTAACCTTGATCTGTACTCTGTTTAGGTCCTCTGTAGTTGGTGCAAGCTTTGTAGGAACGTAGGGCCTATTTTGAACAGTTTCAAATAGATCTTCATCTATTGAATCCATGTAAGCTTGCATCCTAACCTTCCAGTTAGCGAATTTATCTTTGTTGCACATAGGTGGCTTTCTGCCTCCTTCAGTCTTTGATTCACTTGGTAAGTGTGCCATTGGATCTACTTAAGCTTTGTAGGCTGTATTATAGAACCTGCTCTAATACCAAATATTAGTTCTCGGAGGCACAATAGTTATCTAGAAGGGGGGTTGAATAGATATTTAAAAACTTTTCTTTTGAACCAGTTAGAATGATTGATTAATGCACAATGGAGTGAGTATATGATACACCTTCTTTTAAATATCTTGAGTTAATGGGAGTAAGGCAGTTATAGCAGTTATAGCAGTTATAAATAGACACAGTTGTTTTTAAGTGGTTCGGAACACTTAAAGCTCCTAGTCCACTCTTCTACTCCTCGAGTAGGAAATCCACTAAGGATGTCTTTTACACTTTTTGAATCTCACAGATTCCTTCTAGACCGTTCAGTCTAGGCATTTCTAAGTTCACTCTTGAGCTCTTCAAGTCCATTAGACTTGGCTCTTCACAGTTCACTTAGAACTCTTCAAGTCCTTCTGACTTAGAACTTTTACTTCAGTTAATTGATAGTGTTGAGCTGTGATTGAGGCTACTCAGTTGCAGTTAAGCACTTGTTCGAAAGAACTGAGTAGCTGAGCAAGCTTCCTCTTTTTCTCAGATCGTAGAGTTGAGCATTGAGTGTTCTTGTGCGTTTTTGTTCAATACTTGCTTCTTTCTCTCATATATCTGTATTCTATATATATGTGATCGTTTAAATCTATCCGTTGAAGTCATCTGATGAAACATTAAATGCGTTTGACATTTTTGAGCTTTAATGGAGACATTTCTGCACATCTTCTGAATTTCATTCTGGCCCACTGACATGACAGACTGCTTTCTCACCTAACACCTGAAAATGTGTTTTCCTCTGCCCAATGGTCCTTTTCTTATCTTCTTGAACACATTCCTTTTGATGAATACTAAGGATATCTTTTGTACCGTTGGGACTGGTGAGTGCTTCAATGTTTGAAACCCATTCCTTATTTGTTGGAATTTATCTCCAAACAGAAGATAGAGCTCGATGCTTCTGACACAAGAGAGATGATACTCTATAATCCATATCATGATGTCTTGTCATATTTGTGCTTGGTCTGAACACTACGATTCCTTTCAAGAAATTGCACACTACGATCTTTGCACACTACGATCTTTACTTGCTCGTCTTGCACACTACGATCTTTGAGTTAGCTTCGGCAAACGTCTGGATTACTCTACGATTCCTGAAGAGGTCCTCCAAGGCAAATAAACTACGATCTGCTAAGCTTTACGATCCTGCCTTAGCTTCTGCAATCTGTTAGATAGCTTGATAGACTACGATTCTTGTTGAAAACCTATCTATTCGTTACAAGTCATAGATTAACCTAACATCTTTGATCTCTTAATCTATACATTCGATTACAGAATGATGAACATTAAAAGCTAAGATCAACCAAACAAATTTGATCTATCACTAAGCCCTCGTACATATATTCCTTGAAGGGCTTTACATATAATCATGAGTATTTGCTTTTAAACATCAAATCAAGATATGCATTCTTCCAACATATTTTTCATCATCCTCAGTCCTAAATGATGATATAACTGAATATCTTTGGCATGTAGTACAAAGATTAATGATTTTATGATGAATATCTTTGGCCCGTAGTGCAAAGATGAACATGTGTTGAGATGAACATGACCAACTGATGAATATCTTTGGCCTGTAGTGCAAAGATAAATATTTGATTCAAGATATATATTGATTGATGCTACAGAGATAAAATATTGATGATAACTTTTAAATTCATAGAAAAAAGTAGATTTCATTCTCTACGTAACTCTTCTAATGAATTGTTATTTTCGCTGCGAATATTGATTTAAAACTTGTTGTCTATTGTATTCTATCATATTTTTCCCTGTTGAGGACTAACGATAATTTGTTCTTTATTATCTTAGTCATAATATTCTTTACTGGGCTAGTTGAGCTCACCCTTTTCCTTTTTGTTCCATTTTCTTCTCAGGAGGTGAGAATGTAGCGAGTACTAGTCGGGGTATGGAATGAAGGTTCTAGAAAGTTATTTTAGTAGTCCTCACTATTTTTTAAAATAGTGTATCAATAATTATAATGAGGACTTATTTGAGTGTTGATATTGTCTAGAAGACAATATTTGTTTTTAAACTCACAGTTTATGTGTTGTCGTATTTTGCACGACAATTGTAATAATAAAGATGTAGTTGTTTCTGTACCATGTATTTGGGAACTCATAATGGGTGTTGTATACCTATTTTGGGGGAGTCATAGTTGGTATCAGAGCTTAGGGATATGATCTCTGGCGGAGATCAGGGAATAGAACTAGGATGGGAGAGACAAGTAAATCCTTTGCTAGTGTGTCCTACCTAAGCTTATTTGTTGGTTGGCCAGAATATAGGGATATTATGTGATATGTTAATTTCTTTAATTAACCCTTGTTTTATGGCAGTATTTTAGAATGGCAACCGAGAATGTTAACAGTGGAGTAAATGAAACCGTGGAGACTCCTTTACTCACAAATGAGGATAACGTGCAACAGGCCGGTAATGTTCCTCCTGTAAACAACACCACTGACTAGACGATGAACGATGGGATGTTTAGAAGCTTTTTGCAGTTCATACAAAATTAGACGAAGGAGACTTGTGTACAAAATACAAGTGTAAATGATAGCAATGCATGGTTTGTCACAGCCAAGAAGTTCAAAGAGTTGGGACCACCAGAATTTTGGGGAAAGTCGGATCCGATTAAAGCGGAGACGTGGGTCAAGCAAATTACCAAGATATTCGATGTCTTGGGATGCATGGAGGAACAGAAGGTTCCATTCGCCACTTTTATGTTTCGTAATGAGGCAGATTACCGGTGGGAATCTGTGAAGCATACTCATCCAACCGCACTCAGCATGTCTTGGGAGACGTTTCAGAAACTGTTCAATGACAAGAACTTTCCTGAAAGTATTCGTCACATGAAGGAAGTGGAGTTTATTAAACTAGAACAAAATAACATGACGGTGTCCCAATACGAGGCGAAGTTTGCAGAGTTATCCAGGTTTGCACCTCATTTGGTGGAGAATGAGAAACGTATGACGTGGATGTTTCTGAGAGGTTTGAAACCCGGCATACGTCAATATCTAATTTCTCATAAATTTTCTCTCTATTCAGATGTTGTCAACATGGCTCAATTATTAGAATGAGATAACGAGTACGTTCAACTGAAGGACCACAACCAGGATCATACCAGTTACAGCAGTCATCAGAACAACGATAACCAGCGGAGAAAGAAAAATATGGACAAAAGCGGTAACCCCTCTTGTGGTAATCATGACCATGAAATAGAAGAAGCGAGTCATGAGAAGATTTTAAAAAGAGGAGATTCAATAATGACAATGCGAAGACGTCAGCACCAGTAGCAACTGGTTCTAAGGGAGGAGAACGACCACCGGTCGTATGCTATAAATGTTGAAAAGAGGGACATATCAACCCAAACTGCCCACAACAGTTCAAGGTATGTTATAATTATGGAAAGGAAGGACATATCGCTTGAGATTGTACTGTAGCGAAACAAAGTCCAGCGGGGATGGTGACTCAAAAGGTTGTCCCATAAAAGTCAAAGTCAACGGTTCCTGGAAGATCGTTTGTCGTGACTGGTCAAAATGCGAGGAACCCAAACGAGGTGATCACGGGTAAGCTAAGCATAAATTCTTGCGAAATTTATACCTTACTAGATAACGATGCTACCCATTCATTTATCTCTCCTGCTTGTATTCAACGTTTTAACTTGACTCCGGAGAAATTAGACTTTGATTTATCTATGGAGACTCCGTTAGGAGAAACTTTCATTACATCCACTGTTTATAAATCTTATTTGATCGAAGTTGGCACCATCACATTACCTATTGATCTTATCTCTTTAAAGATACTTGCTTTTGATGTGATTTTAGGGATTGATTGGTTAACTACTCATCATGCTAAAATTGATTGTTTTCGTAAGGTTGTTAGTTTTCACATTCCTAATCAACCTGGGGTTCGAATTCAAGTAACTAAACCACTAAAATCAATCACTGTTATATCAAGCCATAAAGCCAATTCGTTTATTAAAAAATGGATGTCAAGCTTTCTTAGCCCATATTATGATTTGAATAAAGACACGTCAGATTTGAATAATATTCCTATTGTTAGTGACTTTTCTGACGTATTTCCTGAAGAACTTCCGGGTCTATCCCCAGAACGTGAAGTTGAATTCCTTATTGATCTTGAACCTAGTACAAAGCCCATTTCTAAAACCCCATATCGAATGGCTCCTATTGAACTTCAGGAGTTAAAAGTCCAACTACAGGAGTTGTTGGACATTGGTTTCATTCGTCCTAGTACATCTCCTTGGGGTGCTCCTGTTTTATTTGTAAAGAAGAAAGAAGGGAGTATGCGACTTTGTATTGACTATCGAGAATTAAACCATGTCACGATCAAGAATAGGTATCCGTTACCTCGCATTGATGACCTGTTTGACCAGTTGCAAGGAGCACAATTCTTTTCAAAGATCGATCTTTGTTCTGGATATCATCAATTGAAGATTAGAATTGAGGATATTCCAAAGACTGCCTTCAGAACTTGGTACGGGCATTATGAATTCTTAGTCATGTGTTTTGGATTGACTAATGCTCCTGCGGCTTTCATGGATATGATGAACCGAGTATTCAAGGAATATTTGGATCAGTTCGTTGTTGTCTTTATTGATGACATCCTCATATATTCCAAAAGCCGTGAAGATCATGAGCACCATTTGAAGCTGGTACTCCAAAGGCTTCGTGAAAACAAGCTTGAAGAAATGCGAGTTCTGGCTTGAGGAAGTAGCATTCCTTGGGCACGTGGTGTCAAAACATGGATTATCTGTCGACCCGGCGAAGATTGAAGCAATACAAAGTTGGGAGCAACCGAAGATGGTGAACGAAGTTCGTAGCTTTCTGGGCTTAGCTGGTTATTATCAAAGATTTGTGGAAGGATTTTGTCGAATCGCTACTCCGTTAACTCAGTTGACTCGGAAGGATACAAAATTAGTATGGAGCGAGGAATGCGAAAAGAGTTTTCAAGAGATCAAGAGGAGACTCATTTTGGCACCTGTTCTGAGAATACCATCTGGATCGGATGAATTTGTTATCTACAATGATGCTTCAAACAAAGGGTTAGGATGTGTTCTCATGCAACATGGGAAAGTCATAGCCTATGCCTCACAACAATTTAAAGAATATGAGAGGAATTATCCTACTCATGATCTAGAGTTGGCAGCAGTCGTTTTTGCGCTAAAGATCTGGAGGCACTATCTATATGGGGAGAAAGTGGAGATATATTCAGATCATAAAAGCCTCAAATATTTCTTCACTCAAAAGGAACTTAACATGCGGCAATGACGTTGGCTCTAGCTATTGAAAGACTATAACCACACCATTCAATACCATCCTGGAAAAGTGAATGTGGTAGCTGACGCATTGAGTAGAAGATTATATGCGGGAACGAGTGCGATGTTGTCAATGCATATGCCCATTTTATGTGATTTACAAATAATGAAGATAGAATTCAAGACTCTGGGGACCCATGCGATGATGTAAAGTATACGCAGTAGAACCAGATTTAATCGATAAAGTTAAAGTTGTTCAAGCCACAGACCCGGAGCTGATGCATATTAAGAAGAAAGTACAAGAAGGTGCCATCCCAGAAGCAAGAATCGATGAAGAAGGAATACTTCGAGTCAACTCCAGACTTTGTGTTCCTAACGACTCTGATTTGAAGTACAAGATCATGATGGAGCCATACAATACCCCATTTGCAATCCATCCTGGAAGTACCAAAATGTATCATGATCTTCGACATACATTTTGGTGGAACAACATGAAGAGAGAGATTGCGAAGTTTATCTCGAAGTGTTTAACTTGTCAACGTGTAAAGGCGGAGCATCAAGTGCCTAAGGGTCCATTGCAACCACTTGAGATTCAAAAATGGAAGTGGGAACACATTACCATGGATTTCGTTACGGGTCTTCCCACGGTTTCTCAAGGCATAAATGATATCTGGGCTATTGTTAATAGATTAACCAAGTCTGCTCATTTCTTGCCGATATAGGAGACTTATCCCCTTGAACGTCTTGCTCGTATGTACGTAAATAAAATTACGAGATTGCATGCCAGTATCCATATTTTCGGATCGTGACCCAAGATTAACTTCACGATTTTGGGTTAGCTTGCAAAAAGCTATTGGCATGGATTTACAATTCAGTTCGGCATACCATCCTCAAACGGACGGACAATCAGAGAGGACTATTCAAACTCGTGAAGATCTATTAAGACTCTGTGTCCTAGACTTCAAAAGGAGTTGGGATAAGTATTTACCATTGGTGGAATTCTCCTACAACAACAGTTATCAGGCAAGTATAGGTGTGGCTCCATTCGAAGCATTATATGGTCGTAAGTGTCGCTTCCCCAGTATGTTGGGATGAGGTGGGTGAAGCAACATTGTTGGGACCAGAGTTGGTACGTATTACTACAGAAAAGATCCAAATGATTCGATAACATATACAAACGGCACAAGATCGACAAAAGAGATATGCGGATCTTTATCGAAAAGGACGTGGAATTTAGTATTGGGGATCATGTACTGTTACGTGTTGCTCCATGGAAGGGAGTTACAAGATTTGGGAAAAGTGGAAAAGCTCAATCCACGATTTATTGGTCCATTTCAGATTCTTGACCGAGTAGGAAATGTGGCCTATAGACTCGCGTTACCTCCAAGCATGTCTCGTGTTATAATATTTTTCACATATCTGTGCTTCGTAAATATGTGAAAGACCCGAACCACGTTATTAAGTTAGAACCGGACGAGATAGTCGAAGACTTAACGTATGAGGAGGTACCTGTCAAGATCTTGGATAGAAAGGAGCATGTCGTACGTACAATGGTCATACTACAAGTCAAAGTTTTGTGGAGGAACCATGCTATTGAGGAAATGACCTAGGAGTTGGAAACGGAAATGAAAGCGAGGTATCCTCACCTTTTCGAAATACCTAGGTACGTACGTCAATTTCGAGGACGAAATTTCATAAGTGTGGAGGTTGTAAGACCCCAACTTATTATAAATGAAATTGAATTTCCTCTATTTATTATTTTAAAATAGTAAGGGTTGATTTGATTAATGTGGTTAGTTATGGGTAAAATGCGCAAATATTTTAAATAAGCAAGTGGTTATAAAATATTCATTGTTGTCAGGGGAATATTCGTTTGGTCGTGAATATTCTTGCTGTCGGGGAATATTCGTACGACGGCGCAGCCTTGTGTGGGCCCCATAACGGAAAGCGATTGGATGAAGAAAATGACAAGTATAAGTTGTTTATAAATAACGGAGTAGTTGTTACCGCTAATACTGTTGAAATACTCGGTGGTTAAAACACAGTAGCACACAGTATTGCACCAATTATTGATTCTTACGTAAGAAGTCACTACTCAATAATTGTTACAGTAATTACTGTTCATTATTTTATTTTATTGATTCAATAATTGCTATGTTGATATTATATATTATTGTTATTTTAATAATTATCACTGCATAGTATTTTCCTTTATCAAATCAATGATTCATATTATTTGAATAATATTATTAGATAGCATTATTGGCAATGTCTAGAAAGTTCTGTGTAATGAGAGTTTTGGTCACCTAATTGCGCCAGTAAGTAGAAATCCTTATTGGAAAGCCCCCTCTTTCCTGGGAACGGCCTGGTTGTCGGTATTGTGATTCTGTAATATTATTTGTGAATAATTAATTATTGATTATTATGATAAGGAAAATATTCATTTTATGTGGATATAGATGGAGAAAATTTTTAATGTGACAATTGTTGAAAATTGATATTTTATCTTTTTCGCTAAAATAATTTATTTAAAGATATTATTATATTTTAATAATATAATAATGGTGATACTTTACAATGAATATGTGATATATGAATAACTAATAAGGAAGAGTATTTTTGTTACAAAAATTATTTAAAACATGTTAAACATGTTTGTGGGCCCATTTCTTGACTGAAATTTAATTATAGCCTGTAAAATCGTCCGTTTGTGGATTTCGGTCAACTTCTGCTTGGAATTTATAAAAACTTAAAACTACAAAGTTGTAGAGAATTGAATTTCTTATGGAATGGACATAAGATTCAAATTTTTCTGATAAAATGGCTATTTTTTATGAGGTATTGAAGTTCCGTAATAATTGATTTTTTAAAGTTTTAATTATTTTTAATAACAATTTTTTTTTATTTTATCATTATTGTGGGCCCCACTAGTGGCTGATTTCAGATCTTCAAAAATGGGCGTAGGAAATTTTTAAAAAATAATAATATTTTATTAAATTTTTTACTTTGGTGTTCTAAGAATTTTCCTATAAATAGGGTGCTTAGGTTAGAATTGAAAATCACACTAGAAACTAAAGTTTTATCTCTCTTTCTCTCTCTATATTATCGAGCGTATTCTTGTGAGTATTTTGAAACTTTGAGTGTTGCTATACGGTACAAGTTCTCTTCAGCACTATATCCAGTATTCCAGTCAGAAGTACTGTCTTTTCAAGGTAAGGGATGTTATTTTTTTATAAATGATATTATTTCTTTCAATATCATTATGCCAAAATATTAGTAATATTTTTCTTGTGAAATTCTTGTCTTTTAGTGTTGGGGTTACTATTCACGTATACGACACTATTCACAGAAAAATTAAATTTTTGTGTTTTATTCAAAATATCTATTATGGATACTAGCTTTGATTGTATCCATATTTTGATCATTCTTAAATTTTACTTCACTATGGTTATTTATTAAGTAATTTTGAACTTGGACTGTTTAAAGTACGAATTCTTATTATTTGTTATTTTAATTCACTGGATTAGTTTTTTTTAAAATATTTTTCGTCATTCTCAGTCCTAAATGATGATATAACTGAATATCTTTGGCCTGTAGTGCAAAGATTAATAATTTTATGATGAATATCTTTGGCCCGTAGTGCAAAGATGAACAGGTGTTGAGATGAACATGACCAACTGATGAATATCTTTGGCCTTTAGTGCAAAGATAAATATTTGATTCAAGATATATATTGATTGATGCTACAAGGATAAAATATTTATGATAAACTTTTAAATTCATTGAAGAAAGTAGATTTCATTCTCTACGTAACTCTTCTAATGAATTGTTATTTCCGCTGCGAATATTGATTTAAAACTTGTTGTCTATTGTATTCTATCAGATTTTTCCCTGTTGAGGACTAACGATAATTGTTCTTTATTATCTTAGTCATAATATTCTTTACTGGGCTAGTTGAGCTCACCCTTTTTCTTTTTGTTCCATTTTTCTTCTCAGGAGGCGAGAATGTAGCGAGTACTAGTCGGGATATGTAATGAAGATTCTAGAAAGTTATTTTAGTAGTCCTCACTATTTTATAAAATAGTGTATCCATAATTGTAATGAGGACTTATTTGAGTGTTAATATTGTCTAGAAGACAATATTTATTTTTAAACTCACAGTTTATGTATTGTCGTATTTTGCATGACAATTATACTAATAAAGTTGTAGTTGTTTCTGCACCATGTATTTGGCGACTTCGAAATGGGTGTTGTATACCTATTTTGGGGGCGTCACACTTGTAGATACGAGTTTTAACAAGTACGAGTTCAACTTCTATTTCTCAGTGATCTCCTTAAATCTCCAACTAGATTCCTCCATTTGATCAATGTTAGCCACCCAAGTGTATGACCTCTATAGATGATCCAACAAGAAAGAAGAATTTTCAAGAAAAATGGTGAATTGGCTCAAACCCTAGTTTTTTCTATCTCCATAGAAAAAGGGGCGCAATCTCCTGTAAGACCCCAACTTTTATTAATAAAGATTTAATTTTCTCGAAATATCTTTTTGAATAATAAGGTGTGAATTTGATATAATATTATAGTTGTGGGTAATATTTATAAATTTTGTAAAGTTAGCAAGTTATCATAAAATATTCGATTGGTCGAGGAATATTCTTTTTATCAAGGAATATTCGTACGACGGCACAATCATTGGTGGACCCCACAACAGAATTATTGTCGGAGTTAGAAAATGACAAAAATATCTTTTTATAAAAATAACGGCGAAAATTTTACCGTTAACTGTTGAAATATCCAGTGATAAAAGTACATTAATATGCATGGTTGCATAGTAGCGCACGGTATTGATTATTGATGCTTACGTGAGAAGTCACTCAGTTTGTTCAATTATTGCCACAGTAATTGTTTCATAGTATCTCACATTATTGATTCAATTATTGTCACAATATTTTATATTATTAAATCAATAATTGAGACGACAAAGTTATTAATAGTAGTATTTACATTATTAACGATGTCTAGAAAGTTTTGACGAGGAAAGGGGTTTGGTCACCTAATTGCACGCCAATAAAGAGAAATCCTTATCGAAAACCCCCCTTTTTTCTGGGAATAATCTGGTTGTTAATATTGTGAGTTATAATATTATTGATGAATGTTATTAAAAATATGTTTTGAGAAGCTAAGTGAATTGAGATAAATAGAGGGGATTTTTATGAAGTATTTGTCCCACTTACTCATTTTTCAAAATCGTCGGGAGAAAGTTATCTCAGTTTTATTTTTTTATATATAAGTATTATATATATATATATATATATATATATATATTATAATAAGTTTTATTTTTTATAAAAAAATATATTATATTTTATTATATATAGTATTTGCATAGTATCTGCATAGTACAACATAGTACAACATAGTAAATCAAAAAAAATTCAGACAAATTCGATTTTGGCGCCCGTGATTTTCTTTTGTTCACCCGTTATTTTATGGACGCACTAATCTTGTAATTACTTTTTAATTGTTGTATAATAATTTAAAGAATTCTGATCTTTAATAGCACTAGATCTTAAAAAATATGTATTCACACATCAATTCATTTTGATTCAAAATATTAAATACAAAATACACATCATAATAGAAAAAAACTAAATAATAAATTAATAATATGAACAAATCAAACACCACTAGTATAGCCTTAAAACAAAATTATATATTCAAAATTTATGTTTTTATTGATTTAAACACAACATCAAATGACACGCCGAAAACTTAAATATATATTGTAAAATTAAAGAGCATTTATGGATGTTCTATTTAATATGAATGAATAAGAATAAATAAGAATCAAAACTTATAATTAATTAGTCATGGATACTTAATAAAAAATTAGAGAAAAAAATAATGATATTTATCCTTAACCCTAAAAAATTGAGAAAATCAAATGGACTCATGAAAATAAAAAATTGAATTTAAAAGAGTATATTAGAAATATCTAATTGTTGATAAGTGACCAGATAATTTTTTTAAAATTGGGAGCACTACTTTACCATATTAACCCTACACCTATAAAAAAAAATCAAAAAGCAAGGGTGGGGACTTGCCCTCCCTTGCCCCTCTTGGATCTGCCTATGATAATATATATAATAAGAATTATTAATTAATAAATTTATTTTATTTAAAAATTTTATAGTTTTACTAATGTTAAATTTAATATGTTGTTATCGTTTAATTTTAAAAGTTAAAATATATTTTTAATTTTAAAACGAATATATTATTTAAGATATAGATGTACGTGCATGGTCTTGTAAAGCTATAAGAGAGAGTGTGAAAGAGAGAAACTTTAGGTGATAGAAAAATAAATATGTAATTGTTTGATACTAAAAAATAATTTCCTTTAAAATATTGGAAAAGTTGAGCAACAAATATTGTATATCACGACAAATAAAAAGGAATAGAAAGCGTAACAAAAATACTAAACATATACACCCTCCGTCCCAAATTAACTGCTCAATTTTGACTTTTTTAAGTCAAATTGACTATTCTTAGAATTTATAATTAAGCATATATAAATATATTTCTAAAATTATAAAAATTAGGATTAGTAATAAATTGTATATACTTTCTTTTGGTTATAATCTTTTCACCTATATTTTAGCAAAAATAGTAAAAAAATTAATTTTAAAAATGGTCAATTTGACTTTAAAAAGTCAAAATTGAGCAATTAATTTGGGACGGAGGGAGTATAAAAGAAAAGATAAGATAAGATAAGAAAAAGAGTTTTGATATTTAATACGTTAAATTATAATTAAATTATAATTATATTTGATATAATAAGTTAAATTATAATTATATTTAATCTTATATATTAATATATATTGCAATTGTAATTCGAAATAAAATTTAGCGTGAATAATATCTCTACTAGTCTAGATCAATCAATATCCATTTTAGTCCTTTCATTTTTAGAAATAATTAAAACACACCATGCACGTTATTATTGTATGCGTGTATATGTATGCAACGTTTATCACGTGTAAATTTTGTGTCTCAAAAAATATACACCCTTTTCTACAATATATTATGCGGTTGTTGATAGTTCCATCCTTTTTTGAACCAAAAAGATAATGTAATTCAATAATTTCTATCAATTCTCAAGTGACATTTAATTTGAGAATGATATTCTACATAAATTTGATTTAGAATATTTAATTGAAAATTTTGTACTCTATAAATACTAGAATAAGTATTGAAATATATTTTCATATATTTTATTGTAGTCGAACTTCTCATATATTTTGTTGTAGTTGAAATTTTCATATATTTTGTTGTAGTCGAATTATTATATTTTAAACTACGAAAAATTCACTTTTTAGGATACAACTTGTACTTTTTATTTATTTATTTTTACTTTCTTTTGGTCAAGACAATGTTTCGAAAAATGTCTCATTTTCATTTTTCGTCCTAGACCATTAAAATCTCAGGAACGGCCCTGAGTTTAAGGTCTTATTTGGATGAATTTAATTCAATTCGGACTTAGTATTTGACCCAAAATTTGTTCTGGACTCGAAATTTGACCCGGGTTGTTTCATATGGTATCAAAACCGACTCTCGAAAGGTGGGGATGCGAAGACTGGTGGTATTTGAGTAAGTACTATTGTGCTAGTTGTTTAAGACTTTGTTTGGATGAATTTAATTCGATTCAGACTTGGGATTTAACTCAAAATTTATTTCAGACTTCAGATTTGATCCGTATTGTTTCAATAAATATGCATGCATGCTTTCTCAATTGTAATTTTGTAAATTATATAATGCAATGTGAAAATTAACTTGGAGAATTATTTGGCCATGCTAATTCCTGTACGCTTTCAAAAAAGTTAATTAATAATTTTATGTACAATAACAACTGTGTATAAAACATGAATTTTGTTATTTTTATGTCATTTAAATAAAACTCAAAACTTTATATTATAACTAGTTTAACCTTACAGGCTTTAAAATTTTAAATTTTAAATATATTTTCAATACATATGTTATGTAACGTTGAGCAATTAATATAATAATAAAATATGTATTTGAGACATATTTATTCTTGAGTTATTAGCATCTGTGGCGCACATGTTACCTGTTTAAATTATATAAAGTAAAATTAAAATTTTATAAAATTTAAAAAGTTAAATAGAACGATAAAAAAAAATAAAATTAAAATGGATAAAATAATAATAATGTCTAAAGTTATAGGGGTAAAAGAGGAAGAACAAAAAAAAATCAAGAGTTGCATAAAATTACCAAAATTATCATGAAAGCTTTATTATAATATAGATATAGATAGAGATAGATAGTTATCATTACTTGTAATTGTTAAACCGAGTCAAATATAGTCATGTTTTATAAGTTATTTGTATCCAAAAAAAAAATTATCCGTTAGCACAACTCCACATAAAAATTTATCCTAGTTATCTAAAGACAAGATTTTTTTTCTGATATGTGGAGTATTCCGACTTAGGTCGGACTAAATTTTCAATTCCGAATAAGACTTTTGAAATAGGCTTACGCATGCGATCCGTAACTCTTATACTGCTTCGAGTAGGAATTGAACTCAAGAGTAAGGGTAGTCGTTCTGAGTATTGAGTTGTTCAAATTTGGTTCACAAAATTTATCGAGTATAAAATAAGGTTTGATTGAGACTCATTTAGGTACCGAGTCGAGCACTGATTCCGAATCGAACTCGAGCAGTTTGAACTTTTCGATTGAATACGATCAGAGTATCAATAGAAAATTATAATTTGAGGAGGTTCGGGTAATTTATCGAACTTTAAAATATACACATATTTGATTCGTTTATATTTCGAGTCGAGCTCGAATCGAACTTTTAGTCGAGCGAGTACGAAACGAGCCTAAACTGTTTGCTCATTTTATAGTCTTATTCAAGAGTTTCAGCTTTACGATTGGACCCAAATTCTCTCTTAAACAACTAAGACAAGAGACGAATTTAAAAATGCGTTTTAAATTATATCTACATTTAAATTGGGTCCCCACGAATAAAATGCACAACGATTTCCGCTGCAATATAGAGAAATATCTTCCCCATCGCATGTGCATTTAAATGGAAAAAAAAACAAGATTCAGAGCATGACTAGAAAATAAGTTTAAACTAATATTATAAAAATAAAATAAAATAATTGTGTTTGATGACTCAATTCAATAACTTTAAGAAGTATTATGTTGAAGTAAAAAATTGTGTATTTGACTCAATTATTTTTGGGGTCACAAAAAAACATTAATCCCTTTAAAATATTAAATAAAAATAAAATTACATAGCATACACTAACTAATAAGTTTATAATCAACTTTTTACTTAATGAAAAAATATAATCAAATATAAGAAGATTTTTTGTTCTTATTATAACATCGTAATTAGTTATACATATATTTGGTAAAGATAATAATCTTCTCTTCTGAGTTTGAGAATAATTAAAAATAGAAAATATTCAATTGAAACATGAAAGCGTGATTAAATTGATCGCAGTTATCTTCGGAATGGAGTGAATAAAAAAGAAAAGGATTCTCAAACTTGAAAAAAAATCCAATAATTTTAAAAGAATTGAATGAAAAATTGTATAAAGTGAAAATGTCATGTAGATTTTTTTAAAGTAAGAATGATTTATGTGTCAATTTTTCCACTAGGTCAATAATATTACTAAAAAAATATTATAAAATACAACATAAAGATAAGGGAACTATTAACTAATAAAAATTCGACCCTTCAAAATTTCAACAACGAAAGTGGTTAGTATGAAATTAACTTTATTAATTGACTAATACAGTATCAACACGCATATAAAAAGTGATATCTCCCTATGCGTATCAGCATTATA
Source organism: Panax japonicus (assembly GCA_020205505.1). Classification (NCBI taxonomy): domain Eukaryota; kingdom Viridiplantae; phylum Streptophyta; class Magnoliopsida; order Apiales; family Araliaceae; genus Panax; species Panax japonicus. The sequence continues at coordinate 62,688,241 of CM035110.1, forward strand.
TCGCTCAATTGACCAAACCGAATCCCCAACTATCATTATACTACTCTCTACGTTCTTTAATATAAATCGTTTTAGAGAATTATTTTTATTTCTTAATATAAGTCGTTTGAGAATTTCAAGTAAGTATTAATTGTTTAGTTTTCAATATTACCCAAGTAATAAATATAAATTTGATTCTCTCACTATTTTTTATCCAACAAATAACACTCTTTTTTTAATACAAGGGCAATATAAATAATTAATATTATATTTAATGTTATATAATTATTTTTTTAATACTTATATACAACTTTAAAATAATTTATATTAAAAAATTGATAGAGTATATGCTCTGACCCTCTGACCAAACGGTTGGGGCACACTAATTAAAATTTGTTAAATTGTAGTCACGGCCAATTGGTGGAAGTGTATTGGAATTAGAATGTCTACAGCTTGAATTTTCGACTACATTTAATACTTTCTCCCTTTTAAAAATTAGTTTATATATATATATATATTATAAAATTAAGGATTTTTTTTTTATATTATACAAGGATATGAATTTATCAAGGCATCACTCCTATATTTTTAACTAACTAGTATAAGGGACTGTTTGATAAAAATTGAATAAATTTGAATGAGTTGAATCTGAATGAAAAAAATTATTTGATAATTGACATGTTTGCAATATCTGAATAACAAAATTTATTATTTTACCCCTCTGAAAAATTCAAAATTGTTATAAATTTATTTAATTTAGTTAATATAATAGTTAATATTTTTTAAAAAAAAATTAATTTTTTTTACTTCATTCAACTGCTCATTCAACCATTCAGCTAAAAAAATCTGATTTAGTCATTCAGCTCGTCCATCTTACCGATTCAGCCATTCAGACAAAAACAAACGCACTGACCGATTCAACCATTCAACTCCATTCAGCTCTAAACAAACACATCCTAAGTTAAAAAAAATAAAATTTTCCCTTGCTAGTTTCGAAATTGAGGGAGTAACTTTTAGGCATTGCATATAGAAAAATGATATATATGTTATGAATGTTTGTGTCAATTTTTTTTATTGTTAATTAAATAAATAAGTATAAATATAATTCTTCTAGAAAAATACGTAATCTGTGTCATCTGATAATTATATCCAATATCATTTTTTGGTATGTATCACAATTATAATTTAACACATTTACGCAAAAAAATTCAACTTGAGATATTTATAAATTTTTTTTAAAAAAAAATGCAAATATCATGTTTTGGCTTGATTCAAAAACAAACGTGCGTCGTCGCCTTCCGATCGGGCCGGGTTCGGGTGGGTTGGGTCATGATATATATTTTTTAGACAAAATTTGTTTATTAGTTATCATCACGATATTACGTCGTTTTGACGACAGTTGCACGCTAACGGTATTATCTCAACTGAATCGCAAAAATTTATTCTATAAATATACTATCTGGGCGTGCATTATGGGATATATTTTTTTTTCTCGTCCCGTTCTACAGTATATTATTTTCCCGTTACTGTGTTCTGCCCCTTCCCATTTTCTGCACTTCTCGTTTCCCATTCTCTGCAAGTTTGACAGACAAACATTGTAAAATCCCAAATTTTATGAATAAAAATTTAAATTTCTCGAATTTTTTTTATAAATATTATGGTGTGGATTTAATATAATGTTATATTGTGAGTAATATTTATAAATTTTGCAAAGTATGCAAGTTGTTATATTATATTCGATTGGTCGGGGAATATTCTTTGTGTCGGGGAATATTCGTACGACGGCACAATTATTGGCGGACCCCACAACGGAATTATTGTCGGATTGAGAAAACGACAAAAATATTTTTATAAAAATAACGGCGGAAGTTTTACCGTTAATATTGTTGAACTACTCGGTAGTAAAAGTACAGTAATACGTGTGGTTGCATAGTAGCACACGATATTGATTATTGATGCTTACGTGAGAAGTCACTCAGTTTTGTTCAATTATTGTTACAGTAGTCGTTGCATAGTATCTTACGTTATTTGATTCAATTATTGTTGATTGTTATATATATATATATATATATATATATATAAGTTTTGTTTTATTAGTATTATTAATGTAATAAAACAGAAAAACTTTTTATATAAAATATAATACTTTTATAAAGTTATTCTATAAATAGAATATATTATATTCTATTATGCATAGTATTTTGCATAGTAAATTTTTTTTATATAAAACAGAATACTTTTATAAAGTTATTCTATAAATAGAATATATTATATTTTATTATGCATAGTATTGCATAGTGCCTGCATAGTATTTTGCATAGTAAAATCTTTTTATATAAAACATAATACTTTTATAAAGTTATTCGTTTAATTAGATTATAAATAAAATATATTATATTTTATTTAAAAGATTTTGCTTTAAATCTGGACCGTCCGATTAAAAGTAAATAAATCTGGACCGTTCATGAATTAGTTACTATGCAGTCCATTCTCCTATAAATAGAAGTTCATTCCTTCATTATTTCTTACGAATTCACTGAAACTCTAGAGAGAGAAACTATAGAGAGAATTTTTCTTCTATAATCTTGAGCGTATTTCTTTAGAGTTTAAGAAAACTTTGAGCGTAGTGCAAGTTTTTTTCGAGTATATCCTCCCCCTACCAGTCGAAATACTCTTCTTTCAAAGGTAAGGGGTATTATTTTTTCATATTCATGAAGAGAACTTCTGTTATTTCATTCTTTATTATTCTGTTGGAATAACCTGTATACGCGATTTACCCTATACTTGGTGAAATTCTTCTGTTATTCCATTATTTATTATTCTGCTGGAATAACCTGTTTATGCGAAGTACCGCATACATGGTGAAATTATGTTGTTATTCCATTCTTTATTATTCTGTTGGAATATCCTGTATGTGCATTTTACGCCAGACCTGGTTCTGTCTTTATTATTCTGTTGGAATATTCTGTCTGTGTGTTTTACGTCGGGCCTGGTTCCGTTATTTATTATTCTGTTGGAATAACCTGTCTATACGAAGTACCGCATGCATGGTGATTTCTGTTGTTATTCCATTCTTTATTATTCTGTTGGAACATCCTGTCGGTGCGAATTTCGCCTGACCTGGTTCCGTTATTTATTATTCTGTTGGAATAACCTGTCTATGCGAAGTACCGCATGCATTGTGATTTCTGTTGTTATTCCATTCTTTATTATTCTGTTGGAATATCATGTCGGTGCGTATTACGCCTGACCTGGTTCCGTTATTTATTATTCTATTGGAATAACATGTCTATGCGAAGTACCGCATGCATGGTGATTTCTTTTGTTATTCCATTCTTTATTATACTCAGTTGATTAAAGTTTTGACTTCTATACTCCATGAAATTAGTGGAATATTCTTGATATTTGTGCTTCATCCAGTATCTTTTCATGGAAATATTCTTCTGAGCATTCTTGAATTTTACTCTACAAAGAAGTATCATGTTGACAATTTGGACGTTATTAGTTCCTGAATAATTTAATTCTCAAACTTGTTTTTATTGAATTCTTATATCATTGTCATCATCCTCATGTTTATATTTTATTGAAAGTCATCTGTGGCCTGTAGTGCATAGATGGACTTGGTATGATTATGACCAGGGATTATTCGGTATAATAATGACCGTAATATTACAAATGATGTGGAAAAAGTCCTCATTGGCCCGTAGTGCATTGATGGACAGTTTTTGGTATAATTATGGCTATGGATTCTCTTCGGCCAAGGGATCAAAGATGAATTATTTTATGGCATGATCAGGACCGTTGATGAAAACACGATTATCTTTGGCCCGTAGTGCATAGATAATTCGTGGTCATGATACTAAATAATATCATTGGCCTGTAGTGCAGGGATAATTTGATGATGTGGATTATTTATTAAGCTGAGTCTCAGCGATAAAAGTGATGAAAAACTTTTTAAATCATAAAAGATAGTAGATTTTATTCTCTACTTGACTCTTCTAATGGATTGCTTGTTTCGCTGCAGTTAAATTTGGTGTCTATTGTATTTTATTAGTTTATCATTGTTAAAGACTAATGATAATTTATTTTGCATTATCTTAGTCATAATATTTCTTACTGGGCTAGTTGAGCTCACCATTTTCTTCACTATTCTCTTCAGAAAATGAGAATATAGCTGGGATGAGTCGGGGAACGGATTAACAGTCCAGATGATATCATTAGTAGTCATCACTATTCTGTTAAATAGTGTGACAATAAATGTAATGAGGACTTACTCTGAGAGTGAATATTGTCTAGAAGACAATATTTGTATTAAAACTCACAGCTCTCTTATTGTATATTAAAGATTGTATTTGTATTCTGTACCATGTATCTGGTGACTCAAGATGGGTGATGTATACCTATTTTTGGGGGCGTCACTAGTTGGTATCAAAGCTTAAGGATATGATCCCTGACTAAGATGTGAGACAAGAACTAGGAGAGGAGAGACGGAAAATTCCTTCGCTAGTATGACCTACCTAAGTTTATTTGGTATTTAATTGGTTGGTCAGAGTATAGGGATAATATGTGATATGTTAATTAACACTTGTTTTGTGGCAGTATTTGAAAATGACATCCGAGAATGTTGAGAATAGCAATGGAGCACAGGAGATCGTTGAGTCTCCATATATTAATAATTAGGATAATGTGCATCAGGAAGGCGATAATCCTCCTGTAAATAACAACACTGAACAAATGATGAACGATGGAATGTTCAGAGGCTTTATGCAATTCATGCAACAACAGGTAAGAGAGACTCATGTTCAAAATATATGTGGAAATAATGGCAACTCACGGTAGGTCACCGCTAAGCAGTTCAAGGAGTTGGGACCATAGGAGATTTTAGGAAAGCCAGAACCACTTAAGGCGGAGACATGGTTAAAGCAGACCACCAAGATATTTGATGTCTTGGGATGCTCAGAGGAGCAAAAGGTTCCATTTGTCACCTTTATGTTGCGTGAAGAGGCAGATTACTGGTGGGAATCTGTAAAACGTACCCTGACTGACGCACTCAAGATGTCTTGGGAGAAGTTCCAAGAGCTATTCAACGACAAGTACTTTCCAGAAAGTATTCGTCATAAGAAGGAGGTGGAGTTCATCAAGCTGGAGCAAAACAATATGACCGTGTCACAGTACGAGGCTAAGTTTGCTGAGTTGTCTCGGTTTGCATCCCATTTGGTCGATAATGAGGAGCAAATGATGTGAATGTTTCTAAGAGGTTTGAAACCCACTATACGTCAATACCTCATTTCTCAAAAACATTATTTATATTCAGATGTTATGAATAGGGCTCAGTTATTGGAGCGCGATAATGAGTCAGCACAACCAAAAGGCAATGACCAACAACACGATAATAATCGTACCGGTGGCAACGGTCATCACAACAATGATAACCATCATGGGGGAAATTATCATGCCATGAATGGTAACCACTTCGGTGGTAATCATGGCCAAGATAATAGAAGTAGAAATTTCAAGAAGAAAAGGTTCAATAATGATGGAAAGACAGCAGCATCAGCACCCGTTTCTAAGGAAGAAGAACGACCACCAGTCTTATGTTTCAAATGCGGACAAGAGGGACACATCCGTCCAAACTGTATGCAAAAATCCAAAGCGTGTTTTAATTACGGAAGACAAGGTCACCTAACTCGATTTTGTCATATGGTGAAGTCAAGTCCAACTGGGATGGTGATGCCAAAGGATGTCCCAGACAAGCCAAAGCCGGTAGTTTAAGAGAGAGCATTTTTTTTTCGTGACGATCAACCTGAATAAAATTATCACGGGTAAGTTAATCATAAACTCTTGCGAAGTCTATACCGTGTTAGATACCGGTTCTACTAACTCTTTCATTCCACTTAGTTGTGTTCAATGTTTGAATTTAACTCTGGAGAAGTTAGACTTTGATTTATCTGTTGAAACTCAGTTAGGAGAAACCTTCGTTACCTCCACTATTTATAAATCTTGTTTGATTCAAATCAACACTTTCACGTTCCTGTCGATCTTATCTCTTTGAAAATACTAGACTTTGATGTGATTTTAGGAATCGATTGGTTAACTACTCATCATGCTTTTAATAAGGTTGTTAGCTTTCATATTCCTAACCAACCTGTTATGCGAATTCAAAGTAACCAAACCACTAAAGTCAATCATTGTCATATCAAGCCATAAGTAAAGATCCCCAAGCCTTTATCTGGTGACTTCCTTGTATGGAATGCACCGAAGCCAGACCTTCTGTAGGCAATGTCATGAATGACGATGGCAAGTTGATAGGTATCAATGTGACGTACTATCCAAGTCTTGGATGAAGGTCACAGTTTTGAATGATATTTCTATTGTTATTAAATTTCCTAACGTATTCTTGAAGACTTCTTAGCCTACCCCTAGAGTGTGAAATCAAATTTTGTATTGACCCCAGTACAAAACCCATTTCTTAAACCCTCAAATATTTTCTTCACCTAAAACGAACGTAACATGCGCTGAAGACGTTGACTCGAGCTATTGAAGATTACGATCATACCATTCAATATCATCGTGGAAGAGCGAACGTTGTAGCTGACGCGTTGAGTAGAAGATTGTATGCGTTTATGAGTGCAAATATACGAACCCACATGAAGATAACGAATATACGAGTAAAATTGACTTTAATCGATAAAGTTAAAGCTGTTCAAGCTAAAAACTCAGAGCTGATGAATGTGAAAAAGAAGGTTCAAGAGGGCGTTATTCTAGAAGCAAGAATCGATGAAGAGAGGAAATCTCAACCCTCGATTTTATTGACTCATTTGAAATACTTGATCGAGTAGGAACTGTGGCCTATAAACTCATTTTACCGCCAAGTATGACGCGTGTTCATAACGCTTTTCACATATCGATGTTACGTAAATATGTGGACGACCCGAACCACATTATTGATTTAGAACCGGACGAGATAGCGAATAATTTAATGTATGAAGATGTACCTGTTAAAATCCTGGAATGTATTCAACACTCAAAAGTTATACCTCAAGAGTTAGAATCGGACGAAGTATCCTCATCAGTTCGGCATACCAGGTACGCACGTAAATTTTGAGGGCAAAATTTCATAAGGATGGGAGATTGTAAAATCCCAAATTTTACGAATAAAGATTTAAATTTCTCGATTTTTTTTGAATATTATTGTGTGGATTTAAAATAATGTTATAGTTGTGGGTAATATTTATAAATTTTACAAAGTATGCAAGTTGTTATATTATATTCGATAGGTCGGGGAATATTCTTTGTGTCAGGGAATATTCGTACGACGGCACAATCATTGGTGGACCCCACAACAAAATTATTGTCGGATTGAGAAAACGACAAAAATATTTTTATAAAAATAACGGCGAAAGTTTTACCGTTAATAGTGTTGAACTACTCGGTAGTAAAAGTACAGTAATACATGTGGTTGCATAGTAGCACACGGTATTGATTATTGATGCTTACGTGAGAAGTCACTCAGTTTTGTTCAATTATTGTTACAGTAGTTGCTACATAGTATCTTACGTTATTTGATTCAATTATTGTTGATTGTTATATATATATATATATATATATATATATATATTATATATAAGTTTTGTGTTATTAGTATTATTAATGTAATAAAACAGAAAAACTTTTTATATAAAACAGAATATTTTTATAAAGTTATTCTATAAATAGAATATATTATATTCTATTATCCATAGTGTTTTGCATATTAAATCTTTTTATATAAAATAGAATACTTTTATAAAGTTATTCTATAAATAGAATATATTATATTTTATTATGCATAGTATTGTATAGTGCCTGCATAGTGTTTTGCATAGTAAAATCTTTTTATATAAAACAGAATAATTTTATAAAGTTATTCATTTTATTAGATTATAAATAGAATATATTATATTTTATTTAAAAAATTTTGCTTTAAATCTGGATCGTCCGATTAAAAATAAATCAATCTGGACCGTTCATGAATTAGTTACTATGCAGTCCATTCTTATTGTTTTGGCCCTGATTACCACCGAAGTGGTTACCATTTTTGGCCTGTTGATTCCCTTCACGCTTGTTGTCACCGCTTCGATGACTGCTCTCGCTGGTATTATCATTTTTTCGGCTGCTCTCTTTTAGTTGCGTTGACTCGTTCTCGCGCTCCACTAACTGAGCCCTATTTACAACATCTGAATATAAACACAATTTATGAGAAATAAGATGTTGACGTATCTCCGACTTTAAACCTCTTAAAAATATTCGCGCCATTCTCTCTTCATTATCCACCAAGTGGGACGCAAACCGTGATAACTCCGCAAATTTTGCCTCGTATTGCGACACGGTCATATTGTTTTGTTCCAACTTGATAAATTCCACTTCCTTCATGTGGCGAATACTTTCGGGAAAGTATTTGTCGTTGAACAGCTCCTGGAACTTCTCCCAAGATATCTTCAGTACAGCAGGTTGAGTACATTTTACCGATTCCCACCAGTAATCTGCCTCTCCGCGCAACATAAAGGCGGCAAAGGGAACCTTTTGCTCCTCGGAGCATCCCAAGACATCAAATATCGTGGTGATCTGCTTTATCCATGTTTCCACCATAAGTGGTTTTGGCTCTCCCTTAAACTCCGGTGGTCCCAACTCCTTGAACTGTTTAACGGTGACCGCCCGAGAGTTTCCCGTGTTTCCATCTACGTTTTGGACAAGAGTCGCTCTCGCCTGCTGTTGCATGAATTGTATAAAACCTCTGAACATTTGATCATTCATCATTTGGTCAGTGTTGTTGTTTGCATGAGGATTGTCGCCTTCCTGATGCACATTATCTTGATTATTGATATGTGGTGAATCAACGATCGCCTGTGCTCCATTGCTATTCTCAACATTCTCAGATGTTATTTTCAGATACTGCCTCAAAACAAAGGTTAATTGACATGTAACATATTATCCCTATATTCTGACCGACCAATAAAATAGCACATAAACTTAGGTAGGTCATACTAGCGAAGGAATTCCCCGTCTCTCCCATCCTAGTACTATTCTCACATCTTAGCCAGGGATCATATCCCTAAGCTCTGATACCAACTGTGACGCCCCCAAAATTAGGTATACATCACCCATCCTGGGTCGCCAGATACATGGTACAGAATTCAAATACAACTTACTAATACAATTGTAGTGTACAATACGACAAAACATAAACTGTGAGTTTGAATACAAATATTGTCTACTAGAGATTATACAAACTCAAAAGGAGTCCTCATTACAATTATTATCACACTATTTCACAGAATAGTGAGGACTACTAATGCTATCCTCTGGACCATTACTTCGTTTCCCGACTCGTCCCAGCTATATTCTCATTTCCTGGAGAGAACAGTGAAAGAAAGGGTGAGCTCAACTAGCCCAGTAAGAAATATTATGACTAAGATAATGCATAATAAATTATCATTAGCCTTCAACAGTGTTAAACTGATAAAATATAATAAACATCAAGTTTAACTGCAGCGGAACCAGCAATCCATTAAAAGAGTCAAGTAGAAAATAAAATCTACTATCTCTTATTATTTAAAAAGTTTTTCATCACTGTTATAGCTGAGACTCAGCTTAATAAATATTCCACATCATCGAATCACCCCTGCACTACGGCCAAGGATATTCTTTAGTATCACGACCACAATTATTCATGCACTACGGCCAAGAATATTTGTGTATTCATTAATGGTCATGATCATGCCAACAACTGTCCATCAATGCACTACGGCAAATGAGACTTTTACCACATCATTTGTAATATTACGGTCATGATTACACCGAATAATCCCTGGTCATAATCATACCAAGTCCATCTATGCACTACAGGCCATAGATGACTTTCAAAAATATAAATAAGAGGATGATGACAATGATATAAGAATTCAATAAAACAAGTTCAAGAATTATTTTATCCAGGAATTATTAACGTCCAAATTGTCAACACGATACTGTTTTGTGGCGTAAAATTCAAGAATGTTCAGAAGAATATTTCCATTAAAGGATACTGGATGAAGCGCAAATATCAAGGATATTCCACTAATTTCATGGAGTATAGAAGTCAGAATTTTAATCAACTGAGTAATACCGAATACAATAACAAAAGATATCACCATGCATGCGATAGAGACCGCACAAACAGGTTATTCCCGCAGAATAATAATAACGGAACCAGGTCAGGTGAAATTCACACCGACAGGATGTTCCAACAGAATAATAAATGCGGAATAATAAATGATAGAACCAGGTCCGGCGTATAGCACAGACAGGATATTTCGACAGAATAATAAAGACGGAATAATAAAAATGGAACCAGGTCCGGCGTATAGCACAGACAGGATATTCTGACAGAATAATAAGGACGGAATAATAAAAATGGAACCAGGTCCGGCGTATAGCACAGACAGGATATTCCGACAGAATAATAAAGACAGAATAGAAGAATGTCACCAAGTATAGGGTAGACCGCGTATACAGGTTATTCCAACAGAATAATAAGAAATAGAATAACATAAGTTCTCTTCAAGAAGAAAGAATAACACCCCTTACGAGTACAACAAATAATATTCCCTACCTTAGAAGAACTGGATATAAGTGAAGTAGCAGGATACTTTTCTTCTTTCTCTCTATAGTTTCTCTCTCTAGAGTTTCAGTGAATTCGTAAGAAATTATGAAGGAATGAGCTTTCTATTTATAGAAAAACTGAGGGTGGCTCTTGGTCTTAACGAAGGGTCAAAATGACTCTTGGTAATATTGAAGAGACAACTATTATTTGTGAAGGGGTAATTAACCCTTGGAACACCGAAGAGACAGTTAACTCTTGGTAATATTGAAGGGACAACTACTATTGACTAAGGTAATTACTATTGACGAAGGTAATTACTATTGAAGAAGGTAATTACTATTGACGAAGGTAATTACTATTGAAGAAAGTAATTACTATTGACGAAGGTAATTACTATTTACAAAGGTAATTACTATTTACGAAAGTAATTACTATTTACAAAAGTAATTACTATTTACGAAAGAGACTCTTAGATGACGACATATGGCCCCCCATAAATAATTAAACTTATCACCAACGTCTCATAATAGACTCTTTATATACATCAAGGATTGAATAAAAATTACCAGAAATTATTTTATTTTTTAATCAACACATAATTAATCTTTCAACAATTATTAATCATTATAACTTGTCGTCTTAATTATTGTTTAAATAATATAACATATTATACAGATGATACTGTGACAATAATTGAATCAATAATATCAGAGATATGATGCAGCAATTACTGTAGTAATAATTGAGTATAGCTGAATGACTTTTCACGTAAGCACCAATAATCAATACCGTGTGCTACTATGCAACCACGCGTATTACTGTACTTTTACTACCGAGTAGTTCAACAGTTTTAACGGTAACACCTCCGCCGTTATTTTCATAAAGTATTTTTGTCGTTTTCTCAATCCGACAATAATTTCGTTGTGGGGTCCACCAATGATTGTGCCGTCGTACGAATATTCCCCGACAAAAAGAATATTCCCCGACCAAACGAATATTTTATAACAACTTGCGTACTTTGCAACATTTATAAATATTACCCACAACTATAACATTATATGAAATCCACACCATAATTTTCAAAAATATAATTCGAGAAAATTAAATATTTATTCATAAAATCTGGGGTCTCACAATCTCCCCTCCTTATGAAATTTCGCCCTCGAAATTTACGTACGTACCTGGTATGCCGAACATGTGAGGATACCTTGACTTCACTTCAAATTCTAACTCTTGAGGTATAACCTTTGAGCGTCGAATATGATCCTTCTTATCCAAGATGTTACCACATATCTCCTCATACGTTAAATCTTTTACTACCTCGTCCGATTTTAAATTAATAATGTGGTTCGTGTCGTCCACATATTTATGTAACATCGATATGAAAAAAAAATGTTTTAAACACGCAACATACTCGGCGGTAAAATGAGTCTATAAGCCACAATTCCTACTTGATCAAGGATTTCAAATGGGCCAATAAAATTAAGCGTTTAGACTTCCTATATTCGTTAATTCTTGCTTCTAGAATAACGCCCTCTTGAACCTTCTTCATTCTTCACATTCTTCAGCTCCGAGTGTGTAGCTTGAGCGGCTTTAACTTTATCGATTAAAGTCGATTCTACTTGTATATTCGTTATCTTCACGTGAGTTCGTATATTCGCACTTGTAAACGCATACGATCTTCTACTCACACGTCAGCTACCATGTTCGCTTTCCCACAATAATATTGCATGGTACGATCGTAATCTTCAACAGCTCGAGCCAACATCTTTGGCACGTTATACGTTCGTTTTAGGTGAAGAAAATATTTGAGGGTTTAAAAAATGGGTTTTGTACTGGGGTCAATACAAAATTCGATTTCACGCTCCAGGGGTAAGCTAAGAAGTCTTCAAGAATACGTCAGAAAATTTATTAACACTAGAAATATCATTCAAAATTGTGACCCTCATCCAAGACTTGAATAACACTTCACATTGATACCTATCAACTTGTCATCGTCATTCACAACGTCTCCTACGGAAAGTCTGTCTTCGGTGCATTCCACATAAGGAAGTCAACAACGAAAGGATCAGGGCTCTTTATTTATGGCTTGATATGACAATGATTAACTTTAGTGGTTTGGTTACTTTGAATTCGCATAACAGGTTGGTTAGGAGTATGAAAGCTAACAACTTTACGAAAAACATGATGAGTAGGTAACCAATCGATTTCTAAAATCGCATCAAAGACAAGTATTTTCAAAGAGATAAGATTGACAGGTAACGTGAAAGTGTTGATTTGAACAAGATTTATAAATAGTGGAGGTAACGAAGGTTTCTCGGAGTTAACTTCAAACATTGAACACAACTAGGTGAAATAAAAGAGTGAGTAGAACCGGTATCTAACATGGTATAGACTTCGCAAGATTTTATGACTAACATACCCGTGATAATTTTATTCAGGTTCCTCGTCACGGAAAAAAAAACACTCTTTCTTAAACTACCGGCTTTGGCTTACCTGGGACATCCTTTGGTGCCTCCATCCTAGCTGAACTTGTCTTCGGTGAACGACAAAATCGGGCTAGGTGACCTTCTCTTCTACAATTATAGCATGCTTTGGACGGCATCGCACAATTTGGACTGATGTGTCCCTCCCCTCCGCATTTGAAACATATGATAGATGGTCGTTCTCCTTCCTTAACGATAGGTGCTGGTGCTGACGTCTTTCCATCATTGTTGAATCTTTTCTTCTTGAAATGTCCATTCTTATTGTTTTGGCCCTGATTACCACCGAAGTGGTTACCATTTTTGGCATGTTGATTCCCTTCACGCTTGTTGTCACCGCTTCGATGACTGCTCTCGCTGGTATTATCATTTTTTCGGCTACTCTCTTTTAGTTGCGTTGACTCGTTATCGCGCTCCACTAACTGAGCCCTATTTACAACATCTGAATATAAACACAATTTATGAGAAATAAGATGTTGACGTATCTCCGGCTTTAAACCTTTTAAAAACATTCGCGCCATTCTCTCTTCATTATCCACCAAGTGGGACGCAAACCGTGATAACTCCGCAAATTTTGCCTCGTATTGCGACACGGTCATATTGTTTTGTTCCAACTTGATAAATTCCACCTCCTTCATGTGGCGAATACTTTCGGGAAAGTATTTTTCGTTGAACAGCTCCTGGAACTTCTCCCAAGATATCTTCAGTACAGCAGGTTGAGTACATTTTACTGATTCCCACCAGTAATCTGCCTTTCCGCGCAACATAAAGGCGGCAAAGGGAACCTTTTGCTCCTCGGAGCATCCCAAGACATAAAATATCTTGGTGATCGGCTTTATCCATGTTTCCGCCATAAGTGGTTTTGGCTCTCCCTTAAACTCCGGTGGTCACAGCTCCTTGAACTGTTTAGCGGTGACCGCCCGAGAGTTTCCCGTGTTTCCATCTACGTTTTGGACAAGAGTCGCTCTCGCCTGCTGTTGCATGAATTGCATAAAACCTCTGAACATTTGATCATTCATCATTTGGTCAGTGTTGTTGTTTGCATGAGAATTGTCTCCTTCCTGATGCACATTATCTTGATTATTGATATGTGGTGAATCAACGATCGCCTGTGCTCCATTACTATTCTCAACATTCTCAGATGTCATTTTCAGATACTGCCACAAAACAAAGGTTAATTGACATGTAACATATTATCCCTATATTCTGACCGACCAATAAAATAGCACATAAACTTAGGTAGGTCATACTAGCGAAGGAATTCCCCGTCTCTCTCATCCTAGTACTATTCTCACATCTTAGCCAGGGATCATATCCCTAAGCTCTGATACCAACTGTGACGCCCCCAAAATTAGGTATACATCACCCATCCTGGGTCGCCAGATACATGGTATAGAATTCAAATACAACTTACTAATACAATTGTCGTGTACAATACGACAAAACATAAACTGTGAGTTTGAATACAAATATTGTCTACTAGAGATTATACAAACTCAAAAGGAGTCCTCATTACAATTATTATCACACTATTTCACAGAATAGTGAGGACTACTAATGCTATCCTCTGGACCATTACTTCGTTTCCCGACTCGTCCCAGTTATATTCTCATTTTCTGGAGAGAACAGTGAAAGAAAGGGTGAGATCAACTAGCCCAGTAAGAAATATTATGACTAAGATAATGCATAATAAATTATCATTAGCCTTCAACAGTGTTAAACTGATAAAATATAATAAACATCAAGTTTAACTGCAGCGGAACCAGCAATCCATTAAAAGAGTCCAGTAGAAAATAAAATCTACTATCTCTTATTATTTAAAAGGTTTTTCATCACTGTTATAGCTGAGACTCAGCTTAATAAATATTCCACATCATCGAATCACCCCTGCACTACGGCCAAGGATATTCTTTAGTATCACGACCACAATTATTCATGCACTACGGCCAAGAATATTTGTGTATTCATTAATGGTCATGATCATGCCAACAACTTTCCATCAATGCACTACGGCAAATGAGACTTTTACCACATCATTTGTAACATTACGGTCATGATTACACCGAATAATCCCTGGTCATAATCATACCAAGTCCATCTATGCACTACAGGCCACAAATGACTTTCAAAAATATAAATAAGAGGATGATGACAATGATATAAGAATTCAATAAAACAAGTTCAAGAATTATTTTATCCAGGAATTATTAACGTCCAAATTGTCAACACGATACTGTTTTGTGGTGTAAAATTCAAGAATGATCAAAAGAATATTTCCATGAAAGGATACTGGATGAAGCGCAAATATCAAGGATATTCCACTAATTTCATGGAGTATAGAAGTCAAAATTTTAATCAACTGAGTAATACCGAATACAATAACAAAAGATATCACCATGCATGCGATAGAGACCGCACAAACAGGGTATTCCCGCAGAATAATAATAACAGAACCAGGTCAGGTGAAATTCACACCGACAGGATGTTCCAACAGAATAATAAATGCGGAATAATAAATGATGGAACCAGGTCCGACGTATAGCACAGATAGGATATTCCGACAGAATAATAAAGACGGAATAATAAAAATGGAACCAGGTCCGGCGTATAGCACAGACAGGATATTCCGACAGAATAATTAGGACGGAATAATAAAAATGGAACCAGGTCCGGCGTATAGCACAGACAGGATATTCCGACAGAATAATAAAGACAGAATAGAAGAATGTCACCAAGTATAGGGTAGACCGCGTATACAGGTTATTCCAACAGAATAATAAGAAATAGAATAACATAAGTTCTCTTCAAGAAGAAAGAATAACACTCCTTACGAGTACAACAAATAATATTCCCTACCTTAGAAGAACTGGATATAAGTGAAGTAGCAGAATACTTTTCTTCTTTCTCTCTATAGTTTCTCTCTCTAGAGTTTCAGTGAATTCGTAAGAAATAATGAAGGAATGAGCTTTCTATTTATAGAAAAACTGAGGGTGGCTCTTGGTCTTAACGAAGGGTCAAAATGACTCTTGGTAATATTGAAGAGACAACTATTATTTGTGAAGGGGTAATTAACCCTTGGAACACCGAAGAGGCAGTTAACTCTTGGTAATATTGAAGGGACAACTACTATTGACTAAGGTAATTACTATTGACGAAGGTAATTACTATTGAAGAAGGTAATTACTATTGACGAAGGTAATTACTATTGAAGAAAGTAATTACTATTGACGAAGGTAATTACTATTGACGAAGGTAATTACTATTTACGAAAGTAATTACTATTTACAAAAGTAATTACTATTTACGAAAGAGATTCTTAGATGACGATATATGGCCCCCCATAAATAATTAAACTTATCACCAACGTCTCATAATAGACTCTTTATATACATCAAGGATTGAATAAAAATTACCAGAAATTATTTTATTTTTTAATCAACACATAATTAATCTTTCAACAATTATTAATCATTATAACTTGTCGTCTCAATTATTGTTTAAATAATATAACATATTATACAGATGATACTGTGACAATAATTGAATCAATAATATAAGAGATATGATGCAACAATTACTGTAGCAATAATTGAGTATTGCTGAATGACTTTTCACGTAAGCATCAATAATCAATACCGTGTGCTACTATGCAACCACGCGTATTACTGTACTTTTACTACCGAGTAGTTCAACAGTTTTAACGGTAACACCTCCGCCGTTATTTTCATAAAGTATTTTTGTCGTTTTCTCAATCCGACAATAATTCCGTTGTGGGGTCCACCAATGATTGTGCCGTTGTACGAATATTCCCCGACAAAAAGAATATTCCCCGACCAAATGAATATTTTATAACAACTTGCGTACTTTGCAATATTTATAAATATTACCCACAACTATAACATTATATGAAATCCACACTATAATTTTCAAAAATATAATTCGAGAAAATTAAATATTTATTCATAAAATCTGGGGTCTCACATGTAGTGCATAGATGGACTTGGTATGATTATGACCAGGGATTATTCGGTATAATAATGACCGTAATATTACAAATGATGTGGAAAAAGTCCTCATTGGCCCGTAGTGCATTGATGGACAGTTTTTGGTATGATTATGGCTATGGATTCTCTTCGGCCAAGGGAGCAAAGATGTATTGTTTTATGGCATGATCAGGACCGTTGATGAAAACACGATTATCTTTGGCCCGTAGTGCATGGATAATTCGTGGTCATGATACTAAATAATATCCTTGGCCTGTAGTGCAGGGATGATTTGATGATGTGGATTATTTATTAAGCCGAGTGTCAGCGATAAAAGTGATGAAAAACTTTTTAAATCATAAAAGATAGTAGATTTTATTCTCTACTTGACTCTTTTAATGGATTGCTTATTCCGCTGCAGTTAAACTTGATGTCTATTGTATTTTATTAGTTTATCATTGTTGAAGACTAATGATAATTTATTTTGCATTATCTTAGTCATAATATTTCTTACTGGGCTAGTTGAGCTCACCCTTTCCTTCATTGTTCTCTTCAGGAAATGAGAATATAGTTGGGACGAGTCGGGAATGGATTGACAGTCCAGATGATAGAATTAGTAGTCTTCATAATTCTGTTAAATAGTGTGACAATAAATGTAATGAGGACTTATTCTTAGATTGAATATTGTCTAGAAAAAAATATTTGTATTAAAACTCACAGCTCTCTTGTTGTATATTAAAGATTATATTTGTATTTCTGTACCATGTATCTGGCGACTCAAGATGGGTGACGTATACCTATTTTTGGGGGCGTCACAAACATTGTGCACTAAAATTTTTGTTTAAAAATCTTTTTCCAGTTTACTTCATGCATGCATCATTAGTATTCTTTTCGGTTCAGTACATAACATAAATCTTGGTTCGGAGTGTTCTTAATTTTGAAGTGCTTCTAATTAAGAATTGAAAATCCGTTTTATCTTGGGAAGCAATTATTCAATTAATCCTTAGCACCAGTGAGGGAATAAATTTGCTTTAAGAAGACTTTGTGAATTCAAAGGACTTAGATTTATCTGTTTATATTTTTCTGTGTTATATAAATATATATAAAATTCTTTTATGTTTTATTATATATATATATATATTAAATAATACTATATATTACGGATTACAATCTTAAAGCAAATTTATTATTCTGTAATAGTAGTATTATTTAATCTGTTAATATTCTGGAAATTGTTTGCATATTAATAGATACTATTCTCTTATTATATATATTATAGGCATATTATATGAATTAATTGTTTGCATGTTAATTCTGTTATTTTATATGTGCAGAATATTATATATGTATTACATGTAAACTGATTTGTATATTCTGTTCCATGTTATTTTGTATTATGTTATATGTATTGGATTTTAACAAAACCTGTCCAACTATATAATACAAATCTATTAAACAAAAATTTGTAAACTGAAAGTTGTAAATAAAATTTGGAAAACAGAAATTCTATAAATAGAATTTTCTGCAAAATAAATTGTTAACAGATTTTGTAAACAAATTTCTACAACAGAAATTTTGTAAACAAAATTTATTGTTTGAATTCTATTAAATTTTGTACAACAGAAATTTGTTTCTGTTTATTGATAATTGTCTTCTTTTTTTTTGTATAACAGAAATGACATCTACTAGCAGTACCATTCCTGCCGTGAGTATGTCTCATGGAGAAAAGCCTGAAAAGTTCAATGGAACTAATTCCAAGCGTTGGCAACAAAAGATGCTCTTCTATCTCACAACATTAAATTTGGCAAGGTTTCTACAAGAGGACTGTCCTACTCTTGTTGAAGGAGAAACAGACAAGGAAAAGGTGGCTGCTGTTGACGCATGGAAACATGCGGATTTCCTTTGCAGAAACTATGTGATGAATGGTTTAGATAATACGTATATTATATAATGTATATTGTACAATTCAAAATGCAAAAGAACTTTGGGAATCTTTAGACAAGAAATATAAAACTGAAGATGCTGGCATGAAGAAATTCATAGTCGATAGATTTTTTGATTATAAAATGGTAGATTCTAAAGCAGTTATCAATCATGTTCTAGAATTAAAAGTAATTCTACATGACATTCATTCTGAAGAAATGTCATTAAGTGACTCATTCCAAGTTGCTGCAATGATTGAGAAACTTCCACCATTATGGAAAGATTTCAAGAATTATCTAAAGCATAAACTCAAAGAGATGAATCTTGAAGAACTGATCGTGCAACTTAGGATTGAAGAAGACAATCAAGGGTCTGAGAAGATTGGAAAGAATTTCATTGAAGCAAAGGCAAATGTTGTAGAACAAAGACCAAACAATAATAAAATGAAGCGTGAAGGCAAAGATACCTTCAAGGCCAAGAAAAAATTCAAAGGCAAGTGCTTCAACTATTGCATCCAAGGACATAAATCAAGTGAATGTCGCAAGCCAAAGAAATTCAAGAAAGAACAAAAGCCTCAAGCAAATGTGACAGAACTGAAAAAGCTTTCTGAAAATGTTCCAGACATGAATCTCTCTATAGTTGTATCTGAATGTAACTTGGTAGGAAACCCTAAAAAATGGTGGGTGGACACTAGGGCTATTCGCCACATTTGTTCCAATAAATGGATGTTTTCTACATACAAACCAGTAGAAAATGATGATCAACTCTTTATGGGAAACTCCTCAAGTTCAAAGGTTTGAGGACGTGGAAAGATTGTACTGAAAATGACATCTGGCAAAGAACTGACTTTGAACGAAGTGCTTCATGTGCCAGATATCCGCAAAAATCTAGTTTCTGGGTCACTACTTAGCAAGAATGGCTTCAAGTTGGTGTTTGTGTCTGATAAATTTGTACTTACTAAAAATGATATGATTGTGGGAAAGGGCTATATAACTGATGAGCTCTTTAAGATGAATGTTATGACCATTGTACCAAAGTCTATTTATAATAATAAAATTAATTCTTCTGCTTACTTGTTAGAATCTTCAAATATATGGCATGCTAGATTAGGACATGTTAATTATAATACTTTGCGTAGATTAATTAATTTAGAATTATTGCCTAAATTTGATATTAATCAAAAATATAAATGTGAAATTTGTGTGAAATCAAAAATGACAAGATTACCCTTTCATTGTATTGAAAGAAAAATTAAACCTCTAGATTTAATTCACACTGATATATGTGACTTAAAGTTTGTGCAAACTAGAGGTGGGAAAAAATATTTCATTACCTTTATTGATGATTGCACAAGATATTGTTATGTATATTTGCTAAGAAGCAAAGATGAGGCTATAGAAATGTTTCAACTTTATAAAAATGAAGTTGAAAATCAACTCAGCAAACATATTAAAGCAATAAGAAGCGATAAAGGTGGTGAATATGAATCACCATTTAAAGAGATATGCTCTACTCATGGTATTATTCACCAAACTACCGCTCCTTATTCACCTCAATCTAATGGTATTGCTGAACGCAAGAACCGAACGTTGAAAGAAATGTTGAATGCTATGTTAAACAGTTCTGAAGCATCTCAGAATTTGTGGGGGGAAGCTTTGCTTTCTGCCAATTATATTCTTAACAAAGTGCCTCATAATAAAACCCAAAAAATATCTTATGAATTATGGAAAGGTCATAGACCTTGCTATAAATACTTAAGAGTGTGGGGGTGTCTAGCAAAAGTGATGGTTCTTAAACCTAAAAAGGTTAAGATAGGACCAAAAATAATTGACTGTGTATTCATTGGTTATGCAAATAACAGCAGCGTTTATCGTTTTCTTGTTCATAAATCTGAAATTTCTGATATTCATGTTAATAATTTTATTGAATCAAGAGATGCATCATTCTTTGAAAATATGTTTCCATATAATTTAAATAATGATTCAAATTCAAACAAAAGACATTTGGATGTTACTAGTAATAATCCTGAAAATATAGACAAAGAGTCTGTATTGGATGAACCTATATATAGCAAAAGAGCAAGGACTTCAAAGTCTTTTGGTCCGGATTTTCTAACATTTTTTGTTAGAAAACGATCCTCAAACGTACAAGGAAGCAATATCCTCTTCAGATGCTTCTCATAGGAAAGAAGCAATTAATAGTGAAATTGAGTCCATTATGCAAAATCATACATGGGAATTGGTAGACCTTCCACCTGGTTCCAAACCGTTAGGGTATAAATGGATCTTCAAAAAGAAGATGAAAGCTGATGGTTCAATTGATAAATATAAAACAAGGCTTGTTGTTAAAGGCTATAGGCAAAAGGAAGGATTGGATTATTTTGACACTTATTCACCTGTTACAAGAATTACATCTATTCGAATGTTAATAGCAATATCATCTTTAAATAGACTTGACATACATTATATGGATGTAAAGACTGCATTCTTAAATGGTGAATTAGATGAAGAAATATATATGGAACAACCTGAAGGTTTCATAGCTCCTGGACAAGAGAGAAAAGTATGCAAACTTGTTAAATCCTTATATGGATTAAAACAAGCACCAAAATAATGGCATGAGAAATTTGATAATGTTATGTTATCAAATGGTTTTAAAATCAATGAGTGTGACAAATGTGTTTATGTCAAAAGCACTCAAAAGGAATATGTCATTGTTTGTCTTTGTGTGGATGATATGTTAATTATGGGTAGCAACAATGAAGTTATCAACTCTACCAAACGTATGTTGTCAAATAGGTTTGACATGAAAGACTTAGGGGTTGCTGATATAATATTAGGAATCAAGATTTCTAGAACATCTGATGGAATTATATTATCTCAAACTCATTATATTGAAAAAACTACTTGAAAATTTTAACAAGTATAGTATAATTCTAAATAAAACCCTAGTTGATATAAATCTTCATCTAGCCAAAAATGAATGTGATAGCATATCTCAATTAGAATTTTCTCGTATAATAGGCAGTTTAATGTATGTCATGAACTGTACTACATCAGATATAGCTTATTCAGTAAGTAAGCTAAGTCGGTATACGAGTAATCCAGGTAAAGATCACTAGAAAGTAATTTTGAGAATTATGGGATATTTAAAATATACTCAAAAAAATGGATTGCACTATACAAGATATCCAGCAGTATTGGAAGGATATAGTGATGCTAATTGGATATCTGATAATAAAGGCTCGAAATCCATAAGTGGATATGTCTTTACCCTTGGAGGTGCAGCGGTATCTTGAAAATTCTCAAAACAATCGTGTATTGCAAGGTCTACAATGGAATTAGAATTCATTGCGTTAGACAAAGCTGGAGAAGAAGTAGAGTGGCTTCATAATTTCTTAGAGGATATTCCAAATTGGTCAAGACCTGTGTCAGCTATATGTATACACTGTGATAGTCAATCAACAATTGAAAGAGCAAGGAGTCATCTATATAGCGGTAAGTCATGCCATATACAATGAAAACATAATACCGTTAGACAATTGCTCTCAAATGGAATTATCTCAATTGACTATGTAAAGTCAAAAGATAATACTGCGGATCCGCTTACGAAAGGTTTAACAAGAGAGAAAGTGGAAAGATCATCGAAGGGAATGGGTTTAAAGCCTACTGTTTAAATAAGAGTCGTCATAGTGGCAACCCAACCTAGCTGACTGTAGATCCCAAGATCTAGGTTCAATGGGGCAAACCAAACTATGTAGTACTCAGTAAAGCACTGAGTAGATATTTACTCCTAACCATTCCTATTATGAGACAGTGCACATCTGCCATGAGAATCAGGATAAATTACGCTTTTAATGATTTTTATATCTTGAAATATGTTCAAGTGGGGTAATACAGGATATTCTTGATAGAAGTCACCTACGTGAGTAAGAAGGAGGCCACTTCTATGAGAATTTGAAGGCTAAATTCTCTAATATACTCACGAAACCAAGAGGTGTTTCAAGGCCAAAATGAACACAAACGTGAGAACCAACTATGTCTAAAAAGATATTTTGTGAATTTTATTGTCTAGGTTTACACGAAAAACAGACAGTTTAAAGACATAAAGTCTACTGATTAGTTGAGTAAATCCGATAGACTTTACTAGGGCAAGTTCAAAGCCACTAAGCCACTTAACCCGATGAAGTATTTTTTCTTATGTACTCGAACTAGTGTCTGCATATTCAAAATATTTTTTTTCTTTCTCCATGTTGTAAAGCCAATTTTACATTCATGTGGGGGATTATTGAAAATGGGTTTGACAATATAAATATTTAAGCATTTTGAGGGTTAATTTAATATGGGACCCACACGCCAGATATGTCGGGTCTTTGCACCAATGTGTTCTCCTTCGTGAGGAGTATAACTTGGTATATTTATGTGTTCAAATCCATTAAGAATTGAATGAGAAAATTGACTCTAAAGTCACCTACTTGAAATGTTGTAAATTGCAAAAGTCCCACATAGGGCATTAGAGGGAAAAATGAAGAACATATATATGGGATGTTTGCTCAATGGGAAGGGCCCCAAGGGGCACCCCACTTTTGTGGAAGGGAGAGGACCTAGCCAAGGCCTGGTTCAATCCCACACGCGCGCGCCATCGCCGCTATCCGGTCGGGCGGGTTCGGGTTCGGGTGGGTGGGTCGGGTCATGATATATATTTTTTAGACAAAATTTGTTTACTAATTATCATCACGATACAACGTAGTTTTGACGACAGTTGTACGCCAACGGTATTATCTCAACTGAACCGCAGAAATTTATTCTATAAATATACTATCTGGGCGTGCATTATGGGATATATATATTATTTTCCCGTTCCCGTGTTCTACCCCTTCCCATTTTCTGCACTTCCCGTTTTCTGTTCTCTGCAAGTTTGACAGACAAACATTGTGCAGTAAGATTTTTTTTAATCCTTTTCTAGTTTACTTCATGCATGCATCATTAGTATTCTTTTCAGTTCAGTACATACCATAAATTTTGGTTCGAAATGTTCTTAATTTTGAAGTGCTTCTAATTAAGAACTGAAAATCCATTTTATCTTGGGAAGCAATTATTCAATTAATCCTTAGCACCAGTGAGGGAATAAATTTGCTTTAAGGAGACTTTGTGAATTCAAAGTACTCAGATTTATTTGTTTATATTTTTCTGTGTTATATATATATATATATATAATTCTGTTCTGTTTTATTATATTTATATATATTAAATAATACTATATATTACGGATTACAAGTTTGACATTTTTCAATAAAATTTGTTTTAGGGGATTTGGCACTCCTTCATTACACCTTTTCTCTAACTTGATCAAATATACCAATTATTTGATATTAACAGTTTTGTTAGTAATTATTAAAATATGTTAATTAATTGTTGATAATATTAAGATCAATGCTAACTGAAATCATTAATAAAACAATAAATCACCTGTGGGGTACCCAAATTAAAGAACCACGTAAATTTCTGTATTAATTCTCTTATCGTGTGCGTGTATGATCCTAATTCTAACCAATCTTATATTTCAAGATAGAGATAGTATTAGTAAATTTTTTATAAACAATTATAAAAAAAGTTTACTTATACATAAAATCTCCTATTTAACTAGATGCAAGTCTCATTTATAGACCATTGTGAATCCGCTTTGTTTACTAACAAGACGGGTTCCTTTTATACGTACAAATTCAAATTGTATGAAGAGTACGTTTTGACCTGTGGTCCCTACTCCGGGAGGAGGGGCGACTCCTCCGTTGTGGGTAAATGAGTCAATTTAATGCATCTTTTTTCTTTTTTTAAAATCGAGCAAAATAAGGTTATATTAAAATAAAAGTGATATTAGATGTATCAAATGATGTGTTATTATAACATTTGTTAGATAAATTTTATTTAATTAACTATATTATAAGTTATTATATTAAATACCATGTCATTTGAAATAAAAAAAATTTAAAACCCTTAATATTACTATAATAAGCTTAACTATTGTTCGGGAGCGTTTTACCGACCTCCATCTGGGCCGAAGGCTTTCTGGCAGAAGGGTTTGATAGACCGATAGGATGAAGCCCATGAAGGTGTTATAGGTGTTCGGGTCGGCATATGAGTCCTTCGGGGTCAGGGCCGAACCCATTCTTGTGATGGTGAGGGGTCGGGCCTTCGAGTCCTTTGGGCCGAAGCCCAGACCAGATAATAGGACCGTTTGGGCCTGCACAGTGGGCTCTCCTGCGTACAGATTCCGGGTGCCTATTCATACACGGTGACTCCAAAGGTAGTGGTGGGATTGGATTCTACTTGCACCTTTTAAGGAGATTGTGTTGGACCCAAGTTATGGTAACTACCATACACTAGGAGTCCTAATCCGACTGGGAGGAGGATTCTAAGGTGGTGAGCTCTATAAATACAAAGCCTAGGTTAACATTATGAGGTAAGACCTACTTTTGAGCACTAAACACTTTGCCTCCATTGTTTACCCTTGTAACGGCCTGTACTCATTCTCACACCGGAGCTATCCCCCGGCGGCACAAGCCGTCAAGTTTCTGTGTGATCTGTTACTGTGCAGGTTCTAGCGCGTGGATTCTGTGATTGGACGCGCCGGCGAAACTTGGCGTTAACATTGGCGCTAGAAGGAGGGGTTTAGTGCTTAAACAATCACAATCAGATTCTTTTCCGGCGAGAAACGATGGCGAGTATGGAATATGCAGTTTTCGACCGGGAAAAGGCCAAGTCACACCAGACCACTCAGGTGAGAGGGTCGGTGAAGGACAGACTGGGTTCCAGAATCCAGGACGATCAGAGGGAGTCGGCGGGCTCCCCCCGGAGGCGGCTCTTTCAGGAAAGCCAACATACCCCCAACCAGGCTAGTCGGATGGGCGAAGCTAACCCACAGGCGTTGGAGGTGCATGAAAAGAGTCGTACATTAGGTAGTCGAGATCAAAGAGAATTCATCCTGCAGAAAAAGATGCAACAAAACAAAGATGCCATGACGGCCCTACGTCTCCAACAGGAGGAACTCGAACTACAGATGGCTAACATGGCCGGGGAACAGGAGGCATCCTCCAAGAGGCGTAGGCACCACAGCCGGTCTCGATCTCCCCGAAGACGAGAGGCTGGTAGGGAGAGGAGCAGATACCGGAGCCGTTCAAGGGACGGCCGGAGCCGGAGGAGGAGTCGTTCAGCGGGACGCCGATCAGAACACCAAGGCCACTCGGGAAAGAAGGGAGACGAGACACCCGAACGTGAGAGGGACAGACCCCGATCGTCCCCTCATGAAGGAGAGTCCGACCCCCTCGCCCGAAGGGTGGCTGAGCTGGAAAAACTTCTATTGGCAAAAAGCTCGACGGGAGAACCTACGACCTGTATAGGGTCCCCCTTTTCGGCGGAGATTAATCGGGAGATCGCCGACCCCAAAAAGAAGATGCCCCCAATGGAGACTTACGACGGGCTGGGAGATCCTTATGACCACTCCGATGGGTATGATAGGTTAATGACATACTACGGCCATTCTGACGCGGCTAAGTGTCACATGTTCGCCACCACCCTGAAAAAGAGTGCCCGAGAATGGATGGGAACCTTGGCATCAGGGTCAATAAGCTCGTGGAGGAACCTTCGAGAAAAGTTTCACGCTCGGTTCGGAAGTAACAAGAGACGGGGAAAGATCACAGCATCCCTCATGCAGGTCAGGCAGAGACCCGATGAGAGTCTGGGGCAATATGTTAAAAGGTTCCGAGAAGCTGTGGGTTCGGTGGCAGAGTTGAACTCCCCACAGGCCTTAGGATTCTTCACCACCGGGTTAGACATCGGGAAATCCAAAAAACTGATGAAGGATCTGGTGATCAACCCTCCGACAGACTTAACGGAGGCATTCCACAGGGCCGAGGGTCATATCGCAGTTGAGGAAGCGATGGGGAACTTCAAACCCCAATCCCAATCACACGACAAATCCAAAGATCGGGACAAACAGAATTATCAGAAGCCCGACACCCAAGGCAGGTCGGACAACTATAGTAAGAGGAATTATAGTGGAGGAGGGTCGGGCAGTGGAAGGCCGCCCTTCCCAAACAAAAATGTCAACAAAGTGTACACTGCACTCACCACAGATCGGGCCAAGATACTGGAGGAGATACGGAACAAGCCCTTTTTCGAACCATGCCAAACAGTCACCAGACCGGGGAAAAGAGGTCTGGACAAGTACTGTGCGTACCACCAGAGTCGAGGGCACACAACGGACGAATGCGTCAATTTGAAAGATCTGATAGAAAAGAACGTGCAGAATGGACATCTGGTGCGATATGTAGTCGGCAGAGAAGGATCGGAGGCTCCCCAAGAGAACGTCAGAGAACCCCCCCGGGAAGCACAGCCGCAACCGAACGCCCAGCCCCGAGGAGTTATCGATGTGATATCGGGCGGGTCGGTAGGGCGTGTAACCGGTCGAAAAAGGAATGGACATCTCGAAGCAGTACTATCATTAGCCGGCTCCTCGCCCCGGAAGGACAGGCCGTACTCAAGCACGACTATCTCCTTTTCGGACGAGGATTACCCGACCGATCACATTGAACCGCATGACGGGGCTCTGGTCATAACAGGTCAGGTCGGGCCGGTTGACATGAAGCGAACGATGATTGATAACGGATCCTCAGTCGACATACTCTATACACATGCCTACCAGAGGATGGATTTGGGAGGAAAGAAGATGGAATTGGGGGGCGAAGGCCCCCTATACGGCTTCAGTGGAGACCCGGTTCATGTGTCGGGCACGATAGAACTGCCAGTCCGGTTTGGTACGGCCCCACAGCAGACCGAAATCATGGTAAAATTCTTTGTGGTACAAGTGGATTCGGCTTACAACGCCATCCTGGGGAGGCCTACTCTAGCAGCATTACAGGCAGTAACATCGATACCCCACTTCAAACTAAAGTTTCCGACACCGAACGGGATAGGGGAGGCAAAAGGAGATCTTGATATCGCCCGAAGGTGTTATCGGAACACTTTAATATCTTTAGGAATCGGGGTCAGTAAACATAAACAGGCGATGACCATTGAGTTAAAGCCATTCACAGAGGGAAGTACAGAACCCATGGCTCTACCAGCCGAAGAGACGGAGGATGTAGAGTTAATACCGGGGAATCCAGACAAACTGATCAAGATTGGGGTCGGGTTAACCGAACAGCTGCGAACAGGTCTGGTGGAATTACTCAGGGTATACGCCGACATCTTTGCTTGGGAACCCAGTGACATGCCCGGGGTAAGCAGATCAGTAGCACTGCATAGGCTTCATACCGATCCTAAAAAGAAGCCGGTGATACAGAAAAGAAGGATCTTTGCCCCAAAAAGACAGAGCATCATAGACGATGAGGTTGCCAAATTACTAGAGGCAGGGTTCATCTTCGAGATCTACTATCCCGAATGGCTGGCGAATGTGGTATTGGTTCAGAAGCAAAATGGGAAATGGAGGATGTGCATCGACTACACTGACCTGAACAAGGCATGCCCTAAAGACTTCTATCCCTTACCCAACATAGACCAGCTGATTGATGCCACTTCAGGGTATGAGATGCTAAGTTTCATGGACGCTTTCTCGGGATATCACCAAATCTCGATGCATAAGGAGGATATCCCGAAGACTAGCTTCATCACTCATCGGGCAATATACGCGTATCGGAAAATGACCTTCGGACTACTGAACGCAGGGGCAACCTACCAACGTATGATGAACTTCGTATTCAGAAAACAGCTGGGAAGAAGTATGGAAGTGTACGTAGATGACATGATCGTCAAGAGCATGGCAGCCCGAGATCATCTGGAGGATTTGGCAGATTGCTTCGAGACGGTACGGCAACACAATCTGAGGCTGGACCCGACCAAGTGTACCTTCGGATTGGGTTCAGGAAAATTCCTAGGATATCTGGTCAGTAAAAGAGGAATCGAGGCCAATCCCGAGAAAATTTCGGCTATCTTGGACATGAAATCTCCGAGGACGTACAAGGATGTCCAGAGGCTGACGGGCCGAATTGCAGCCCTTCGGAGATTCATGTCAAAGTCAGCAGAAAGGTGTCTACCTTTTTCGACACTCTAAAGGGTCCGAAGAATGACAAAACCTTCCAGTGGACTTCAGAATGCGAAGACGCGTTCCAAGAGATCAAAAGGTATTTGGGTTCGGCACCGTTGCTGATGAAACCGGTTGCCTCTGAACCTTTATACTTATACCTAGCTGCCAGCCCGATGGCTGTAGGGGCGGCACTGGTGAGGGATAAGGGAGGCAAACAGTTTCCGGTGTACTACGTTAGTCATGTTCTCAGAGACGCAGAGATGAGATACCCGAACCTGGAAAAGTTCGCCTACGCCCTCATAATTGCTAGCAGGAAACTTAGGCACTATTTCCAGGGTCGAGTGGTGGTGGTCTACACGAATCAGCCTTTGAAAAAAATTCTGCATAAACCCGAGGTGTCGGGTCGGTTGGCCGCATGGGCGATGGAATTGACACAATTTGCTATAGAGTACCATCCCCGAACGGCAATCAAAGGACAAGCGTTGGTAGATTTTGTAGTAGAGTGCTCTTTCACAGAGCCGGAGACGAACTTAGTGGCCGAAGTACAACCGGGGCAGACCTCGTGGACATTATACGTGGATGGATCATCAACTTCAGACGTCAGTGGATCAGGGGTCATTTTGACAAGTCCAGAAGGGTTCAAGGTCCAACAAGCCATTCGATTCGGCTTCAAGGCCACGAACAACGAAGCAGAGTACGAGGCCATCTTAGCAGGGATACGATTGGCTCGAAGCCTCGAGGTGCAAAGATTAATCATTTACAGTGACTCACAGCTGGTGGTCAAGCAGTTATCGGGCGAATATGAAGCTCGGGGGGCGAGGATGACCAAATATCTGGCCGAATTAAGAGATAAGCTCACATACTTCGCATCGTACAGCTGCTTAGGGGTGGATCGATCAGAAAACACCATAGCAGAAGCCCTGGCACGATTGGCAACTACTGAAGCAAGCTCCTTCGAAGGATCAGTATACTTAGAGGTTCTGGAAAAACCCAGTGTCCCAAAGACAGACATCCTAACTTTGGACCGACTCGATTGCTGGCTCACTCCTTATATTTCATATTTGGCCGACGGGACCCTACCCTCGGACCGAATTCTAGCCAGACAAGTCAAGCATCGAAGCTCGAACTTCGTCCTCATTGATGGAGATCTCTACCGAAGAGCCTTTAGCTCTCCACTGCTCAAATGCTTGACTCCTTCAGAAGCAGACTATACACTTCGAGAGGTTCACGAAGGGATCTGTGGGGATCACATGGGAGAAAAGTCACTGGCACATAAAATTCTGAGGCAGGGGTATTACTGGCCGACTATCTACACAGAGGCTAAGGAATTCGTCAGAAGGTGCCCCAAATGTCAGCTGAACAGCAACATTCCACATCAACCTCCAGAAGAGTTATACTCGGTTCTATCCCCAATTCCCTTTGCTGTGTGGGGGATTGACATCCTAGGTCCTCTACCAAAAGCTAAGGGACAGGTCAGTTTTGTGATCGTGGCCATCGATTACATGACCAAGTGGGTCGAAGCCAAGCCATTGCAAAGGATAACCGAGCAGGAGTGTTTAAAGTTTGCCAAGGAAGGAATAGTCTACCGGTTCGGCATCCCGATGGCAATAGTCTCAGACAATGGCAGACAGTTCGTCGGGTCAAAATTCGAGGGCTTTCTGAAAGATCTAGGGATCCAACACCGAAAGACTTCGGTTGCCCATCCTCAATCAAACGGTCAAGTGGAAGTAACCAATCGAACCCTACTCAACGGGATAAAACGTAGGCTGGATGAATTAAAGGGTCGGTGGCCCGAAGAGCTATTATCTGTTTTATGGTCGTACCGAACTACCTCACGAACTACAACGGGGGATTCTCCATTCAGATTGGCATATGGGACCGATGCTCTAATTCCTGTCGAGATCGGATCACCCACCCTTCGGGTCAGCCAATATAAAGAATTATACAATGATGATGGCTTGAGAACAAATCTGGATCTGCTAGACGAAGTTCGGGATTCGGCTGTGATGAGGTTGGCAATCTATCAGCAGCGGACAGCCAGACACTATAATCAGAAGGTGAAGTCTAGGAGGTTTGCAGTAGGAGATCTAGTCCTCCGGGAGTCGGAGGCTTCAACCCCCCAGAACACTGGCAAGTTAATGCCTAACTGGGAGGGTCCTTATGAAGTGATAGGAGTGCCGAAGCCCGGAACATACCGGCTTCGAGCAATGAACGGTTCGGAGGTAACGAATACATGGCATGCTGGAAGACTTAGAAAATTTTACCAGTAATAGTTGTGTTATTCTTACTTTTGTCTATGCAACCGATTCAATTTAAATGGTATAAATGAAAGTTCTTATTCTTGGCAATGTTTAACTTCATCTATATTCATATGTTTCATTACTACTCGAACAGACATGCTTCGGGCAATATCTGATCAAGAGGTTCGGGAAGACACCACTTATTGATATAAATCCCGAACATAACTGACCGAGAGTTCAATACATTCTCAAAGAACAGATCTCGGCTACTATCCGATCAAGAGGTTCAAAAAGATGCCACTGATCGCGATAAGTCCCGAGTATAACTGTCGGACCCTTCAATATCAGATAAACTCTAAGGGCAATCCGATTAGAAGGTTCGGATGAACATAACTGATCGAGATTAGTTCTAAGTAAAACTGATAACAAACATTCATGGGCCAAAAGAGTATATTTCATTTATACTTATAAAAAATTTTACAACCCGATCGCTTACGAGTCGGGCAACAGTACAAAAAAAAAAAATTATATGGTGTATATATCTATTCTGAAGGAGGATCGTCTTCGGCTTCGGACTCATCATCAGAAGAATCAAGGATGGAGGCGTCGAGCCCGGCAGCAGTCAGTTTTGTCTTAGCCTTCTCCCGATAAGTTTCATATCCTTCCCCAAATTGGGCTAGGACCTTATCGTTCAGAGCGTCAGATTCTTCATATTCGGCAACTGCTTGCTGTCGGGCCTCGGCGACTTTCTCAGAAAATGTATCGACAGTAGCATTCAAGGTGTTGTTCTCCTTAATCAGGAACATCATCTTGCTGTTCATCTCAGAATATTTGTCGGTAATCTGGTCGATAGCATTCTCCCGATCCTTGATCTTCTGAAGCATCTGATCCTTTTCGGCCAGAAGCGAGCCCTTCTCCTGCTCCAACTCCTTGACCCTCTCCTCGGCCAGGACCGCCCGAATTTGTGTTTCCACGAGGGCCTCCTGCTCCTTCTTCAGCTCGGACTGCAGCCCCGAAACGTCAGCCTCAAGCAGCTCAATCTCCGTCCCCAGATGAATCTCTTGCTTTGTAGATCTGCCAAGGGAGGGAATGGCTCTGGCTAAGATGGCGTTGGCCTACAACAAGAATGTACATCAATACAAGAGATAAGCGTTATAATTACTAGCAGTGATTATAACACCAAAGAAATGAAATACCTGAGTCTGAGCTCGAATGAAGGCCACTAAGAATTGCTCCGAGGAATACCCTTTAAACCGCTCGTCGTCACCGGGAAGCTTGAAGTGCTCGAAGAGGGAGAAAGGGAATACTTCCGACGGGCTCTTAGACCAGCAGGTTGTCGGCGATCCTTCGGAGGAGCTGGGCCTGGAGGAAGGAGTGGCAGCATGTGCCGGGCCTGACGCCACCATCTGATCGGCCGGACGATCGAGATCTTCCGACACTCGAGGCCTCTTTGGACGAGGTTCGGCAGGAACATCCTCAGCTTCCCCCGAATCCTCGATGACCTCGATGGCCTCGGCGCAGGAGGTGGAGAAACTTTTGCAGGCGCTTTGATGGCCGGTTTGGAGGGCTTCTTGGATTTCTTCATTAAAGCCGCCTTCTCCGCGCGGCTCATCTTCAGCGCCCCTTTATTTGCCTTCGGGGGTTCGGGCCCCGACGTGGACCCCAGTGACAGCTCGTTGATCGGGACTGTATCCTCCTCAACAGTCTCGTCGGTCACGGGGGGTCAGATGAACCCCGAAGTGATGGTAGCTGGGGCAAAGGAATCGGCGACGCCCTCGGGCTTGAAAATGGTCACTAGACGAAGAAAAAAAAAGAAGAGCAAAGGGGTTAGGGCATGTGGTACTTAGCGAAAAAGAAGATAAAATATAAAAGAAAAGAAGATACTCACAGCCGTGTTTGTACAACCAGGTGTCGTCCATCAGAATCCCCACGTTCCACTCGGTTTTCTTCCATCGAGCGTAGAACGTCTTGAAGGCCTCGGCCCGACCCGATGGGAACTTGGAGATCTTGGCCGCCTGGTCGGCAGGATGGGCCCAGGAGGGAAGGAGTTGGAGGTCAGATCCCTTGGCATAGAACCACTGTTCATGCCATCCCTTGTTGCTTGAAGGGGTCTTGATGGGGACCGTTCGGTTGGGGCGTTTGGTGAGCTGGCAAAGCCCGGGCTCTTTCGACCCTCAAAGGGTGAACAGAGCGAAAAAGAGGTCAAGCCCGGGAGTGAGACCCACCTCGTGACAGACGGCGATAAAAGAAATTAGCTGGATATACGAGTTCGGCACGAGTTGTGCGAACCCGATCCCCACAAAGTTTAGGAAGGAGGAGATGAAGTCATGCAGTGGGAACCGAACCCCGTACCTCAAGACGTATAGGGGAACGGCCACCCATTCACCCTCGGGCCTCCAGAACATCTTCTCTCCCGGCCGAGGGATCCTGAGTTGATACTCTTCAGGAATCTTGAAAAGAGTTCGGATGTCAGAAATTTGGGATGTTGTGAGGGTGGAGCGAGTATGGAGGTGAGAGAACTCTTCAGGAGAGCGGTAGGCATCTCGAATCTTGAATTCAGCATCCCCTGAACTAGGAAGGTTCAAAGGAGCGGTGTCAGAGGAGGCCTCCGGCAGTATGACCTCCAGGAGGTCGCCGGCGGTGACGCTGGTAGGCTCAGAAATGGGGATGATGCTGGAATCGGCCATTTTTTGTGCGAAGTGAGGGAAACAAGAAGTTTAGAGGAAGGAATGAGCAAAAATAGCACTCAAACGCTGAAAGAGATGAGGAAAATAGTGAATACGAGGAAACGGAATTTCGCCGAAAATCGCCTTGCCGGAAAATTTGAAATTATAGGATTTGGGGAAGAAGAATCAGTAAAGGTGATAATGAAGGGGACGTGGGGTTTTTATAAGTTGTACGGCACGGAGCCCTAGGGCGGCTAATAAATGTTGAGGTTGGTCCAGGCGTTAAAAGGCGTGCAACGTTTAAAATATCTATAACAGACCGTTGGACTTCCCAGATGTCTCATCATTAGTTGTCGTGACCTTTCAAGTCTCTAGTCATAAATATGTTATAATCAGAGACTGGGGGGCAATGTTCGGGAGCGTTTTACCGACCTCCATCTGGGCCGAAGGCTTTCTGGCAGAAGGGTTTGATAGACCGATAGGATGAAGCCCATGAAGGTGTTATAGGTGTTCGGGTCGGCATATGAGTCCTTCGGGGTCAGGGCCGAACCCATTCTTGTGATGGTGAGGGGTCGGGCCTTCGAGTCCTTTGGGCCGAAGCCCAGACCAGATAATAGGACCGTTTGGGCCTGCACAGTGGGCTCTCCTGCGTACAGAGTCCGGGTGCCTATTCATACACGGTGACTCCAAAGGTAGTGGTGGGATTGGATTCTACTTGCACCTTTTAAGGAGATTGTGTTGGACCCAAGTTATGGTAACTACCATACACTAGGAGTCCTAATCCGACTGGGAGGAGGATTCTAAGGTGGTGAGCTTTATAAATACAAGGCCTAGGTTAACATTATGAGGTAAGACCTACTTTTGAGCACTAAACACTTTGCCTCCATTGTTTACCCTTGTAACGGCCTGTACTCATTCTCACACCGGAGCTATCCCCCGGCGGCACAAGCCGTCAAGTTTCTGTGTGATCTGTTACTGTGCAGGTTCTAGCGCGTGGATTCTGTGATTGGACGCACCGGCGAAACTTGGCGTTAACAACTATTTTTATTACTCCATAAATAGTAATTGAATGAAAGAAAATTCCGATTAAATCGAAAATGTTAAAAAGCATGGATTGTAGGTAGGTGATGATTCCTGGCTCGACCGCTTGGTTTAGTGCATGTCAGTGGTACAAATCATTAGGGTGACTGACTGGTGGTGTATTAAATGCTATACAGAGAAAACTAATGCCAAATCCACATAATTTTTAGGATGAATTATATATTATATTATATTTTTAAAAATAATTATAATAATAGTACCCTCATAAAATTTTTACACAACTAATTTACTCCCATATTTATTTACAATACTAATGCAATTAGGATTCTTTAATTTAGGGAATTAGTATTCAATTAGAATTCCTTAATTTAGGGATTAGTTATACACATGACTTCTTCTCTCTCTCCTCATTTATAACAACAGAAGTTAGTCATCACTCTTCTTTTTCTTCATTCATATATATATACTTGATTTCACATGATGGAGCATCCGCCCTCATCATCATTGTCACCATAACCGTGATGGCTGAATGAAGTGATTGGATCCGACGGTGGAGGTGGTGGATACGCATATGGTCTCAAATACGTAGTCATAAACTTGAGGAGCATAATAGGAGGTGCTGGTACTGGGATACGCCTTATTGTAACTCAGCCCGTATACCGGAGTTGGAGGTGGATACGGGTGTGACGGTGGATACTGAATGATGGTAACAAAATCTTCATATCAAGGTAACCAAACTGTCATATCAAAGTAACCAATCAATCTCTACACTTTAATTTTTTTTAATATACTTTACTCCTACTCCTAATACATGTGCGGTTCACTTTAGATATCATTATGAAATCGCCCAACTCATTTTCAAGTTACATTTGAATTCAATAGACGTGGATCGTGCATCAAATTTCTTTTAATCATGCATTTTTTGCTCAAAAGGTATATATGATTCTTGAGAAGTGAAACTAATGAAACATGATATAACTACACAATATTTTAGTACTAGTAGTTGGTATCCAATTAATCTTCCTAAAGTATTTGCACGGTTGTATCCTATTATTAAAAAATAAATAAATAAATTATGGAAACTACACTTGTATATATAATTTAATACTAATTTAATTTTATGTTACAAATTGATCGATACTAATTTAATCTCATTTTTAATTTACTAATTTAACCTCTACACTTTAAATTTTTTCTTAGTACAGTTGGTTACCAAACCTTCAGATCAAGGTAAGCAAACTTTCGTACCAAGGTAACAAAACCTTCATACCAAAGTAACTAATTCACATCCACACCTGCAGTTTTTTCATAGTGCAATTGGTAGCCAAACCTTCAGACCAAGGTAACCAATTCAATTTTATTAAGTTATCAATTTCGTTTGAATGTGATGCAGTTGGTAGCCAACCATTCATACAAAGGTAACCATTTTATTATTTATGAGTAACAAAATAGTTATAAAAAAAATCAGAATATTAATAGTTACATTTATTTATTTTTAAACTTTTTATAGGACGAATTTTCTTCTTATTCTCATTGGCGTTTTGGACAATAGAGATTCGCGGCGGTGTAGCGGCGAACTATTATTTTAAAGTGTATGTGAGGGAGATGAAGATTTGAATTTGAATATTTAAATTTGAATTATTATTTTGAATTTGAATTTGTTTTTGTTGTTAGATTCAAATATTTGAATTTGAATTATTAATTATGGCAGTTATTAGTCCTTGATTTTAGGTTTTCTTATTAATGTGAATTGTACTATTTTTGTAATATGTACAATCTTTTTGTTATTATTTGGTTGATGCACTTTTCTTGTAATTACTTTCTATTTATTGTATATTTATGTAAATAACCCTAATTTTTAAAGTCCATTATAACATTATTTCAAGTCCATTTTAATTCAATATTTGTTTAATTGTAGTCTTCGGTCCTATAAAATATATTAAAATAAAATATATCACATTAACAATTTGTAAAATATTTATAAAATAATTTGTCTATACCATTATTCAAAATTTTGTTAACCCATTAGCCAGAATTTAACATGGTTGATAACTTTTATGTCTAATTAACATTTTTTTTCTTGTCAAGTGATTTATGATTTGTATGTTGACTTATTTTATGTTAGATATGGATTGTGATTAATGTGAAGATATAATAAAATAATACTTTATCTGTTTTAAAATTAGAGATATAATTTAATTTTTGATGTGAAACGACAACATATTAAATATTAAATTAATGTGAATTTATTTAATACAATTATTATTAATACAATTATTATAATTGTATAGCATATAACAAATTATTAATCACAATTTATTTTATTCTAAACTTTTGTAAGTCATATAAATTTTAAAATTTAATATTTCGTCATTTGACTTCAGAAATTAAATTACATCTCTGATTTTAAAAACAGATATAATATTATGTAGATTTTTTAAAAAAATATCTTTTATAACACTAGATGCATCGAAAATCTAGTATTAACATTAATCTGTTTTATTATAAACACTCAAGATAATCTGTAGTTAGGGTCTTTTCAATTGTCATTTTTTTTGTAACACTCCAGTTTTATATTGTAAGATACTAAAATTTTTTGTCAGTATATAAAGAATTAAATTATTAACAATAATATTTTTAATTATGATCTTTTGAGTGAGTCATCCAAAATTTATTTTGAACTTGAGAGTTGACCTATATTATTTTATATTGTATCAAAGTCGACTTTCAAAATTTTGAGTCGAGTCATCTGATTTGGTTGTCGGAAGTAGGGATACGAAAGCTGGTGGTATTATTTAACATTGGAGAGAGGTTCGGAGGTGGAAACATGAAGTCAACCGGCATTATCCCATAATGACTATAGAGGCAATGATCTATAGACCGTGTGTGTGATCGATTCTGACGAGGATGCCAAAATTTTAAGCGAGTGAGTTTGTAATACCATAGTCCACATCGAAAGATATGAATTTTTTTTGGGTCTGTATATAAGAAATTAAGTTACTAACGATAATACCTTCAGTCATTATTTTTTTGGTGAGCCTAGTATTTGACCCAATATTTGTTTTGAATTCAGAATTTGACTTGAGTTGTTTCATTTTCTCCGTTTCTAAACTAAACGACTACTTCTTTCTTTTCTTTTTATTTGTCATTACATAGAGAATTTTTTGTTCATTTTTATTTGTCATTTGTAAATTTCAAGAAAGTATTAAATGCTTAATTTATCATATCATCCTTTATGCTTAAAGGCTAATTTATTTCTCTCTCATCTCTCTACTAAATTTTATGGCCCAAATATAAAAATAAAGGTTCTCATAACCGGACCGTTCATCTAATCGAAAATAGTATCGGATATATGGGTCACTGGTCCAACCAGAACTGTTATTGACCCAGTGACGTCATTAATATATAAAAATATATATTAGCAGTAATTAATAAAGTTTTTAAAAATTAACATAATAAAGATGAATTAAAATATTAATAAAAGTGGTTAATTTTAATATTAATTTTTTTTGATAAAAAAAATTTAAAAATCGGGTCAACTGGGTTTACTAGTTGGATCGGTGGTCAACGGGCCAATCCGAGTTTTGACCAAAATCAGATTATTGATCCAAATTAAATCGAAAGGCGTACCAATTCCGATTTTTGCTAGTCCCATTATCAGCCTAATCTGGATTTTAAAACACTGATAAAAATTTCATACTCAGTCAAATAAAATATTAATTATATTCTTAATTTATGTGGAATTAAAAAGATAGGAAGGGAGTACACAATAAGATAAACAAATCTATGGATACTTAAAATCTTTTTTGATAAGTGGAATTAAATATGTAATTTGAGAAAATAAAAGATTTTTAAGGGATCAGAGGCGTTTGTCCCTAACATAAATGCCACTGGCTTGCATATGGATGACCATGTAAGATCAGCAACCAGATACCCTTTTTTGAACTTCATACAATGGCAATCACGTAAATACACACAAAAACCATGGGCAAAAAAACTTAACGCCAGGACTCCGAATTCACGAATTCTACATTTGGGGCGCCCTTCCCTCGCGGCACTCTCCATCTATATATAACCAACGGAAATATGTAAGCCTCCTCACAATTCTCTCTCTACGAATTTGTAGGATTCCTTCCTTTTCTCTCCCTCTCAAATATCCACACTCCGTTCTAGAGAGAGAAATTATATCTGTTTAAATCTTTTTCGATTTATTAGGTTCTCCAGAATCTTTGAGGAAGAAGAAGAAGGAGAAATGGCGTCTCAGAAGAATGTCGGAATTCTTGCCATGGAAATCTACTTCCCTCCTACTTGTATCCAGCAGGTCAGTATATACTCAGCTTATTGTATTTGTCGTTTTGGCTTTTGATTCGAGAATTTATAGATCTTTATATGTTTTATGTGTCATGTTGAAGTATTTGTTTTGGTTCTGTGATTGATCACTGTTTCGGAAAAGCAATTCTTTTTTGTTTTGTTTACTGTGGAAAAGTGAATTTTGTAACGGAAAAGTGAAAATGGAAGTGATGTAGATGTGTGTTAGAAATTTGGAAGTATATAGTGCAGGAAAATATATTTTTTCAATGTTTTCTCTTGAAATTTCGGCCAAGCTTGTTTGTTTGATCATTTTCAAAATTTAGCTAATTTGATATCACACGCACAATCGTATCACACGCTGGGGCGGATCCAGAAATTTTGCCCAGCAGGGGCGGATTTTAATTAATTTTTTTTTTGTTGAAGTTAAATAATTTTTTTTGAACTAATCATAATATTAAGTAATTATAATAATGTTTATAAATTATAATAAATATTCATAATTCAAACTAAAAAAAGAATTTCAAATAAAAAATATTTAGTTAAAATTTAGAAACTTATTTCGGTTACTTGTCATAGTTCAATAATGATTCTCCAAATGCTTAAAGTCTCAAACCAAATTTTCTTTCTATATTCAAACAAAACCATAAAACCATGAATTAATTTCAAAGCATAAACTAGTTTTGGTATCTTTTTATAAGTTTCAATAAGTTTTACTTGTATTTAAAATTAGTTTATGGATTTTTTTTGCCCCTCTAAATTTATCTTTTCCATTAATCTGCCCTCTTAAATTTATTAATTTACATATTTGTCCTACCCCTATACCCATATAAAAAAATTCTAGCAGGGGCAGCTGCCTATGCTGTCCCCTTGCTAGATCCGCCACTGATCACACGCACAATAGTGTTCGACAATACCAAGCAGAAAAAGGTTTTGACGGTTTTGTGCTTGTATGGAAGTTCTGGTGGCTAATTCTTATAATTTGAGACGAGATTTAAGCTCTGTTTTGAACTTGGATAGGTCTAGATTACTAGGAAGAAAAATGACAGGAGACAAAAATCAGATCTACATTATACTTATTTTAGCAGTTGGATTTGTTTTTGGATATTTTAAAAGAATAAATGATTAGATTTGTATTCATTAAGAGGGTTTGTTTATATTTTACTTTTCTTTACCTTTTCCATTCCCTTAAATTTTCCAGACTTCCAAAACTTGCATTAAGTTTATATATATATATCTTAAAGTAGTAATTTTTGCCTTTCATATATGAGGTTTCTCAAACAGATTTTCATCAGCTCCTTAATCTCTCCTT
Source organism: Panax japonicus (assembly GCA_020205505.1). NCBI lineage: Eukaryota > Viridiplantae > Streptophyta > Magnoliopsida > Apiales > Araliaceae > Panax > Panax japonicus. The sequence goes on from CM035110.1 coordinate 62,728,877, forward strand.
TAGTTGCTATCTCAGAAGCTTGTGGTTTTTCAACTTTTTTACTATTTTGGTGAGTTCACATATTGGCTAATACATTTTTTACTATCCAAGGAATAACTCCCACATTTACAATTTACATTTATATTTCTTGCTTAATTTTATAAGGATAAAAGGCTATTGTAAACTTTTAGTCATATATATGGCTGCTGTAGCTTTTTTTGGGTCTAAACTATCCTTTATAATAGTACTATAACTTCAACTTATTCAAAATTTGGATTCCTTTTATTGTCTATGTTAATCTAAAGTCTGCAATATGAATCATCCTCGTGATTTTTTCCTCAAATTTGCTAAATAGGAAGTACTGGAGGCTCATGATGGAGCAAGTAAAGGGAAATATACCATTGGACTGGGTCAAGATTGCATGGGATTTTGTACGGAGGTGGAAGATGTAATCTCAATGAGGTTGTGACTTCCATATCATATCAATATTTATTTATATAACTACAACTAATTCTTATCATCATTCTCAATTATTGCATTTGTTATATAATTATTTCCTTTATTCCAATGAGAATGATGGTTTACGCTGTCAGGATATTCCTTCCTTAAGTTGGCTTTGTAATTACAGAATTAGATACCATGGATTTTAACAGATAAGCAGTAGATTTTACCCACTAATTAGCTGAAACCTTCAATTCAAAAATTTTCATATATTGTCCCTGGATTAGTTATAAACCTTTATTTATGTTGGTTGGTGAAACTTGATCCAGTGCAATGGACCAACTTTTTGGGCTAATTTTGACTTTAGGGGTGAATTAGGTTTTCTTGTATCACAGTATTTAAGGAGGGGGTCTAGCTGCACGGTTGATGTACGCCTTTTTGAATAGTGAGAGTGATTTATTGCTAACCGTGTTACACAAGCCCAAGATTGGGTGAACCATGTAAATTATGTGCATCGTGCGCTACGAAGCACGACACTCCCCGGAGGGTTACAAATCTGTGTCGAACATGGATATGCTTAGAAACGTCGCAGACATGCACGCGATACACACCCATGGACTCCTCCCACTTTTTTTTAAAAAAAATTAATGTCTGAACAAGCGAGAACACACCAAGAAACACACCCTTGGACAGGACACGGCAGGGGTCTATCAAAATTAAAGAAAAAATGTGCAGTACTTAAATTGTAATATACAAGTTAAATGAGGGTACCCATACACAATTCCTCCCTTTTAAATCTAAAACATTCTAAGTAAATTAATTTTATTCCAAATCCTTTTGGAGCAATCATAATCGAATATTTGTAACTTGTTAGCAATAAGTATGTTTATTATTTTTGTTTTGCTTGAACATATGTGAGTGGCTGCCCATATTTGAACATTATCTTTTGTTGAGTTCTTAACTTGTTTTTTTCTCGACTTCTCTTTTCCATTATCTTTCGTTGCTCTGTTAATTACTAACAATTTAATGTTGCTAAGCTGGAAAGCTAACATTGTCAATGTAAATATTTGTCAAATTTATTCAGCTCTGTTTTCTTTTCATTCAATATCTGTGTAGTAACATGATTACACAATCTAAGAGAGCATAGGCCAATATGAGATCACATGTAACAGTTGATTAAACAATGCTCAGTTTCGTCAAACTTTTAAACTGACGACCTCAGAATATTTATTAAAAAAATAGAGTCTAATCCTGAAAGATGAACCTATTAACAGGAAGTAATTATGTTATCCAAGTTAAACAAGCTGAATGTCTACACCGTATCAATATTCACCCTTTTGTAATATTGGAAGTTGGAACCTGATACCTGAAGGTCCAGGAACCTTGCCAAATAATTAGTAGCTATTCTATAATTGAAATGATGAATTATGAATAAAAAAAATTAATATTAGCTTATTTTCTTTAAACGTTGCTCTGTGCTTGTGACTGTTTTTAATTTATAATCAATGAAATTTTATGGTTTGCAAGTATAGCAACTATTTTTGGTTCTGCCAAATCTGATTTACAATTTGACCTTTGAAATCATCAATTTTGTACACACCAACAGCAGTACATCACTTATAGTTTGCTTGAATTTTTGCAATAAAGCCCCTAATACTCGTAGTTCAAAAATATATTATCTTGGTCCTTTTACTGTGGATAATATTTCTAATTAACCTTTGAATTTTTAGTTTGACAACCGTCACTTCTCTTCTCGAAAAATACAAGATTGATCCAAAACAAATTGGTCGGTTGGAAGTTGGCAGCGAGACTGTGATAGACAAGAGCAAATCCATTAAGACATTTCTCATGCAAATTTTTGAGGTAATAGTCCATTTGTGGTGGCTACTAGTGCTTTACTTAGTTTTTCTTGAGAAGATGAAAGCTTAACCCAACATACGTTAGCGAATGATTTCTAGAATGATTATGGTCAATATGATCTGATATGGGACCAGTCATTGGTTTATTGATCAGGGACCAAGTTACTCTTTTTTTTGGGCATGCTCTTCCCTATGCTACATATTGTTACATAGTTTTTCTTCATAAAAGAAAAGGACTAAAAAAAGGTTTTTAGTTATCCAGGATTGTTTCTATGCTTTCTGCTTTTAATTATTCCTATAAAATGAAGTTTTGCTAGTGCTAATTTGTGTGATTGAATTATCTTATACAGCTGTCATTAGAAACTGATCCTCCTTTTTGTGTCATGTGAAACTATCAGAAGTGTGGAAATACTGACATTGAAGGTGTTGATTCAACCAATGCTTGCTATGGAGGAACTGCAGCATTGTTCAACTGTGTCAATTGGGTGGAAAGTAGCTCATGGGATGGACGCTATGGACTAGTTGTGTGCACAGACAGCGCGGTATTACCATGTTTCCCAGACATTTTACTTTTTCTTGAAATACTTATTAATACATTTAGAATTTGTGCTGGAAAGTTCATTTACCCTTTGAAGCCTGTATTATGAATACTGCAATTCTTTTCCATTTAAAATATCATGGGACTAGCCTATCTATTGATTGGGATGTTGTACTCATCAGCGGTAGGACTTTGAATTGAATTCTGTGATTCTCTCGCCTTATGTTGGGTTTCACCATTTGCTGTTCATCAAGTCCTAAATTTTGGGGATAAGAAAAGCTGTACTCACTTGAGGAACTGTTGTATTGCACGTAAAAACAACTTTCAGGGTGAAGATACAACTAGACTAGTTATAAAACCTCTTGGTAGTTTTAGTAGAGACATGATCCCTTCGTCCCAGTTTTTTTTTTCCTTTTTACTTTTCTTTCCCTGTTCTTTTGCTGCTAAAAGGGGTTGGGGATAGGGAGACGTCCAGAGACTAGCCCATTAGGCAATCACTGATAGTTTCAGAACCTTGACCGCGCCCACACCTTCTCTCAAGGACGAGCCTGACTAGGTCAACATAGTAATTACTGATCAGTGACCAAAACCGCTATTGGGAACACCAAGACTTGAACCCTTTATCTCAAGGATATTCCTCGCTACCTACCAGTGAACCATCCTACTTAATGTTTTTGTTTCCTTTAGTTAAACTTCCCCCCCCCCTTAAAATTATCATGTGATTGACTAATTGTGGTCAGAGTGCTAGCTAATTGATGCATGCCCATCTTTAATTTTCTGGGATGATTTATCTTATATTTGTATCCAAATTATTGTTATTTAGTTCCTATAACATTTGTTAATAGAGCAAATATGTTCTATTTCTTACCTGAGGCTTCCTTCATAAGGTCTATGCTGAGGGACCTGCTCGGCCCACTGGAGGAGCAGCTACAATTGCTATGCTAATAGGGACTGATGCCCCTATCACATTTGAAAGCAAATTCAGGGGGAGTCATATGTCTCATGCGTATGACTTTTACAAGCCCAATCTTGCAAGTGAATATCCGGTACTTAAATCTAACCTCTTTACTTGTCATGTTCATGTTTCTCAATCATTTACAATTCTTTCTGTTCATGTGATTCACTTTGCATTGGTTTCAAGACGAATGAAGAAGGCATTTGAACTTTTTTCTTTATCTTTTGTCTAATTTCCAGTCAGCAAGATGCAAAATTTGATGTAGGGGGACCATTGCTAAAGTGAAATAACTCATATATGTAGGAGTTTATAAATGCATGATGAAGGGAAAAAGCTAAAGTAGTTGCATATTTTCCATTAATTATGGGAATTGTTAAATCCATAACACTTTTTGTTATTTTCACAACGAAAGTGTCGCTGTAGATGTAGAGCGACGGTGAAAACCGTCGCTATAGGATCTATAGCGACACTTTTGTTGTGGAAATAACATTTTCAGTTGTGGATTTAACAATTTCCATTATGTATTTTGCTTTCAATCTATTGCTTACATTGATGCTAGCAGTAAAGCTAGAACCATGCTTTTGAAGTCATGAACCTCTAGAATTTTAAATTACAGATTTCTTTACTAAATGCATTAGTAAATATGTCAAACCCTAAAAATACTTATAAAATATATAAATATAAAAAAATTAAAAAACAAAAAACAAACTGGCGGTCGTTATTAAATACTATGCCTTACTTTAAAGTTAATTATTTTTTGTAGTGTATTCTTTTCAATTCTCATACAGTTCAATCATACCTTGTAGGTTGTTGATGGGAAGCTTTCACAAACTTGTTACCTCATGGCACTTGATTCTTGCTATAAACGATATTGTAATAAGTAAGCTGCTATTTAAATCTAGAAACATTTGCTTTGTTTTGATTTTGACTTTGGTGAGCAACTGTACAGCTTGTACTATGAAAATGCCTTACCATCTTACAATTATAGGTATGAGAAATTGGAGGGCAAACAATTTTCTATGGATGATGCTGACTATTTTGTATTTCATTCTCCATATAATAAGGTACTTATCTACTGCAGTTCTGATCTTGCATGGTAAACTAGTTTTTCTATTTAATTTGTATAAGAGTTGAAAAATAACTTATCTGAACTTTCACATATCTATGCAGCTTGTACAGAAGAGTTTTGCTCGGCTAATGTTCAATGATTTCTTGAGGAATGCAAGGTGGTTATAAACTTCTAAATTTTAGAAATTCATATATTTGTGCTGCATAAGTACCCAATTATTATTCATATCGTCTATTATTTGCAGCTCTGTCGATGAGAGTGCTAAAGAAAAGCTGGCACCATTTTCAACTTTAACTGGTGATGAAAGCTATGCTAGCCGGGACCTTGAAAAGGTGCATTTTGAGTTCCCATATGTATTTCTGTTTCTCTCATGTTTCATGTGTTTTGAGATACCCTCTTCCTAATTCGTACTTCGCCTTGTTTATTGACCATATTTTTGATTATATCTAAAAATTTGCTAGTTGGTCTCAATTTGGATGGATATGCTAAGAATTTATGTTTTAGAACAATTTAAATACTGGTATTACTCTAAATCTGAAGTAGCTGATAAGTTATAACTCTGTAATGTCTACAGGCAACCCAGCAGGTTGCAAAGTCCCAGTACGATGTAAAGGTTCAACCAACTACTTTGATACCAAAACAAGTTGGCAACATGTACACAGCATCTCTATATGCGGCATTTGCTTCCCTTATTCACAATAAGCATAGCACACTGGTACATGCCTAACCTATTGATGGATTCTGGCAGTTTGGCCTGTACACTAATTTTCTAGCATTTCTCTTCTAATTCTATAATATCCTCTATCACTTTCAGGACAACAAAAGGGTAATAATGTTCTCCTATGGGAGTGGTTTATCTGCCACAATGTTTTCATTGCGTCTTCGTGAAGGTCAACATCCTTTTAGCTTGTCCAACATTGCAAATGTAATGAATGTTGCAGAGAAATTGAAGTCGAGGAATGAGGTATACTTGGTTTTCTGTTTTAATATTACTTCCTGATATAATAGCTGGATATTAACGCGGACCTTCATAGTTTTTAAATTATCAACTCCTTTTGGTTTTAATTGTGAAATCCTTTAGCTATTCTGCTTTCTAACAGTGACATCTTCATGCAGTTTCCTCCAGAAAAATTTGTCGAAATCATGAAGCTGATGGAGCATAGGTATGGGGCTAAGGACTTTGTGACAAGCAAGGACTGTAGCCTCCTATCTCCGGGTACCTACTATCTCACGGAAGTAGATTCCATGTACCGAAGATTTTATGCAAAGAAGGCTGTGGACAAAACCATTGGCACCGAGAATGGAACGTTGGCAAATGGTCATTGATAATCTACTGAATGGTATTGTATCCATGGAGTTGGCTCTAGCGTGTCTTATTAGATGTTGTTAGCATATAAAGGAATAACTATGCTTCCATTAGCTTGTTGCATAACTGCAAAATGGTTTTATTTTAGCAGTGTATTATCAGTTTAAAATTAAATTAGAATTCCTTGTTTCTTGTGCTCTCCCTCATATGAAGATAGTTTGATGATGATGACGTAATGTATGTATGTATGTATGTATGTATGTAGCTATAGCATATTCTAGTTACTAGTGAAGATCTTGTGAGGAAATTTATAAGTAGTGCCTTAATATTTATTTATTTATTTATTTTTTGGGTACTGTTAATGCCAAATTTTTTACGCTTGACGAAATTATCAAAATAGCATGTCAAAATCGTGCTAACGGTGATTGTATTGTTGTAAAATTAAACTCACGAAATACACTCACATAAACATAAATAAAAAAATATAAAATATGAGCACAAGAATTTACGTGAAAATTCAATTGGAAAAAATTATGGAGAGAGAAATTCACTAAAATAATATGGAGAGTACAACGTGTTTATTTATGTCATATGTAATTGTGTTCCGTATCTTCTAAACCATTGCTTATTGTTGTATTTATAGCTGTTATGTCCACCATAATCCAATAAGGAGTAAAAATCCTTTGTAGAATCATCTTATAACTACAATTAATGGTTGATAGATTCCTTCTTAAATTAAACCTCTTTATCTCACTAAATAACTCTCCCACTGTGAGACACCGAATTTTATGAAATAAAAGTATTCAATTTTTCTATTTTGGTAAATAGTTAAATTGATAAAAGTTTAAAGTTAAGGGTGATATGCGAAAATTTTACAAAGTAAGCCAGTTGATATAAAATATTCGTTGTGTCGGGGAATATTCGATTAGTCGGGGAATATTCTTTTTTATCAGGGAATATTCGTACAATGACATAATTATTGGTGGATCCCACAACGAAATTATTGTCGGATTGAGAAAACAATAAAATACAATAGACATCAAGTTTAACTACAACGGAACAAGCAATCCATTAGAAGAGTCAAGTAGAGCATGATATCTACTATCTTCTATACTTTAAAAAGTTTATCATCAATTTCATCGTTTAGACTCAACTTAATAAATAATCCACAACATCGAATCATCCATGCACTATGGCCAAAGACATTCCTTAGTATAACGACCACGAATTATCCATGCACTACGGGCCAAAGATATTAATGTTTTCATCACTGGTCATGATCATGCCAACACCTGTCCATCAATCCACTACGGGTCAATGAGGACTTTTATCACATCATTTGTAATATTACGGTCATGATTATACCGAATAATCCTTGGTCATAATCATACCAAGTCCATCTATGCACTACGGGCCAAAGATGACTTTCATAACAATATAAACATGAGGATGATGACAATGATATAAGAATTCAATTAAAAGAAAACAAAGGATAAATTTTTAAAGATTTATAATTTAATTTATCCAGAATTCAATAATGTCAAAATTGTCAACATGATACTGCTTTGTGGAGTAAAATTAAAAAATAATATTGTATCAAAAATGATTTGGATTCGAAAAGAAATCAATTTTTATCATAAATAGTACCCCGGGTGAATAGTACCCGAGTGAATAGTACCCCGTGAATAGTACTCAGGTATGAAAAAGTTAAAACTTATCAAGAATGCTCAGAATAATATTTCCATGAAAAGATACGGGATGAAGTGCAAATATCAAGGATATTCTACTAATTTCATGGAGTATAGAAGCCAAAACTTTAACAAAATGAGTGTAGAATTAGAAATCTGAAACGAAATAATATTACTTATATACTACAGAGTATGGAAGAAAATATTATTTCATACGAACACTGAACAAAAATAATATCCCTTACCTTAAAAAGAAGAATATTCCGACTGGTAGGGCGGGGATATTCTTGAAGAAAACTTGCACTGTTTTCTACGCTCAAATCTTCCTTAAACTCTAAAGAAATACGCTCAATATTACAGAAGAAAAATTATCTGATTCTGGTGTGATTTTTAATTCTAACTAAGCTTCCTATTTATAAGAGAATGGAAGGATACTATTTAGAAATTTTTTCACAGATCAATAGTTAAATAACTCACGGGCTGAATTCAGACGCCTGATTTTCAATAATGTCATATAAAACAAATTTTAATAATATAAATATATATATATAAACACATGTTATATAGAAAATCTTCCCACCCGTGACAAACTTTCAGGATTTTCCCCTTTTTTTTTTCTTTCAACGTGGGCCCCACGTGTTCCCCTCCCACAAATATTTCACCATCACAGGTGGGTCCCATTATATATACTGAATAACTTTCTACCGATTATTTTAAAAAATTGATAAATGGGGGGTCCAAATAATAAACAAAATTTATAACAAATACTTCATAAAAATCCTATCAATATTTTTAACAACATTTATTCATCATTATTATTATTCACAATATTTAACAACCAGATCATTTTCAGGAAAGAGGGGCTTTTAAATAAGGATTTATCCCTATTAGCGCACAATTAGGTGACCAAACCTCTGTTCGACAAAACTTTCTATACATCGTCAATATTGCAAATAATAATATGAATAACTGTATCGTCTCAATTATTGATTTAATAATATATAAAATATCGACAATAATTGAATCAAATAACGTGAGATACTACGCAACAATTAATGTAGCAATAATTGAACAAACCTGAATGACTTCTCACGTAAGTATCAATAATCAATACCGTTTGCTACTATGCAACTACGCGTATTATTGTACTTTTAACACCAGGTATTTTAACAATTAACGATAAAATTTTTGCCGTTATTTTAATAAAAATATATTTTTGTCGTTTTGTGACGCCCCCAAAATAGGTATACATCACATATTCTGAGTCGTCAAATACATGATACAGAATACGAATACAATCTTTAATATACAACAAGAGAGCTATGAGTTTTAATACAATTATTGTCATCTAGACAATATCCACTCTCAGAATAAGTCCTCATTACATTTATTATCACACAATTTAATAGAATAATGAGGACTACTAATACTATCATCTGGACCGTCACTCCGTTCCCCGATTAGTCCCGGCTACGTTCTCATTTCCTGAAGAGAACAATGAAAGAAAGTGTGAGCTCAACTAGTCCAGTAAGAAATATTATGACTAAGATAATGCAGAATAAATTATCATTAGTCATCAACAGTGATAAACTGATAAAATACAACAGACATCAAGTTTAACTGCAGTGGAACATGTAATCCATTAAAAGAGTCAAGTAGAGAATAAAATCTACTATCCTTTATGATTTAAAAATATTTTTTATCACTTTTATCGCTGGGACTCAGCTTAATAAATAATCCACATCATCCTGCACTACAGCCAAGGATATTCATTAGTATCACAACCACAAATTATCCATGCACTATAGGCCAAGGATATTCGCGTATTCATCAATGGTCATGATCATGCCAACAAATGTCCATCAATGCACTACGGGTCAATGAGGACTTTTACCACATCATTTTTAACATTACGGTCATGATTACACTGAATAATCCCTGATCATAATCATACCAAGTCCATCTATGCACTACATGCCACAGATGACTTTTAAAAAAATATATAAACATAAGGATGATGACAATGATATAAGAATTCAATAAAACAAGTTCAAGAATTAATTTATTCAGGAACTAATAACGTTCAAATTGTCAATATGATACTTCTTTGTAGAGTAAAATTCAAGAATGCTCAGAAGAATATTTTCATGAAAAGATACAGGATGAAACACAAATATCAAGGATATTCCACAAATTTCATGGAGTATAGAAGTCAAAACTTTAACCAACTGAGTATAATAAAGAATGGAATAACAAAAGAAATCACCATGCATGCGGTACTTCGCATAGACAGGTTATTCCAACAGAATAATAAATAACGGAACCAGGTCAGGCGAAATTCGCACCGACTGGATGTTCCAACAGATTAATAAAGACAGAACCAGGTTCGGCGTAAAACTCACAGACATAATATTCTAACAGAATAATAAAGACGGAACCAGGTCCGGCGTAAAACGTACAGACAGGATATTTCAACAGAATAATAACGAATGGAATAACAGAAGAATTTCACCAAGTATAGGGTTGCCCGCGTACACAGGTTATTCCAATAGAATAATAAATAATGGAATAACAGAAGTTCTCTTCATGAATACAAAAGAAATAATATCACCTACCTTTGAAAGAAGAGTACTGGATATCGGAGTAGTGAAATAGTAGAATACTTTTCTTCTTTCTCTCTATAGTTTCTCTCTCTAGAGTTTCAGTGAATTCATAACAAAATAATAAAGGAATGAACTTCTATTTATAGAAGAATGGACTGAATAATAACTAATTCATGAACGGTCCAGATTGATTTAATTTTAAACTGACGGTCCATAAAATATTCTAATAAAACAAAACTTTTAAATAAAATATAATATATATTATATTTATATATATAACATATGTCTTTTATGAATTCACGGGATGAATCACGTGATCACTCGTACCACCATAACCAAGCATCACACGGCACCTTTTTCTTTGAAAAACTGCACCCCTGAGATAATTATTAACTTATGTCATACATAAGTTCTCTTTTTGTATATATATATATATATATATATATATATATATATATATATATATAAGCTTAACTAGTACTACCCTCCTTTTTACGTTATTAATTCATTCTCTAGCAAAAATTTCTCCCCCAACACATGTTATCAACTCTTGTGGCCCCACCAAAAGTCATCATCACTTGTGGCCTCGCATTTTATAATATATATAAATACTGAATAACTTTCTACCGATGATTTTGAAAAATAGATAAATGGGAATCAAATAATTACATCAACTACTTCATAAAAATTTACCTCAATATTTTTAACAACATTTATCATCATTATTATAATTCACAATATTAATCGACCAGGTCGTTCCCAAGAAAGAGGGGACTTTCTAATAAATATTTCTCCCTATTGACACGCAATTAAGTGACCAAACCTCTCCTTGAAAGAACTTCTAGACATCGTCAATATTGCAAATAATAATATTAATAACTTTGTCATCTCAATTATTGATTTAATAATATATAAAATATTAACAATAATTAAATCAAATAACGTGAGATACTATGCAACAATTACTTTAGAAATAATTGAACAAAACTGAGTGACTTCTCACGTAAGCATCAATAATCAATACCGTGTGTTACTATGCAACCACACATATTACTGTACTTTTACTATCGAGTAGTTCAATAGTTAACGGTAAAACTTCCGCTGTTATTTTCATAAAAAGATATTTTTATCGTTTTCTCAATCCGACAATAATTCTGTTGTGGGGTCCACCAATGATTGTGCCGTCGTATGAATATTCCCTGTTAAAACGAATATTCCCCGACCAATCGAATATTATATAACAACTTGCGTACTTTGCAAAATTTATAAATATTACCCACAATTATAACATTATATCAAATTCATTCCATAATATTCAAAAAAATGATAATTATAGAAAATTCATCTTTATTCATAAAAGTTGGGGTCTTACACTTGTGACAAATACTTTCGGGAAAGTACTTGTCGTTGAACAATTCTTGGAACTTCTCCCAAGTCATCTTCAGTGCGGTAGGTTGAGTACGTTTTACAGATTCCCACCAGTAATCTGCCTCTGTACGCAATATGAAGGTGGCAAAGGGAACCTATTGCTCCTCAGAGTATCCCAGAACATCAAATATCTTGCAGATCTGCTTTATCCATGTCTCCGTCTTAAGTGGTTTTGGCTCTCCAAAAAACTTCGGTGGTCCCAGTTCCTTGAACTGCTTAGCGGTGACTGTCCGAGAGTTGCTAGTGATTCCACCTGCATTTTGTACAGGAGCCGCTCTTGCCTGATGTTGCATGAATTGTATAAAGCCTCTGAACATTCCATCGTTCATCATCTGGTCAGTGTTATTGTTTGCCTGAGGATTGTCACATTCCTGATGCACATTATCCTGATTATTGATCTGTGGAGACTCAACGGTCTCCTGTGCTCCGTTGATGTTCTCAACATTCTCGGATGTCATTTTCAAATACTGCCACAAAATAAGGTTTAATTAACATATCACATAATATCCCTATACTCTGACCGACTAATTAAATACCAAATAAACTTAGGTAGGTCATACTAGTGAAGGAATTCTCCGTCTCTCCCCTTCTAGTTCTTGTCTCACATCTTAGCCAGAGATCATATCCCTAAGCTTTGATACCAACTGTGATGCCCCAAAAATAGGTATACATCACCTATTCTGAGTCGCCAAATACATGATACAGAATACGAATACAATCTTTAATATACAACAAGAGAGCTGTGAGTTTTAATACAATTATTATCTTCTAGACAATATCCACTCTCAGAATAAGTCCTCATTACATTTATTGTCACACTATTTAATAGAATATTGAGGACTACTAATACTATCATCCGGACCGTCACTCCATTCCCTGACTAGTCCCGGCTACGTTCTCATTTCCTGAAGAGAACAGTGAAAGAAAGGGTGAGCTCAACGAGCCTAGTAAGAAATATTATGACTAAGATAATGCAGAATAAATTAGCATTAGTCATCAACAGTGTTAAACTGATTAAATACAATAGACATCATACTTAACTGCAGCGGAACATGGAATCCATTAAAAGAGTCAACTAGAGAATAAAATCTACTATCCTTTATGATTTAAAAAGGTTTTTTTTATCAATTTTATCGCTGGGACTCAGCTTAATAAATAATCTACATCATCCATGCACTACGACCAAGGATATTCATTAGTATCACAACCACAAATTATCCATGCACTACGTGCCAAGGATATTTGTGTATTCATCAATGTTCATGATCATGTCAACAACTGTCCATCAATGCACTACGGGCCAATGAGGACTTTTACCATATCATTTGTAACATTACGGTCATGATTACACTGAATAATCCCTGGTCATAATCATACCAAGTCCATCTATGTACTAAAGGCCATAAATGACTTTCAAAAAAAAAAATATAAACATGAGGATGATGACGATGATATAAGAATTCAATAAAACAAGTTCAAGAATTAATTTATTTAGGAACTAATAACGTCTAAATTGTCAACATGATACTTCTTTGTAGAGTAAAATTCAAGAATGCTCAGAAGAATATTTTCATGAAAAGATACTAGATGAAGCGCAAATATCAAGGATATTCCACTAATTTCATGGAGTATAGAAGTCAAAACTTTAACCAACTGAGTATAATAAAGAATGAAATAACAAAAAAAATCACCATGCATGTGGTACTTCGCATAGACAGGTTATTTCAACAGAATAATAAATAACAGAACCAGGTCAGGCGAAATTCACACCGACAGGATGTTCCAACAGAATAATAAAGACGGAACTAGGTCCGGCGTAAAATGCAAAGACTGGATATTCCAATAGAATAATAAAGTTGAAACCAGGTCCGGCGTAAAACACATAGACAGGATATTTCAACAGAATAATAATGAATGGAATAACAGAAGAATTTCACCAAGTATAGGGTAGCCCGCATATACATGTTATTCCAATGGAATAATAAATAATGGAATAATAGAAGTTCTCTTCATGAATACAAAAGAAATAATACCCCTTACCTTTGAAAGAAGAGTACTGGATATCGGAGTAATGAAGTAGCAGAATACTTTTCTTCTTTCTCTCTATAGTTTCTCTCTCTAGAGTTTCAATGAATTCGTAAGAAATAATGAAGGAATGAACTTTTATATATAGAAGAATGGACTGAATAGTAACTAATTCTTGAACGGTCCAGATTGATTTAATTTTAAACGGACGGTCCATAAAATATTCTAATAAAACAAAACTTTTAAATAAAATATAATATATATTATATTTATATATATAACATATGTCTTTTATGAATTCACGGGATGAATCACGTGATCACTCGTACCACCACAACCAAGCATCACACGGCACCTTTTTCTTTGAAAAACTGCACCCCTGAGACAATTATTAACTTATGTCATACATAAGTTCTCTTTTTGTATATATATATATATATATATATATATATATATATATATATATATATATATATATATATATATATAAGCTTAACTAGTACTACCCTCCTTTTTACGTTATTAATTCATTCTCTAGCAAAAATTTCTCCCCCAACACATGTTATCAACTCTTGTGGCCCCACCAAAAGTCATCATCACTTGTGGCCTCGCATTTTATAATATATATAAATACTGAATAACTTTCTACCGATGATTTTGAAAAATAGATAAATGGGAATCAAATAATTACATCAACTACTTCATAAAAATTTACCTCAATATTTTTAACAACATTTATCATCATTATTATAATTCACAATATTAATCGACCAGGTCGTTCCCAGGAAAGAGGGGCCTTTCCAATAAGGAGTTCTCCCTATTTGCGCGCAATTAGGTGACCAAACCTCTCCTTGACAGAACTTCTAGACATCGTTAATATTGCAAATAATAATATTAATAACTTTGTCATCTCAATTATTGATTTAATAATATATAAAATATTTACAATAATTGAATCAAATAATGTGAGATACTATGCAACAATTACTGTAGAAATAATTGAACAAAACTGAGTGACTTCTCACGTAAGCATCAATAATCAATACCGTGTGCTACTATGCAACTACGCATATTACTGTACTTTTACTACCGAATAGTTCAACAGTTAACGGTAAAACTCCCGCCGTTATTTTTATAAAAATATATTTTTATCGTTTTCTCAATCCAATAATAATTCCATTGTGGGGTCCACCAATGATTGTGTCATCGTACAAATATTCCCTGTTAAAATGAATATTCCCCGACCAATCGAATATTATATAACAACTTACGTACTTTGCTAAATTTATAAATATTATCCACAACTATAACATTATATCAAATTCTTTCCATAATATTCAAAAAAATGATAATTATAGAAAATTCATCTTTATTCATAAAAGTTGGGTTCTTACACTATTCACGAGTACTATTCATAAAATACTATTCATGGGATACTATTCTCGAAGTACTATTCACGAGATACTATTCACCCGGAGTACTATTCATGACAAAAATTGATTTCTTTTCGGTCCAAATCATTTTTGATACAATATTATTCTTGAATTTTACTCCAAAAAGTAGTATCATGTTGACAATTTGGATATTTTTAAACTCTAGATAAATTTAAAGTCTTTAATATTTATCCTTGATTTCGTTTGATTAATGCTTATATCATTGTCATCATCCTCATGCTTATATTGTGATGAAAGTCATCTTTGGCTTACGTGCAAAGATGGACTGTTGTTTATTGCTTTTACAGTTATATATCTTTAGCATACGTGCAAAGACGAACTGTTGATTGATAGCTTTGGCCCGCAATACAAAGATGGACAGGTGTATAACATGATCATGACAATTGATGATAATAACGAATATTCTAGGCCCGTAGTGCATGGATAATTCGATGATGTGATTGGAAGGATCATGACCATTAGTTAACAGTAAAATGTCTTAGGCTATAGTGCATTGACAGACAATTGATTGGTATGATCATGACCATTGGTTTTATAGTTGAATATCTTTTGCCCGTAGTGCAAAGGTAGACAACTGATTGGTATGATCGTTGTTATTACATTTGAATATCTTTAACCTTTGGGGTAAGGATATTGAGTAAACGTTCTATTAAGCCTTTGTGGCAAGGAAAAACTATTGATTTACATGATTATAAATATGAATTGTGGATTTAACTATAGTCTTTGGTGGTTCAGGTGAAGACAGGTGATGAGAGTTCTTTTTGTCTTGGGTATAACAAAGAACTGTTGATGAGTATTATAGGAATAAAATATTAATGATGGACTTTTAATCTAGAGGAGATAGTAGACATTATGTTCTACTTGACTCTTCTAATAGATTGCTTATTCCGCTGCAGTTGTTGATCTAAAACTTTTTTTCTATTGTATTCTATCAGTTTTTATACTGTTGAAGGCTAAGGATAATTTATTCTGCATTATCTTAGTCATAATATTTCTTACTGGGCTAGTTAAGCTCACCCCTTTCTTTCACTGTTCTCTTCAGGAAATGAGAATATAGCTGGGACGAGTCGGGGAATGGAGTGATGGTTCGAGATGGTGGCTATAGTAGTCCTCACTATTTTTATAAAATAGTGTGATAATAATTATAATGAGGACTCCATTGAGTGTGGATATTGTCTAGAAGATAATATTTATGTTTAAACTCTCAGCTATGTTTTGTTGTATTTTGCTCGACAATTGTATAATTAAGTTTGTAGTTGAGTTCTGTACCATGTATCTGGTGACTCAAGATGGGTGATGTATACCTATTTTAGGGGCATCACAATCACTGTAGATGACAAATCCCTCTGAGCCAGATGGTATTGTCAGAACAGGTGCTGAAATGAGTCTCCTCTTGAATTATTGAAAACTCTTCTCACATTCCTCGCTCCAACAAAATTTTTTACCTTTCCGAGTCAGCTGAGTTAATGGAGTAGCGATTCGAAAAAATCCTTCCACGAATCTTCGATAATAACCAGCTAAGCCCAAAAAGCTACATACTTCGGTCACTGACTTAGGTTGCTCCCAGCTTTGTATTGCTTCAATCTTTGTTGGGTCAACAGATATTTCGTGATTTGATATCACGTGCCCAAGGAATGAAACATCCTCAAGCCAAAACTCACATTTATTCAACTTGGCATATAACTTGTTTTAACGATACTTTTGCAGTATCAACCTCAAGTGTTGCTCATGATCCTCACGAATTTTGGAGTAACTGAGGATGTCATCAATAAAGAAGACCACAAAATGATCCAAATATTCCTTGAATACTCGGTTCATCATATCCATGAAGGCAGCATGAGCATTAGTCAATCCAAAAGACATAACTTGGAATTCATAATGCCCGTACCGAGTTTTAAAAGCAGTATTTGGAATTTCATCAGTTTTAATCTTTAACTGATGATATCCGTAACGAAGATCGATCTTTAAAAAGAATTTGGTACCTTGCAACTAGTCAAACAGGTCATCAATATGAGGCAACGGGTACCTATTTTTGACAGTGACATGGTTCAACTCCCGATAATCAATACAAAGTTTGCATACTCCCATATTTCTTTTTCACGAATATAACAGGAGCACCCCAAGGAGACGTACGAGGACGAATGAAACCGATGTCTAACAATTCCTGCAGTTGGGTCTTTAACTCCTGATGTTCAATAAGAGCCATTCGATGTGGGGCTTTGGAAATGGGATTTGTACCGGGTTCAAGGTCGATAAAAAATTCAATTTCACGATCTGGGGGTAGGCCAGGAAGTTCTTCAGGGAATACGTTAGGAAATTTATTAACAATAGAAATATCATTCAAAACTGACGTATTTTTGTTTAAATCCGTGACATGAGCTAAGAAAGCTTGACATTCATTTTTCAATAAACAAATAGCTTTATGGCTTGAAATGACAGTGATTGATTTTAATGGTTTGGTTACTTGAATTCACATAATAGGTTGGTCAGGAATATGAAAGCTAACAACCTTATGAAAACAATCAATTTTTGCATGATGAGTAGTTAACCAATCAATACCTAGAATTATGTCAAATAAAAGTATTTTTAATGAAATAAGATCAACATGTAATGTTAGGGTACCGATTTGAACCAAACAAGACTTATAAATAGTGGATGTAATGAAGGTTTCTCCCAACGGAGTTTTAACAGATAAGTCAAAGTCTAATTTCTCTGGAGTCAAATTTAAACGTTGAGTGCAAGTAGGAGAAATAAAAAAATGGATAGAACCGGTATCAAATATGGTATAGACTTCGCTAGAGTTTATGATTAGCTTACCCATGATGACCTCGTTCGGGTTCCTTGCTCTCTGAGAGGTCACGACAAACGCTCTCCCTTGAACTACTAGTTATAACTTATCTGGAACAGCATTTGGTGTCACCGTTCCAACTGGACTTGGCTTTGCTGCACGATAAAATTGAGCTAAGTGACCTTCTCTTCCATAATTATAACATATTTTGGACTGCTACATGCAATTTGGACTGATTTGTCCCTCCCCTCCGCATTTAAAGCATACGATAGGTGGTCGTTCTCCTTCCTTAACAACGGGTGCTGGTGCTGATATCTTTCCATCATTGTTGAATCTTCTCTTCTTGAAATATCTACTTTTATTGTCTTGGCCATGATTACCACCGAAGTGGTTACCAATTCTGGCATGTTGACTCCCTCCACATTTGTTGTCACCGCTTTGATGACTACTACCACTGGTATTATCGACTTGTCGACTGCTCTCTCTTGGTTGGGTTGACTCATTATTGCACTCTAATAACTGAGCCCTATTTATAACATCTGAATATAAACAAAGTTTGTGAGAACTGAGGTATTGACGTATCTCGGGTTTTAAACCTCTTAGAAACATCCGCGTCATTCTCTCCTCATTATCAACTAAGTGGGACGCAAACTGGGAAACTCGACAAACTTGGCTTCGTACTGCGACACTGTAATGTTGTTTTGCTCCAGCTTGATGAACTCTACCTCCTTCATATGACGAATACTTTTAGGAAAGTACTTGTCGTTGAACAGTTCTTGGAACTTCTCCCAAGACATCTTCAGTGCCGCAGGCTGAGTACGCTTTATAGATTCCCACCAATAATCTGCCCCTCCTCGCAACATGAAAGTGGCAAAGGGAACCTTTTGCTCCTCGAATAATCCCAAGACATCAAATATATCGGTGATCTGCTTTATCCACGTCTCCGCCTTAAGTTGTTTTGCCTCTTCCAAAAACTCTGATGGTCCCAGCTCCTTGAACTGCTTAGCGGTGACCGTCCGAGAGTTGTCAGTGTTTCCACCTGTATTTTTGACAAGAGACTCTCTCGACTGATGTTGCATGAATTGCAGAAAGCCCATAAACATTCCGTCATTCATAATTTGGTCGGTGTTGTTGTTTGCATGAGGATTGTTGCCTTCCTGATGCACATTTTCCTGGTAATTAATCGTTGGTGATTCAACGGTCTCAGGTGCTCCATTGCTATTCTCAACATTCTTGGATGTCATTTTCAAATACTGCCACAAAACAAGGTTAATTGACATGCAACATATTATCCCTATATTCTGACCGACCAATTAAATAACAATTAAACTTAGGTAGGTCATACTAGCGAAGGAATTACATGTCTCTCCCCTCCTAGTTATAGTCTCACATCTTAGTCAGGGATCATATCCCTAAACTTTGATACCAACTGTGATGCCCCCAAAATAAGTATACATCACCCATTCTGAGTTTCCAAATACATTGTACAAAATACGAATATAAACTTAAATATATAACATGAGCTGTGAGTTTTAATACAGATATTATCTTTTAGATAATATTCAAACTCAAAATAAGTCCTCAATACATTTATTATCAGACTATTTTACAGAATAGTGAGGACTACTAATCTGACGCCCCCAAAATAGGTATAGATCACCTATTCTGAGTCGCCAAATATAGGGTACAGAATACAAATACAATCTTTAATATACAACAAGAAAGCTGTGAGTTTTAATATAAATATTGTCTTCTAGACAATATCCACTCTCAGAATAAGTCCTCATTATATTTATTGTCACACTATTTAACACAATAGTGAGGACAACTAATACTATCATCTGGACCATCACTCCGTTCCCCGACTAGTTCCGGCTATGTTCTCATTTCCTGAAGAGAACAGTGAAGGAAAGGGTGAGCTTAACTAGCCCAGAAAGAAATATTATGACTAAGATAATGCAGAATAAATTATCATTAGTCTTCAACAATGTTAAACTGATAAAATACAATAGACATCAAGTTTAACTGCAGCGGAATAAGCAATCCATTAAAAGAGTCAGGTAGATAATAAAATCTACTATATTTTATGATTTAAAAAGGTTTTTCATCACTTTTATCGCTGGGACTCAGCTTAATAAATAATCAACATCATCCCTGCACTACGGCAAAGGATATTCATTAGTATAACAACCACAAATTATCCATGCACTACGGCCAAGGATATTCGTGTATTCATCAATGGTCATGATCATGCCAACAACTGTCCATCAATGCACTACGGGCCAATGAGGACTTTTACCACATCATTTGTAATATTATGGTCATGATTATATCGATTAATCCCTGGTCATAATCATACCAAGTCCATCTATGCACTACAGGCCACAGATGACTTTCAACATAATATAAACATGAGGATGATGATAATGATATAAGAATTCAATAAAACAAGTTCAAGAATTAATTTATTCAGGAACTAATAACGTCCAAATTGTCAACATGATACTTCTTTGTAGAGGGAAATTCAAGAATGCTCAGAAGAATATTTTCATGAAAAGATACTGGATGAAGCGCAAATATCAAGGATATTCCACTAATTTCATGGAGTATAAAAGTCAAAACTTTAACCAACTGATTTTAATAAAGAATGGAATAATAAAAGAAATCACCAGGCATGTGATAGACCGCACAGACTGGTTATTCCAACCGAATAATAAATAACAGAACCAGGTCATGCGTAAACGCACAGACATGATATTCCAACAGAATAATAAATAACAGAACCAGGTAAGGTGAAATTCGCACCGACAGGATATTCCAATAGAATAATAAATAACGAAACCAGGTCATGCGTAAATGCACAGACAGGATGTTCCAACAGAATAATAAAGAATGGAATAACATAAGAATTTCACCATGTATGAGGTACTTCTCATAGACAGGTTATTCCAACATAATGATAAAGAATAGAATAACTGAAGAATTTCACCATATATGCGGTACTTAGCATAGACATGTTATTCCAACATAATAATAAAGAATGGAATAACAGAAGAATTTCACCAAGTATAGGGTAGCCGGCGTATACAAGTTATTTTAACAGAATAATAAAAAATAGAATAACAGAAGTTCTCTTCATAAATATAAAAGAAATAATACCCCTTACGAGTACAACAAATAATATCCCTTACCTTATAAAGAAGAGTACTCCGACGGTAGGGCGGGGATATACTTGAAGAAACTTGCACTACGCTCAAAGCTTTCTTAAATGCTAAAGAAATACGCTCAAGATTATAGAAGAATAATTCTCTCTACAGTTTCTCTCTCTAGAGTTTCAGTGAATTCGTAAGAAATAATGAAGGAATGAGCTTCTATTTATAGAAGAATGGACTGAATAGTAACCAATCCATGAACGGTCTAGATCGATTAACTTTAAACGGATGGTCCAGATTGGTTTATAATAAAATATAATATATTCTATTTATAATCTAATAAAACGAATAACTTTTAAAAAGATTTTACTATACAAATATTATGCAGGCACTATGCAAACACTATACATAATAAAATATAATATAATCTAATTATTGTCTAATAAAACAGATAACTTTATAAAAGTATTCTGTTTTATATAAAAAGATTTTACTAGTAGCTTAATAAAACAAATAACTTTATAAAAGTATTCTGTTTTATATAAAAAGTTTTTCTATTTTATTACATTAATAATACTAATAAAACAAAACTTATATAATATATATATATATATATATAACAATCAACAATAATTGAATCAAATAACGTGAGATACTATACAACAACTACTGTAGCAATAATTGAACAAAATCGAGTGTCTTCTCACATAATCATCAATAATCAATACCGTGTGCTACTATGCAATCACACGTATTACTGTACTTTTACTACCAAGTAGTTCAATAGTATTAACGGCAAAACTTCCGTCGTTATTTTCATAAAAATATTTTTGTCATTTTCTCAATCCGACAATAATTCTGTTGTGGGGTCCACCAATGATTGTGTCGTCGTACGAATATTCCCCGACACAAAGAATATTCCCCGACCTATCAAATAATATAACAACTTGCATACTTTACAAAATTTACAAATATTACCCACAACTATAACATTATATTAAATCCACACCATAATATTCAAAAAAAAAAATTTTGAGAAATTTAAATCTTTATTCGTAAAATTTGGGATTTTACAATCTCCCTTCATGAAATTTCGCCCTCAAAATTTACGTATGTACCTAGTATGCCAAACAGATGAGGACACTTCGTCCGATTCTAACTCTTGAGGTATAACCTTTAAGTGTTGAATACATTCCAGGATTTTAACAGGTACATCTTCATACGTTAAATTATAAGCTATCTCATCCGGTTCTAAATCAATAATGTGGTTCGGGTCGTCTACATATTTACGTAACATCGATACGTGAAAAAACGTTATGAACACGCGACATACTTGGCAGAAAAACGAGTCTAAAAGCCACAGTTCCTACTTGATCGAGATTTCAAATGGGCTAATTAAATCGAGGGTTAAGATAACGCCTTCTTGAACCTTCTTCTTCACATTCATCAGCTCTGAGTATGTATCTTGAACGACTTTAACTTTATCGATTAATGTCGATTCTAATCGTATATTCGTTATCTTCACGTGGGTTCGTATATTTGCACTCATAAATACATACGATCTTCTACTCAACGCATTAGATACCACATTCGCTTTTCCACGATGGTATTAAATGGTACGATCGTAATCTTCAACAGCTCGAGTCAACGTATTTGGCGCATGTTACGTTCGTTTTAGTTGAAGAAATATTTAAGGGTTTCAGAAATGGGGTTTTGTACTGGGGTCAGTACAAAATTCTATTTCACGCTCTAGGGATAGGCTAGGAAGTCTTCATGAATACGTCAGGAAATTTATTAACGATAGAAATATCATTCAAAACTGTGATCCTCATCCAAGACTTGGATAGTACGTCACATTGATACCTATCAACTTGCCATCTTCATTCACGATGTCACCTATAGAAAGTCTGGCTTCGGTGCATTCCACACAAGGAAGTCAACAACGAAAGGATCGGGCTCTGTACTTATGGCTTGATATGACAATGATTGACTTTAGTGGTTTGGTTACTTTGAATTCGCATAACAGGTTGGTTAGAAATATGAAAGCTAACAACCTTACTAAAAACATGATGAGTAGTTAACTAATCGATTACAAAAATCACATCAAAGGCAAGTATTTTCAAAGAGATAAGATCGACATGTAACGTGAAAGTGTTGATTTGAACAAAATTTATAAATAGTGGAGGTAACGAAGGTTTCTCCCAACTGAGTTTAAACAGATATATCAAAGTCTAACTTCTCCGGAGTTAATTTTAAATATTGAACACAACTAGGTGAAATAAAAGAGTGAGTAGAATCGGTATCTAACACGGTATAGACTTCGCAAGAGTTTATGACTAACATACCCGTGATAATTTTATTCAGGTTCCTCGTCACGAAAAAAAAATGCTCTCTCTTAAACTACCGGCTTTGGCTTGTCTGGGACATCCTTTGGAATCACTATCCCAGCTGGACTTGACTTTACCATACGATAAAATCTAGCTAGGTGACCTTCTCTTCCGCAATTAAAACACGCTTTGGATTGCTGTGTACAGTTTGGACGGATATGTCCCTCATGTCCGCATTTGAAACATACGACCGGTGGTCGTTCTTCTTCATTGGAAACGGGTGCTGGTGCTGTTGTCTTTCCATCATTATTGAACCTTCTCTTCTTGAAATTTACACTTCTATTATTTTGGCCATGATTACCACAGAAGTGGTTACCATTATTGGCATGGTAATTTTCCCCACGATGGTTATCATTGTTCCGATGACCGTTACCACCGGTACGATTATTATCGTGTTGTTGGTCGTTGCCTTTTGGTTGTGCTGACTCATTATCGCGTTCCAATAACTGAGCCCTATTCACAACATCTGAATATAAACAAAGTTTATGAGAACTGAGGTATTGACGTATATTGGGTTTCAAACCTCTTAGAAACATTCGTGTCATTCGCTCCTCATTATCGACCAAATGAGACGTAAATCGGGACAACTTGGTAAACTTGGCTTCGTACTGTGACACGGTCATGTTATTTTGCTCCAACTTGATAAACTCCACCTCCTTCATGTGACGAATACTTTCGGGAAAGTACTTGTCATTTAACAACTCTTGGAATTTCTCCCAAGACATCTTGAGTGCGTCAGGCTGGGTACGTTTTACAGATTTTCACCAGTAATCTGCCTCTTCATGCAATATAAAGGTGACGAATGGAACCTTTTGATCCTCGGAGCATCCCAAGACATCAAATATCTTGGTGATCTGCTTTAACCACGTCTCCGCCTTAAGTGGTTCTGGCTTTCCCAAAAACTCCGGTGGTCCCAGCTTTTTCAACTGCTTAGCGGTGACCAACCGTGGGTTGACATTGTTTCCACCTGCATTATGAACAAGAGTCTCTCTCGTTTGGTGTTGCATGAATTCTAAAAAGCCCCTAAACGTACCGTCGTTTGTCATTTTATCAGTGTTGTTATTTACAGGAGGATTATCGCCTTCCTGATGCACATTATCCTGATTATTGGTCTGTGGAGACTCAACGGTCTCCTGTGATCCATTGATGTTCTCAACATTCTCGGATGCCATTATCAAACAATGCCACAAAACAAGGGTTAATTAAAATATCACATATTATCCCTATACTCTAACCGACCAATTAAAAATCAAATAGACTTAAGTAGTGTAGGGTTTCGGTACATAAAACGCAGCGAAAATAGAACAATTCAAAGCAATTTCTGAAACCTAAAAACAATATCCATGAAAAACATAAATTAATCCAGTGGTTTAGAAATTATACCGATTATTTTTGTTGAATCGATGCGGTCGAATCTCCAACGTAATTCAAACGGACTGCGACTCTACGGTATCCACACGAACGCTTCGCACGAATCATCCTACGATTTGCAGAAGAAGGAATTATGGTACTAGCCACCAAAAGGAATGGATTTTCTGTTTTTCTCTAGTCTCTCTCTAAGAGCGGCTAGTGTTTTTGTTTTGATTAACCTACCTAATATGCTGATATATCATATATATAGCAATAAAACGGAATTAATCAAAACCCTAATCTAATTAAAATAAAATTCGAATATATATATATATATATATATATATATATATATCATCCTTTTAATTTAAATTCGTGATTTAAATACTATCAATCATATTGATATAATTAAATCCTTACAATTTAAATTAATTCCCTTTTAATAATGTTCTATGCGTGTGACCCTATAGGTTATTATTACGTTGATAATAATTTAAAAATCATATTATAAAATTATAAACAGTGAGCGACATCTAGTAATGCATCACTGCTATCCAAGTAATAATAAGATCGATGATTCGATGCAACCTTTTCGTGATCAATGTTTTAATGTAATTTAATCCTTTTAACCTTAATATCCCAGATTAAACTTGAGTCATGGAATGTGTCATACTCTTCATAATTTAATCTGAGTTTTCTTGATCAATGAGTAGACTATATGAAAAAAAATCACTATTTGAGCATGGCCATGCATTTCATAGTCCTACTTAATCAAGAGGCCTATGGATATCATCCCTAATATATAGGAAGGTTAAATTCCATCTAGATCACTCATATTCCTCACACGATTCATGATGTACCCAATAATCACCTTTATAGTCCACCCTATAAAGGTGACATTTGATGATATCAAAGTACATAAATTCCTGTGTAGTAATATAGTGATTTCAGGTCAAAGGACCATTACATCATTGTCACTATGAGAATTGCTAATGACACTTCGCATAATGCTCCACATAGAATTCTCATGGTGGGTCTGTCCAATACATCGTTCTCTAACATGTACCTATGCATTGACTTAATATCTCATATATTTATGACCAATGAGATTTGTTCATCAGTCAATCCACATACTAGTCTCAATGAATCATTGTTGTCCCATCAACAATGATACTCGACTAGGGACATTTAAGAACAATGATACTAATTATAATTATATAATCTCATGTTCAAGTCACATACTTGAAACTATATAATTTGTATCACTATTCTAAGGATTTGTATTATGTTAACATTTATATAACCATAATAAAATCATTCATTTATTCAATCAAATATAATATCAAAACGTTAAGCAATTATATCAAATAATTGGCCTCTAGGGTATAAACTCTAACATGTAGGTCATACTAGCAAATGAATTCCCCGTCTCTCTCCTCCTAGTTCTTGTTTCACATCTCAGCCAGGGATCACATCCCAAAGCTTTGACACCAACTATGACGCCCCCAAAATAGGCATACATCACCTATTCTGAGTCGCCAAATATAGGGTACAGAATACAAATACAATCTTTAATATACAACAAGAAAGTTGTGAGTTTTAATACAAATATTGTCTTCTAGACAATATCCACTCTCAGAATAAGTCCTCATTACATTTATTGTCGCACTATTTAACAGAATAGTGAGGACTACTAATACTATCATCTGGACCGTCACTCCGTTCCATGACTAGTTCCGGCTATGTTCTCATTTCCTGAAGAGAATAGTGAAGGAAAGGGTGAGCTTAACTAGCCCAGAAAGAAATATTATGACTAAGATAATGCAGAATAAATTATCATTAGTCTTCAACAATGTTAAACTGATAAAATACAATAGACATCAAGTTTAACTGCAGCGAAATAAGCAATTCATTAAAAGAGTCAAGTAGAGAATAAAATCTACTATCTTTTATGATTTAAAAAGATTTTTCATCACTTTTATCGTTGGGACTCAGCTTAATAAATAATCGACATCATCCCTGCACTACGGCCAAAGATATTCATTAGTATCACAACCAAAAATTATCCATACACTACGGGCCAAGGATATTCGTGTATTCATCAATGGTCATGATCATGCCAACAACTGGCCATCAATGCACTACGGGCCAATGAGGACTTTTACCACATCATTTGTAACATTACAGTTATGATTACACCGAATAATCCTTGGTCATAATCATACCAAGTCCATCTATTCACTACAGGCCACAGATGACTTTCAACATAATATAAACATGAGGATGATGACAATGATATAAGAATTCAATAAAACAAGTTCAAGAATTAATTTATTCAGGAACTAATAACGTCCAAAATGTCAACATGATACTTCTTTGTAGAGTAAAATTCAAGAATGCTTAGGATAATATTTCATGAAAAGATACTGGATGAAGCGCAAATATCAAGGATATTCCACTAATTTCATGGAGTATAGAAGTCAAAACTTTAACCAACTGAGTATAATAAAGAATGGAATAACAAAAGAAATCTCCATGCATGCGGTACTTCGCATAGATAGGTTATTCCAACAGAATAATAAATAACGGAACCATGTTAGGCAAAATTCGCACCGACAGGATGTTCCAACAGAATAATAAAGACGGAACCAGGTCCGACGTAAAACGCACAGACAGAATATTCCAACAGCATAATAAAGACGGAACCAGGTCCGACGTAAGCGTACAGACAGGATGTTCTAACAGAATAATAAAGACGAAACCAGGCCCGGCGTAAAATGCACAGACATGGTATTCCAACAGAATAATAACGAATGGAATAACAGAAGAATTTCACAAAGTATAGGGTAGCCCACGTATATAGGTTATTCCAATAGAATATTAAATAATGGAATAACAGAATTTCTCTTCATGAATACAAAAGAAATAATATCCCATACCTTTGAAAGAAGAGTACTGGATATCGGAGTAGTGAAGTAGCAGAATACTTTTCTTCTTTTTCTCTATAGTTTCTCTCTCTAGAGTTTCATTGAATTCGTAAGAAATAATGAATGAATGAACTTCTATTTATAGAAGAATGGACTGAATAGTAACTAATTTATGAACGGTCCAGATTGATTTAATTTTAAACTGACGGTCCATAAAATATTCTAATAAAACAAAACTTTTAAATAAAATATAATATATATTATATTTATATATATATAACATATGTCTTTTATGAATTCACGGGATGAATCCCGTGATCACTCGTACCACCACAACCAAGCATCACACGGCATCTTTTTTTTTGAAAAACTGTACCCCTGAGACAATTATTAACTTATGTCATACATAAGTTCTCTTTTTGTATATATATGTATATATATATATATATAAGCTTAACTAGTACTACCCTCCTTTTTACGTTATTAATTCATTCTCTAGCAAAAATTTCTTCCCCAACACATGTTATCAACTCTTGTGGCCCCACCAAAAGTCATAATCACTTGTGGCCCCACATTTTATAATATATATAAATACTGAATAACTTTCTATCGATGATTTTGAAAAATAGATAAATGAGAATCAAATAATTACATCAACTACTTCATAAAAATTTGCCTCGATATTTTTAACAACATTTATCATCATTATTATAATTCACAATATTAATCGACCAGGTCGTTCCCAGGAAAGAGGGGTCTTTCCAATAAGGAGTTCTCCCTATTGGCGCGTAATTAGGTGACCAAACCTCTCATTGACAGAACTTCTAGACATCGTTAATATTGCAAATAAAAATATTAATAACTTTGTCATCTCAATTATTGATTTAATAATATATAAAATATTGACAATAATTGAATCAAATAACGTGAGATACTATGCAATAATTACTGTAGAAATAATTGAACAAAACTGAGTGAATTCTCACGTAAGCATCAATAATCAATACCGTGTGCTACTATGCAACCACGCGTATTACTGTACTTTTACTACCGAGTAGTTCAACAGTTAACGAAAAAACCTCCGCCATTATTTTCATAAAAAGATATTTTTATCGTTTTCTCAATTCGACAATAATTTTGTTGTGGGGTCCACCAATAATTATTCCATCGTACGAATATTCCCTGTTAAAACGAATATTTCCCGACTAATCAAATATTATATAACAACTTGCGTACTTTGCAAAATTTATAAATATTACCCACAACTATCACATTATATCAAATTCATTCCATAATATTCAAAAAATGATAATTATAGAAAATTAATCTTTATTCATAAAAGTTGGGGTCTTACACATTTCACCATCACAGGTGGGTCCCATTATATATACTGAATAATTTTCTACCGATTATTTTAAAAAATAAGTAAATGGGGGGTCAAAATAATAGGCAAAATTTATAACAAATACTTCATAAAAATCCTCTCAATATCTTTAACAACATTTATTCATCATTATTATTATTAACAATATTTAACAACCAGATCATTTTCAGGAAAGAGAGGACTTTCCAATAAGGATTTTTCCCAATTGGCACGCAATTAGGTGACCAAACCTCTCCTCGACAGAAATTTCTAGAAATCGTTAATATTGCAAATAATAATATGAATAATTGTATCGTCTCAATTATTGATTTAATAATATATAAAATATTGACAATAATTGAATCAAATAACGTGAGATACTACGCAACAATTACTATAGCAATAATTGAACAAAACTGAGTGACTTCTCACGTAAGCATCAATAATCAATATCGTGTGCTACTATTCAATCACGCGTATTACTGTACTTTTAACACGGGGTATTTCAACAGTTAACGGTAAAACTTTCGTCATTATTTTTATAAAAAGATATTTTTGTCGTTTTCTCACTCCAATAATAATTCTGTTGTGGGGTCCACCAATAATTGTACCGTCGTACGAATATTCCCTGTTAAAACGAATATTTCCCGACCAATCGAATATTTTATGACAACTTGCATACTTTGCAAAATTTATAAATACGACCCACAATTATAACATTATATCAAATCCACACCATAATATTAAAAATATATTTCAAAAAAATTAATCTTTATTTGTAAGACCCCAACTTATTATAAATAAAATTGAATTTGAATCTTGAAATAATAAGGAGTTAATTTGATATAATGTTTTGATTATGGGTGAAATTTGCAAATTTTGCAAAATAAGCAAGTGGTTATAAAATATTCATTTTGTCGGGGAATATTCGTTTGGCCGTGGAATATTCTTGTTGTCGGGGAATATTCGTACGACGGCACAACCATTTGTGGGCCCCATACTGAAAAACGGTCAGATGAAGAAAACGACAAGTTTAAGTTTTTATAAATAACGGCGTAATTGTTACCGTTAACACTGTTGGATTACCTGGTGGTTAAAATACAGTAATACGCGTGGTTGCACAGTAACACACGGTATTACATAGTATTTTTGAATTATTGATTCTTACGTAAGAAGGCAGTACTCAATAATTGTTACAGTAATTACTGTTCAATATTTTATTTTATTGATTCAATAATTGCTGCGTTAATATTTTATATCATTGTTATTTTAATAATTTCCATTGCACAGTATTTCCCATTATCAGATCAATAATTCATATTATTTGAATAATATTGTTAGATAGCATTATTCGCAATGTCTAAGGAAGTTCTGTCTAGGAAAGGAGTTTGGTCACCTAATTGCGTGCCAGTAAGGAGAAATCCTTATCGGAAAGTTCTGTCATAATTGTGATTCTGTAATATTATTTGTGAATAATTAATTATTAATTTATATGATAAAAAAATATTTATTTTATGTGGACATAAATGATGGATAGAAAAATATTTATTTTGTGTGGATATAAATAAAGGAATTAATTTGGGTGTTTTTCAGTATTTTGTCGGAATGGAGGTATTAAAAATCGTCCGTATGTGCATTTCGGGTATTTTTCATTTGGAATTTTGAAAAACTTAAATCTACAAAGTTGTAGAGAATTCGATTTCCTATGAAATGGACATAAAATTATTATTTTTCTGATAAAAGAGCTATTTATTATGAATTATTGAATTTTCTGGTAAAATATTTTGGAAATTTCTAGAATAGGTGGGCCCCACTTTTGGTTGGTGAGAAATGTGCTGAAATTTTATTTCAAAAGTGGTGGGCGTGAATAGTAATAGGTAAAGCCATCAGGTAGCAGGTTAGTCTACTTTGGCGTTCTGGCATTTTTCTATAAATAGGTGCTTAGGTTAGAATTGAAAATCACACCAGAAACATAAGTTTTCTCTCTCTGTATTATCGAGCGTATTTTTGTGATTACTTAGATACTTTGAGAGTTACTATTTAGTGCAAGTTTCCTTCAACATTACATCCGATATTCCAGTCAGAAATACTGTTCTTTTGAGGTAAGAGATGTTATTTTCTTCGTAAATGATATTATTTTTTTTAATATCATTATGCTGAAATATTGGTAAGAATTTTATTGTGGAATTTTTACCTTTTTGTGTCGGGGTTACTATTCACGTATACAACATTATTCACAAATACGACACTATTCACCAAAAAATAAAATTTTCACTTCTTTGTCTCAGATGTTTATTATGGTTACTATCTTTAATTATATACATATTTTGAATTCCATTCTTCAATTTTACTCCATTATTGTTTATTATGGAGTATTTTTAAATTTTAATTATCTAAAGTACGAATCTCTAATATTTGTTTTTTTGTCTCACTGGATTCGTTATTTAAAATATTTTTCATCATCCTCAGTCCTTAATAGTGATGCTTGATGAATATCTTTGGCCTGTAGTGCAAAGATGAACGATTTCTTGATGAATATCTTTGGCCCGTAGTACAAAGATGAACAGGTGTTGAGATGAATATGACCAACTGGTGATACAAATGAATATCTTTGGCCCATAGTGCAAAGATGAATATTTGATGCAAGATGTATATTGATGATGGACTTTTAAATTCATAGATGATAGTAGATTTCATTCTCTACTTAATTCTTCTAATGAATTATTATTTCTGCTGTAGTTGTTGATCTAAAACTTGTTGTCTATTATATTCTATCAGATTTTTTCCCTGTTGAGGACTAAGGATAATTTTTTGTACATTATCTTAGTCATGATATTCTTTAGTGGGCTAGTTGAGCTCACCCTTTTCCTTTTTGTTCCATTTTTCTTCTCAAGAAGTGAGAATATAGTAGGAACCAGTTGGGGTATAGAGTGATGGTCATAGACAGTTATTTTAGCAGTCCTCACTATTTTTATAAAATAGTATATCAATAATTGTAATGAGGACTTATCTGAGTGTGGATATTGTCTAGAAGACAATATTTGTATTTAAACTCACAGTTTATCTGTTGTCGTCTTTTGCACGATAATTGTATTAATGAAGTTGTAGTTGTTTCTGTACCATGTATTTGGCGACTCAGAATGGGTGGTGTATACCTATTTTGGGGGCGTCACAGTTGGTATCAGAGCTTAGGGATATGGTCTCTGGCGGAGATCGGAGAATAGGACTAGGAGGGGAGAGACGAGTAAATCCTTTGCTAGTGTGTCCTACCTAAGCATATTTGTTAGTTGGTCATAATATAAGGATATTATGTGATATATTAATTTGTTTAATTAACCTTTATTTTATGGCAGTTTTTAAGAATGGCAGCTGAGAATGTTAATAATGGAGTGTATGAGACCGTGGAACAACCTTCAATCACTAACCAGGAGAACGTGCAATAGAAAGGCAATATTCCTCTTATAAACAACACTATCGAGCAAACGATGAATGATGAGATGTTTAGAAGCTTTTTACAGTTCATGCAAAATTAGACGAGGGAGACTCGTGTACAAAATACGGGTGGAAATGTTAGCAACGCGCAGTTTGTCACAGCCAAGCAGTTCAAGGAGTTGGGACCACCAGATTTCTGGGGAAAGCCGAATCCGATTAAGGCGGAAACGTGGGTCAAGCAAATTACCAAGATATTCGATATCTTGGGATGCACGGAAGAACAGAAGGTTCCATTCGCTACCTTTATGTTTCGTGGTGAGGCAAATTACAGGTGGGAATCTGTGAAGCGTACCCAGCCAGCCGCACTCAACATATCTTGGGAAAGATTTCAGAAACTTTTCAATAACAAGTACTTTCCTGAAAGTATTCGTCATATGAAGGAGGTAGAATTTATTAAACTGGAACAGAACAACATGACGGTATCCCAGTATGAGGCGATGTTCGCGGAGTTATCTAGGTTTGCACCTCATTTAGTAGGGAATGAGTAACGTATGACGCGGATGTTTCTGAGAGGTCTAAAACCGAGATTCATCGATACCTTATCTCTCATAAATTTTCTCTGTATTCAGATGTTGTCAATATGGCTCAATTATTAGAGCGAGATAATGACTATGTTCAACCGAGAGATCACAACCAGGGTCATACCGGTGACAGCAGTCATCGGAGCGATGATAACCAGTGAAGAGGGAAAATACGGACAAAAGCGGTAACCACTCGGGTGGTAATCGTGGCCATGATAATAGGATATGTGAGTCAAGTAGAAATTTCAAAAAGAGGAGATTTAACAATGACGGGAAGATATCAGCAGTAGCAGCAGCACCAACAACAAATTCTAGGGGAGGAGAACGACCGCCAGTTAGATGCTACAGATGTAGAGAGGAGGGACACATAAATCGAAACTGTTCACAGCCTTCCAAGGTGTGTTCCAGTAGTGGAAAAGACGGTCATATAACCCGATTTTGTCGGTAGCGAATTCAAGTCCAGCTGGGACGGCGACACCAAAGGCAACTACGGACAAAACAAAGAAAGTGGTTCAAGGGAGGGCATTTATCGTGACTGGCCAAAATGCGAGAAACCCGAACGAGGTGCTCACGGGTAAGCTAATATTGAACTCTTACGAAGTTTATACCTTACTAGATACCAGTTCTACCCATTCTTTTATATCTCCTGCTTATGCTCAACGTTTAAACTTGACTCCGAAGAAATTAGACTTTGACTTATCTGTGAAAACTCCGTTAGGAGAAACTTTTATTACATCAACTGTTTATAAATCTTGCTTGATCCAAGTTGGCACCATCACATTACCTGTTGATCTTATCTCTTTAAAGATACTTGCATTTGATGTGATTTTAGGGATTGATTGGTTAACCACTCATCATGCTAAAATTAATTATTTTCGTAAGATTGTTAGTTTTCATATTCCTAACCAACCTGTTATGAGAATTCAAGCAACCAAACCACTAAAGTCAATCACTGTCATATCATGGCATAAACCATTCATTTATTAAAAAACGGATGTCAATCTTTCTTAGCCCATGTTATGGACTTGAACAAAAACATGTCAGATTTGAATAATATTTCTGTTGTTAGTGAATTTCCTGAAGAACTTCCTGGTCTACCCCCAGAACGTGAAGTTGAATTCTTTATTGATCTTGAACCAGGTACAAAGCCCATTTCTAAAATCCCATATCGAATGGCTCCTATTGAACTTCAGGAGTTAAAAGACCAACTGCAGGAATTGTTAGACATCAGTTTCATTTGTTCTAGTACATCTCCTTGGGGTGCTCCTGTTTTATTCGTAAAGAAGAAAGACGGGAGTATGTGACTTTGTATTGACTACGAGAATTGAACCATGTCACCATCAAGAATAGGTATCCCCTACCTCGCATTGATGACCTGTTCGACCAGTTGCAAGGAGCACAATTCTTTTTAAGATCGATCTTCGTTCTGGATATCATCAGCTGAAGATTAAAACTGAGGATATTCCAAAGACTGCCTTCAGGACTCGGTACGGGCATTATGAATTCTCAGTCATGTCTTTTGGATTGACTAATGCTCCTGCTGCTTTCATGGATATGATGAACCGTGTATTCAAGGAATATTTGGATCAGTTCGTTGTTGTCTTTATTGATGACATCCTCATCTATTCCAAAAGCCGTGAAGATCATGAGCACCATTTGAAGCTGGTACTTCAAAGACTTCGTGACAACAAGCTATATGCCAAGCTGAAGAAATGCAAGTTTGGCTTAAGGAAATAGCATTCCTTGGGCACGTGGTTTCAAAACATGGAGTATTTGTTGACCCGACGAAGATTGAAGCAATACAAAGTTGGGAGCAACCTAAGTCGGTGATCGATGTACGTAGCTTTCTGGGCTTAGCTGGTTATTATCGAAAATTCGTGGAAGGATTTTCTTGAATCGCTACTCCGTTAACTCAGCTAACTCGAAAAGATACAAAAGTCGTATGAAGCGAGGAATGCGAGAAGAGTTTCCAAGAGCTCAAGAGGACACTCATTTTGGCACCTGTTCCAACAATACCATCTGGTTCGGATGGATTTGTTATCTATAGTGATGCTTCAGGAAAAGGGTTATGATGTGTTCTCATGAAACATAGGAAAGTCAAAGTCGATGCCTCGCGATAACTCAAAGAATATGAGAGGAATTATCCTACTCATGATCTGGAGTTGGCAGCAATCATTTTTGCGTTAAAAATCTGGAGACACTACCTGTATGGGGAGGAAGTGGAGATTTATACGGATAATAAAAGCCTCAAATATTTCTTAACCCAAAAAGAACTCAACATGTGGAAATGACGTTGGCTCGAGCTGTTGAAAGATTATGACCATAGCATTCAATATCATCCTGGAAAAGCAAACGTTGTATCTGACGCATTGAGTAGAAGATCATATGTTGGTACGAGTGTAATGTTGTTAACACAAAGGCCCATTTTGTATGACTTGCAAAGGATGGAGATAGAGGTAAAGGCTCCAAGTACCCACGTGATGATATCAAACATACAAGTAGAACCGACTTTAATCGATAAAGTTAAAGCTGCTCAAGCCACAGACCCAGAGTTGATACGTATGAAGAAGAAAGTACAAGAAGGTGTTATTCCAGAAGCATGAATCGATGAAGAAGGAATACTTCGAGTCAACTCCAGACTTTGCATTCCTAACGATTTTGACTTGAAGCATAGAATCATGATGGAGGCACACAACACACCATTTACAATCCATCCTGGGAGTACCAAAATGTATCATGATCTTCGACATATATTTTGGTGGAGAAATATGAAGAGAGAGATCACAGAGTTTATCTTGAGGTGTTTAACCTGTCAACGTGTAAAGGAGGAGCATCAAGTGCCAAAGTGTCCATTGAAACCGCTTGAGATTCCAAAATGGAAGTGGGAACACATTACTATGGATTTTGTTACGGGTCTTCCCAAGGTTTCTCAAGGTATAGATGCGATTTTGGGTTATTATTGATAAATTAACCAAGTCTGCTCATTTCTTGCATATACGTGAGACTTATTCCCTTGAACGTCTTGCTCGTATGTACGTGAATGAGATTGTGAGATTGCATGGCATGCCAATATCCATAGTTTTGGATCGTGACCCAAGATTCACTTCACGATTTTGGGTTAGCTTGCAGAAAGCTATGGGCAAAGATTTATAATTCAGTTCGGCATACCATCCTCAAACGGACGGGTAATCGAAAAGGACTATTCAAACCCTTGAAGATCTATTAAGACTCTGTATCCTAGATTTCAAAGGAAGTTGGGATAAGTACTTGCCATTGGTGGAATTCTCCTACAACAACAGTTATCAGGCAAGTATAGGTGTGGCTCCATTCGAAGCATTATATGGACGAAAGTGTCGTCCTCCAGTATGTTGGGACGAGGCGGGTGAAGCAACGTTTTTGGGACCAGAATTAGTATGCATGACTACAGAAAAGATTCAAATGATCCGACAATGTATAAAGACCGCACAAGATCGACAAAAGAGTTATGATGATCTTCATCTAAAAGAAGTGGAATTTAATATTGGAGATCATGTACTGTTACGTATTGCTCTATGGAAGGGAGTTACAAGATTCGGAAAGAGAGGAAAGCACAATCCATGATTTGTTGGTGTAGCGCCCCCAAATCCGGGTATCTTACAACCCGACAGATGGTGCTATACTATACAAACATTCATACATTCATTCAATTGAAAGTCTCAAAGAACGAATATAACTTATATATATTTAATTCAATATTTACATTTCCCAAGATCTAAACCCATTACAAAGGTTCTCTTGTCATAATATTCATTACATTACAACAATAGACCTATACTATTACATGACAGCTTAATAATCTGCCTTAGCTTTTCCTTTATCCTTATTTGATCCTTCAGGACGTTCAGTCTTAGCTGCATTCATATGGTTCAAGCAAGAGTGAGCATGACTAGCTCAGCAAGTATAACAATTTCAATAACATGCTTGATACATATGAATCATATATCTTCGATAACTGAACAATAGCTATGAAGTACTATTGATGATTCAAAATAGTACGTCATCTTTCTTTTCAAAATGTTTCATAATGAATAAATTCAGTAAAACATTCACCCCGATCAAAGACCTTGAGTATTCATTCTTTCTTTGAAAAGGACAACCCGGACCTAAATCCGTAAGCCTGATATTACTTTCTTTGAAAAGGACAACCCGGACCTAAGTCCGTAAGCCCGATATTACGTACGAGCACTTCTAGGTGATCAGCCTATTGTACTCTGTGTTGATCAACACTACATCCATTAAAAGTATGTATGTTTAATCATTTGGCAACCTCGCGTGCCTGTCGTTTTACCGACAAAACATTTATTTAACAATTCAGTCTTCTTTTGAAAACTATAAGTAGTTGACAAAAGATACTAGCATTTGATAACAGATGAACAGATTATCAATAATCAACTCAATATGTTAAGTCTAGCCAAAGAAACTGGCTTTAACTTCATTATGCTTCAATTCATGCGAAAGGATACATGAAC
Source organism: Panax japonicus (assembly GCA_020205505.1). Lineage (NCBI taxonomy): Eukaryota > Viridiplantae > Streptophyta > Magnoliopsida > Apiales > Araliaceae > Panax > Panax japonicus. Next base: position 62,766,710 of record CM035110.1, read on the forward strand.
ATCATAAACTTGTTCAGATTGAACTGAAACAAGAGTTAGAATACTTGCCTTTAGCGTCTGCTACTGTGTATTTTACTTTACGTTCAAGTCTTTCGATTCTCTACAATACATGATCACATAATGCCTTACATTAGGTCACATATAATCAAGTATGTATCTGACTATATCTTACCCTTCATTTCAATCTAATTATAGATTAGATTTCATTCTTATACGTTTCAACTTATCGTTCGTTTTACATTCATTCGACTTGGTTATATTAACCATTCTTCATTACTTTTAAGTCCTAACAATGTCCCAACAATGTTACTTTAAGTTGTTTAAGGTAGGTGTAGTTCAATCTCCTTCATTTCCCTTCATTTCCCTTCATTTTTATTCTTTACGGTCCAAGTTCTGTGTCTGGTGCCGCGGCGCGGGCATTACTCTTGCAACTCGCGCTGCGGCGCGAGTTAGCAGTAGACGAGTCCCAGATGTCGCACTGCGGCGCGACCAAAAGGTTGTGGGTTGGCGCTGCGGCGCCACTCTGTGCACCAGAAATTGTTTTCTAGCTTTTAATTTTTGTGAACTTCTCGGACGCATAACTTCTTCGTTTTAAGTCCGAATTGGCTCGTTCAAAAGCCTACGGTTCACGAATTACGTAATCTACTGGTTTATACAAGAATTTTATCTATTTGACTTCGTTTGCTAAAAATTCACCTATTGGTTCATTTTTAACGAAAACGATAAACGTTCGCGAACGTTAAACGCTCGTTTCTTCGTTCTAAGTCGGAATTCGTCCATTTTCGAGTCTGCAACTCTTAAATGACAAACATGACTTGTCTCCATTGAAAAATAACATTTCCGAACTCAATCTCAAAATTTGACTTCCATTCCGGGAAATTTACGAATTCGACGATTATTGTCTAATCGTGCGATTTCCGGCAATTCTTTGTTCTTAGAATTTGTTCAACACTACCAATGAATTACATTCATAATGTGAACATCTTAACATCCTTATTCCAAATATTTATACTAATGGTTGGATTTTAACTTATCTCATTGTAAGCTTATACTTAATAACTTTCAAACTACTTATGAACTTATCATTCATAACTTATGACAATTAAAGTTCTTAATCATCATCAATACATGATTTCATCATATAACTTTACTTATGTATTCTTGATACATATGTTCTTACAAGTTGATGTATATACATATACTTTCATTAATAAACCTATCACAAGTTCATCATGCATTCACATAAGTTTACAACTTATGTTATCTTAAATGACTTATTACCAACTTATGTGGCTTAAGTTCATTACTTATACATACTTCTTTCTTTTTTTATCATTCATGTTTCTTAATCCAAGCTTTTCTTATCAACCTATCATGTTAGAGATAGAAGATAATTGGAGAAGGAGTCTTACATTAGAAGTCTTTAGTAAGTAGCTTCTTCTTCTTCTTGACTTATGGAATAACTTACTTGCAACTTAATTCTCCTAACACTTAAGCACTTTGAGAGAAAGTGATTGGATTAATTTGAATAACTAGCAAATGACTTACCATGCTTCTCTATTTATAGAACTTGCAAGGCTTGGGGTAGATTAGTCTTTACACAATCCACCTCCTTACTATTCATTAATTGACCAACACCACTCATATCATTTGCTTGGTCCCTACTTTATTTACTTGGTCATTACTTATCTTGAGCACCACCTTTACTTGGTCATCACTTATCTTGGTTATCACTTATCTTGATAACCACACTTTATCCATATCACTATGGTTTGCTCCATGGATCACACAATCCAATGAACTTTAGCTTGGCTTAGATTAAATAAACATTGGGCTTTGCTTAACAAACCTTCATATGTTTATTAATTCATAAGTTGGGCCTTAACCCTTAATTCACTTGGGCTTGTAACAATTATAAACAATCTTCCAAGTCCATTACTAAGTCATAATACAAATACATATAGTTTATGTATTATTCTCGTATTCTAATTCATATAGAATTTATATACGATAATGCATTCTTCTTACAAACTCATATAATACTTTGTATTATACTCGTTTCCATTCCTTGTACAATACTCACGTATCATACCATCATTCCTTAACGCAATAGTTCTTCATTTTCCTTACGTTCTCGATTTAAGTCCGCAAACGAAATATTACGTTTTCCATAACTAGATTATTATTACATAATCCGTCTTACTTTAATATTCTACCATTACGTATTTCTCGGAAATTCAAAAATAAATCCCGAGCAAATACCGATGAATAGTGTTTTTCGGAAAATTTCTCGGAAAACTTTTATTTTCGTCTTGGAAATTCAAACACCTTAAATCCTTCACATAGCTCAAATACTACGATATTCCAATATCAATAGGTTACAAAACGACAACCATCTTGATATCCCCCATAATATGATTTTATTATTATTTAATTTAATAAAATCATCTTACATTAAAATCCGAATTTCTCGGTCGTTACAGTTGGTCCATTTGAGATTCTTGACCGAATAGGAAATGTGGCTTATAGACTCGCATTACCTCCAAGCATGTCTCGTGTTCATAATGTTTTTTTATATATCTATGCTTTGTAAATAGGTGAAAGACCCAAAGCACATTATTGAGTTAAAACCAGATGAGATAACCGAAGATTTAACGTACGAGGAGGTACCTGTCAAGATCTTGGATAGGAAAAAGCATGTCCTACGAACAAAGGTGATACCACAAGTCAAGGTTTTGTGGAGGAACCATGCTATGGATGAAATGACCTGAGAGTTGGAATCGGAAATAAAAGCGAGGTGCCCTCACCTTTTCGAAACACCAGGTATGTACGTCAATTTCGAGGATGAAATTTCATAAGGAGGGGAGGTTTGTAAGACACCAACTTATTATAAATAAAATTGAATTTCCTCTATTCATTATCTTGAAATAATAAGGAGTTAATTTGATATAATACTTTGGTTATGGGTGAAATGTGCAAATTTTATAAAATAAGCAAGTGGTTATAAAATATTCATTTTGTCGGGGAATATTCATTTGGTCATGGAATATTCTTGTTGTCGGAGAATATTCGTACGACGGTGCAACTATTTGTGGGCCCCATAACGAAAAACGATCGGATGAAGAAAACGAAAAGTTTAAGTTTTTATAAATAACGGCGTAATTATTACTGTTAACACTGTTGGATTACCTGGTGGTTAAAATACAGTAATACGCGTGGTTGCACAGTAACACACGGTATTGCACAGTAATTTTAAATTATTAATTCTTACGTAAGAAGACACTACTCAATAATTGTTATAATAATTACTGTTCCGTATTTTATTTTATTGATTCAATAATTGTTGCGTTGATATTTTATATTATTGTTGTTTTAATAATTATCATTGCACAGTATATCCCATTATCTACTACAAAAAAATGGGCCTTCAGAAACAACCGATTTTCGTTGCTAAAGGTGCCAAATTTCGTTGCTAAAGGGTTTTAGAAACAACTTTACTGTCGTTGCGCAATGAGCGTTGCTAATTGTTCCGCAATGAATGTATTTTTTTCGTTGCCAAAAGTAATACATTTTGCAATAAAATTTGGCTTTCATACAGAGACATCGATTCTTTAGCAACAAAATATATTGTTGCAGAATAATTAAAATATTGTTGCTAAAAACCCTATTTCATTGTAAAAGTCTACTACTTAGCAACGAAATGAACTCTTTTTTTTTGCAACGACAATGCATTTTCGTTGCAATTGACACCATTTTGCAACGACATTTTTCGTTGCAGTAAATTATGAAAATTGTTGCATAAGTTTGCTTTCGTTGCGGAATGTAAAATTTTTAGCAACGATTTTCGTTGCTGATTATATTATTTGGCAACAACATTATGCTGAATCAGCAACGAAAATGTTAGTTGCTGGTTATTTTTCAATAGCAACGAAAGTCGTCGATTAGTAACGACATTATATGTTGTCGTTTCTTTATATGTGCAACGAAAGTTAATATGATTTGCAACGATAAAAAATATTGTCTTTTATTTTAGTATTAGCAACAATATCCTCTCTGTTGTTATTAGGTTAATTTTTCGTTGCCAAATATTATATTTTTAATGCCATTAGCAACAAAAAATTGTTGCTAAATGTATAAAAATTGTTGCTATATTAAAACTTGTTAAATGCTTTGGTAACGAATTATATTGTTGCCAAATCAAAATTTAATATTCTTTGTGTACCTGACTGGCTCAATGTCCCTATAGCAAATAATGGCAAAAATACAAAAAAATAAATATTATTAACTTAATAAAATCATCCACTACATAATCATTCATTATCTTTACAATTAATCATCTAAAGCTACCAAAGTTCTTCAATCAAAGTATATATCAACATATATAGAGAGAGTACACTTCATAAGTTCATCTCAGAACTACAGGGAGAGAATGCTTGCACTTCTCCAACATGCTCACTATCAAATCTTCCTGCAATTACACATGAATTCGTATTGATTGCTATTATATTATTTATAATCCATGAACAGGTCTATTAACTTAATTAGAAATTAATAAATAATAGACTTTCAGGACAAGATCTAGAAACAATCCAATACCAACTTTATTGTTCACCTGAACTGTTTAAACTTTTACGCTACCTTGTGACAATATCAGGGTATCCTTTTGTCGTGATAAATATGTGATCTTCAGTCAGGCGCTGGAATACTGCATGCTACAAGAGAGTTGTCCAAAATTATATTGAAGTATCAATAGCAAAGCCATTACAAACAAAAATGAACAAGCATACCTACTCCACGAAAATATATCGAACATCTGTTTTCATGACCAATTTCTCTAACAAATTCCGATCACCAAAAAATAACATAACCAGAAGATCCACATGTAAAACAGTTTACAATGTCAAGGCTTGGCTCCTATTTCATAATACTTTAGAAGCAAGAGAATAGCACATGGAAAACAAATTGGTAGGTTAAACTTGTTGCTTCCAACTACAAGAGAAAACAGAATGTAAATATGACAAAATAAATTCATTATAGATTTTAAAACTTCCAACCTTATCATCAAACTAAATACAGGGTAGATCCATTTTACTGTCTTACAGATAAAGACTAATTTTCATATGTAAAAGATAACTCCAGCCTTTTAGCATTGATCTATATATTTCAAAATATAAAACTTTCTTATGTGGAAAGCTTATGTCATTATTGATAATATATTCAATCAATAGCAACCTTGGATTATTAAAAAAATTCAAGCTTTTCAAAGATTATCATGCTTACAGAACAAACACAAATTTTAACAGCTCAAAAAAATAAAAATAAGAAACTTGTCAATTCAGCCTATCAATCGCCACAAATTTAAACCAAAAACCTTAGCAATTTAAATATGAATATGATTTATAAAATTAATCCACAACAATTGAAACCAAAAAATAAGACCGAACAATCACTACTACAAAACAGTAAATAAATAACGCGAAAAAAATGTTGTGGTTCAATCACACCCTTACACAACGTTTTTAAAATATTGTAGTTAGATACATTATACAGCGTTTTTAAGAAAAAAACGTTGTAGATTTATTTTTCATAAATTAGTAGGTGCTTGAAAACGTTGTATAAGGTATGATTCCACAATGTTTTCTGGCTAAAAATGTTGTAGTTTAATATATCAGACAACGTTTAGACACATTTACACAACGTTTAAATGTGTCAACTATTTAGGTGTCATTTATTTATACAAATATACAACATTTTTAAAATGTTGTAGATAAAAAAAAAGTTGTGATTCACCTATATTACCAATGCATCTGCAATATGCTAATGCCATGATATATAGCTAAAAGGTCTAAATTCTCATTTAAATTTAAGCCAAAATGTATCAACCATTCAAAAAACATCCCAATAATACCATACGTTTATAGTTTCAAATTATTATATCCACAAAATATATACCAAACTATCCATATATACATCACAAATTCACTTTTCAATATAAATTAAGTTGACACTTTTAAGAAAGAGTCTTTTATCCAAATATCAATCTCTTAGTTAAGTTGACACTTTCTCGAAATTTGTTGATACAGGAGTCGGTCTAAAAGTTGCAATAAAAGAGAATAACGTATCTTCTTATAATTTATAATTTATACCATGGGCGTCATCCACTTGGTGCCCTTTGAATATATGTATCTCTTGACTAGTCAAAAAAGAAGAAGAAGAGATACACTTAATACTCTACTGCACTAAATAAAGGCAACTGTTCTGATCAAAATGCATATTATAGCATCTGTATATGCAGGAGTTCCTGATTCCCACAGACATAATATATTTAAGTGAGGGGGTAGGGGGGCTTACAATATAAAGGCAGACTAACATATACAAATACGTAAGAAGCGGACCTGCTGCTTTGTAGGTTTGCGGAAGCTAAGAAGTAAGAAGTAGTTTACAAGACTCTTTAGCTTCTGACTGTATCGATCATTACAAATGCAGATTATTGGAATTTTTGAGCTCTTGATGCTAGCGATAAGATCAGCCACTCCACCTCTATCTCCAGCAGACATTCCATCGACCTCATCCATAATCAGCAGTCTTTTGATGCTTCGAGCTGTAATAAATTTGGCAACAATGAACTGGATTAGATATTATTCACAAGGTAATTCATAACATATGCAAGGAAGAAACTTAAGAAAAACTAACCGATCCAAATTAACACTGAGCATCTGACTAACTAACTTTGCTGACGTAGTCTTCCCTATACCAGGTGTACCACTTAATAGTACAGCTTTTTTAGCACCAGAATTGATCTGGTTTTTGCCCTTTCCCTTATTTCCCGTATTCAAGAACTGCTCATTCCACCGCACAAGCCAATTATGAAGCTGCCTTACCTGCACATTATACCCACTACAATATTGTAATGACAATGTTTATATTGTTCAATACTCTCTCTATATATATACAATATTTATGTTTGTATATACGGCTAATCCTCCTGGTAATACAGTAGTAGATAATATACATATGCGAAGTACAAACATTAGATCTAGAATACTGAGAAGTACAAATATTAGAGGCTAGACAGTGCATAAAGTGAATAATGAGAAGTATCTTACTTGCCCAAAACCTGCGCCACCATATCCTGCACCAATAACACCATAGGCACCTCCAACCAAACCATAACCAACTCGAGGTGGGTAACTTGGAAGCAGGGCTGCCTTTTTGAGAATTTGATACTTGGAAGCAGGGTAACTTGAAACTAATAAATCAACATGGCTTACTTCTTGTCAAGAATTAAAATCCCCATGTAAATACAAAAAGACACAGGTATTACCATCTATCTCATATTTCTCAGTGTTCTTTAGAGCCTTCATGGCACTTGACCTTTCTGCAAAGTGGACAAAACCGAATCTGCTCTTTTCCTATCCTGCTTTAGCAGGTGGGAGAACCACTTTTGTGATCTTCCCATGGTGCTCAATTTGATTTTTTTAACTGATCCTGTGTAATGTTTTTGGGTAAATTCTTCACATACACTGTTCTAACCTGCAGAAGAGACACAGAGGTTATTCCAAACCACATTAGGAGTTTGTAGAGTGAAAACAAAAATGGAACCTATGACAACACGTTGCCAGTGCTGGCTGAGGTAAAACAGTGGGCTTCATACCTTCAATGGACCAATGATATACGGACGCTTGGGTGACCAAGCCCAACAACTTGGGTGTAATCCACTTCCAAAAAACAACCTAATGAAGCAGCAAGTATTTGTCACCTGCTCGGGCATCTGATATGACTTCATTTTTGCTTTCATCTCAATGTTAAATATTTGTAAGTGGTCCTTAAATATTTGCAAGTCTTGGCGCTTATCTCAATGTCAGATTAAACTAAGCCATTTATATGGAAATATCTGAAATAAAACAATTTGTCATTCCATGAACACAATAAATGTATTTACCAATTAAACTACAATGCTAAAATATGCAGTCTAATGTTTCCAGTCAATAACTTAGCAATGTCAAAATAAATTGATGTAGGGAAAACAAATTGAGAAGCACCAAGTAGAAGATGCATAACAACATTTATTCCTTAGCTACGAATGAGTATCATAAACAGTGTGGATTTGGTAAACCAGTGTAACTTCTTTACTAACTCACCACTTTCAAAGAAGAACAAAAAAGAATTAACAAACTAACCTTGCTTGTCCCTGTCAATCCATGTACTCTAACCATTAGCAAATGTGGACTTCAATGAGCTTCAAAGCCTTCCCACCCTTAACTTAAAACTCAAAAGGCAAAGTTGGTTGTTGGACCAATTCATAGAGGATTAAATTCTAGTTGTAAAATTAGTTTCAGAGACAATAAAACAGGCTTCACAATCCTTGATAGGATACCGAACCTAAAACGTTATTCTTTTATACCTAAAAAACAAATGAAAACCTCATCTGTGTTCAGTCAAGAAACTCTTAAGAGAGACTAACAAGCAAATAAAATCTTTGAGCTTTAAAAAGTAAAAGGTAAGTCTTAATGATCCATAAATTTACATATATTGGCACATACCAGCACAATTAAGCAAAACAAAAATACACACATTTTGAGTCTATATATTATTCTGCCTGTTCTTTGTCTCTATCTCTGTCTATATATATATAGATTATACATATACATATTACATATGCTTAAACAGAAAAAATTTAAATGAGAATTAGACCTTCTTGGACAGGGATTCTTGAGATGGATTCTTTGTGTAGATCATGGAGGCACGGCGAGTAAATGAAGTGTTTGCCTTCCTATCCTAACAAATTCCATACATACAAATAAATTAAACTCAAAACTAAAATACAAGAGAAAGTGATTAAAGTGAATGAAATTTAATGAACTAAAAGTGATTTAATGCAAGAGAAAGGAGAGATTACGATTAATGACAGAACAAGTGGAACAATCTCGACGAGGTAATTGAAGAGGTTACGATCGAGGTTGCTTGGTGATGGCGTTAGAGAGAGAAGATTGAGTTCACCAGAGAATCGGAGATGAGTAATCTTGTCCGCCAACAATCTCGACGAGGTAATCCATGTTTTGTAATTAAAATCTAATTTTTAGGAAAAATTAACAAGGGAGGAAATTAAAACCTTCAGTTGGGCAATAATGGAGGAGAAGTTAAAGGAGAGGCCACCACTATGTCGCCGCTGCCGCCACCACTACGCTGCCACTATTTCTAGGGTTAGAGGGAGTCGAGAGGGAGGAGAATGAGATGTGCTGCACATCTGAGTGAGAGAGTTGAGCTGCAGATCTTGAGTCGTCCATCTATAATGAGTTAGAGGGAGTCATCGTCATATCTATAAGTGGTTAATAGGGAGTTTTTATTGTTGTTTCTACACAGCTGGTGAAATGAGAGAGACAGATTTGGGCAGACACAACATGCGGGAAATTAAAAGGAAAAGAAAATAGATCCAAGTCCTTTTAATTTCAGATTTTTACTTCCGTCTCTCTTTTTTTTTTGTCCGTATAACGTGTTTTTTAAACGTTATCTTGTAAAACCAAAAATTACCCCCTTATAAATATATAAAGTTTTTTATATGTATCTACAATATTTTGTTAAAAACGTTATAAAAAAAATCACAACGTTTTTTATAAAAACGTCATCTTTTAAGTGTTGTCTTTTTATAATTTTGTACTGGTGAATTAGAAATAACTTGTGAAGATCGAATCACATGGATCCGAATAGGATTGACTCTAAACGATAAAGCACAGATCAGAAGTAAGATAAAACATAGCCTTACAATGAAGTCGATGTCAGGGTAATCGGAGTCCCAGAAGATATCGTGATCAACGACGACAAAGTTGCCGGAAATCGTGTCACCTTTGTAGAGAACGTACTCGTAGACGCATTCGACGTCGTTTACGGTTACCGAGAGCGCTGATAGATCGCGAATTAAGCTAAAAAGAAAAGCCCTAGCAATCCGTACACTTTTGAGCACCTCATTCTCTGTCTTCTCTCCATTCAATTGATGATGTTTCTGAAACGTCAATTTCTGAGAATCCATATTAGTAGGCTAAATAATATTTGAGTGATGCTAGGCGGACAGGAAACTTGGACAGGAAAATTGGACAGACTGTATAAAGGGTTATACAGTCTGTATAACCATTTATTTGTATATGTATCCAAATTACACCTAAAACACCATATTTTATAAAAATTTCTGTTTGAATAAATACTATACATTTTTTGGGAGTCACAATTAAAAAAAAATAAAATAAAATAAAATTGGCCGGTCCAAGTTTCCTGTCCAAGTTTCCTGTCCGCACAGACTTATCCATAATATTTTATCCTAGGACTATTATTATTATTATGAATATCATAATTATTAATATAATTATTACTATTATTATAATTGTATTATTAATATTACTATTATATTTATCAAAATATTATAATTATAATAATTATTATAATAATTATAATTATTATTATAACTATTACCATTATTATAATTATTTTTATAATTAGTATTATTATTATTAATTATTATTATTACTACTAATATTATAATTACTATTATTATTAAGAATTATTATTTTAATTATTACTATTATTATAATTATCATTATTACTATTACTATTACTATTACTATTATTATTATTATAATAAAAATTATTATTATTTTTAGTACTATTATTATAATTATTATTATTATTATTGTTATTATTATTATTATTTTATTTTTATTATTAGTATTATTATTATAATAATTATTATTATTATAATAGTACTAAAAATATTCATCTGTTGTCAAATTAGGTGAATAAATATATATTATTGATAATTTTTGAAAAAAATTCGAAAGAAGCCACGTCACATAAATGTATAAATATTTATATGAATATTTGTTATTATTATTATTATTATAATTATTACTATTACTATTGTTGTATTTACTATTATAATTACTGTTATTATTATTATTTTATTATTATAATTAATATTATTATTATTTTCTCCCCATTTCATTTTTCTACCCGTGCGCCCCACGTGTTCCCCTCCCACCAACATGTCATCATCACAGGTGGGTTCCACCATATTACATATATACTAAAAAACTTTATACCGATTATTTTAAAAAATGGATAAATGGGGGTTCATAAAATAAATAAAATTTACATCAAATACTTCATAAAAATCTCCTCAATATTTTTAACAACATTTATCATCATTATTATAACTCGCAAAATTTAACAACCAAATCGTTCCCAAGAAAGACGAGACTTTTCAATAAGGATTTCTCCCTATTGGCGCGGAATTAGATGACCAAACCTCTCATCGACAGAACTTTTTTGACATCGTCAATATTGCAAATAATAATATGAATACATGTATTGTAAGACCCCAACTTTTATGAATAAAGATTAATTTCTCTCGAAATATATTTTTGAATATTATGGTGTGGATATAATATAATGTTATAGTTGTGGGTAATATTTATAAAATTTGCAAAGTAAGCAAGTAGTTATATAATATTCGATTGGTCGGAGAATATTCGTTTTAATAAGGAATATTTGTACGACGGCACAATCATTGGTGGACCCCACAACGGAAGTATTGTCGTAGTAAGAAAACGACAGAATTATCTTTTTTATAAAAATAACGGCGGAATTGTTACCGTTAAAACTGTTGAACTACCCGGTAGTAAAAGTACAGTAATACGCGTGGTTGCATAGTAGCACACGGTATTGATTATTGATGCTTACGTAAGAAGTCACTCAGTTATACTCAATTATTACTACAGTAATTGTTGCATCATTTCTATCATATTATTGATTCGATTATTGTCACAGTATCATCTGCATTAAATGATATATTATTAAATTAATAATTGAGACGACAAAGTTATTCATATTATTAAATTGCAATATTTACAATGTCTAGAAGTTCTGTCAAGGAGAGGTTTGGTCATCTAATTGCGCGCCAATAAGGAGAAATCCTTATCGAAAAGCCCCATCTTTCCTGGGAACGACCTGGTTGTTAAATATTGTGAGTTATAATATTAATGATGAATAAGTTCGTGTTGATTAAAGATGAAATTGTTAGTTCCATTGTGTTGGAATTATTAGTGTTAGTGGTAATCAACATTTGTTCCGATATTAATTGATGTCTGGAAGTTTTACTGACCAGTCGGGTAATTAATCGGATAAATGAGCAATTAATTGCTATTAATTCACATGCTTATATAACTATTTGTTCGCATGTGTGTACTATTGAATCACATTCTTATACTATTAGGGGAGTTGGTGCAAGATTGATAATACTTGCATGACTAAGTTAAAATGGAGGTATAGATAGAGGTACTATACTGTAATTCATATTTTCACATGATTATAACTATTGATTCACATGATTGAAATATTGATTCACATTATTTACTATTAGGAGAGGTGGTGCAAGTTTGATAATATTTGCAGGACTAAATTAAAAATGAAAGAAAAGTTGGAGGTATTGTACTTTAATATTTCGAGCCCCAAAACGTGCAATTATCGAAACTATATTTTCCTATAAATAGAAACTCGTTCTTCCTTCATTTCTCACCAATTCACTAAAGCTATAGAGCAATTATTATAGAGAGAAAGAAGAAGAGAAGTCTGCTACCTCTCTACTTCAGTATCCAGTTTCTTTCTAAGGTAGGGGTATTATTTCTTTCGTATTCATGAAGAGAGCTTCTGTTATTCCATTCTTTATTATTATGTTGGAATAACCTGTCTATGCGAAGTACCGCATACATGGTGAAATTCTTCTGTTATTCCATTCTTTATTATTCTGATGGAATATCCTGCCTGTGCAGATTACGCTAGACCTGGTTCCATTCTTTATTATTCTGTTGGAATAACCTGTCTGTACGGTCTATCGCATGCATGGTGAATTCTTTGTTATTTCATTCTTTATTATTCTGTTGGAATATCCTGTCTGTGCGGATTACGCTAGACCTGGTTCTATTCTTTATTATTCTATTGGAATAACCTGTCTGTGTGGTCTATCGCATGCATGGTGAATTCTTCTATTATTCCATTCTTTATTATTTTATTAGAATATTCTGTCTGTGCGGATTACGCTAGACCTGGTTCCATTCTTTATTATTTTGTTGGAATAACCTGTCTGTGCGGTCTATCCCATGCATGGTGAATTCTTCTGTTATTTCATTATTTATTATTCTGTTGGAATATCCTATCTGTGCATATTATGCATGACCTGGTTCCATTCTTTATTATTTTGTTAGAATAACCTGTCTATGTGGATTATCACATGCATGGTGAATGATCCTTCGTATTCGTTCCTTATTAAATTGTGGAAATTATCTATCTACGTGGATTACCGCATGGCGGGTGAAAATCTATTTGCAGTTTCATATATTCTATGACACTCATTTAGATAAAGTTTTGGCTTCCATACTCCATGAAATTAGTAGAATATCCTGAATATTTGCGCTTCATCCGGTATCTTTTTATGAAAATATTTTTCTGAGCATTCTTGAATTTTACTCCATAAAGCAGTATCATGTTGACAATTTGTACGTAATTGATTTCAAGATAAATTAACTTATAAATCTTTAAAATTTATTCTTAAACTTGTTTTATTGAATTATTATGTCATTGTCATCATCCTCATGCTTATATTGTGATGAAAGTTGTGATGAAAGTCATCTTTAGCTTACGTGCATAGATGGACTTGGTATGATTATGACCAGGGATTATTCGGTATAATCATGACCTCTAATGTTATAAATGATGTGGTAAAAGTCCTCAGTAGCCTGTAGTGCATTGATGGACAGTTTTTGGTATGATTATGACCAGGGATTATTCGGTATAGTCGTGACCATTGATGATTTAATGAATATCCTTGGCCCGTAGTGCAGGGATGACTCGATGATGTGGTTTATTTATTAAGCTGAGTCTCAGCGATAAAAATTAATGAAAACATTTTAAATCATAGAAGATAGTAGATATCATACCCTACTTGACTCTTCTAATAGATTGCTTATTCCGCTGCAGTTAAACTTGATGTCTATTGTATTTTATCAGTTTAACATTGTTGAAGACTAATGATAATTTATTCTGCATTATCTTAGTCATAAGATTTCTTACTGGGCTATTTGAGCTCACCCTTTCTTTCACTGTTCTCTTCAGGAAATGAAAACGTAACCGGGACTAGTTGGAGAACGGAGTGACTGTCCAGATGATAGCATTAGTAGTCCTCACTATTCTGTTAAATAATGTGACAATAAATGTAATGAAGACTCCATTGAGTGTGGATATTGTCTAGATGACAATATTCTTATTAAAACTCTTAGATTATGTTTTGTCGTATTTTACATGACTGTTGTATAATTAAGTTGTATTTGAATTTTGTACTATGTATTTGGCGACTCAAGATGGGTGATGTATACCTATTTTGGGGGCGTCACAGTTGGTATCAAAGCTTAGGGATATGATCCCTGGCTGAGATGTGAGACAAGAACTAGGAGGGGAGAGACGGAGAATTCCTTCGCTAGTATGACCTACCTAAGTTTATTTGGTATTTAATTGGTCGGTCAGAGTATAGGGATAATATGTGATATGTTAATTAACCCTTGTTTTGTGGCAGTATTTGAAAATGGCATCCAAAAATGTTGAGATAAGCAATGAAGCACATGAGACCGTTAAGTCACCACAGATTAATGCCCAGGATAATGTGCAACAAGAAGACAATAATCCTCATGTAAACAATAACACCGATGAAATGGTGAACGATGGGATGTTCAGAGGCTTTATGCAATTCAAGCAACATTAGGCGAAAGTGGCTCCTGTCCAAAATGCAGGTGGGATCACTGACAACTCTCGGACGGTCATCGCTACGTAGTTCAAGGGGCTGGGACCACCGGAGTTTTTTGGAGAACCAAAACCTTTTAAGGCGGAGACGTGGATAAAGCAGATCAACAAGATATTTGATGTCTTGGGATGCTCCGAGGAGCAAAAGGTTCCCTTTGCCACCTTCATGTTGCGAGCAGAGGCAGATTACTGGTGGGAATCTGTAAAGCGTACTCAGCCTGCTGCACTCAAAATGTCTTAGGAGAAGTTCCAAGATCTGTTTAATGACAAGTACTTTCCTGAAAGTATTCGTCACATGAAGGAGGTAGAGTTCATCAAGTTTGAGCAAAACAATATGACCGTTGCACAGTACGAAACTAAGTTTGCCAAGTTGTCTCGGTTTGCGTCCCACTTAGTTGACAATGAGGAGAGAATGACGCGGATGTTTCTAAGAGGTTTGAAACCCGAGATACGTCAATACCTAATTTCTCACAAACTGTGTTTGTATTCAGATGTTGTGAATAGGGCTCAGTTATTGGAGCGCGATAATGAGTCAACCCAACCAAGAGAGAGCAACCGACAAGTCAATAATACCAGTGGTAGCAGTCATCGAAGCGGTGACAACAAACGTGGAGGGAATCAACATGCCAGAAATGATAATCACTTCAGTTGTAATCATGGCCATGACCATAAGAGTGGACATTTTAAGAAGAGGAGATTCAATAAGGATGGAAAGACGTCAGCACCAGCACCTGTTTTTAAGGAAGTACAACGACCACTGATCGTATGTTACAAATGTGGAGGGGAAGGACACATAAGTCCAAACTGCATGATGCAGTCCAAGGCGTGTTATAATTATGGAAAAGAAGGTCACCTAGCCCGATTTTGTCGTGAACCAAAGTCAAGTCCAGCTGGGATGGAGGCATCAAAGGGTGTCTCAGACAAGACAAAACCGGTAGTTCAAGGGAGAGCGTTTGTCGTAACCTCCGAAAAAGCGAGGAATCCGAACGAGGTGATCACGGGTAAGCTAATCATAAACTCTAGCGAAGTTTATACTTTATTTTATACCGGTTCTACCCATTCCTTTATTTCTCCTACTTGCGCTCAACGTTTAAATTTGACTCCGGAGAAATTAGACTTTGATTTATCTGTTTAAACTCCGTTGGGAGAATCCTTCATTACATCCACAGTTTGTAAGTCTTGTTTGATTCAAATCGGTAACCGCATGTTACCTATCAATCTTATTTCTTTGAAAATACTTGCATTTGATGTGATTTTAGGGGTTGATTGGTTAACTACTCATCATGCTAAAATCGATTATTTTCGTAAGGTTGTTAACTTTAATATTCCTAACCAACCTATTATGCGAATTTAAGCAACCAAACCACTAAAATCAATCATTGTCATATCAAGTCATAAAGCTTTTCGTGTATTGAAAAACGGATGTCAAGCTTTCTTAGCCCATGTCAAGGATTTAAATAAAGACACGTCAGATTTCAATGATATTTCTATTGTTAATAAATTTCCTGACGTATTTCCTGAAGAACTTCCTGGCCTACCCCCAGAGCGTGAAATTGAATTTTGTATCGACCTTGAATCCGGTACAAAACCCATTTCCAAAGCCCCATATCGAATGGCTCATATTGAACTTCAGGAGTTAAATACCCAACTACAGGAATTGTTAGACATCGATTTCATTCGTCCTAATACGTCTCCTTGGGGTGCTCATGTTCTATTCGTAAAGAAGAAAGATGAAAGTATAGGACTTTGTATTGATTATCGGGAGTTGAATCATGTCACCATCAAAAACAGGTACCCGTTGCCTCGCATTGATGACCTGTTTGATCAGTTGTAAGGAGCCAAATTCTTTTCAAAGATTAATCTTCGTTCTGGATATCATCAGTTGAAGATTAAAACTGATAACATTCCAAAGACTGCTTTCAGAACTCGGTACGGGCATTATAAATTCTTAGTCATGTCTTTTGGATTGACTAATTCTCCTGCTGCCTTCATGGATATGATGAATCGAGTATTCAAGGAATATTTGGATCACTTTGTGGTCGTCTTTATTGATGACATCCTCATATACTCCAAAACCCGTGAAGACCATGAACAACACTTGAGGCTGATACTTCAAAAGCTTCGTGAAAATAAGCTTTATGCCGAGTTGAAGAAATGTGAGTTCTGGCTTGAGGAAGTTGTATTCCTTGGGCACGTGATATCAAATCATGGAATATCTGTTGACCCGACAAAGATTGAAGCAATTCAAAGATGGGAACAACCTAAGTCAGTGACCGAAGTACGTAGCTTTCTCGGCTTAGCTAGTTATTATCGGAGATTCGTAGAAGGGTTTTCTCGAATCGCTACTCCATTAACTCAGCTGACTCGAAAAGATACAAAATTCGGTTGGAGAGAGAAATGTGAAAAGAGTTTTCAAGAACTCAATATGAGACTTATTTCAGCACCTTGTTCTGACAATACCATCTGGCTCGGAGGGATTTGTCATCCACAGTGATGCTTCGGGTAAAGGGTTAGGATATTTTCTCATGCAACATGTGAAAGTCATAGCCTATGCCTCTCGGCAACTCAAAGAATATGAGAGGAATTATCCTACTCATGATTTAGAGTTGACCGTTGTCGTTTTTGTGCTTAAGATTTGGAGGCATTACCTGTATGGAGAGAATGTGGAGATCTATACGGATCATAAAAGCCTCAAATATTTCTTCACTCAAAAGGAACTCAACATGCGACAACGACGATGGCTTGAGTTGTTGAAAGATTATGATCATACCATCCTGAAAAAGCGAACGTAGTAGCTGACGCACTGAGTAGAAGATCATATGCAGGTACGAGTGCAATATTGTCAACGTAAAGACCCATTTTATATGACTTAGAAAGGTTGGAAATAGAGTTAAAGACTCTAGGGACCCATGTGATGATGGCGAATATAAGAGTGGAATCGACTTTAATCGATAAAGTTAAAGCTGCTCAAACTACAGACCTGGAGCTGATGCGTATGAAGAAGAAAGTGCAAGAAGGTGTTATTTCGGAAGCAAGAATCAATGAAGAAGGAATACTTTGAGTCAACTCCAGACTTTGTGTTCCTAATGATTCTGACTTGAAGTATAAAATCATGATGGAGGCGCATAACACACCGTTTGCAATCTATCCTGGGAGTACCAAAATGTATCGTGATCTTCGACATACATTTTGGTGGAGTAATATGAAGAGAGAGATAGCGGGGTTTATCTCAAGGTGTTTAACTTGTCAACGAGTCAAGGCAGAGCATCAAGTGCCAAAAGGTCCATTGCAACCACTTGAAATTCCAGAATGGAAGTGGGAGCACATTACCATGGATTTCGTTACTGGTCTTCCCAAGGTTTCTCAAGGTATAGGTGCGATTTGGGTCATTGTTGATAGATTAACCAAGTCTGCTCATTTCTTACCGATACGAGAAACTTACACACTTCAACGTCTTGCTAGTATGTACATAAACGAGATTGTAAGATTGTATGGTTTGCCAGTATCCATAGTTTCTGATCGAGATCCAAGATTTACTTCAAGATTTTGGGTTAGTTTGCAAAAAGCTATGGGCACAGATGTATGATTTAGTTCGGCATATCATCCTCAAACATACGAACAATCAAAGAGGACTATTCAAACTCTTGAGGATTTATTAAGACTCTGTGTCCTTGACTTCAAGGAAAGTTGGGACAAGTTCTTACCATTAGTGGAGTTTTCCTACAATAATAGTTATCAAGCAAGTATTGGCATGGCTCCATTTGAGGCGTTGTATAGAAGAAAGTGTCGTTCTCTAGTATGTTGGGATGAGATGGGTGAAGCAACGTTGGTGGGACCGGATTTGGTACGTATGACTACGGAAAAGATTCAAACAATCCGACAACGTATAAAAATCTCACAAGATCGACAAAAGAGTTATGTTGATCTTCATCGAAAGGACGTGGAATTCGATATTGGAGATCATGTATTGTTACGTGTTGCTCCATGGAAAGGAGTTACAAGATTTGTAAAGAGAGGAAAGCTCAATCCTCGATTCATTAGCCCATTTTAATCTTCGATCGAGTAGGAACTGTGGCCTATAAACTCGCCTTACTGCCAAGTATGTCTCGTGTTCATAATGTTTTTCACATATCTATGTTACGTAATTATGTGAAAGACCTGAACCACATTATTGAATTAGAACCGGAAGAGATAACGGAAGATTTAAAGTATGAAGAGGTACCTGTTAAAATCTTGGATAAGAAGGATCATATTCTACTAAAGCTATACCTCAAGTCAAAGTTTTATGGAGAAATAATGATGTTGAGGAAATGACCTGGGAGTTAGAATCTGAAATGAAATTAAGGTATCTTCACCTCTTCGACATACCAGGTACGCACTCTAATTTTGAGGATGAAATTTCATAAGAAGGGGAGGTTGTAAGACCCCAACTTTTATGAATAAAGATTAATTTCTCTCGAAATATATTTTTGAATATTATGGTGTGGGTATAATATAATGTTATAGTTGTGGTAATATTTACAAAATTTACAAAGTAAGCAAGTGGTTATATAATATTTGATTGGTCAGGGAATATTCGTTTTAATAGGGAATATTCGTACGACGGCACAATCATTGGTGGACCCCACAACGGAAGTATTTTCGTAGTAAAAAAACGACAGAATTATCTTTTTATAAAAATAACGGCGGAAGTGTTACCGTTAAAAGTGTTGAACTACCCGGTAGTAAAAGTACAGTAATACGCGTGGTTGCATAGTAGCACACGGTATTGGTTATTGATGCTTACGTGAGAAGTCACTCAGTTATACTCAATTATTGCTAGTAATTGATGCATCATATCTCTTATATTATTGATTCGATTATTGTCACAGTATCATCTGTATTATATGATATATTATTAAATCAATAATTGAGACGACAAAATTATTCATATTATTAAATTACAAAATTTACAATGTCTAGAAGTTCTGTCAAGGAGAGGTTTGGTCATCTAATTGTGCGCCAATAAGGAAAAATCCTTATCGGAAAGCTCCCTTTTTCCTGGAAACGACCTGGTTGTTAAATATTATGAGTAGTTCCATTATGTTGGGATTATTAGTGTTAGTGGAAGTCGACATCTATTCCGATGATAATTGATGTTTGGGGGTTATATTGATAAATCGGGTAATTAATCGGATAAATGAGCAATTAATTACTACTAATTCACATGCTTATATAACTATTTGTTCACATGTGTGTACTATTGAATCACATTCATGTACTATTAGAGGAGTTGGTGCAAAATTGATAATACTTACATGACTAAGTTAAAAATGGAGGTATAGATGGAGATATTATACTGTAATTCGTATTTTTACATGATTATAACTATTGATTCACATGATTGAACTATTAATTCACATTATTTACTATTAGGGAAGGTGGTGCAAGTTTGATAATACTTGCAGGACTAAATTAAAAATGAAAGAAAAGTTGAAGGTATTGTACTGTAATATTTCGAGCCCCAAAACGTGCAATTATCGAAACTATATTTTCTTATAAATAGAAGCTCATTCTTCCTTCATTTCTCACCAATTCACTAAAGCTATAGAGCAATTATTATAGAGAGAAATTATAGAGAGAAAGAAGAAGATAAGTTTGCTACCTCTCTACTCCAGTATCCAGTTTCTTTCTAAGGTAAGGGGTATTATTTCTTTCGTATTCATGAAGAGAGCTTCTGTTATTCCATTCTTTATTATTATGTTGGAATAACCTGTCTATGCGAAGTACCGCATACATGGTGAAATTCTTCTGTTATTACATTCTTTATTATTCTGTTGGAATACCATATCTATGCGGATTACGCTAGACCTGGTTCCATTATTTATTATTCTGTTGAAATAACCTGTCTATGATGTCTATCGCATGCATGGTGAATTCTTTATTATTCCATTCTTTATTATTCTGTTAGAATATCCTTTCTGTGCGGATTACGCTAGACCTGGTTCCATTCTTCATTATTCTGTTGGAATAACCAGTCTGTGCGGTCTATCGCATGCATGGTGAATTCTTCTGGTATTTCATTCTTTATTATTCTGTTGGAATATCACGTTTGTGCGGATTACGCATGACCTGGTTCCATTCTTTATTATTCTGTTTGAATAACCTGTCTATGTGGATTATCACATGCATGGTGAATGATCCTTCGTATTCATTCCTTATTAAATTATGGAAATGATCTGTCTACGTGGATTACCGCATGACGGGTGAAATTCCATTTGCAGTTTCATATATTCTATGATACTCATTTGGTTAAAGTTTTGGCTTATATACTCCATGAAATTAGTAGAATATCCTGGATATTTGCGCTTCATCCGGTATCTTTTCATGAAAATATTCTTCTGAACATTCTTGAATTTTACTCCACAAAGCAGTATCATGTTGACAATTTGGACGTAATTGATTTCAAGATAAATTAACTTATAAATCTTTAAAATTTATTTTTGAACTTGTTTTTATTGAATTATTATGTCATTGTCATCATCTTCATGCTTATATTGTGATGAAAGTCATCTTTAGCTTACGTGCATAGATGGACTTGGTATGATTATGACTTGGGATTATTCGGTATAATCATGACCTATATTGTTATTAATGATATGGTAAAAGTCCTCAGTAGCCTGTAGTGCGTTGATGGACAGTTTTTGGTATGACTATGACCAGGGATTATTTGGTATAGTCATCACCATTGATGATTTAATGAATATCCTTGGCCCGTAGTGCAGGGATGACTCGATGATGTGGTTTATTTATTAAGCTGAGTCTCAACGATAAAAATTGATGAAAACATTTTAAATCATAGAAGGTAGTAGATATCATACTCTACTTGACTCTTCTAATTGATTGCTTATTCCGCTGCAGTTAAACTTGATGTCTATTGTATTTTATCAGTTTAATATTGTTGAAGACTAATGATAATTTATTCTGCATTATCTTAGTAATAATATTTCTTACTGGGCTAGTTGAGCTCACCCTTTCTTTCATTGTTCTCTTCAGGAAATGAGAACGTAGCTGGGACTAGTCGGGGAACGGAGTGACGATCCAGATGATAGCATTAGTAGTCCTCACTATTCTGTTAAATAGTGTGATAATAAATATAATGAGGACTCCATTGAGTGTGGATATTGTCTAGATGACAATATTCTTATTAAAACTCTTAGATTATGTTTTGTCGTATTTTACACGACTGTTGTATAATTAAGTTGTATTTGAATTTTCTACTATGTATTTGGCGACTCAAGATGTGTGATGTATACCTATTTTGGGGGCGTCACATGTATCGTCTCAATTATTGATTTAATAATATATAAAATATCGACAATAATTGAATCAAATAACGTGAGATACTATGTAGCAATTACTGCAGCAATAATTGAGTATAACTAAGTGACTTCTCACGTAAGCATCAATCATCAATACCGTGTGCTACTATGCAACCACACGTATTACTGTAATTTAATCACCAAGTATTTCAACAGTTAACGGTAAAACTTTCGCCGTTATTTTCATAAAAAGTTACTTCTATCGTTTTCTAACTCCGACAGTAATTCCGTTGTGGGGTCCACCAATGATTGCACCGTTGTACGAATATTCCCTAATAAAATGAATATTCCCCGACCAATCGAATATTTTATAACAACTTGCATACTTTGAAAAATTTATGAATATTACCCACAACTATAACATTGTATCAAATTCACACTATAATATTCAAAAAAATATTTCGAAAAAATTAAATCTTTATTTATAAAATTTGGGGTCTTAAGCAGATCAACGTGGGCATTTTTTATTTTATTTTACACGTGGACGGGCTGACGTGGCGAATATTGAACTTATATTTGATGCATAGATTCAAACCCAAGACCTCCAGTTTGGAATATAGATCCAATGACCACCCAAGCACATGGGCCTAGTTGCTATTATTTTGCAAGGATTAATATTTATAACTGAACAAATTATTTCCCCCAAATTAAAATAGATCCCCTTTCCTTAGATCTGTTACGTACATATATAAATGTACATAACTAATTGCGTGATAATAATAATAATAATAATAATAATAATAATAATAATAATAATAATAATAATAATAAAAGTCATAATAATAATAATAATAATAATAATAATAAAAGTCATAATAATAATAATAATAATAATAATAAGCCCACATAATTGCCTTCGTTATTATTAAACACCGTTGGTTTTCTATAATGTGTGATGTAAGATGAATGGTTCCACCATTATAGAATTTCTTGGTTTCTAAGGCTTCAATTTTCCGATGTTAAGTCATGTCTGAGTTGCAATTTATTTAGAATTTTAATTGTGTTTAACTTAACTGGTTTATCCAAACGTATGTTATAATAATAATAATAATAATAATTATTATTATTATTATTATTGTTATTATGATTATTATTATTAGTACTATTATGATTATTATTATTAATATTATTATTATTAGTAATATTATTATTGTTATTATTATTATTATTATTATCTTAATTTAAGGCAACATTTTAATAGTCGTTGCAAAAAGTTGTATAAAATATGCAACGAAAATAAAAATTATTGCCAATGAATGTGGTTCATATTAGGCAACGAAATATAGCAACAAAAAAACTTTTGTTGCCCACGATGAGGAGAAATCAAGTGGTTAGAAATTTTGCAACGAATTTCTAACGAATTTTGTTTCCAAATTTTGCAACTACTTATGAATTTCATTGCAAAAAGTGAAAGCTTGACACAATCTGTAACGAAGGACAAGTTTCGTTACTAAACATACACTTTTAGCAACGACATATAAAGTCGTTGCTAAAACCTTATTTTTAGCAACAAAAAAAATTTCGTTGTCCACGATGACGGGAAATCAAGTGGCCAAAAATTTTGCAACGAATTTCTAACGAAATTTTTTCCCGCCAATGAATTAGCAACGAAATTTTGCAACGACATATGAATTTCGTTGCAAAAAGTAAAAGCCTGACACAATCTACAATGAAGGACAAATTTCTTTGCTAAACATATACTTTTAGCAACGACTTATAAAGTCGTTGCCCGAAAAATCGTTGCTAAAGGCCCATTTTTTTTAGTGATCAGATCAATAATTCATATTATTTGAATAATATTATTAGATAGCATTATTGGCAATGTCTAAAGAAGTTCTATCTAGCAAAGGGGTTTGTTCACCTAATTACGCGCCAGTAAGGAGAAATCTTTATCGGAAAGCCCCTTCTTTCCTGAGAACGATCTAGTTGTCATAATTATGATTCTGTAATATTATTTGTGAATAATTAATTAATAATTTATATGATAAGGAAATATTTATTTTATGTGGACATAAATTATGGATAGAAAAATATTCATTTTATGTGGATATAAATGAAGGAATTAATGTTGAGGTGTTTTATCGGTATTTTGTCGGAATGGAGGTATTAAAAATCGTCCTTATGTGGATTTCGGGCATTTTTTGTTTGGAATTTGGAAAAAATTAAATCTTCAAAGTTGTTGAGAATTTGATTTCCTATGGAATGGACATAAAATTCATATTTTTCTGATAAAAGGGTTATTATGAATTATTGAAGTTTCTGGTAAAAATATTTTGGAAATTTCTAGAATGTGTGAGCCCTACTTTTGGTTGGTGAGAAATGTGCTGAAATTTTATTTTAAAAGTGGTGGGCAAGAATAGTAACATGTAAAGCCATCAGGTAGCAGGTTAGTATGCTTTGACATTCTGACATTTTCCTATAAATAGGTACTTATGTTAGAATTAAAAATCACACTAGAAACATAAGATTTCTCTCTCTATATTATCGATCGTATTTTTGTGAGTATTTAGATACTTTGAGAGTTGTTATTCAGTGCAAGTTTTCTTCAGTATTACATCCGATATTCTAGTCAGAAATACTGTTCTTTTGAGGTCATGGATGTTATTTTCTTCGTAAATGATATTATTTCTTTCAATATCATTATGCTGAAATATTGGTATGAATTTTATTGTGGAATTTTTACCTTTTCGTGTCAGAGTTACTATTCACGTATACGGCACTATTCATGTATACAGTACTATTCACAAATACGACACTATTCATCAAAAAATGAAATTTTCTCTTCTTTGTCCCAGATGTCTATTATGGTTACTATCTTTGATTGTATACATGTTTTGATCTTCATTCTTGAATTTTACTGCATTATGGTTTATTATGGAGTATTTTTAAACTTGAATGATCTAAAGTACGAATATCTAATATTTGTTCTTTTGTCTCACTGGATTCGTTCTTTAAAATATTTTTCATCATCCTCAGTCCTTAATGGCGATACTTGATGAATATCTTTGGTCTGTAGTGCAAAGATGAACGATTACTTGATGAATATCTTTGGCCCGTAGTGCAAAGATGAATATTTGATGCAAGATGTATATTGATTGATGTTATAGGGATAAAATATTGATGATGGACTTTTAAATTCATAGATGATAGTAGATTTCATTCTCTACTTAATTCTTCTAATGAATTATTGTTTCCGCTGCAGTTGTTGATCTAAAACTTGTTGTCTATTATATTCTATCAGATTTTTCCCTGTTGAGGACTAAGGATAATTTATTTTACATTATCTTAGCCATAATATTCTTTACTAGGCTAGTTAAGCTCACCCTTTTCCTTTTTGTTCCATTTTTCTTCTCAAGAAGCGAGAATATTATAGCAGGAACCAGTCGGGGTATAGAGTGATGGTCCTATACAGTTGTTTTATCAGTCCTCACTATTTTCATAAAATAGTGTATTAATAATTGTAATGAGGACTTATCTGAGTGTGGATATTGTCTAGAAGATAATATTTGTATTTAAACTCACAGTTTATGTGCTGTCGTCTTTTACGCGATAATTGTATTAATAAAGTTGTAGTTGTTTTTGTACCATGTATTTGGCGACTCAGAATGGGTGGTGTATACCTATTTTGGGGGCGTCACATCTCTTTCTTAGTGAATCGGATATTTTTTGAATAGAATTTTGTTTTCCACAGACGGTGCCAATGTTAACGCCAAATTTTGTACGTCTGACTAAATCACAAGAACAACAAGCCAAAATCGCGCTAACGATTGATTGTATTGTTGTAAAATCAAACTCACGAAATACACTCACACAAACATAAACAAAGAGATATAAAATATGAACACAAGAATTTACGTGAAAACCCAATTGAAAAAAACCACTAAAATAATATGGAGAGTATATTGTTTATTTGTGTCATATGTAATTGTGTTATGTATCTTCTAAACCATTGCTTATTATTGTATTTATAGCTGTCATGTCCGCCAGAATCCAATCAAGAGTAGAAGTCATTTATAGAATTACCTTATAACTACAATTACTTGTTGATAGATTCCTTCCCAAATTAAATTTTTTTATCCCACTAAATAAGGAAACACAATCTAGCTTTTATGAAGACTCTCCCACTGTCCAAATAAATCCAAATAATCACACCCCAACAGGTACAATGAAGGCCCAAAGGCCTAATTGGAATTAAAATATAAATTAGTACAATCATCAACTAGCAACGCCAGGAGTTTAGTTGAAGGGTTCATAATACAAATTATTTGAAAACTAGGAAAATGTCCCAAATGCATTGGTGTGGGTAGTGTTAAGAAATAAAATGAATACAGAAAATTAGGACCAAAGATTGACACGGGTAGTCCCTGTCCTTAAGGTGTTTATTGCCCCCTTACCACTAAGGTTTGCTAAAGGCTACTAGCAATATACCTCCAGGATTTTATATCAAAGCTATGCTACTGTGTAAAGATGATAAGATGAAAGAAGATGGAGGCTATACAGTTTCGTAACTGAAATGTAAATTAAGCATTATTTACAAAGTAAATAATGTAACAATCACATATCAGTTTTAAAACTTATTTATATCCTATAATGATTAAACACAAAATTGTTTAAACATTAATGAAGTTTATGATGCGACTTTGCTACCCGAACCCGCACCACGGCCCCCGGGTCACGGGACGCAAGCAAGTGATGCTTTGCATCACATTATTGTGACCAACTCCAAGCCTTTCCTTTAGTACCACTAGTAAATTAAACTATTCCATATATATATATATATATATAAAGTATTAAATAGTTTTATTCCTACTCAATGTGGGAACCTTTTCATATTCTCCACTTTGGATACAATTAAAATACAATATATAATTCCTACTTGAATCATATATTACTCTCTATTAATCTCCTTGTAATAGACTATCAAATGCACTTTTAATTTAATACAAATTCAATCAATTAATGGGTCTAAATTAATCCCCAAATTGATCAAAACTCATGTAAGAAAAGGTGCATTAACAGGTAGCGTGTGCACAATAGCACACATGTCCGGCACATATGGGCATACTTTGTAGGCAAACAAAGTCGTGAATGTTGATGTGCTGAGATGGAGCAGCGCGCAGTGGCAACATCCTAGGCTAAGAGCTGGGCAGCAAGGACAAAGCTTTGGGGCAACGATTTGACATCAGTTGGGGCCTGCTATAGGCAGGAGTCTAGCGTGTCAGCACGACATGGGCTGATGCCCAGTGTGCACGTCACTTGACACATGGGAAGAGCATGTGGCGGATTTGGAGCCTCATGGGTTGGACATGGTGCTTGGCTTAGTTGGACAACGGAATTCAGTGTGGCATGGGGTTTGACGCTCAGCACAACGCACATGGTTGTTGGGCAGCGTTGGGCTGCGCTGGGAGCCTGGCAGCATTGGGCAGCACTGGACTTGGCAGCGTCGCACCATCAGGTTGGAGCATCTTGGGCTGGTCCAGGTGCATTATTCAGCGGGTTAGAAATATTCAGTACATGCACAGATAGTTCGTGGCAAGTAAGACTAGTGGCAGCAAATGGGCAGTGACACGGGCTGGCTGGAGGGTAGTTACAAGGTAGTTATGAGACAGTTCTGTTGGGTAGTTATACATGTTTAAATTAGGCTTGTCATGTGCTGTAATAGTCTGATTAGCTAGAAATCTCTTGGCAGTTAGAGGTGTCAACTGACCATAGGGCCTATATATGGGCAGTGCTTGGTGCATGAAAATTAGAGGGGGGAAATACATAGGTTTAGGCATTTGTTGTCCAAGTGTTTATAAGCCAAATGACAGAATTCCTTGTATTGATTGGTTCAATTAAGGTTGGGCGTTTTGACCTATAAATTGTGTGTTTGTTCTTTCGTACTTGCTTGTGATTGTGTATTTCAATTCAGTAAATACAACATACGTGTGGGTGTGTTTGGTTGATTCAAAGTGTTGGCTTAATTATATACAAAACGTGTGTTTGTGCTGATGGCAAATATTTCGGTGTAAATTTCGGCCATGTGACAGTACATTTGCTTCTTTACGCTGTTAGATCTCAAGCTCCGAATCATATTCTACTTCCAAGTTTTGCCAAGAAATTGTAATGGCCCATATTTCAGCTGTTAGAACATTACAATGGCTAATCTTCCCATGAAATCCTATGCTCCAAAAACCTGCATCATCGGCCAAAGAAACAGGACTTTGTTTGACACTAGAATCGAATCGGTGTTCCAACCCACTCGAGTACTCTTCCACAAGACAAGATTTTTATTGATATTTATATGAATACAAGGTGAGGGAATGGCAGATTCAAGGTCAACAAGGAGTGATCTAATGGTTAGTAAGGCTTAATAATAGTGATAACAGCAAGATATATTCATTCATTTGCTGATTATGGATGAAGAAGCAACATTGCACGTAAAATGACCCAAGCAAAATGTCCAATACAGAGGTTCAGGGTCCGTCCATAATTCTTGTAAATATATATTTTCTTGTTCTGACATGAATAATTTAGTTTAGGTTTTAAATACTAAAAATGAAAATAGATTTTACTTTCGACTTCCTGCATTACCATAAATTCTATTGGGTTGTAAAGTCATTATGGTCCCTAAATTCACACAAATCACAAATATATACTTATATTATTATATATGACCCACTTGCTTACTAGCATTGCGCTACAAAGCTGAGTGAATCAGTTTCACATGTGTTATGGCAATCAAAGACTTCTGCTACATAATAGCCATTAGGGCAAAAAAAAACAACAACATTGGAACAGCATGCTTGCATGATATTATTGTCAACTCTCACTCATTCCCTATCTCTCATTTTTGAGCTCCATCAGTTATTAGAGTTTCGGATTAATTACACGTTGATTCATAGTGAGATGTAACATTGCATTTGTCATAAAATCACCAAATCACAATAATTTAGATTGTCCTAATCCCTCAAGATAAAGTTTTAGTTGCTTGCTAAATTTTACTTGAATCTCACTATGAATCAATATAATATATATATATATATATATATATAGAGTCCGGATCAGGTCCGGACTCCCGGATTTTGTTAAAATCCGGACCTCTTTTTTTTTTTTTTTTTTGCTTTTTTTTTTGAAACAACTAAAATTTTTTTTTTTTATGGAATTTGAATTTTTACATTATACAGTGTTTTGGGCGTGATTTGGATGCCTATAACAAAACATGTCTGTACAGTCTGGGCAGACTGTACATACATTGGTTGGTATAGGTATTAAAAACACACCCAAAACACTGTATTATGGAAAAATTTCAGTTCCATAATTTTTTTTTTTTAGTTGTTTCAAAAAAAAAAGTAAAAAAAAGAAAAAAAAATTTGGTCCGTATTTTGATCCAGTCCGGACTCCCGGACTGGATCCGTGTTCTATATATATATATATATATATATATATATGTTAACGCCAAGATTCGTTCACGCGCTTCAATTATCAAAAGCGCGTCCAATCTTTCACAGAAACGAAATCACACGTGAAGCTTGACGGC
Source organism: Panax japonicus (assembly GCA_020205505.1). Lineage (NCBI taxonomy): Eukaryota > Viridiplantae > Streptophyta > Magnoliopsida > Apiales > Araliaceae > Panax > Panax japonicus. The sequence goes on from CM035110.1 coordinate 62,796,428, forward strand.
TTAGGCCCCAGGGAGATAGCTCTAGTGTGAGAATAAGTACAGGCTGGATATGGTTTTAAAAATGGAGGCTTAATGCTCTACTGCTGTAAATGTTGTTTCTACGTGATAGTTAGGATATAACCTTGTATTTATAGTGAGCATGCCTTCTTCCCTGTATAGAAGTAAAATTCCTCATTAGATATGACTCCTTAATGGGATTGAACTTAGAAAGTCGGATTATATCATGACACTTTCCTTAGGAGATTGAAAATTAAATGTAATTAGGAATCATAAATTCCTTGAAATACTCTATTATCAATACGTAATGAATTGACGTGTAATTATATATATATATATATATATATATATATATATATATATATATATATATATATATATATACACATATAGATAATTACACGTGGATTCATTACATATTGATTCATAGTTACTTGCTAATACACATACACACACACATATGTATATATAGTAGCTGAACTAGAATATAATACAGTATTCACACACAAGAAAATATATTGTAAATTTTTATAGTACACATTATTAAGCATGAGTAGGGCTGAGCAAGGAACTAAATTGCCTCCAAAACCGCACCAAAAATTGCATAAATCGTAAAAATTAAAACCTCACCAATTTTTCATAAGTATATGGCGGTTTTAGGTGGTTTGAAAAATCGAATTTACGGTTTAAATTTGGTTACTGGCGAAAACCACATGCATAAAACCGAAACCGCACCATGCTTCTTTTGAGTTTTTTTAAAATTTAAATTACTAACAAAAATGAGGCTTCGTTATATAAAATGGATGCTCTTCCTTATTATTATCATTTCATTGATCTCACTGTTCGTTGATTTTTATGGATATCTCTTACTTCTTCACATACACATTTGAAAAACTTTATTGTCATTTACAACACAGAAGAAACATAAAGAACTTTTTGGAAAAACATTATAAAAATGTTAAATTGAATTAATTTTGTATTATAAACTATGGATCAGTCTTTCAATGCATTTTTCTTATTTATTTTCTCGATGAATACTAATAAACAAGTCAAATAATTTATTATTCATTCAAGTGTCCAACTTTTTTTATTCCATAGTTTTTTTATATACCTCTCAAATATTTCTCTTATATAAAAGATTATGATTAATCTTTTAATTTTCGAGTAACTGTAACTGATATTTCTAGAAGTAGATTAATTCAATTGGTTGTGAAACCAAAATAGCACCAATTGAAACTCACCACACGGTTCAAAACTGCACCGCACCAATCACAAGCGGTTTTATGTGCGGTTTTGGACTTGTCAAACCGTACCTAAGTGGTTTTGTGTACAGTTTGAGTTTCAAACCACACCATGATCACCCCTAAGCAGGACACAATAATGGGAACTGATATTTCCCCAATGAAAAATGATATTTGTAATGATCTCTCTCACACAAATATTGAATGGTGTTGGATAAAATCTAGTTACGCACAACACGCAAGTATACGTGGTCAACAAGTAATAAAGTGAAAGTAGAGTATCGTTCCCACAAGGAATTATTTAATAACAATTTCCAAGTACTAACACATAACCAACTTAATCTTATTTGAACAATCAATCTATGGTTTTGAATTAAATTATTTAATTAAACTAATACTAATCACCACTAGTTTAAAATCGGATTATGAAGATTTAAGATCACAACTTCACTAATTACTTCACTTAAATTAATACACTTCTTATCAATTATGCTAACTATTCTGAATTGTTAATCAAGAACATGTAAATAAATATGATCATCTCTCAATGCATCATACTCAAATCAACTTAAATCCACAGATGATAAAATTAAAAAGAACACCTTAATTATCTAACCCACTATATCTCTATGTAAATTACAATTAATGAGGATTTCAAGCCCAAGATCTTTATTAGATTACATGCGATGTATATGTATGTATCTATCCTAGACATAAATCATGAATTCTAACGCCATGTAGAAAACACAATCACATGTTATTATGATCAGTTCTAAACCTATAATCCGTTTCTCAATTTCATATAGATTATCACGATAATTGTTAGCTAGACAATTAAACACTTAAGTCCAAATCATAATAGAAAATCTCATAATAGATCACAATAATTAATAGAGAAGCATATTAAAAAAAACTATGCAATAAGCTTCGTCGTAATCTTAAACAAAAGAATTAGTTTATATTTATTAAATTAAAACCAAGAATCCACAACTGAATAAATATTAAAAGATAAAGATAAAAGTAAAGAAGAAGATATAATCTGTTATCTGCAGATCTGATGTTCCCTTCGTGCTCCTTTTTTGAACCTTCAATGGTCTTCAAATTATTTCAATCTCCAAATCTAATAAACACTAGGGTTTTTCCTAATATACTCTAATCTAATCTAGTGGAATGGAATCCCTTAATCCTTGTGAATACTCCTCCTTTTATATCCCTCTTCATGTGTCTTTAAGTCCTCCTTAAAGTCCTTCAAACCATCAGACCGAACCAATCCTTCTTGGACTTAACTTCTGAAAAATCTCTTTTTTCCGGACAACTTATCCCCGACACAAATTTTACACTAAGAAACTTAGCCCCCGACACATGAGCAGTACCATAAATTATGAAAATGCCATTAAGATCCATTTTTCATGTTTTGACCCTCTAAAACCGTTTCCTACAACACAAACACAAAAATAAGTGAAATAACACTAAAAATACTTAAAGTTACCAAAGAATTAAGCCTAAATAGTGTCCAAATTATAGGTACAAAATCTACTCATCAAATACCCCCAAACTCAAGACTTTGCTTATCCTCAAGCAAAAACACAAAAAGAAATAAAAATAAATAAACTAACCTAACTACATGAATGCATATGCATGATCTACTACCTAAAATGCCTACGAACCCAGCAACAAATCAATATGATATCTAGCAACAGGCCTCAAAGATACCACTATAATAATCAAATAGAATATCCAATCAATTCAAAGTCCATAACCGTAACCAATCAGTCAATCCCAACCTGTCATTATCTATGTTGTGCGTGTGTGCTTGTTAATCATTCTAACCAACCATAGTTCAAGATTAGCCACATAACAAACTTCTTAGAAGAAAATTTTCAGTTCTAATTCAAGTATCTCTGCAAACACGAAAATTTTGGTTAAGACTAAACAAATACCAAGTCTAAGGGTAAATACATGATTTTTTTCTACCTTATCCAATCATGAGGGCATTTTTGCTCTTTTAGGCTTTTCAATGTTACCCATGTAATGAACTTTCGACAAATGACTCTCAAACTAGATGGTCTTAGGGCGCTTGGTGTAAAGACATCCCCTAGGGCTTACTTGTTTAAGTAACAAAGGTCACAGACCCAAACTAGTCAATGATCTTATTCACATATTTTTATATTTTTTTCTTTTTCTTGATTCTCTATTTTTTTATCATTTTTATATATATACCCCATAGATTCCCCCAAACTTAAGTTTTTACCATATTTTAACCATTACTGCTAGTTCACTACTTTCTTTAAATTTTAACCAAGATTTTTCCCCAGAAATAAATTATGAAACCCTTGAACCAAGTTGATTAAAACAGTTAAATTTTAAGTGCTAACCAGTTACATAAGTTTCAGACAGGCTCAATTTTTCATCTCGATTAAAATTAAAACTCATCATCAATCATTAATATTGTTCAAGTTAACATGTAAAACCAATCTTATCATAGGCCAAGCCAAATTCAAACCAATCAATTGCTTAGATTCATGTAAACATTCTAAATGCAACCACTCAATGCAAAAGAAAATATTTTTGTGATTTTTAAATTTTACTTTTTTATGAAATATGCCTATAATATGCAAAACTAACTAACCAATGCAATGTATGTGAACTAAAAAATTATATAATGCAATATAATCCAACCTCAAACTTAAAGTGAACAATGTTCTCATTGTTTACATAGAAAGAATTAAAACTGAAAACTTCCCTGAATGGTCAAGCGTCATGCTCGACCTCCGCATCATAGATGTCTGGTGGTGGATAAACTGGCGATGGCTGCGAGATAGAAAACTGAAGGGGCTTGGCATTAAGGTTCATTCTTGCACGCATCTCTGCCTCGACCCGAACAAATCTTTTTCTTTTGAATTCTTATATCGGTGTCTATTGGCAGCTATATTACTACCACACTTAAGAAAAAGAATTTCAAACTAGGTGGACCACTGATGAATGCCAGAGCCGGTCCTGTGTTTTACAAGGTCCAGGGCAAAAAATTTCAAGTGTGCCCCTTTTAGAGATGACAAACGGGCGGGCGGACCGGGTCCAAAATGGCCCGGATTTTGGCGGGCTGAAATTGTGAGGTCCGTGGCCCGGGTTGGGTCGGGCCGCGGGCTTCTTCCTTCCTTTATTTATTTATTTATTTTTTAACAAAATCTTGCTACACCAAAAATAGTAATAATAATAAATATTAAAAATAATAAAATAATTTATAATAAACAATTATTCTAATTATCTAAATTAACTACATATCTCAATCAATTAAAATTTTAATAGTATTATAAATTACTTTCAAAGTATATAACCAAATTTAATTTTTTAAAATTATACTTTAAAATTAATATAATTTATTTATCTTTTAAAAATATCTAGGATTATTACATATCTACAGATACAAGGATTGTTACAAAATAATTCTATTTGGTACGGATTGTGACTTTTTTGGAGGTGTATTCAACACAAGACATATAATTTACACTATATAACTATATAAAATTCACTATTTATTAGTACTAGTTTGTTTATATAAATATATAAAATTCACTTTAATATCTTTTTGTTAAAGGTTAATTACTATCTCGAGAGCAGTTTTGCCCCTGCCCTGACCAGAGCCGGCCCTGGGGCAGGTCCATCGGGGCGACCGCACAGGGCCCAAAATTGAGGAGGGCCCAAATTTTTTTAAAAATTATGTATATATGTGTATAAAAAAATAAAAGAATAATTATAAAATATAATATAAAATAAATCAATAAATTAATATGGAGAATCAAAATAGACTCTTAGCCACACAAAAAAAATCTTCAACCCTCTCAGTTCATATTTGATTCACGGTTTAACTGCAAAATTTAAAATATTTTGTATTAACTGACGAGGATAAATATTTGATTCACGGTTTAACTGCAAAATATGGCATACTTGATTAAAAAAATATTTATATTACACATTAAAAAAATATTTATATTACACATCTCTATATCATAGATGCTAACAATTTAAGAAAACACAAAAGTTCTATTTTGATTTTTGATTATGAGTTTTAATATTATATTTATTATTCCCTCCGCAATATGATAAAAAATTTAGTTGACTTTATATGTATATTAAAAATAAAAAAAATTATCCATATTTAAATTCTCATTTAATTGTATAATTTATTGTACATAATTAATGATATTTCATAAATATGCATTTAAATAAAAATACGACAATTGAACTTAATATATGGTCAGGGCAGGGGAAAAATTGCTCTCGAGATAGTAATTAACCTTTAACAAAAAGATATTAAAGTGAATTTTATATATTTATATAAACAAACTAGTACTAATAAATAGTGAATTTTATATAGTTATATAGTGTAAATTATGTGTCTTGTGTTGAATGCACCTCCAAAAAAGTCACAATCCGTACCAAACAGAATTATTTTGTAACAATCCTTGTATCTGTAGATATGTAATAATCCTAGATATTTTTAAAAGTTAAATAAATTATATTAATTTTAAAGTATAATTTTAAAAAATTAAATTTGATTATATACTTTGAAAGTAATTTATAATACTATTAAAATTTTAATTGATTGAGATATGTAGTTAATGTAAGTAATTAGAATAATTGTTTATTATAAATTATTTTATTATTTTTAATATTTATTATTACTACTATTTTTGGTGTAGCAAGATTTTTGTTAAAAAATAAATAAATAAATAAAGGAAGGAAAAAGCCTGCGGCCCGACCCAACCCAGGCCACGGACCTCACAATTTCAGCCCACCAAAATCCGGGCCATTTTGGACCCGGCCGGAGTCCGGCCCGGCCGCCCGTTTGCCATCTCTAAAAGGGGCACACTTGAAAATTTTTGCCATGGACTTTGTAAAACACAGGACCGGCTCTGCCCCCTATTTGGCAATTTGTAAGCTTTTCATTTGTTTGGTCCTACCACCTTCAGTTCAGCATCATTTTGCACTTTTATGCTGGGTTTGTGAGTTTGGATCGCCCTGGGCTATTAAGAGATGAATCAAAGAGAAATTTTGAAGAACAAATAGCTTAGATTATTTTCTAATACATATATGCATATTTTCTAGCCTAAAACATTAGCTAATTCTCAATTTTATACATTTTAACCTCTTTGAGGTAAATTCTCAAACACCATGCCTACAACATTTAAATTCCAAAATTTCACAAGACTTTAGAAGGGTTCTAACCAAAAATTTCATGGAATCCTTCCTTATTACTCCATATAACATAAACAATACTTCCCTTTGCATTAATTCACAACCCATGTATAGCGACTATATGAACAATCATATGTATACTTTTAATTTCCATGAACTTATATAAACACATGGCTTATCTCTCAATTTGAAGTTTAATTGATGCAATCCCTTGCATTCTTGCTTCAAATTTGTTTTTACTTCCTTCTCATGACAATTCCTTGCTCTAATTCCTTCTCCAATTCAGTTTGCTAACCTCAATTCATAGAGAATTATTCTCCTTCAATTTCAGTATCTAAAGAGTTTAGGTTGATTCTTTGTTTATGGAGAGAAAATAAATCAATTTAGTAGTCTGAGAATATTTTAGGTATAAGCGCATAAACTCTTTCTCTTTCTCTCTCTCTCTCTCTCTCCATTTATCATATAAAGAAGTGATTTGTGGTACTCCTTCACCGCTTCACGTCGGCGGGTGTCACTGCCATGTTCTTATATAGCGCCGTGGACGTAGGAGTGGGTGGGGTGGTTTGCGACATATTCACCTGGGCTACCGCCCACCACAACTCAAGTGTAGCTCTGCCCCTGGATAAGAGGAAAAGGGATGAAAAAGAATGGAAATGAATTACGAAGTCACTCTCTTTTCATATTTTATCTTTTATTCCACGATGATGACTTTCTTAATATTAAAAACATGGGTTAATATATATATATATATATATATATATATATATATATATATATATATATATATATGGAAAAGATCAAGAACGGATTGGTCCGTTAACGGACCAGTCCGTTGGAGAACCTAACGCTCATCCAGCCGTCCAAAATTGGAGTTAATGGCTGAGATGAACGCCCAGCCGCTAGAGGGAGTAGCGGCCAGCAAATTTCTTTTATGCTGACAGCTACTCCCTCTAGCGGCCAGTCAAAACGACGTGTTTTGACTGGCCGCTAGAGAGAGTAGCGGCCAACATAAAAGAATTTGGCTTAATTACTGATTATCCTAATTATTCTCAAAAAATAAAATAAAATAATAAATAATTATAAGGTTAATTATAAGGATAATCAGTAATTATCTCTATACTTATCCTTATACTTATTAATAAAATAAGTATGTATAAGAATAATTACTGATTATTGTTTTATGATTTTTAATTATAAATAGGAAATAATGATTGAGTTTATATATTTGAGTATGAATATAATATAAATTCAATCTTATGTATAAGAATAATTATTGATTATCATCTTATGATTTTTAATTATAAATAAAAAATAGTGATTGAATTTATATTATATTCCTACTCAAATATATAAACTCAATCACTAATTCTTATTTATAATTAAAAATCATAAAATAATAATCAGTAATTATTCTTATGATTAAGTATAAAGATAATTACTGATTATCCTTATAATCATCCTTATAATTATTTATTATTTTATTTTATTTTACTAGAATAATTAGGATAATCAGTAATTAAGCCAAATTCTTTTATGTTGGCCGCTACTCCCTATAGCGGCCAGTCAAAACAACATGTTTTGACTGGCCGCTAGAGGGAGTAACGGCCAGCATAAAAGAATTTTGCTGGCCGCTACTCCCTCTAGCGGCTGGGTGCTCATCTCAGCTATTAACTCCAATTTTGGACGCCTGGATGAGAGTTAGTTGAAACAGGGTTAACAGTTAACGTATTTCACGGATCATTTCCCATATATATACACGACCAGCTTCTCCAGCAAATCAAGAGAGCAAACTCAAAAAACGAATCGACTATAGCGACGGACAAAAATGTCGCTATAACATAGAAAACCGGCTTTATATGCTATTGCGGTTTTGTCTATCGTTATAGCCGATTTGTTTTTGGGTTCGCTAAAGAAGCTCTCTCTATATTTGGGCAATGATCCATATCATCTATTTGCTATGGATCAAAAATGGACAAATAACATCCTAACCTTCCGTTACAATAATGGAGAGTTGTGATTTAAAATGACACATTGTCATCTGCTAGTTATTCTAGGGGACTATATTATAATAAATTATGGACAATTATGCCCCAAGTCAAGCATGCATTTTAATTTGTCCGCTAGTTATTCTAGCGGATGACTAGTGGGAGGTCACACAAATTGCAAACAATGATACTCTTTGCCCGTTTCAAATCTCTGCCCTCCATAATTGTAAGAAATGTTAGGATGTTATTTGTCCATTTTTAATCTATAACATCTAATTGCTATGAATTAAAAATATTTGTTACGGATTAAAAATAGACATATAACACCCTAATCGTCTATACCCAAAAATAACGGTTGTGATTTAAAAATTGGCCTAGCGGACTGATAATTGCATAGGATTATACCCCAAATGCTAACAAGTAACAACTTCCGCTGGACTTGCTATGATTATTGAATATGTACCGGGTCACTGCTATTGGTAATGCCATTAAGTGCCGATTATACCCCGTGCTAACAACTTCCCATGGACTTTCTGTGATTATTGAAATCTTTGAGGTTCAGAAATTCAATTTTTTTTAAAAAATTCAGTTCGCTAGAATGACTAGTGGATGGTTGTGCTTTATTTTTAATCCAAGTTATTCATAATTATAACAGAAAATAGAGATAATATTTACCAATTTTTGATCTATAACAAATAGATGCTATGGATATATGTATATAATATTTTTTTAATCTTTTATATATGTAAATTCGGAATGCATTTTTTTTTGGATTAATCTGCATTTTAGAATATTAAATGCCTCTCTCATATCAATATTTTATTTGATGTTATGCTAAAGCTCATTTTTAATATAAAAAGTCTTGGCTAAAACAACATTTTCATTGTACCGGTTGTCACCTTAAAATGGAGAGCAGCATCATATGCATAACATACAGGCGTATAACATAACTAGTTAATTTGGTGATTTTTGGGTCATGTTTTCTTAAGGATTATAATGATTATAATTTATAGATAATTCAAAGATTATTAATTTCGAGATTATAATATTTAATTGAAAATGATATTAAATAATCTATCATATTAAGTCATTTTATAATTTCTAAACTAATAATTCTAAGTTTAAATTTGAAAACAAACAAGACACTTAAAATTAATAGTCATATCTCAAGTATAATATTTACAAATAAACATAGCCATTTGGTGGGTTATGGGTGAATATAATGTGTTTTTTTGTGCTAGTTCTGATATATATATATATATATATATATATATATATATATATATATATATAAGTTAATCTTGCTATATATATATATGATTTTTTAATTAAAATTTATATTGCCATAGTTGAGAAGAAATCCTAAATCCACCCTGCTAGTTAGTGCTCTTGATGAATGAATTAAATTTTATTTGGACTCATTTACCCTAGGTGGACCGAGTCAATTTGGACCAATTCACAACAACTACTAGGTGATAAAAAAGTAATAACCTTTTAAACATTACAGAAAAAGAATTTGGACAAGTGTAGGCATTTTGTCCTTTGAAATTTGGATACTATAAAGAGCCAGAAGAGTGGTTGTACAGTGATAGACTGATAGGTATTTTGTCCTTTGAAATGAAAATTTCCAAGCAAGATGCAGGGTAAAACTAGTACATCAATACAAATTGGTGATTAATTCTAACATAAAAAATTCCTTTATAACACTAAAGTTTAGCTTGAAGATACATGATCCAAATTTTTTCATTAAAATAAGTACAATCTTGTAATAATCACACAATTTATTTATTTTGTTTCAACCAACAAGGTTAATAAAAAAAATTTTGTACAAAACAACTCAATATACTCGCTCCATTTGTTTCAAACTATAAGATCATTATTAACTTTTAAAAATCAGTACGATAAATTTTCAAACTCAAAATTGAGATGATTCATTAGAAATTATGATAAACGAAATATTAATATTTTTTAGATAGTTTACGATAGTGGTCTTATATATGTAAATTTTAGAACATAAGGAATATATATATATAGTCCGCTTCTTCAGTGAACTGGAAGGAGCGAACTAAGAACAAACCGACTATAGCGACGGTTTTTTTTCGCCGCTATAACATAGAAACTGATTTTTTATGCTATAACGACGAAAAAACTGTCGTTATAGCCGATTCGCTCTTAGTCCGTTCCCTCCAGTTTGCTGGAGAGAGCCGGGCTATATATATATATTGTATAACTTTTATATATAATTTCTTTACTCATTAAACTGTTTTTAACTTAGAATAACAATCTGTACTGAAATTGTAAACTGTTTAAAATGGTGTCTATGTTAGGAAATTACAAGGTTTGATGGAACTAACAATGCTACAAGACTAAACATCAATACCTAGGTTGCTACTTGCTAGGCAAAGTGCTGCACAATATTCTAATGATACAAATTTACTAACCATATATATAATGGATATATGTAACAGCCGTAGGTGATAAAAGAAGTAGGATATAGGAAGAATGACTGGCCTAGGATGAAACAAATTTGATAATGGAAGAGTTTTTATGAATCAAAGATGATTGGGACACTTGCTCCAATAAAAAATTCCTCAAAATTGGCCATAAAATTTGATTTATTACATTAACATAATTTTTTTCCAAATTTGGTTTATTTAGTATTGTAAGATAATTATGTCAGTATTTAAAATATATATTATGCGAGGTCTATCCGATATTTTTTTATTGGGTGTAACGTCCCACTACGTGGTGTGATATAATATAATTATTGATGGCAGAAATATATTATGTTTCAAAGTAAATGAAATGAATGATATGCAGCATAGACCTTGAAAAAACAATGACTTCATGTTATACAGTCCCTTAATGATCCAAGAAAGCCTTCTTCTTCTTTTTTTCCCCATATATTACAAAATTTTAAAAAGAATTAAAAACTAAAAAAAACAGGCGATGATCACACCATCATGCAGGCTGCAGCAGCAGCAGCAGCAGCATTGTTCCAGGAAAGATCCAAGAGGTGGTACGGACATCACAACTATCAAAGCTACCCAGCCCTATATATATTTGAAATCTATACTTAATAAACATCCAACTTCACTAAACAGTATTCAGAACTACCAAGTAATGGCCAAGGCGTTGTTGTTTTCTCTACTCTTTCTTGCAGCTTTAGTTCTTAATGCTCACTGCAGTGAAAGGAAGGTAAAACATTTTACTTCAATCTAGTAATTGCAGTTATGTTTTCATTAAAAGTAGAAACCGCGCGCACCAAGTATGAAGAGTTTGGACTTCAATCTAGCATTTGCAACTTTTGAAGTGTTTGGCACCAAACTCATGCACGTTCATGAGCTAAATAAGTTGTTTAATTTCTAGGCAAACAAGTGCGTTTGAACTTGTAAATGCACTAAACACACTCTAACCAAACAAGCCATGCACTAAGAGAATTTGATGTTTTTGTGTAGGTTCATATTGTGTACATGGGACAACAGCCTAAGGGTGATGTTACCCTTGCATCCGCGCACCATTCCATGCTGAAAAATGCACTCGGAAGGTTTATTATCCTAGTATTCTTACTACATAAATAACCAAACAGAGCCACCAGTTCATACATACGTTTGCCCCTCTAAATCTACTACATTATTTAAAGACTTTATGTTGTGCAATTGCAGTGCATCAGTTGCCAAAGAATCGCTAGTTCACAGTTATGGGAGGAGCTTCAACGGATTTGCAGCCAAGCTGACAAGCGAGGAGGCAACAAGGATTTCAGGTGAAATTATCACAAATTATAGCCAGTAAATATGGAGAACATATAGGTTTGTAATTTGCCATTGGTACTTAAAAAGAGAATGTGATGAAATTGCAGGAATGAGAGGAGTCATTTCAGTGTTTCCGAGCCGTATCCTAAAACTGCATACTACAAGGTCTTGGGACTTCACAGGGTTACCTACAAACAAAGTTGGAGGTCCTGAAGAAGGAGATGTCATTATTGGGCTTCTTGACACTGGTAAATATATGAAAATTATCCTTGGTGCTCTGCTTATTGTTCTATTTTACAAGTTTATCAACTCGTGCTATTTTGGAATACAGGAATCTGGCCAGAATCTGAGAGTTTCAATGACAAAGATTTAAGCTCTCCACCAACTAAATGGAAAGGAACATGTCAAGGACCTAATTTCACATGCAACAAGTAAGCATTATATCTCGTGCTAATCGATAGTATGTTATGAATAAAGAATCTTCCATAAAACGGGGAAATAAAAGAGGAAAACGCCCTACTACGATTGCAAGCTAGATCAGAAAATGAGGCTGCAGCATTTAGTATAAAGAGAATAATGAAAATGTGCAAGTTCAGTTACATACTGGCTAAAGATTAATTCTTATTTTCAGTCTTCAAATCTAAAACAAATTCGATGCAGTGCAAAAGTTCAAGTTGCTGCCATATTTTCCATCATTGAAGCTCTTATAGCCTATGATGGATGCCACCATATTCTGATTAGAGTCTAGGAGAATATAAGCATATAACACATGAAACAAGCAAAAATGCAATGTTATTGCAAATATTCTAGTCAGTCTTCTCGAATTTCAGTCAAGTAGACAGACTAATGATAAGTTTTATGACATAACAGCAAGATCATTGGAGCACGCTACTACAACAGCGAGGACGATTATGACATTACCGACTTCAAATCCCCAAGAGACGCGGAGGGACATGGAACTCATACTTCTTCAACAGCTGCAGGACGTGAGGTGCAAGGAGCGAGTTACTTGGGCTTAGCCAAAGGGCTAGCAAGAGGGGGAGTTCCTGGTGGAAGAATCGCAATGTACAAAGTCTGCTGGTCCTTTGGATGTTCTTCAGCAGATATCCTTGCAGCATTTGACGATGCCATAGCAGATGGTGTGGATATCATATCAGTTTCACTTGGATACGACTTTCCACAGGATTATTTTGAAGACCCCATTGCTATTGGATCTTTCCACGCCATGAAAAACGGAATATTAACCTCAAATTCAGCAGGAAATTCAGGTCCTTATCCAGTGACAGTTTCCAACTATGCACCCTGGACACTGACTGTTGCTGCCAGCACCATCGATAGGAAATTTGTTGCCAATGCAGTGCTCGGTAACGGACAAATTCTCTCAGTAAGTTGAAAACTTCAGTACCTGATTTATAACACAGCAATTCATTATAGATATCTAAACTAGTTCCTTGCCAATTCTTATCATACTATTGTCTTCACAATGAAAGGGACTCTCGATTAATAGCTTTGACCTCAACGGAACTTCATACCCACTAATCTGGGGAGGAGATGCTGCGAACTATACAATTGGTTCGAATCCGTTTATCTCCAGTTTTTGCGTAACCGGAGCCATGAGTTCATACATTGTTGAAGGAAAGATTGTCTTTTGTGAAACCCTTTGGGATGGCTCTGGCATTCTATTAGCCAATGGTGTAGGTACTATAATGGCTGATTCATCTATCACTGATTTGTCCTTCAACTACCCATTACCAGCAACTGTAATCAGCACAGAAGATGGTCTCAAAGTTCTGGATTACATCAGAACATCAGAGTAAGTATTTTCTCGATCCGTTTCCTGCAGTTAGTAAGAAAGCATCAAAGCAGTTCATATTATCATTTTAACTGAGATAAACCAAACCTTTCAGCAACCCAATAGCGACTATTCTGGTTTCGGAGACTCCAAAGGATATCATGGCCCCTATTGTTGTTTCCTTTTCTTCTAGAGGACCCAACCCAATAAGCCCGGACATTCTGAAGGTGATGAATGATTTTTTGGTTTAAACCGAATGCTTTATTTACTTGTCACTATCGATTCTAACTATGTTTCGTGTCTTGGACAGCCTGATCTCACCGCTCCTGGTGTGGACATTCTTGCTGCCTGGTCTCCGGTGTCACCTCCCTCAATCTACTACGGGGATACCAGGAGAGTTAACTACAACATAATCTCTGGCACATCCATGTCTTGCCCACATGTCAGTGGCGCTGCAGCTCATGTGAAGGCTGCCCACCCAAATTGGTCTCCTGCTGCTATTAAATCTGCCCTCATGACAACGGGTGAGAACGAATAACTAATACTCATTTGCAAATACCCTGCTCAAAAAACTTGAGTCTGAATGTCTAATATTGCTATTTCTCTATGATAAGCTACTATAATGGACCCAAGGAAGCATGAAGACCTGGAATTCGCTTATGGATCTGGACATATTAACCCACTTGCTGCAGTGAACCCGGGGCTTGTCTTTGATGCATCCGAGACAGATTACATAAATTTCCTCTGCAAACAAGGCTACAACACATCCACCCTTAGACTTGTCACTGGGGATGATAGTGTCTGTAATGGCATAGCACCGGGACGAGCCTGGGATCTCAATTACCCCTCATTCTCACTATACGTTGAAGATGGCGAGCAGGTCATGGGTGTATTTACTAGGACAGTGACCAATGTTGGCGCACCAAACTCAACTTACTCAGCTAGTTGGTATTCACCTGGTAGCATCGGCATTAGCGTGGAACCTTCTTTCCTGTCATTCGCTGCAGTTGGAGAGACAAAATCTTTCACGGTGAAGGTCACGGGGCCGAAGATTTCACAGCAGCCAATCGTGTCAGGTGCTATTACGTGGAGTGATGGAGTTCATTTTGTGAGAACTCCACTTGTGGTGTATAACTATCTCCCTGGTGCTCCTTACAATCTTGAAACAGACCAGCAGAGCTTCTCCATGCCTGCAAAGAGGACAACTTTCGAAGTCTCTTCAATAAATCAGAAGAAAGCTGCTTTTGGACACAAATAAATCAGATCAAAGACTAACGAGATGGAAGAAATGTAAGCCTATTACTTCCTCCATTAGTTAGAGAATTCCATGTTTTTTACTTTGTGATACTTGGATGGGACCTAAGTCACAGGACAAGTTTCTGAAATAGGTAATTTGTCAACTCTAAAGCGTATTAAGCGAAATAAAACCACAAAGTAATGCTTGCTTCTATGTATGTTTGTGTGCATTAAAATGGTTCTCTAAATATAATTTATAAATCTTATTATTATTATTATTATTTTTTTGAGTAATTCCCATGAGGGTGCAACATGTTAGCACAGTGCACCCACAAATTAGTGCAGATTTAAACTGATAATCCCAAAACTCAGAACTAGTTTTGCACCGGTAGCAGCCGTTTCCTGGTCAGCTGATTATTTTCTTCCTGATATTCCCTTTTTTTTCTAACATTTTGTGTGTGAGAGAGAGACCCATAACAACTTTCAAGACACTAATAGCCAAGTTTCCTTTCTAACTAAAGGCCCAAAACCATTCGGAAATATCCTTTCTGCCAGATATATATACTCAAATTGCAGCAACCCATAAACAAAAAAATAAAGACTAAACAATCTTGGAATCCATATATCACTTCAACTTATTTTTATTGATAACCACATTTATGGATACAAACATTCAGATACACTATAGCGCAATAATGAATGTCAATTGGGAAGAAGAAACCAAGATCAACCCCCATGAACTAGAATAAATAATAACAGAAAACAAAAATGTAAATCTCCAAGTCTCAAGCCGCAGGGGTCTTCTTATTTGGCTTGAACACATTTTGTATGAGAGACTCCTTAATGGACAAGAGTTCTGGAAATTCCTGCTTCAGTTTGCTGGCATCAAGTTCATTGTTGCTCCTTGGAGCAATGATCACTTTTGCCTGCTCTTCGAGGTTAAAATTCTTCCATGTAAAGTTTGGGTCAACGTAATCCCTATACATCTCTAAAATCTCATTGTGGCTGACAACTCCAGGGTTTGTGAAGTTCCATATTCCAGTGAGGTTTCTCTTTGCCATCTCAATTGAAATGGGGAGGAGTTCATCCAAGATTGTCATCGAGTTCGGTATGTTGACCACCTTCTCGTATCGAGTGATCTTTGTGATGAAGTTGCGGGGGTTGGACAAATCAGATGAGATTGGCATCCTGACGCGTAGAGTGCATACATTCTCGTAGTTCTTAAGCAAATCCTCCACCTTTCACAAATCAGGAAAAATGAATCATGATCAGAACTAATAATATTAGTTCAAACTTTCCCTCCAAAATTACGCGCACTACATTAATATAGCTAACATTTCATAAACATACAACGAGAAACTGTGTTTAC
This sequence comes from Panax japonicus, assembly GCA_020205505.1. Taxonomy (NCBI): domain Eukaryota; kingdom Viridiplantae; phylum Streptophyta; class Magnoliopsida; order Apiales; family Araliaceae; genus Panax; species Panax japonicus. Next base: position 62,812,996 of record CM035110.1, read on the forward strand.
AACAATATTATCAAAACTTTCAGCAGTCATTTACCAATGTTAATTGGACAATAATATTTTTATCCAAAGTAAAATCTTTTTAAGGGTGTCCATCCGGTTGTGGATGAACATGAGAGGTTGCTAAATAATTTATAACTCAAGGCACATCACAGGACTATAAACATCCATGCTCAAGTTCAGGTCACTTGACCTCATGCCAAAACTCAAGTTAAGCTAAAGCTGTCTCAGATGTGGGTTTCTTATCAAACAAATCTAAATCTCAGCTCCTTTGACAATCTTAATTACATATCTAGTTCAACCTACACTTTCCATTTCAAATTCATCCTATCTAATTTTACAAAACTACAATCTCAGATTCATCTATATACTTAAAAGCAAGCAAACCAGCTAAAACCCGCAAAATTCAAGCACAATCAAACTCTATCCTCCATCTTTTACAGACACAAAATTATATACACATAAAAATCCACTACAAAGACACACAGTAGCAATTAAAAAAATCATAACATGAATAAATCAACAACCAAATTTCCAGATCTAAGCATTATGTACGCAACAAGACTATCATGTGAAATCAACAAAAGAACACATAAATTATTGAAATCACTACAATAATTGAGCTAAATTAACCAAAGACATAACTTTTACTTAATCACTAAATTTGAATACAAGAACAAATATAATAGATAATTAAAGTAGTGGCACATTTCCAAAAAAACAAAAGTCAAAATTCACAAAAAAGCACACATGAAATGTGATTCATGTTATTGAAAATGAACACAAACATACCATAGCCTTGGTCTTGGAGTAATAGGATCCGATAAAATTGGGTGTGTCCTCCTCCTTGAACCCGATGCCCGACCCGAGAGGATGCGCCGCATCATACTCGAAAATACACCCAGTTGCATAATTGATGACAATCAGTCCCTTCTCTCTGCAAACGTCGGCGAGGGTCAGGGTACCGACAACATTGGTACGGATGGTCTCAACCTTATGGGATTCGCACCAGTCAACATTTGGTCGGCCAGTAACGCCGGCGGCGTTGAAAACGTGAGTGGGTTTGACTGCGGCGATGTCACCCTCGATGGAGGTCCGGTTCTCGAGGCGGCCGCAGCCGTAGGAATAGTCGATGCCCTGAGCTTCGCAAATCTTACCCAAAAGCCCACCAATCCAGCCGGTCCGGCCATAGATCAAGAATTTAAATGGCTTACTGTCTGAGGAGCCGTTGGCCGGAAAACCCATAATAACAATTTAGTATAGAAAAAGAGAGGAAATGGTTAAGGGTGATGAAGATTATGTATATATGTATGTATAATTTGTATAGAAAGAGCTGAGATTGGATCTGGGGACTGGGGAACTAATTTTGTAGCCTGATATTTGGGCTATATATTGGGTTAGCTAATGCTATTGTTTGATTGTTTTGTTTGTGTGTTTGTGGACAGTGATGCGTTGGTCGTGTATATTCACGTATTTGATTTGAACACGTGTTAGAAAATTGAGACCACGCCACAAAAATTGAGGCCTCACAGATTCAACATGATCCGGACCGGACATCAGTTGTTAAATTAGTGATGTCATAAATATATAAAAGTATTATTCCCTCCATCCGTCTCAGAATAAAAGTTTTTATTATTATTTTAGGTAGTCCCAAATTATATATCAACTTATCTTAAATGATCTATTTTTATAATAATTTGCCTATAATACCCTTATTATTAATTGTTATATTTCTATTCTCTATGCATATTTATGGAGCATCACTAGTAATGTGAAAAAAACTATCCAATTAAATGAAATTTAAATATGGACTAATTTTATCATTTTATCCTATTTCTTAATATGCGCAAAAAGTCAACTAGGATTTTTATTAAAATATTATTAAAAATAGTTAATTTAAATATTAAAAATATTTTTGTACCAAAAAAATAATTAAAAACTAATTATCGGGTCGACTTAATCTGTTTTTATCAAGGTGAACAACCGTTTTGATCGATGGTCAATCGATTTAATATAAGGTTTAACCAAAATAATTGAATCGAGTTAAATTGAACCGAACACTTAAATTGAATCGAATATAGGATTGTCCCAATTCAACTGGTCGGTTGGATCCAATTTTCAAAACATTATTCACAATTCTTACTAGGGTTGTAAGTGGTAACTGAAAAATTGTATTCAGTTCGCATCTGTATTCGAAAAGAATCGATATTATTCGCATTCTAGAAAAAACGGATATATCTGTATTAAGTTTAAAAGTACTTGCAAATAAACGAATACGGATACAGAAATAGGCGTAGTTCGTATTAGTTTAACATCTGACCGTAAATATATCCGACGGATAGCTGATATCCGGAATTCGATATTCAGATTCGTATCCGTATTTGGAATCCGTATTCGAAAAACTTATATATATATATATATATATATATATATATATATATTAATAACTTACATATTATATATGGAAAGGATCAAGAGTTTACCCCTTGATCTTACATACCTTGCATACCCCCTTTAGAGACAGACCAGATGACGGTTCGGTTTGTCGTTATATGTTGTCCGTCGCTAAAAGATAAGACGATGGTTCTCTGATATAGTGATAGACCGAACCGTCGCCCGGTCCGTCGCTAAAAGGGGTGAGCATGGAATGTAAAATAAATGGGTGAGCATAGATTGTAAATAAATGGGTGACCCCTTGAAATGCTCTGATATATATATATATATATATACACACACACACACACACAACACTGATCAGGTCCGGACTCCCGGACCTGATCAAAAACGGACCCAATTTTATTTTATTTTTTTGTTTTTTTTAAATAACTAAAAAATATATTTAATATTTTATGGAACTGAAATTTTTCTATAATACAATGTTTTGGACGTGTTTTGAATACTTATACCAAAAAATGGTGGTACATTCTGCACAGACTGTACATACATGTTATGTTATACGTACCCAAATCACACCCAAAACACTGTATTATGAAAAAATTTCAATTCTATAATTTTTTTATGTGTTTTAAAAAAAAGCAAAAAAAAAAAGGACCGAATTTTAAACCTGTCCGGACTCCCGGACAAGATCCGGCTCCTATATATATATATATTAACTTACAAAAATATATCTATTAGCTTCTTAAAATATATATTAATAACTTACATTCATTAATTAATAACTTTTATATATATATATATATATATATATATATATATATATATATATATATATATATATATATATATATATAGAGGATGAATCTAAAGTATATCTCTCTTAAATAACATTTCTTTATTAAAAATTTAAAATTACGTCATTTTGTAGTTCTTTTAAAAAAAAAAGTGGGGTTGCGAGATGACATTTTTGTAAATCAAAGAAAAGCAAGTGAAACCATTATTTTTTAATATTATTTTATTTTTCAAAAGAATTTCTAAAATGACATATATAGTTTTAATAAATGTATGTTGTTTAAGAGATGTATGAAATATTATATATATTAATAACTTACATATGTATATATTAACTTACAAAACTATAATTATTAGCTTGTTACATATATATTAATAACTTACGTTCATTAATTAATAATTTACATTAATTAAAATCTTACATTCATTAGTATAATTTTACATTCATTAATATTTAGTAATTAAATAAAATCTTAGTAATTTGGCAACCAAAAAAAATCTTAGTTTTTAAATTTGCTGGATACGGAAACGGAAACGAATATTATTCATATTCGGATATTATTCCGAATATCAGATATGGATAATATTTTTAAAATCTGTCAGATACCGGATACGAATACAAATGCGGATTAATTTTTTCGAATACGGATACAGATATACTGGTATCCGGATCCGTATATATCCGTTTACAATCCCTAATTCTTACTATGGAGATGAGGGGAGATTCCATTTTGGGAAAAATAAATACATCAATCAATACAAAATACAAATATAAAATAACATAATAATAATACTTTCAACTATTTATCATTTACACCAGTTTTGACTTTGGAGGAAGAAAGAAGAGAAAAGAATTTAAAATGTATACGTGAAAAGAGAAAATTTATTTTCTTTGAATAAATTGCAAATAACCACTTGTGGTTGATTCAAATTATTTGTAGTAACCTGTAGTTTAAAAGTGAACTTTTAATTACATGCGGTTTCATAAACATAGCAAACTAACTCAATTTCATCCAAATTATAGTGTATTCCACTTGCCTAAAAGCTAGTGAGTTTAGCTTCAAAGTCTATATTCTTCTTTAATATATCATTTTTGTCCCCAAATTATCTTATATAAATCTCTGATTTAATTCTTTTGGTTCCTAATCCACTACTTAGAAAAATTAAACCAAAATATTTTTATTTTTTCTTTCTCCAAGGTAAATGTTATTTAATTCTATTTACTTCATTTGTTCTAAAATTAAGAATATTATTGATTTTTTAAAGTCAAACTAAAATATTTTCAAATTCAAATTTGAATTGAATTATTTTACTTAATATAACAATGAAATTTCTAAACTATTTAATAAGTACTACTCATTGTAAGTTAATAATTTTAAATGAGTCTTAAATTTACTTTTAAAAGTTAATAATGATCATATAATTTGGAACGGAGGATAGTATTATTTTCTATTTGTGTTTGTTACCTTATTAAACTAAAATTTTGATTATTTTTATAAAGATCATCATGTCTTCATCAAGCACGTTTATGAAAGAAATAGAGGAAATTTGTTAACTTTGCTCATCTATATAATGAATTGCCCATATTCTTATTCAAACATACTCCCTATGTGACGTCCCCAAAGTAGGTCCACAAGACCCATTCTGAGTCGCCAGATATCACACTATAAAAATTAAATACAAACTTCATTTACACAACTGTTGAACTGTCGTATAGAATACGACCACAATTAACTGTGAGTTTTAATACAAATGCATGTAACTCTCATGGTGCCTCGACCACAACCTTACAATGATACTTTACATAAAAGTATAGTCAAAAGCTATTTTAGAAATTAAAATCTTTGGGAAGTGCTCAAGGAAACCTTCGTACATGGGAGGCCATGAGTCTAGGTTATGATAGATATCATATGTCCACAGAATTATCCTTGGTTGACCCAATAGACCCCAAAGAAAAACGAGAAGATTACTATCATCTTCTTTCCAATGGCGAGTCTTCTCTTGACATATAACTATCTCCACTAGTCTCCAAGTGAAAATTTTATTTCAAATAGACTCCAAGATTATATAGATAGTGCTCTTAGATATACTCAGCAAGTGGATGTGCACAACCCTGTCTTATGATAACACGAGGTTGTATGTCATTAGACATCTTCTATGATAGTGGAAAAACACCCTTCCAAAGTTGGGTTCACCTCATCCTATTCGGTTCACCAAAATTAAATATCAAATGACGTATACAATATGACACACTTATCTAAAGTCATCAATAAAATTATTTCCATACTATTTAGGGAGAACCTCAATAGCTATAGACCACCGTTCTATTCCCCTGTTATCCCCGCTCGATTCAGCTACACTCTTATTACCTGAAAGGAATTGTGAAGCAAAAGGGGTGAGCACAACTAGCCCAGTAAAGAATATCATGACTAAAGATAATTTACATCATTAATAGCCTTCACCAGTAATAAATCAGAGATTTAGAACATATGGTAGATGTGACGCCCCCAAAATAAGTATACCTCACCCATCTTGAGTCGCCAAATATATGGTACATAATACAAATACAAACTTAATTATACAACCGTCATGTAATATACGACTAATACATAAACTGAGAGTTTTAATAGGAATATTGTCATCTAGACAATATCCACACTCAAAGGAGTCCTCATTACATTTATTGTCATACTATTTAACAAAATAGTAAGGACTACTAATGCTATCATCTGGACCGTCACTCCTTTCCCCGACTCGTCCCAGCTATATTCTCATTTCCTAAAGAGAACAGTGAAAGAAAGGGTGAGCTCAACTAGCCCAGTAAGAAATATTTTGACTAAGATAATGCAGAATAAATTATCAATAGTCTTCAACAATATTAAACTGATAAAATACAATAGACATCAAGTTTAACTGCAGCGGAACAAGCAATCCATTAGAAGAGTCAAGTAGAGAATAAAATCTACTATCTTCTATGGTATAAAATGTTTCCATCAATTTTTATCGCTGAGACTCAGCTTAATAAATAAAACACATCATCTAATCATCCCTGTACTATGGGCCAATGATATTCATTAAATTATCAATGGTCATGACTATACCGAATAAACCCTGGTCATAATCATACCAAAAACTGTCCATCAATGCATTACAGGCCACTGAGGACTTTTACCATATCATTTATAACATTACATGTCATGATTATACTGAATGACCCCTGGTCATAATCATACTAAGTCCATCTATGAACGTAAGCCAAAGATGACTTTCATTATAATATAAGCATGAGGATGATGACAATGACATAATAATTCAATAAAACAAGTTCAAGAATTAATTTATCCAGAACTCAATAACGTCCAAATTGTCAACATGATACTGCTTTGTGGAGTAAAATTTAAGAATGCTCAGAAAAATATTTCCCTGAAAAGATACTGGATGAAGCGCAAATATCCAGGATATTCTACTAATTTCATGGAGTATAGAAGCCAAAACTTTAACCAACTGAGTATAACAGAATATATGAAACTGCAAATGGATTTTCACCCGTCATGCGGTAATCCACGCATACAAATCATTTTCACAATTTAATAAGGAATGGATACAAAAGATCATTCACCATGCATGTGGTAATCTACATAGACAGGTTATTCCAATAGAATAATAAAGAATGGAATAATAGAAGAATTCACCATGCGTGCGATAGACTGCACAGACAGGTTATTCCCAACAGAATAATAACTAATGGAACCAGGTCATGCGTAAACGCAGAGAAATGATATTCCGACAGAATAATAAATAATGGAACCAGGTCCGGCGTAAACGCACAAACATGATATTCCGACAGAATAATAAAGAACGAAATAATAGAAGAATTTTACCATGTATGCGGTACTTCGCATAAACGGGTTATTCTAACATAATAATGAAGAATGGAATAACAGAAGAATTTCACCATGTATGCGGTACTTCGCATAAACATGTTATTCCAACATAATAATGAAGAATGTAATAACAAAAGAATTTCACCATGTATGCGGTACTTCGCATAAACAGGTTATTCCAACATAATAATGAAGAATGGAATAACAACTCTTATGAGTATAGAAAGAAAATAATTCTCTTCATGAATACGAAAGAATAATACCCCTTACCTTTAGAAAAACTGGATATTAGAAAAGTGAAGTAGCATAATACTTTTCTTCTTTCGTTCTATAGTTTTTCTCTCTAGAGTTTCAGTGAATTCGTAAGAAATAATGAAGTAATGAGCTTCTATTTATAGAAGAATTGAAAGTGGCTCTTGGTCTTAAAGAAGGGTCAAAATGACTCTTGGTAATATTGAAGAGACAACTACTATTTGCAAAGGGGCAATTAACTCTTGAAACACCGAAGAGGCAAATAACTCTTGGAAAACTGAAGAGACAAATAACTCTTGGAAAAATGAAGGGAAAAGTTACTATTAAAACTTTAAATCAACGATCCATATTAATTTACTATTATAATTTCAACCAACGATCTAAAAAATTAGCACATCTCCTCATGGAATAATATTGTACCCAAAAATGATTTGGACCGAAAAGAAATATATTTTTTTGTTGAATAGTACCCTGTGAATAGTAACTCATAAATAGTAACACGTGAATAGTAACTTGTGAATAGTAACTCGTGAATAGTACTCCGACACGAAAAGTGCCCCAAATACCCGATTAAACAATATAACCTCCAGACATCAATTATTATCGAAATAAATGTCGATTTCCACTAACACAAATAATTTTAACACAATGGATCTATTACATTCATCTTTAATCAACACGAACTTATTCATTATTGATATTATAACTCATAATATTTAACAACCAGTGCGTTCTCAGGAAAGAGGGGGCTTTCCAATAAGGATTTCTCCCTATTGGCGCGCAATTAGGTGACCAAACCTCTCATTGACAGAACTTCTAGACATTATAAATATTGTAATTTAATAATATGAACAACTTTGTCATCTCAATTATTGATTTAATAATATATCATATTATGCAAATGATACTGTGACAATAATCGAATCAATAATATGAGAGATATGATGCAGTAATTACTGTAGTAATAATTGAGTATAACTGAGTGACTTCTTACGTAATCATCAATAACCAATACCATGTGCTACTATGCAACAACGCGTATTACTGTACTTTTACTACTGGGTAGTTTAACAGTTTTAACGGTAACACTTTCGCTGTTATTTTTATAAAAGATAATTTTGTCGTTTTCTTACTACGACAATACTTCCGTTGTGGGATCCACCAATGATTTTGCCGTCGTATGAATATTCCCTGTTAAAATGAATATTCCCCTACCAATCGAATATTATACAACCAGTTGCTTACTTTGCAAATTTTGTAAATATTATCCACAACTATAACATTATATCATATCCACACCATAATATTCAAAAATATATTTCGAGACAAATTAATCTTTATTCATAAAATTTGGGGTCTTACAACCTCCCATTCTTATGAAATTTTGTCCTCGAAATTAGGGTACGTACCTGGTATATCGAAGAGGTGAGGATATCTTGACTTCATCTTAGATTCTAACTCCCAGGCCATTTCTTCCACATCGTGGTTTCTCCACAAAACTTTGACTTGAAGTATAACCTTAGAGCGTAGAATATGATCCTTCTTATCCAAGATTTTAATAGGTAACTCTTCATACGTTAAATCTTCCTCTATCTCGTCTGGTTTTAATTCAATAATGTGATTCGGGTCTTTCACATATTTACGTAATATAGATATGTGAAAAATATTATGAACACGAGACATACTTTGCGGTAAGGCGAGTCTATAGGCCACAGTTCCTACTAATTCGAGGATTATAAATGGGCCAATGAATCTAGGATTGAGCTTTCCTCTCTTTTCAAATCTTGTAACTCCTTTCCATGGAGCAACACGTAACAACACATGATCTCCAATATCGAATTTCACGTCCTTTCAATGAAGATCAGCATAACTTCTTTTTTTCGATCTTGTGAGGTTTTTATACGTTATCGGATCGTTTGAATCTTTTTCGTAGTCATATATACCAAATTCGATCCCAACAACATTGCTTCACCTACCTCATCCCAGCATACTGACGAACGACACTTTCTTCCTATACAACGCCTCAAATGGAGCCATGTCAATACTTGCTTGATAACTATTGTTATAGGAAAACTCCACCAATGGTAAGAACTTGTCCCAACTTCTCTTGAAGTCAAGGACACAGAGACTTAATAAATCTTCAAGAGTTTGAATAGTCATTTCCGACTGTCCATCCATTTGAGGATGATATGCCGAACTAAATCATATATCCGTGCCCATAGCTTTTTGAAAACTAACCCAAAATCTTGAAGTGAATCTTGGGTCTCGATCAGAAACTATGGATACTGGTATACCATGCAATCTTACAATCTCATTTATATATATACTAGCAAGACGTTCAAGTATATAAGTTTTTCGTATTGGTAAGAAATGAGCAGACTTGGTCAATCTATCAACAATGACCCAAATCCCATCTATGCCTTGAGAAACCTTGGGAAGACCAGTAACGAAATCCATGGTAATGTGCTCCCACTTCCATTCTACAATTTCAAGTGGTTGCAATGGACCTTTTGGCACTTGATGCTCCGCCTTGACTCGTTGACAAGTTAGACACCTTGAGATAAACACCTGCTATCTCTCTCTTCATATTGTTCCACCAAAATGTATGTTGAAAATTATGATACATTATGGTACTCCCAGGATGGATTGCAAACTGTGTGTTGTGCGCCTCCATCATGATTTTATACTTTAGGTTAGAATCGTTAGGAACACAAAGTCTGGAGTTGACTTGAAGTATTCCTTCTTCATCTATTCTTGCTTCTGGAATAACACCTTCTTCCACTTTCTTCTTCATATGTATCAGCTCCAGGTCTGTAGCTTGAGCAGCTTTAACTTTATCGATTAAAGTCGGTTCTACTCGAATATTCACCATCATCATATGGGTCCTTGGAGTCTTTAACTCTATCTCCATTCTTCGGATGTCATACATAATGGACCTTTGCATTGATAATATCGCACTCGTATCCGCATATAATCTTCTACTCGATGGTATTGAATGATATGATCATAATCTTTCAACAGCTCAAGCAAATGTCGTTGCCGCATGTTGAGTTCCTTTTGAGTGAAGAAATATTTGAGGCTTTTATGATCCGTATAGATTTCCACCTTCTCTCCATACAGGTAATGCCTCCAAATCTTAAGCGCAAAAACGACAGCGACCAACTCTAGATCATGAGTAGGATAATTCCTCTCATATTCTTTGAGTTGTCGTGAGGCATATGCTATGACTTTCCCATGTTGCATGAGAACACATCCTAACCCTTTGCCTGAAGCATCACTGTAAATGACAAATCCCTCCGTGCCAGATGGTATTGTCAGAACAGGTGCTGAAATGAGTCTACTCTTGAGTTCTTGAAAACTCTTATCACATTCCTCGCTCTAACCAAATTTTGTATCTTTTTGAGTCAGCTGCGATAATGGAGTAGCGATTCGAGAAAACCCTTCTACGAATCTCCGATAATAACCAGCTAAGCCGAGAAAGCTACGTACTTCGGTCACTGACTTAGGTTGCTCCCAGCTTTGAATTGCTTTAATCTTTGTCGGGTCAACAAATATTCTATGATTTGATATCACATGTCCAAGGAATGCAACTTCCTCAAGCCAGAACTCACATTTCTTCAACATGGCATATAACTTATTTTTACGAAGCTTTTGAAGTATCAGCCTCAAGTGTTGCTCATGGTCTTTACGGGTTTTGGAGTATATGAGGATGTCATCAATAAAGACGATCACAAAGTGATCCAAATATTCCTTGAATACTCGGTTCATCATGTCCATGAAGGCAGCAGGAGCATTAGTCAATCCAAAAGACATGACTAGGAATTCATAATGCCCATACCAAGTTCTGAAAGCAGTATTTGGAATGTCATCAGTTTTAATCTTCAACTGATGATATCCAGAATGAAGATCGATCTTTGAAAAGAATTTGACGCCTTACAACTGGTCAAATAGATCATCAATACGAGGTAACGGGTACCTATTTTTGATGGTGACATGATTCAACTTCTGATAATCAATACAAAGTCGCATACTTCCATCTTTCTTCTTCACGAATAGAACAGGAGCACCCCAAGGAGACGTACTAGGACGAATGAAACCAATGTCTAACAATTCCTGTAGTTGGGTTTTTAACTCCTGAAGTTCAATAAGAGCCATTCGATATGGGGCTTTGGAAATGGGTTTTGTGCCGGATTCAAGGTCGATACAAAATTCAATTTCACGCTCTGGGGGTAGGACAGGAAGTTCTTCAGGGAATACGTCGGGAAATTTATTAACAATAGAAATATCATTCAAATCTGACTTTTTTTTATTCAAATCCGTGACATGGGCTAAGAAAGCTTGACAACTGTTTTTTAATAAACGAATAGCTTTATGGCTTGATATGACAGTGATTGATTTTAGTGGTTTGGTTGCTTGAATTCGTATAATAGGTTGGTTAGGAATATGAAAGCTAACAACCTTACGAAAATAATCGATTTTAGCATGATGAATAGTTAACCAATCAATCCCTAAAATCACATCAAATGCAAGTATTTTCAAAGAAATAAGATCGAGAGGTAACATGCGGTTACCGATTTGAATCAAACAGGACTTATAAACCGTGGATGTAATGAAGGTTTCTCCCAACGGAGTTTCAACAGATAAGTCAAAGTCTAATTTCTCTAGAGTCAAATTTAAACGTTGAGCGCAAGTAGGAGAAATAAAGGAATGGATAGAACCGGTATCAAATAAAGTATAAACTTCGCTAGAGTTTATGGTTAGCTTACCCGTGATCACCTCGTTCGGATTCCTCGCTTTTTGGGAGGTTACGACAAACGCTCTCCCTTGAACTACTGGTTTTGTCTTGTCTGGGACACCCTTTGATGCCTCCATTCCAGCTGGACTTGACTTTGGTGCACGAAAAAATCGGGCTAGGTGGCCTTCTTTTCCAAAATTATAACATACTTTGGAATGCATCGTGAAGTTTGGACTTATGTGTCCTTCCCCTCCACATTTGTAACATACGACCGGTGGTCGTTCTCCTTCCTTAACAACGGGTGCTGGTGCTGATTTCTTTCCATCTTTACTGAACCTTATCTTCTTGAACTTTCCACTCCTATTGTCTTGGCCATGATTACCACCGAAGTGGTTATCATTTCTGGCATGTTGAATCCCTCCACGTTTGTTGTCACTGCTTCGATGACTGCTACCACTGGTATTATCGACTTGTCGGCTGCTTCCTCTTGGTTGGGTTGACTCATTATCGCGCTCCAATAACTGATCCATATTCACAACATCTGAATAAAAACACAGTTTATGAGAGATAAGGTATTGACGTATCTCGGGTTTCAAACCTCTTAGAAACATCCGCGTCATTCTTTCCTCATTATTAACTAAGTGGGACGCAAACAGAGACAACTCGGCAAACTTAGATTGTTACTGCGCCACAGTCATATTGTTTTTCTCAAGCTTGATGAACTCTACCTCCTTCATGTGACGAATACTTTCAGGAAAGTACTTGTCGTTAAACAACTCTTGGAACTTCTCTCGAGACATCTTCAGTGCGGGAGGTTGAGTACGCTTTATAGATTCCAACCAGTAATTTGCCTCTGCACGCAACATGAAGGTGGCAAAGGGAACCTTTTGCTCCTCGTAGCATCCCAAGACATCAAATATCTTGTTGATCTGCTTTATCCATGTCTCCGCCTTAAGTGGTTTTGGCTCTCCAAAAAACTCTGGTGGTCCCAGCTCCTTGATCAGTGTTTCCACTTGCATTTTGGACAAGAGCCGCTTTCGCCTGATGTTGCATGAATTGCATAAAGCCTCTAACCATCCCATCATTCACCATTTCATTGGTGTTATTGTTTTCATGAGGATTATTGTCTTCCTGTTGCACATTACCCTGAGCATTGATCGTTGGTGACTCAACGGTCTCACGTGCGTCATTACTTATCTCAACATTTTCGGATGCCATTTTCAAATACTGCAACAAAACAAGGGTTAATTAACATATCACATATTATCCCTATACTCTGACCGATCAATTAAACACTAAATAAACTTAGGTAGGTCATACTAGCGAAGGAATTCCCTGTCTCTCCCCTCCTAGTTCTTGTCTCACATCTCAGCCAGGGATTATATCCCTAAGCTTTGATACCAACTGTGACGCCCCAAAAATAGGTATACCTCACCCATCTTGAGTCGCCAAATATATGGTACAGAATACAAATACAAACTTAATTATACAACCGTCGTGTAATATACGACAATACATAAACTGAGAGTTTTAATATGAATATTGTCATCTAGACAATATCCACACTCAAAGGAGTCCTTATTACATTTATTGTCACACTATTTAACAGAATAGTGAGGACTACTAATGCTAGCATCTGGACCGTCACTCCTTTCCCCGACTCATCCCATCTATATTCTCATTTCCTGAAGAGAACAGTGAAAGAAAGGGTGAGCTCAACTAGCCCAATAAGAAATATTATGACTAAGATTATGCAGAATAAATTATCAATAGTCTTCAACAATGTTAAACTGATAAAATATAATAGACATCAAGTTTAACTGCAGCGGAACAAGCAATCCAATAGAAGAGTCAAGTAGAGAATAAAATTTACTATCTTCTATGGTATAAAATGTTTTCATCAATTTTTATCGCTGAGATTCAGCTTAATAAATAAAACACATCATCTAATCATCCCTGTACTACGGGCCAAGGATATTCATTAAATCATCAATGGTCATGACTATACCGAACAATCCCTAGTCATAATCATACCAAAAACTATCCATCAATGCATTACAAGCCACTGAGGACTTTTACCATATCATTTATAACATTACATGTCATGATTATACCGAATGATCCCTGGTCATAATCATACTAAGTCCATCTATGCACGTAAGCCAAAGATGACTTTCATTACAATATAAGTATGAGGATGATGACAATGACATAATAATTCAATAAAACAAGTTCAAGAATTAATTTATCCAGAACTCAATAACGTCCAAATTGTCAACATGATACTGCTTTGTGGAGTAAAATTTAAGAATGCTCAGAAGAATATTTCCATAAAAAGTTACTGGATGAAGCGCAAATATAATATTCTACTAATTTCATGGAGTATAGAAGCCAAAACTTTAACCAACTGAGTATAACAGAATATATGAAACTGCAAATAGATTTTCACCCAGCATGCGATAATCCACATATACAGATCATTTCCATAATTTAATAAGGAATGAATACAAAGGATCATTCACCATGCATGTGGTAATTCACATAGACAGGTTATTCCAACAGAATAATAAAGAATTGAATAACAGAAGGATTCACCATGTGTGCGATAGACTGCACAGACAGTTTATTCCCAACCGAATAATAAATAATGGAACCAGGTCATGCGTAAACGCACAGACAGGATATTCTGATCGAATAATAAATAATGGAACCAGGTCCGACGTAAACGCACAGACAGGATATTTAGACAGAATAATAAAGAACGGAATAATAGAAGAATTTCACCATGTATGCGGTACTTCGTATAAACAGGTTATTCCAACATAATAATAAAGAATGGAATAACAGAAGATTTTCACCATGTATACGGTACTTCGCATAAACAGGTTATTCCAACATAATAATGAAGAATGGAATAACAGAAGAATTTCACCATTTATGCGGTACTTCGCATAAACAGGTTATTCCAACATAATAATGAAGAATGGAATAACAGAAGAATTTCACCATGTATGCGTTACTTCGCATAAACAGGTTATTCCAACATAATAATGAAAAATGGAATAACAACACTTACTATTATTGAATGAAAATAAATCTCTTCATGAATACAAAAGAATAATACCCCTTACCTTTAGAAAAACTGGATATTGGAAAAGTGAAGTAGCAAAATACTTTTCTTCTTTCTCTCTATAGTTTCTCTCTCTAGAGTTTCAGTGAATTCGTAAGAAATAATGATGGAATGAACTTCTATTTATAGAAGAACTGAAAGTGGATCTTGGTCTTAACGAAGGGTCAAAATGACTCTTGGTAATATTGAAGAGACAACTAATATTTGCGAAGGGGAAATTAACTCTTGAAACACCGAAGAGGCAAATAACTCTTGGAAAATTGAAGGGACAAATAACTCTTAGAAAACTGAAAGGACAAATAACTCTTGGAAAACTGAAGGGACAAGTTACTATTAAAACTTTAAATCAACGATCCATATTGATTTACTATTATAATTTCAACCAATGGTCTAAAAAATTAGCACATCTCCTCATGGAATAATATTGTACCCAAAAATGATTTGGACCGAAAAGAAATATATTTTTCGGATGAATAGTACCCCGTGAATAGTAATTCATGAATAGTAACTCATGAATAGTAATTCATGAATTGTAACTCGTGAATAGTAACTCGTGAATAGTACTCTGACACAAAAAGTGCCCTGAATATCCAATTGAACAATATAACCTCCAGACATCAATTATTATCGAAATAAATGTCGATTTCCACTAACACAAATAATTTTAACACAATGGATCTATCAAATTCATCTTTAATCAACACGAACTTATTCATCATTGATATTATAACTCATAATATTTAACAATCAGGTCGTTCATAGGAAAGAGGGGGCTTTCCAATAAGGATTTCTCCCTATTGGCGCGCAATTAGGTGACCAAACCTCTCCTTGACAGAACTTCTAGACATTATAAATATTGCAATTTAATAATATGAACAACTTTGTCGTCTCAATTATTGATTTAATAATATATCATATTATGCAGATGATACTGTGACAATAATCGAATCAATAATATAAGAGATATGATGCAACAATTACTGTAGCAATAATTGAGTATAACTGAGTGACTTCTTATGTAAGCATCAATAATCAATACCGTGTGCTACTATGCAACCACGCGTACTACTGTACTTTTACTACTGGGTAGTTCAACAGTTTTAACGGTAACACTTCTGCCGTTATTTTTATAAATGATAATTTTGTCATTTTCTTACTATGACAATACTTCCGTTGTGGGTTCCACCAATGATTGTGCCGTCGTACGAATATTCCGCGAAATCAAATATTATATAACCACTTGCTTAATTTGCAAATTTTGTAAATATTACCCACAACTATAACATTATATCATATCCACACCATAATATTCAAAAATATATTTCGAAAGAAATTAATCTTTATTCATAAAAGTTGGGGTCTTACAGTAGATGATAAAACTTTTCAACCATAGTTGCAGCGAAACGAGCAATCCATTAGAATAGTCAAATAGACCATCAGATCTATTATCTTCTCTATGTTAAAAGTCCACCGATAATGTTTTATCCCTGTAACATCAATAAATAATTCCTGTCCACACTCATATGAATAACTCATAATCATAATTGTGATTCTAAATTCCTCTTCGCACCCAGGACAAAGATAGTTTTCATCACCTATCTTCACCTGAAACATCAAAGATCATGGTTATACCAAATCACAGTTCCTGTTTATAATCATACTTAATAAATTCATCTTTGCACTACGGGCCAAAGATATTCATTATCATTTCATCTTTGCAGTGCAGGCCAAAGATATACAATTGTATTTTAAAAGAGTCAAGTAGAGCATTATATCTACTATCTTTTACGAATTAAAAGTTTATTATCAATATTTTATCGCTAAGACTCAACTTAATAAATAATCCACATCATCGAATCACCCTGCACTACGGCCAAGGATATTCGTTAATATCACATCCATGAATTATCCATGTACTACGGGCCAAGGATATTCATTATTATCACATCCATGAATTAATATTTCATTGCTGAGACTCAGCTCAATAATTAATCAACATCATCGAATCATCCCTGCATTACAGACCAATGATATTCGTTAATATCACGACCACGAATTATCTATGCACTACGGGCCAAAGATAATCGTGTTTTCATCAACGGTCATAATCATGCCATAAAACAATTCATCTTTGCACCCTTGGAAGAAGAGAATCCATAGCCATAATCATACCAAAAACTGTCTATCAAAGCACTACGGGCTAATGAGGACTTTTATCACATCATTTGTAACATTAGGGTCATGATTATACCGAATAATCCCTGGTCATAATCATACCAATTCCATCTATTCACTACAGGCCACAGATGACTTTCATCATAATATAAGCATGAGAATAAGGACAATGATATAAAGAATCAATTAAATGAAATAAATTATAAATATTAAACATTTATAATACAATTTATCCAGCGTTCAATAATAACCAAATGTTAATAATCACTTAATAATCTCATAATCTAATATCATTAATATTATAACAATATTTTAATCATTTCTTAAACTTATAAACAATTTATTTCAATTGTTTACACTTAATCAAATAATGCATTTAATCCTTCAAAAATGCCATACTCATAAGATTTCATCATCAATGATCAAATTCCTCATCAAAAATCTGCATATACATATATAGGATTCCCAAGCCATAAAATCTTATTTTCTAATTTTATTACTTCACATAACATATTTAATTCATTTACTCATTACTAGTTCATTTTCATGAAAAATACCAAATCAGTCCCAAAAATATATTTTTTCTGGGATTTAGCAGAATATAGTCCTATATTGAACATATATTTTTCTCAGAATTTTTAAAATTCATTTACTATTTTTTATATGGCTAAAATTGCCGAATATTTAGACATTTATCATAAATTTTACTTTTTTCTAAAAATTCCGAAATTTATAGGATATACTCCTGTTATATACATGTACTCCCAATAAAAATTTTACCAATTTTGGAGTTAACCACAAGGAGTTATAAGGGTTTACTTTTAAAATAGTATTTTCCTATAAAATTCATAACTCCTAATCTATACATCTAAAAATCGCCATTTCTGGACACAATCTAGAAAACTCATCAAATTATCATTTCAAATTTTTCCAGAATTTTTGAGGATCAGAAAAATTACGAAACTGCCCCTGGAAGAAACCCCTTTTTGAATGAAAATACTATTCATATGAATACGAAGAATCATTCACCATGCATGCGGTAATCCACACAGACAAGTTATTTCAATAGAATAATAAAGAATGAAATAATAGAAGAATTCACCATGCATGCGATAGACCGCACAAACAGGTTATTCCCAACAGAATAATAAAGAATGGAATAACAACGGAATTCACCATGCATGCGATAGACCGCACAGACAGGTTATTCCAACATAATAATAAATAATAAAATAACAACAGAATTTCACCATGTATACGATAGTTCGCGTATACAAATTATTCCAATTGAATAATAAAGAACGGAACCAGGTCAGGTATAATTCGCACCGACAGGATATTCCGATAAAATAATAAATAATGGAACCAGGTCATGCGTAAACGCACAGACAGGATATTCCGACAGAATAATAAAGAATGGAACCAGGTCATATGTAAATGCACAGGCTGGATATTCCGACAGAATAATAAAGAATGGAATAACAGAATAATTTAACCGTATATACGGTAGTCCGCGTATACAGGTTATTCCAACAGAATAATAGATAATGGAATAACAGAAGCACTCTTCATGAGTACTAAAGAAATAATACCCCTTACGAGTACACCAAATAATATCCCTTACCTTAGAAGAAACTGGATATAGGAGTAGTGAAGCAACCGAATACTTTTCTTCTTTCTCTCTATAGTTTCTCTCTCTAGAATTTCAGTGAATTCGTAAGAAATAATGAAGGAATGAGCTTCTATTTATAGGAGAATTGAATGAATAGTAACTAATTCATGAACGGACCATATTGATTTATTTTTAAACGGACGGTCCATATTAATATACTATGCAGTATTAATAAAATATTCTAATAAAATTTTTTTTTAAATAAAATATAATATATTCTATTTATAATATAATAAAACGAATAACTTTATAAAAGTATTCTGTTTTATATAAAAAGATTTTACTATGCAAATACTATGCAGGCACTATAGAAATACAATGCATAATAGAATATAATATATTCTATTTATAGTCTAATAAAACAAATAACTTTATAAAAGTATTATATTTTATATAAAATTTTTTATGTTTTATTACATTTATAATAATAATAAAACAAACTTTATCACCATTATTATAATTCACAATATTAATCGACCAGGTCGTTCCTAGGAAAGAGGGGGCTTTCCAATAAGGATTTTTCCCTATTGGCGCGCAATTAGGTGACCAAATCTCTCATTGGCAGATCTTCTAGACATCGTTAATATTGCAAATAATAATATTAATAACTTCGTCGTCTCAATTATTGATTTAATAATATATAAAATATCGACAATAATTGAATCAAATAACGTGAGATGCTATGCAACAATTACTATAGCAATAGTTGAACAAAACTGAATGACTTTTCACGTAAGCATCAATAATCAAAACTGTGTGCTACTATGCAACCACGCGTATTACTGTACTTTTAACACCGGGTGTTTCAATAGTTAACGGTAAAACTTCCGCCGTTATTTTCATAAAATATTTTTGTCGTTTTTTCAATCCGACAATAATTCTGTTGTGGACCAATGATTGTACCGTCGTACGGATATTTTCCGACAAAAAGAATATTCCTCGACCAATCGAATATAATACAACAACTTGCATACTTTGCAAAATTTATAAGGATTACCCACAACTATAACATTATATCAAATCCACGCCATAATATTCAAAAAATATTTCGAGAAATTTAAATCTTTATTCATAAAATTTGGGGTCTCACACCCTAACCTCGTGCGAAGCACGGGCGATATGGATAATGATTTATTATGATGTATAAATAATGGTGTATTATGATTTAATTGAATGTAGGATAAATATTTAATTAAATTTTTGAGAAGATAATAGTAGTTATTAAATTATTAAATATTTATTTAATTAATAAATTGTTGAATTATATATTATAGATTCATTCGATCAGTTATCAAGCTAAACATTTTGAATAGAATGTAGATTTTTTAGTTATGATTACGAGAAAATAATTTATTTATTTTATTTAAATCGGATTGAATTAGTTGAAATTCTAATTCAAATAAAATTATGAAACTTAAGGTTTAATAAATTGAATTTAGTTATGACAATTAGCTAGTTAGTAATGAATTCACTATAATTTTTAAAACTAATTTACAGCTATTACTAAAATTTAAATTTATTATTAATACAATTAATCATGTGATTTAACACAAATTTAAGATTTTATAAATTTAATTATTTAGAATATTAATTTAATAATAAAATACAAGACTAATACTAATATAATCAAATCACATGATTTATTAAGAGATTTTTCAATATCTTAACAAAAGTTTAATAATAAAATTATCCTAAATAAAAGTTGTTCAAATATATTATCTTACATAAAATTGTGATAGAAAAAGCTTTTAATAAAATTGATAGATATAAAAATAAAAATTCTTTTAAGACACGTTCCTTTTTCTTAACATTTTTTTAATTCTTTAAAATTTTGGAAATTATTTAATTATTTTAAATTTAGATATTACTTATACTAATTTGAATAGGAAAGAAAAAGTTGAACAAAAAATTTATGAAACCAAGTTTGTTTTTAAAAAAATTTATGAAATCAAGTTTGTTTTTTTAATTATATTATAAATTATCTCTCTAATTGAGTTATGATTTCCTAATATTTTTTCAAGTTCTAAATGAAAGAAAACAACAATCGCCTAAATTATTTCTGACTGAGTTGTTTATGTCTAATTAGAATCATCTTAATATCTATAGTACATATGTGAATATTAGTAATATATATATATATATATATATATATATATATATATATATATATATATATATATATATATATATATATATTACCGTTAACTGTTGAAACATGGCATTTACCAATGTTTGGGTCCAACACAATCTCCTTAAAAGGTGCAAGTTGGATATGATCTAAACACTACCTTTGGAGTTAGTTATTCAAATATGGTTAGGACTAGAATCCTTAACCGTTTAAACTTCTTATCACTCCGTACTCCATACAAGGTCCAACCTATTGCATGGGCCTAATTCAACCGAACCCTTGTAAACTAGTCTGGGCTCCGGCCTAAAGGACTCGAACACCCGACCCTGAACATTACCAACTCGAACAGAACTTCAGCCCAGAGGACTCGGATGCCCGAACAGAACTCCACCGAACCCCTTATTGGCTTCTTCCCAATGAACTCAATAAACCCTTGCTAAACCCTGGCCTTTAGCCCACCAAAAGGTCGGTAAAATACTTCTAAACAATATATATATATATATATATATATATATATATATATATATATATTAAGGATTATTTTCTGATTGTTTTCTATACTCTGTTTATCTGTTTTTAGTGATAATAATGTTATTTATTTCTCAGCATATGCATGTGAATATATATAAAAAATTCTTAACATAATTCCTATTTTAATTAAAAAACGTTCACGTGTGATTAAATAATCAATTTTCAAAGTGGTTGATCTCACAAACATTTGGAAAGCCCCTTTATTTTTCCAGATAAGCATAAGTATATTAGCTGGAAAGGATTTAAAATATGTTTATTTTGAATTCTTTCTATTATTTTTTCCTCTTAAATTTAAATTATATACTCCTTATAGTTGGAGATGAGGGAATTTTTTTAAAAAATAAAAATAAATTTATATTAGACATATTAAAGTATCCATACATAAACTTTACAAGTGATATTTCAATAGTGAAAATTTAAAATTATTACAACAAATTGAATTCATATATATATATATATATATATATATAGGAAAAATATATATATACAGTTGTGTAGTATACAATCGCCTATGGAGACGTTTTTTGGGCTATAGCGACGATTCAACCATCCTTATAGATATTCTGATCTATAGAGACTTTTGAACCGTCGCTATAGACTAAAAAAACTGTCGTCATAGCACGACTGTGTACTACACAACTATATAATACATATAACCTTATATATATAGGGCAATGATCCATAACATGTATTTGCTATGAATCAAAAATGGGCAAATAACATCCTAACCTTCCATTGCAATACTCAAGGGATGTGATTCAATTGTTAAACACGTTGTGACGCCCCCAAAATAAGTCTACACAACCCATTCTGAGTCGCCAAATACATAGTACAGAATCCAAATACAAACTTCATATTTATAATAATTAACTGTCGTGTAAAATACGACAAAACATAAGCTGTGAGTTTCAATACAAATATTGTCTCGTAGACAATATCCAAACTCAAATGAAGTCTTCATTATAATTATTGTCACACTATTTTATAGAGTAGTGATGACTACTATAGTAACCATCTTGGACTATCACTCCATTCCCTAAATAGTCCCAGCTATATTCTCATTTTCTGAAGAGAACAATGAAATAAAAGGGATGAGCTCAATTAGCCTAGTAAAGAATATTATGACTAAGATAATGTAGAATAAATTATCCTTAGTCGACAGGGAAAAATCTGATAGAATATAATAAACAACAAGTTTTAGATCAAAAATTGCAGCGAAAATAGCAATCCATTAGAAGAGTCAAGTAGAGCATGATGTCTATTATCTTTTATGATTTAAAAGTCCATCATCAATATTTTATCCTTGTAACACAATTTAATAATTGTTTCAAACCAACAAATTATCTATGCACCACGGGCCAAATATATTCATTTGTATCACCATTAATCATGATCATGTCAAACACCTGTATATATGCATTACGAGCCAAAGAGGACTTTCATACCAATCAATAGTCTATCTTTGCACTACGGGCCAAAGATGACTTTCAGCATAATATAAGCACGAGGATGATGACAATGATATAAAGAATGAATCAAATGAGATCAAGGATAAATATTATAGATTTATAATTTAATTTATCCAGAATTTAAGAATGTCCAAATTGTCAACACGATCACCAATTATGGAGTAAAATTCAAAAATGATATTCATGTATCAAAAATAATTTGGACACAAAAGAAACCAATTTTATCATGAATAGAATCCCATGAATAGTATCCCGAATGAATAGTACCCCATGAATAGTAACCCAATATGAAAAGATTAAAATTTAATAAGAAAGTTCAGACCAATATTCCAGTGAAATGATATTAGATGAAACACAAACTATTAAGAATATTCTACTAATTTTAGGGATTATAGAAGCAATAATTATCAAAGTAAGTGTAGATTTAGGAATATGAAACGAAATAATATCACTTACATACTATAGAGTATGGAAGAAAATAATATTCCTTACTAATATTGAACGAAAATAATATCCCTTACCTTAGTAGGAGACTAAATCTAACTGGTATAGCTGTAAGACCCCAACTTTAATGAATAAAGATAAATTTTCTATAATTATCATTTTTAGAATAAATTTGATATAATGTTATAGTTGTGGGTAATATTTATAAATTTTGTAAACTACGCAAGTTATTATATAATATTCAATTGGTCGGGGAATATTCGTTTTAAACAGAGAATATTCGTATGATGGTACAATCATTGGTGGACACCACAACGTAATTATTATCGGATTAAGAAAATGACAAAAATATTTTTATGAAAATTACGGCGGAAGTTTTACCGTTAACTGTTGAAACACCCGGTGTTAAAAGTACAGGAATACGCGTGGTTAAATAGTTGCACACGATATATTATTGATGCTTACGTGAGAAGTCACTCAGTTTTGTTCAATTATTGCTTCAGTAATTGTTGCATAGTATCTCACGTTATTTGATTCAATTATTGTCAATATTTTTTTTATTAAATCAATAATAGAGATGACAGAGTTATTAATATTATTATTTGTATTATTAACAATGTCTAGAAGTTCTTCCAAGGAGAGGTTTGGTGACCTAATTGCGCGCCAATAGGGAAAAATCCTTATTGGAAAGCCCCCTCTTTCCCGGGGAACGACCTGGTCGATTAATAGTGTGAATAATAATAATGATGATGAAGTTTTATTTTATTAGTATTATTAATGTAATAAAACAGAAAAGCTTTTTATATAAAACAGAATACTTTTATAAAGTTATTCGTTTTATTAGGCTAATAGTAAAATATTTTTATATAAAATAGAATACTTTTATAAAGTTATTCATTTTATTAGACAATAATTAGAATATATTATATTTTATTATGCATAGTATTTGCATAGTGCCTGCATAGTGTTTGTATAGTAAAATCATTTTAAAAGTTATTCGTTTTATTAGATTATAAATAGAATATATTATATTTTATTGTAAACCAATCTGGACCGTCCGTTTAAAGTAAATCGATCTGGACCGTTCAGGGATTGGTTACTATTCAGTCCATTCTTCTATAAATAGAAGCTCATTCCTTCATTATTTCTTACGAATTCACTGAAACTCTAGAGAGAAAAACTGTAGAGAAAATTATTCTTCTATCTTGAGCGTATTTCTTTAGCGTTTAAGAAAGCTTTAAGCGTAGTGCAAGTTTCTTCAAGTATATCCCCGCCCTACCGTCGGAATACTCTTTTTTATAAGGTAAGGGGTATTTTTTTTTTCATATTCATGAAGAGAACTTCTGTTATTTCAGTCTTTATTATTTTGTTGGAATAACCTGTATACGTGGGCTACCCTATACTTGGTGAAATTCTTCTGTTATTCCATTATTTATTATTCTGCTGGAATAACCTGTCTATGCGAAGTACCGCATACATGATGAAATTCTGTTGTTATTCCATTCTTTATTATTCTGTTGGAATATCCTGTCTGTGTGTTTTACGCTGGATCTTGTTCTGTCTTTATTATTCTGTTGGAATATCCTGTCTGTGCGTTTTACGCCGGACCTGATTTCGTTATTTATTATTCTGTTGGAATAACCTGTCTATGTAAAGTACCGCATGCATGGTGATTTCTTTTGTTATTCCATTCTTTATTATACTCCATTGGTTAAAGTTTTGACTTCTACACTCCATGAAATTAGTGGAATATCCTTGATATTTGCACTTCATCCAGTATCTTTCATGGAAATATTCTTCTGAGCATTCTTAAATTTTACTCTACAAAGAAGTATCATGTTGACAATTTGGACGTTATTAGTTCCTGGATAAACTAATTCTTGAAGTTGTTGTATATTAAAGATTGTATTTGTATTCTGTACCATGTATTTGGTGACTCAGAATAGGTGATGTATTCCTATTTTAGGGGCGTCACAGTTGGTATCAAAGCTTAGGGATATGATCCCTGGTTGAGATGTGAGACAAGAACTAGGAGGGGAGAGACGGGGAATTCCTTCGCTAGTATGACCTACCTAAGTTTATTTGGTATTTAATTGGTCGGTCAGAGTATAGGGATAATATGTGATATGTTAATTAACCCTTGTTTTGTGGCAGTATTTGAAAATGGCATCCGAGAATGTTGAGAGCGTCAATGGAGCACAGGTGACCATTGAGTCTCCACAGATCAATAATCAGGACAATGTGCATCAGGAAGGCGACAATCCTCATGTAAACAACAACACTTACTAAATGATGAACGATGTAATGTTCAGAGGCTTTATGCAATTCATGCAGCATCATGCAAGAGAGACTTCTGTCCTAAATGCAGGAGTAAACACTGGCAATTCTCGGACGGTCACCGCTAAACAGTTCAAGGAACTGGGACCACCAGAGTTTTTTGGAGAGCCAAAAACACTTAAGGCGGAGACATGGATAAAGCAGATCTACAAGATATTTGATGTCTTGGGATGCTCCGAGGAGCAAAAGGTTCCCTTTTCCACCTTCATGTTGCGGGCAGAGGCAGATTACTGGAGGGAATCTGTAAAGCGTACTCAACCTGCCGCACTGAAGATGTCTTGGGAGAAGTTTCAAGAACTGTTCAACGATAAGTACTTTCCCGAAAGTATTCCTCACATGAAAGAGGTAGAGTTCATTAAACTGGAACAAAACAACATGACCGTATCGCAGTACGAAGCCAAGTTTGCTGAGTTGTCCCGGTTTGCGTCCCATTTGGTTGATAATGAGGAGAGAATGACGCAAATATTTCTAAGAGGTTTGAAACCCGAGATACGTCAATATCTTATCTCTCATAAACTGTGTTTGTATTCAGATGTTGTTAATAGGGCTCAGTTATTGCAGCGTGATAATGAGTCAACCCAACCAAAAGAGTGCAGCCGGCAAAATGATAATATAAGTGATAACAGTCATCGAAGCAGTGCCAATAAGCGTGGAGGGAATCAACATGCCAGAAATGGTACCCACTTCGGTGGTAATCATGGCCAAAATAATAAGAATGGACATTTCAAGAAGAGGAGATTCAACAATGATGGAAAGACGTCAGCACCAGCACCCGTGGTTAAGGAATGAGAACGGCCACCTATCATATGCTTCAAATGCGGAGGGGAAGGACACATTAGTCCAAACTGCGCGATGCCGTCCAAAGCATGTTATAATTGTGGAAGAGAAAGTCATCTATCCCGGTTTTGTCGTTCACCAAAGACAAGTTCAGCTAGGATGGAGGCACCAAAGGACGTCCCAGAAAAGTCAAAGCCATTAGTGCAAGGGAGAGCGTTTGTCGTGACCTCCCAGAAAGCAAGGAACCCGAACGAGGTCATCACGAGTAAGCTTATCATAAACTCTAGCGAAGTTTATACCTTATTTGATACCGTTTCTACCCATTCTTTTATTTCTCCTACTTGCGCTTAACGTTTAAATTAGACTTTGACTTATCTGTTGAAACTCTGTTGGGAGAAACATTCATTACATCCACTGTTTATAAGTCTTGTTTGGTTTAAATCGGTACCCTCACATTACCTGTCGATCTTATTTCATTGGTTAACCACTCATCATGCAAAAATTGATTATTTTCGTAAGGTTGTTAGCTTTCATATTCCTAACCAACCTATTATGCGAATTCAAGCAACCAAACCATTAAAATCAATCACTGTCATCTCAAGCCATAAAGCTATTCATTTATTGAAAAATGTATGTCAATCTTTCTTAGCTCATGTCACGGTTCTAAACAAAAATACATCAGTTTTGAATGATATTTCTATTGTTAATAAATTTCCTGACGTATTCCCTGAAGAACTTCCTGGCCTACCCCCTGAGCGTGAAATTGAATTTTGTATTGACCTTGAACCCGATACAAAACCCATTTCCAAAGTCCCACATTGAATGGCTCCTATTAAATTTCAGGAGTTAAAGAACCAACTGTAGGAATTGTTAGACATTGGTTTTATTCGTCCTAGTACTTCTCCTTGGGGTGCTCTTGTTCTATTCGTGAAGAGGAAAGATGGGAGTATGTGACTTTTTATTAATTATTGGGAGTTGAATCATGTCACCATCAAAAATAGGTACCCATTGCCATGTATTGATGACCTATTTGACCAGTTGGAAGGTGCCAAATTCTTTTCAAAGATTGATCTTCTTTTCAAAAATACGTCAGTTTTGAATGATATTTCTATTGTTAATGAATTTCCTGACGTATTCCCTGAAGAACTTCCTGGCCTACCCCCAGAGCGTGAAATTGAATTTTGTATTGACCTTGAACCCAGTACAAAACCCATTTCCAAAGTCCCACGTCGAATGGCTCCTATTGAACTTCAGGAGTTAAATACCCAACTGTAGGAATTGTTAGACATTGGCTTTATTCGTCCTAGTAGTTCTCCTTGGGGTACTCCTGTTCTATTCGTGAAGAAGAAAGATGAGAGTATGTGACTTTTTATTAATTATTGAGAGTTGAATCATGTCACCATAAAAAATAGGTACCCATTGCCATGTATTGATGACCTGTTTGACCAGTTGCAAGGTGCCAAATTCTTTTCAAAGATTGATCTTCATTTCGGATATCACCAATTGAAGATTAGAACCAATGACATTCTAAAGACGGCTTTAAGAACTCGGTACGGGCATTATGAATTCCTAGTCATGTCTTTTGGATTGACTAATGCTCCTGCTGCCTTCATGGATATGATGAACCGAGTATTCAAAGAATATTTGGATCACTTTGTGGTCGTCTTTATTGATGACTTCCTTATTTATTCCAAAAGCCGTGAAGATCATGAGCAACACTTGAGGCTGATACTCCAAAAGCTTGGTGAATATAAGCTTTATGCCAAGTTGAATAAATGTGAGTTCTGGCTTGAGGAAGTAGCATTCCTTGGGCACGTGGTATCAAGTCATGGAATATATGTTGACCCGGCAAAGATTGAAGCTATCCAAAGCTGGGAACAACCTAAATTAGTGACCGAATTGCGTAGCTTTCTCGGCTTAGCTGGTTATTATCAGAGATTCGTAGAAGGGTTTTCTCAAATCGCTACTCCCTTAATTCAGCTAACTCGGAAAGATACAAAATTCGGTTGGAGTGAGGAATGCGAGAAGAGTTTTCAAGAACTCAAGAGAAGACTCATTTCAGCACCTGTTCTGACAATACCATCTGGCTCGGAGGGATTTTTCATCTATAGTGATGCTTCAGGCAAAGGGTTAGGATGTGTTCTCATGCAACATGGGAAATTCATAGCCTATGCCTCTCGATAACTCAAATAATATGAGAGGAATTATCCTACTTATAATCTAGAGTTGGCAGCAGTCATTTTTGCACTAAAGATTTGGAGGCATTACTTGTATGGGGAAAAAGTAGAGATCTTTACGGATCATAAAAGCCTCAAATATTTCTTCACTCAAAAGGAACTCAAC
This sequence comes from Panax japonicus, assembly GCA_020205505.1. Taxonomy (NCBI): domain Eukaryota; kingdom Viridiplantae; phylum Streptophyta; class Magnoliopsida; order Apiales; family Araliaceae; genus Panax; species Panax japonicus. Next base: position 62,842,059 of record CM035110.1, read on the forward strand.
ATGCGACAACGGCGTTAGCTTGAATTGTTGAAAGATTATGATCATACCATCCAATATCATCTTGGAAAAACAAATGTGGTTGCTGATGCATTGAGTAGAAGATCATATGCGGGTACGAGTGCGATATTGTCAACGCAAAGGCCCATTTTGTATGACTTGCAAAGGATAGAGATAGAGATAAAAACTCCAGGGACCCACGTGATGATGGAGAATATACGAGTAGAACTGACTTTTATCGATAAAGTTAAAGCTGCTCAAGCTACAGACCTGGAGCTGATGCATATGAGGAAGAAAGTGCAAGAAGGTGCTATGCCGGAAGCCAGAATCGATGAAGAAGGAATACTTCGAGTCAACTCTAGACTTTGTGTTCCTAATAACCCTTATTTAAAGTATAAAACCATGATGGAGGCGCACAACACACAATTTACAATCCATCCCGGGAGTACTAAAATGTATCATGATCTTCGACATACATTTTGGTGGTGGCAATATGAAGAGAGAGATAACGCTGTTTATACCAAGGTGTCTAACGTACCAAAAGGTCCATTGCAACCACTTGAAATTCCAGAATGGAAGTGGGAGCACATTACCATGGATTTCGTTACTGGTCTTCCCAAAGTTTCTCAGGGTATAGATGTAATTTGGGTTATTGTTGATAGATTGACCAAGTCTGCTCATTTCTTACCTATACGAGAAACTTATACACTTGAACGTCTTGATCGTATATACATAAACGAGGTTGTAAGATTGCATGGTATGCCAGTATCCATAGTTTTTGATCGAGACCCAAGATTCACTTCACGATTTTGGGTTAGTTTACAAAAAGCTATGGGCACGGATTTACGATTTAGTTTGGCATATCATCCTCAAATGGAAGGACAATCAGAGAGGACTATTCAAACTCTTGAATATTTATTAAGACTCTGTGTCCTTGACTTCAAGGGAAGTTGGGACAAGTTCTTACCATTGGTGGAGTTTTCCTACAACAACAGTTATCAAGCAAGCATTGACATGGCTCCATTCGAAGTGTTGTATGGAAGAAAGTGTCGTTCTCCAGTATGCTGGGATGAGGTGCGTGAAGCAACGTTGTTGGAACCGGAGTTAGTATGTATGACTAAGAAAAAGATACAAACGATCTGGCAACGTATAAAAACCTCACATTATCGACAAAAGAGTTATGCTGATCTTCATCGAAAAAACGTGGAATTCGATATTGAAGATCATGTGTTGTTACGTGTTGCTCCATGGAAATGAGTTACGAGATTTGGAAAGAGAGGAAATTTCAATCCTCGATTCATTGGCCCATTTTTAATCGTCGATCGAGTAGGGACTGTAGCCTATAGACTCGCTTTATCGCCAAGTATGTCTCCTGTTCATAACGTTTTTCCTATATCCATGTTACGTAAATATGTGAAAGACCCGAACCACATTATTGAGTTAGAACCGGATGAAATAGCGAAAGATTTAACGTATAAAGAGGTTTCTGTTCAAACCTTGGATAAGAAGGAACATATTCTACGCTGCAAGGTTATACCTCAAGTCAAAGTTTTATAGAGGAACCACGATATTGAAGAAATGACCTGGAAGTTAGAATCTGAAATGAAATCAAGTTTCCTAACCTCTTCGACATACCAGGTACGTACCCTAATTTTGAGGGCAAAATTTCATAAGAAGTGGAGATTGTAAGACCCCAACTTTTATGAATAAAGATGAATTTTCTATAATTATCATTTTTGGAATAAATTTGATATAATGTTATAGTTGTTGGTAATATTTATAAATTTTGCAAAGTACGCAAGTTGTTATATAATATTCTATTGGTCGGGGAATATTCATTTTAAACAGGGAATATTCGTACGACGACACAATCATTGGTGGACCCCACAACGGAATTATTGTCGGATTGAGAAAATGATAAAATATTTTTATGAAAATAATGGCAGAAGTTTTACCGTTAACTGTTGAAACACCCGGTGTTAAAAGTATAGGAATACGCGTGGTTGTATAGTAGCACACAGTATTGTTTATTGATGCTTACGTGAGAAGTCACTCAGTTTTATTCAATTATTGCTTCAGTAATTGTTGCATAATATCTCACGTTATTTGATTCAATTATTGTCAATATTTTTTTTATTATTAAATCAATAATTGAGATGACAGAGTTATTAATATTATTATTTGCATTATTAACAATGTCTAGAAGTTCTGCCAAGGAGAGGTTTGGTCACTTAATTGCGCGTCAATAGGGAGAAATCCTTATTAAAAAGCCTCCTCTTTCCTGGGAACGACCTGGTCGATTAATAGTGTGAATAATAATAATGATGATGAAGTTTTGTTTTATTAGTATTATTAATGTAATAAAACAGAAAAACTTTTTATATAAAACAGAATATTTTTATAAAGTTATTCGTTTTATTAGGCTATTAATAAAATCTTTTTATATAAAACAGAATACTTTTATAATGTTATTCGATTTATTAGACAATAATTAGAATATATTATATTTTATTATGCATAGTATTTGCATAGTGCCTGCATAGTGGTTGTATAGTAAATTTTTTTAAAAGTTATTCGTTTCATTATATTATAAATAGAATATATTATATTTTATTGTAAACCAATCTGGACCGTCCGTTTAAAGTAAATCGATTTGGACCATTCAGGGATTGGTTACTATTCAGTCCATTCTTCTATAAATAGGATCTCATTCCTTCATTATTTCTTACGAATTCACTGAAACTCTAGAGAGAGAAACTGTAGAGAGAATTATTCTTCTATCTTGAGCGTATTTCTTTAGCGTTTCAGAAAGCTTTGAGCGTAGTGCAAGTTTCTTCAAATATATCCCCACCCTACCATTGGAGTACTCTTCTTTATAAGGACTGAATAGTAACCAATCCCTGAACGTTCCAAATCGATTTACTTTAAACAGACGGTCCAGATTGGTTTACAATAAAATATAATATATTCTATTTATATTCTAATAAAACAAACAACTTTATATATATGATAAAAAGTTTTCTGTTTTATTACTATTATAATAATAATAAAATAAAACTGAGATAACTTTCTACCGACGGTTTGACAAATTGGCACATGGGGATCCATGGAATAATAAGCCAAACTTATCACAAACGTTTCATGATAAACCCCTCTATTTATATCAAAAATTGAATATATATCTACCATAAATCACTTATCTTCAATCAACACATTTTTAATCTTTCAATAAGTATTCATCATTAATATTAGAACTCATAATATTGACAACCAGATTATTTTCAGGAAAGAGGGAGCTTTCCAATAAAGATTTCTCTTTATTGACGCGTAATTAAATAACCTAACCCCTTTCCTCGACAGAACTTTCTAGACATTGTCAATAATGCAAATAATAATACGAATAACTGTGTTATCTCAATTATTAATTTAATAATATAAAATATTGTGCAAATGATACTGTGATAATGGCTGAATTAATAATATGAGATACTATGCAACAGCTACTGTGACAATTATCGAATGAAACTGAGTGACTTCTTACGTAAGCATCAATAATCATAGATAATGTACAATATCGTGTGCTACTGTGCAATATCGCGTACCACTGTGGAACAACGCGTATTACTGTACTTTTATCACCGGGTATTTCAACAGTTTAACGATAAAAGTCTTGTCGTTATTTTATGAAAAGGTTATTTTTGTCGCTTTCTATATCCGACTAGTTATTCTGTTGTGGGGTCCACCAATGATTACGACGCCTGTACGAATATTCCCCCGACAAAAAGAATATTCCCCAACCAAACGAATATTTTATGACAACTTGCTTACTTTGTAAATTTGCACATATCACCATAACTATAACATTATATCAATTCAACACCTTACTATTCAAAATAATATTTAGAGAAAATTAAATTTTTATTCATAAAAGTTGGGATCTTACAACCTCCCCTCTTATAAAATTTCATCCTCGAAATTGATATACGTACCTGGTATGTCGAAGAGGTGAGGATACCTTGTTCTTATTTCGAATTATAACTCCCATGTCATTTCCTCAATATCACGGTTTCTCCATAAAACTTTGACTTGAGGCATAACCTTTGAGCGTAGAACATTGTTTCTTCTTATCCAAGATCTTGACAGGTATCTCCTCATAGGTTAAATCTTCCGCTATCTCGTCTGGTTCTAATTTAATAATGTGGTTTGGGACTTTCACATATTTACGTAACATAGATATGTGAAAAACGTTATGAACACGAGACATACTTGGCAGTAAGGCGAGTCTATAGGCCACAGTTCCTACTCGATCAGGGATTTCAAATAGACCAATAAATCAAGGGTTGAGCTTTCCTCTCTTTCCAAATCTCGTAACTCCTTTCCATGGAGCAACACGTAACAATACATGGTCTCCAATATTGAATTCCACGTCCCTCCGATGAAAATCAACATAACTCTTTTATCGGTCTTGTGCCGTTTGTATACGTTATCGGATCATTTGAATCTTTTCTGTAGTCATGTGTACTAATTCTAGTCCCAAAAATGTTGCTTCTCCCACCTCGTCCCAACATACTGGAGAACGACACTTTCGTTCATACAATGCCTCGAATGGAGCCATGCCTATACTTGCTTGATAATTATTGTTGTAGGAGAATTCCACCAATGGTAAGTAATTTTCCCAACTTCCTTTGAAGTCTAGAACGCAAAGTCTTAATAGATCTAAAGAGTTTGAATAGTCCTTTCCGACTGCCTGTTCGTCTGAGGATGATATGCAGAATTGAATCATAAATCCGTGCCCATTGCTTTCTGCAAGCTGACCCAAAATCGTGAAGTGAATCTAAGGTCTCAATAATAAACTATGGATACTAGTATTTCATGCAGTCTTACAATCTCATTTATGTATATACGCGCAAGACGTTCAAGTGAATAAGTTTCTTGTATAGGCAAGAAATGAGCAGACTTGGTTAATCTATCGACAATGACCCAAATTACATCTATACCTTGAGAAACCTTGGGAAAACCCATAATGAAGTCCATGTTGATGTGTTCCCACTTCCATTCTTGAATTTCAAGTGGTTGCAATGAACTTTTTGGCACTTGATGCTCTGCTTTGACATGTTAAACACATTGAGATAAACTCCGCTATCTCTCTCTTCATATTGCTCCACCAAAATATATGTTGAAGATCACAATACATTTTAGTACTTCTAAGATGGATTGAAAACGGTGTGTTGTGTGCCTCCATCATGATTTTATACTTCAAATCAATCTTTCAACAGCTCGAGCCAACGTCGTTGCCGCTTGTTGAGTTTCTTTTGGGTGAAGAAATATTTGAGGCTTTTATGATCTGTATAGAGATCCATTTTCTCCCCATACAAGTATTGTCTCCAGATCTGTAGCACGAAAACGACTGCTGCCAACTATAGATCATGAGTAGGATAATTCCTCTCATATTCTTTAAGTTGTTGAGAGTCATAGGCTATGACTTTCCCATGTTGCATGAGAACACATCCTAAACATCTACTTGAAGCATCGTTGTAGATGACAAATCCCTTTGAACCTGATGGTATTGTCAGAACAGGTGCTGAAATGAGTCTCCTCTTAAGTTTTTGGAATCTCTTCTCACATTTCTCGCTCCATCAGAATTTTATATCTTTTTGAGTCAGCTAAGTTAATGGAGTGGCAATTCGAGAAAATCCTTCAACAAATCTCCGATAATAACCAGCTAAGACCAAAATGCTTGCGTATTTCAGTTATTGACTTAGGTTGCTCCTAACTTTGTATTGCTTCAATCTTTTCCTGGTCAACTGATATTTATGTGTCGATATCACGTGCCCAAGGAATGCTACTTCCTCATGCCAGAACTCACATTTCTTTAACTTGACATATAACTTGTTTTCATGAAACTTTTGGAGTATCAGCCTCAAGTGCTGCTAATGATCTTCACTGCTTTGGAGTAAATGAGGATGTCATCAATAAAGACAACCACAAAATGATCTAAATATTCCTTAAATACTCGCTTCATCATATCCATGAAGGCAACATGAACATTAGTCAATCCAAAAGATATGACTAAGAATTCATAATGCCCGTATCGAGTTCTGAAAGCAGTCTTTAGAATGTCATAAGTTTTAATCTTTAACTGATGATACCCACAACAAAGATCAATCTTTGAGAAGAATTGAGCACCTTACAATTGGTCAAAGAGGTCATCAATGCAAGATAACGGGTACCTATTTTTCACAGTGACATGGTTTAACCCCTGATAGTCAATGCAAAGTTGCATACTCCCATCTTTCTTCTTTACGAATAAAATAGGAGCACCCCTAGGAGATGTACTTAGGATGAACTGAAACCAATGTCTAATAGTTCTTGTAGTTGGGTTTTTAACTCCTGAAGTTCAATAGGAGTCATTCGATATGGGTTTTGTACCGGGTTGAAGGTCAATACAAAATTCAATTTCACATTCTAGGGGTAGGCCATGAAGTTCTTCAGGAAATACGTCATGAAATTTATTAACAATAGAAATATCATTTAATTTGACATATTTTTGTTTAAATCGGTGACATGGGCTAAGAATGCTTGACATCTGTTTTTTAATAAACAAAAGGCTTTATGGCTTGATATGACAGTGATTGACTTTAGTGGTTTGGTTGCTTGAATTCCAGGTTGGTTAGGAATATGAAAACTAACAACCTTACGAAAATAATCAATTTTAGCATAATGAGTAATTAACCATTCGATTCCTAAAATCACATTAAATGAAAGTATTTTTAAAGATATGAGATCAACATGTAATGTGAGGGTGCCGATTTGAATCAAGAAAGATTTATAAACCTGTGGATGTAACGAAGGTTTCTCCTAACAGAGTTTCAACAGATAAGTCAAAGTCTAATTTCTCAGGATTTATAACGTAGTATTTGTGACACCCTGAGAATAGGTCTACACAACCCATTCTGAGTCGCCAAATACATGGTACATAATCCAAATACAAACTTCCTATATACAACTATTAACTGTCGTGTAAAATATGACAAAACATAAGATGTGAGTTTTAATGCAAATATTGTCTCGTAGAAAATATCCAAACTAAAATAAAGTCTTCATTAAATTATTGTCACACTATTTTATAGAGTAGTGGGGACTATTGTAGTAACCATCTTGGACCATCACTCCATTCCCTGACTACTCCCAGCTATATTTTCATTTGATGAAGATAACAATAAAAGAAAAGGGTGAGCTTAACTAGCTCAGTAACGAATATTATGACTATGATAATGTAGAAAAAATTATTCTTAGTCCTCAACAGGGAAAAATCTGATAGAATACAATAGACAACAAGTTTTAGATCAACAACTGCAATGGAAATAGAAATCCATTAGAAGAGTTAAGTAGAGCATGATGTCTATTGTCTTCTATGATTTAAAAGTACATCATCAATATTTTATTCCTATAACACTAATCAATAATTGTTTCAAACCAACGAAATATCTATGCACTACGGGCCAAAGATATTCGTTTGTATCACCAGTGGTCATGATCACTGCCAAACACATGTCATCTATGCACTACGGGCTGAAGAGGACTTTCACCATAAACCTTTATCTGTAACATTAAAGGTCATGATTATACTAATACACAATTCTTGGTCATAATCATACCAATCAACAGTCTATCTTTGCACTACGGGCCAAAGATGACTTTCAGCACAATATAAGCATGGGGATGATGACAACGATATAAAAAATGAATCAAGTGATATCAATGACAAATATTAGAGATTTATAATTTAATTTATCCAGAGTTCAAGAATGTCTAAATTGTCAACATGATCACTAATTGTGGAGTAAAATTCAAAAATAATATTCATGTATCAAAAATAATTTGGACAGAAAAGAAACCAATTTTGTCATGAATAGTACCACATGAATAGTACCCCAAATGAATAATACCCGGTGAATAGTACCCCGGTATGAAAAGATTAAAATTTAATAAGAAAGTTCAGACCAGTATTTCAATGAAATGATATTAGATGAAGCACAAACTATTAAGGATATTCTACTAATTTAAGGATTATAGAAGCAATACTTATCAAAGTAGGTGTAGATTTAGGAATATGAAACGAAATAATATATTACTTACATACTATAGAGTATGGAAGAAAATAATATTCATTACGAATATTGAACGAAAATAATATCTCTTATCTTAGTAGGAGACTAAATCTGACTGGTAAAACGGAGATATTCTTGAGAAAATCTTACACTATTAGCTACACTCAAAGTATTCTTATACTAAAAAGAAATATGCACAATATTATAGAATAAGAATTCTCTGATTCTGGTGTGATTTTCATTTCCTAACTTAGCATCCTATTTATAGGAGAATGGTAGAACACTATTTAAGAAAATAATCATGGATGAAGAGAAAGTTTTTCACAGACAATTTCACAGGTGAAATCTGATTTTCACTATACAGCACTATGCAATAAAATATTCTAATAAAACAAAAAGTTTATATAAAATATAATATATTCTATTTATATTCTAATAAAATAAATAATTTTATATATATTATAAAAAGTTTTCTGTTTTATTACTATATAATAATAATAAATAAAACTGAGATAACTTTATGTTGGAAGAATGCATATCTTGATTTGATGTTTAAAGTAAACGTTCATGATTATATGTGAAGTCCTTCAAGGAATATATGTACAAGGACTTAGTGACACTACAAGAAAAAGCTTTATTTCCGACGGAAGTATTGTCGACCAAACATATTCAGTCGATGTTAATATAAGACTGACCAAATATTTAGTCGACATTAATTCAGTTGGAATTAATGTATCCTCGACTGACGTCAGTCGGAGTTAAGAACATCTCCTTGGCGCGAGGGTTTCCCGCCAGCGTGAATATGTAGTCGACTGAATATGTGTCATCCTCGACTGAATAACTCGTCGATGTTATCATAAAGTCGACCGAAACAACCTCGACAGACGTCCGTTGGAAATAAACCTAAAACACCCTTCCCCTTCCCTACGTCCTCTCATTTTCATTTCCCTCTATATTTCTACATTTCCCTATCTATTTCTCTAGACTACGTACTGATCTCTCTCTCTCTCTCTATCATACGCCCGTCCCAACCCCCTTGATCTCCACCGGCCAACCCCTCGATCTCTACCGGTCCCCCCACCCTGCACCCGCCGGTTCCCCCACTCCCCCCGGCCGGTTGTCCTCCCTGCATGACACCGCCCTGCCCCGGTACCTCCACCCCTTTCCCCCTGTCGACGTCGTCCCCTACGTCATCTCAGTAGTCCGTTACCCCACCCCACCCTACCCACCCTTCAGGTACCCCCACTCCCAAACCCCTTCCCCTGGTACCCCTACCCTTCAAAATTGTTAGGTTGATCTAAGCTTTCAATGTTCATCATTCTGTAAATGAATGTAGATAAATAAATAAATCAAAGATGGTAGGTTGATCTATATCTTGAAATGTAATAGATAGGCTTCAAACAGATTTGCTGTCTAATGAGCTGAGCAAGAATCTGCAGAAGCCAATGCAAAATCGTAGAGCATCAAGGATCGTAGTATGACTACCTTGAAGGGCCTCTCTAGTGATCGTAGAGTGGTCCAGATGATTGCCGAAGCCAACTAAGAGATCGTAGAGTGGTTCAGACGTTTTTAAAAGCCAACTCAGAGATCATAGTGTGCTCTCCGAAACGTATAGTCTGCAAGACAAGCAAGTGAAGATCATAGTGTGCCAACCCTTAAGAGAAATCGTAGTGTTCTTGTAACGATCGAGAAATTGTAATTTAATTTAAATATTAATGGAATTAAATAAATATTTTAAATAATTTATTTATTGAGGAAAATAAATAATTGGTGAATTAATTTGGTAATTATATTTATTATTGATAATTAAATTGAGTGTTGGTAATTTTATCTGAAGGATTTAATTTAAGGAAATAATTAAATTAAATAAATTGCTTAATATTTAAATAAATAATTAAGCTAAATAAATTGTATAATTTAATGGAAATAAAGTAAATAAAGTGATGTGTCTAATTTATTAATTAAAATAGATATAAAATTATTTATTAATTATAAGTATAATGATAATAAGAATTTTAAGTTATTTAAATCAATTAAACTAAGTTATTTAAATTATCTAAAGTGTGACAGTTAGAAACTATATAATATAAGGTTATTAAAATAATCTAGTTAGGAGTTTATATGATTAGCCAAACAAGGCCTTGTGGCCTTTGGCTTATTCAACTGACGCAAACCTTTTGTTTTTCTAGCTAAAAGACTACGTAGGGGAGTGGCCATGTTATTTTTATGCGTCTATTTCCTAAGGCTAGCGCTCATTTGGGTTATTTCTTATTTTACGTATTTAATCTACGGCTAAAGAACATAGGGTTGGAGAGAGAGCTTTGTGAGAAGAGAGAAATTGCAGAGATTCTAGAGAAGAAGAGGAAACACAATGGTGTTGATAGAAGGGTTGCTAATTGTTCTACTAATTCAAGGTATAACTCATTCCTAAATTTTCTAGTTGGAGTTTGAAACTTAAAGTTCTCTACAATGGATTTTGTGGGATTGTTGTTTTAAATGAATTCATATGTATTGCTTTTGTAGAATCTGTTATTATCAATATATATATATATATATATACACACGTAATTGTTGATTGCTATACACATGAAATTGGGTTTTGAGGAAGAAAATTGAAATAACAGTGTTATGTTCATATATTATAGCTTTAGAAAGTACGAAAATTGATGATTTATATGTGTTGTAATTTGGAATTTGTTGTTAGAATATGTTTGTATGTTAAGAAACAAAAACAACGAAGTTTAAATCATGTCAATTGATAAAAAAAATGAGTTTGTGGCAATCAAATTCGTTAAAAGTGTAAAAATGAAGAAAATTTGGAAAAAATATGGGTTTGATTCCTTAAAATGGTGTATATATAATGTTTTGTATATAGAATGGTGTTTAGCATGTATAACTATGGTATGTCAAAGTGTTAGATGTTGAAGTTGGGAGATTTTCTGTAAAATTGGGATTTTTGTCCTATACCAGAGTATTAGTTCGCGTCTGTAAAAACTGAGTTTGTTGCATCTCGCGGCCGCTCTGTCTGGCGCGCGGTTGTCGCGCGGGGGCGCGATAGCCCAGTATATTACTCGCGCGGCCGCGCGAGTAGCCAGTCACATATAATGAAGTCTGCTTAATTTGTAGGTCATGTATAATGGACTTATGTTAGCTTAGCAATCATGTTAATGTTGTTAAGGCATAGTAGAAACTATAATAATAGATTCCAATGTGTTGTAATGCAAAGTGTAAATATTTGAAATAATAATTTAAATAAGTTCTAAAGTGAAACCAAGTGTGATGCTTTTTAAAGTAAGAGATGAATGATTAAGTTATGTTAGCTTGTAGTGAGATTTCAGATTTGTTAAGTATAATAACCTACGTGGTTAGGTGCTAAGTTAGGGTTATGACCTAAATGATGGGTTAAAACCCATAAAACTAATATTCATATAATTAATTGTTGTTGCGATTTCAATGATATGTGTAGGGTAATTGAAGATTATTTTCATTTGTGTAGCTTACAATCAAGACAAGTTTTCTAACTCTATCTTGTATTTATTGAGCAAGTTTCTAAACCTTATCTCTTTACAATTGAGCAAGCTTTCTAACTTCATTCTTTTCATATTGAATACAAGTTTCCATTCCTATATTATTATTGTTCAAGTTCTTTAAAATTGAGCAAGCCTAATCTATCTTGAATATGTTTGTACAAGCTCTTATAACCTAATTTGTTATATCGAGCAAGTTTTACTTTTCTAGTTATTATTCAAATCACATATTGTTCTAATACTTCGATTCAAATGAGATTATTCTAACTCTTTGGTTATAGTATTTTTCATGTATATCATGTTTATTCAATTATATATATTGCTGATATCTGATCTTTGACTTTGATAGCCTTGTACAGTTACACATTCTTGTGTTAAACCTTTATTGATGGAAATTGAATAGTGTTCTAAAATTCTAGAAACACTGATAAGATAGTTCCACACTAAACTTTCTTTAGTGTGGAAATTCTAAATTCAAACTGAGACGAACAACCCTAATTTAGGGGATTTTTGTACGTGTAACGTTTAGATGTTTGTGCACAATACATGGTACAAAGGGCTGATCCCCCTAAGTACGCTAAGAAGGGTCTGTACAGTCTAATGACTGTTAAGGTAATAATACCTAAATACTAGAGATATAGTTCGTGGTCTTAAGACCCTCAGACATTGATTTCGAACTTGTTTTCTATTCTTAATTCACAGAACAAGTTCATTATTGCTAGCATTCGTTGTTCATTCTCATGTTGTTATTATTGGTACTTCCTATATCAGTGAGCAATTGTTTGCTCACTCTTGCATTTAACACTGCAGCTAAAGTTGAGAAAGTCGATGAGTCATCTACTAGCAAAGGAAAGGGCAAGATGTCCAAATGTTGAAGACTTATGAGAATTTTATTTTATTGAATTATGCTAAAGAATTGTTTTAATATGTGATGTATTCCACAAACTTATGTAATAATTTTAAGGTTAGATTACCTGGGATTTATTTTGAGATGATGTAACCCTTTAATGGGGAAGATTATTGTTTAAGTTATTTGAATTATGTCTTTATCCTATATTGATGGGTAGTTAGATGTAATAGTTTTGATAAGTGAGCACCAAATCCTGTGGGAATGAAGTACCTGGATTTGGGAGTGTCACAGGTTGGTATTAAAGCCTTAGGTTATCAACCTTAGGTGGGAAAACCTTAGGAAGTAACCTTTAAGGAAATAGAAAATATAGAGGTGTTTAACTCTTACCGAGATTTAAGGAATGGATTAAGGTATCCATTATTGTCAGGATGTCTAACGAAGGAGGATCTAGTCCAGCTAGAGAGGTGATACCTCATGTAAGACCCCGGATTTTATAAAATAAAAGTATTCAATTTTTCTTATAATTATTATTCAGTAAATGGTTAAATTGATAAAAGTTTAAAGTTAAGGGTGATATATGTAAAATTTTCAAAATACGCAAGTGGTTATAAAATACTCATTTATGTCGGGGAATATTCGTTTGGTCGTGGAATATTCTTGAAATCAGGGAATATTCATACGACGGCACAGTCATTTGTGGGCCCCATAATAGAATAACAGTCGGATGAAGAAAACGACAAGTTTGAGTTTTTATAAATAACGGCGTAGTAGTTACCGTTAACGCTATTGGAATACCCGGTGGTTAAAATACAATAATATGCATGGTTGCACAGTAGCACACTGTATTGCACAATATTTTTGAATTATTGATTCTTACATAAAAAGGCACTACTCAATAATTGTTACAGTAATTACTGTTCAATATTTTATTTTATTGATTCAATAATTGCTGCGTTGATATTTTATATTATTGTTGTTTCAATAATTGTCACTGCACAGTATTTCCCATTATCAAATCAATAATTCATATTATTTGAATAATATTATTAGATAACATTATTGGCAATGTCTAAAAAGTTCTATCAAGAAGAGGTTTGGTCACCTAATTGCACGATAGTAAGGAGAAATCCTTAATGGAAAGCCCCCTCTTTCCTGGAAACCACTTGGTTGTCATAATTATGATTATGTAATATTATTTGTGAATAATTAATTATTGATTTATATGATAAAGAAATATTTATTTGATGCGGATATAAATGATGAATTTATTTATGTGGTTATAAATGAAGGAATTAATGTTGAGGTGTTTTATCAGTATTTTTATCGGAAAGGAGGTATTAAAAATCAAACTATTGTTCTTGTGATATATTGCGTGAGTTATAATTTTTAATCCGACCGTTGGATCGTTGTGATTTTTGGTTATGTTATACATATATAAGTTGAGTATATGTCCACAAATTTTGAACCGTTAAAAATGAACGTATGATTTGTTATGAATTTTAAGAGGTGTCTGGTTCAAAAATTATTGAAGTTTCTGAATTTATCATTTTGGTAGAAAATTCTAGGATGTGTGGGCCCCACTTGTGGTTGGTAAAAAAATGTGCTAAATTTTATTTCAAATGTGATGGGTGGAAATAGTAGCAGGTAAAGCCATCAGGTAGCAGGTCAAGTCTGCTTCGGCGTGCTAATATTTTCCTATAAATAGAGGGCTAAGTTAGAATTAAAAATTACACCAGAAACATAAGCTTTCTCTCTCTATATTATCAAGCGTATTTTGTGAGTATTTAGATACTTTGAGAGTTGCTATTCAGTGCAAGGTTCCTTCAGCTTTACATTCCGGTCAGAAATACTGTTCTTTCAAGGTAAGGGATTTTAAGGGTTATTATGTTTTTCAGTTTCGTAATTTTTCCGACCCTCAAAAATTTTGAAAAAATTCGAAATGATAATTTGATGAGTTTCATAGATTATGTCCAAAAATGGCGATTTTTGGATTTATAGATTATGAGTTATGAATTTTATGGGAAAATACTATTTTAAAAGTAAACCCTTATAACTCCTTGTGGTTAACTCCAAAATTGGTGAAATTTTTATTGGGAGTACATATATATAACATAAGTATACTCTATAAATTTCGGAATTTTTGGACAAAAGTACAATTTATGATAAATGTCTAAATATTCGGCAGTTTTGTCCATATGAAAAATAGTAAATGAATTTTAAAAATTCTGAGAAAAATATATGTTCAATATGGGACTATATTCTGCTAAATCCCAGAAAAAAATATTTTTGGAACTTGATTTGGTATTTTTCATGAAAATGAACTAGTTATGAATAAATGAATTAAATATGTTATGTGAAGTAAGAAAAGTGGAAAATAGGATTTTATGGCTTGGAATCCTATATAAGGTATATGCAGACTTTTGATGAGGGTTTTGGTTATTGGTGATGAAATCTTATGAGTTTGACATTTTAGGATGATTAAATGCATTAATTAGTAAAGTGTAAACAATTAAAATAAATTGTTTATAAGTTTAAGAAATGATTAAAATATTGTGGTAATATTAATAATATTAGATTATGAGATTATTAAGTGATTTACAACATTTGGATTAAGGTGTTATGAAATCATTGATTTGTGAATGGAGAAGATAATAGACCTGGTGGTCTATTTGACTCTTCTAATGGATTGCTCGTTCCGCTGCAACTATGGTTGAAAAGTTATATCATCTACCATATGTTCTAAATCTCTAATTTATTATTGATGAAGGCTATTGATATTCTAATTATCTTTAGTCATGATATTCTTTACTGGGCTAGTTGTGTTCACCCTTTTGCTTCACAATTCCTTTCAGGTAATAAGAGTGTAGCTGGGTCGAGCGGGGATAATAAGGAAATAGTGTGATGCTCTGAGACTGTCGAAGTTTCTCAATACATTATAAAACGGCATGACATGCAATATATAATTGTATTGAGGACCTAAGATGTGTGTCGTATTTTATACGTCACTTAATAATTGATTTTGGTGAACAACAATGGGGTGATGAGAATCCGACCTTGAAAGCGTCAAAAGTGCACCGCGTTATAATGAAGAGAACAGAAATCTTCTCGTGTTCCTTTGGAGGGTTGAAATATTTGCTGTTGTACTTTATATGGCATGTAATAATTTGAGTATGAATATTGTCGTATTATATACGTTATAATATTTGTATTGAAACTCACAATATATATGTCGTTATATTTTGCACGACAGTTGTAGTAATAAAGTTGTAGTTGTTTTCTGTACCATGTATTTGGCGACTCAGAATAGGTTGGATGGATTAGGACCTATTTTTGGGGCGTTACACCTCAGGTACCTAGAAATTGAAAGATGATTTCAAGTAGGAATCAGCTAAGCAGTGCAAGAGCAGAGGATGCTTGGATGAAGGTGACTCAATGTGCAGACCGTGCTGAGGCTAAGGTCCAAGTGAAGAAAGACAAGATGAAGGAGATGGATTATGCTTTTAATTCGGCGATTGATAGGGCCCAGAATCGAGTCTATTATTACCCATCTCAGTTTGAGAATTCGTTGTGGTTCGTGATGGATCGCAGAACGGCGTATCGTATCATAGAGGAGGAACGTCGGGAAGCCTTACGACGCCTTAATATGTCTAGATAGAATAAGATAGATAATAATCTGTGGTTAATTATGTGAATAAATAAATTGTGAATCCCTTATTTTGAGATGAATAAAGGGATAGTATGAGTATGTAATCCTGAAACTTGTTTAGTTCAGGAAAGTGAATGTTGATAGCGGTTATGCTATCTTTAACTATGTTTTAAAATGTTATGAATGAATAAAATATTAAAGTTTATTTGAAATATTATGTGTTAAAGCTTTAATCTTGGAATGTTTAAGTTAAACTTTAAATACCCAAGAAGTTGAGTAATGAACTAATAAGCGTATATCCTAACAGAAGATGCCTACTAGAAGAAGACAACCACGTCAGCAAGCACCTCCTGAGGGGTCTACTAACAATAATAATGAGACTAACGCTAATCCAGTTCAGCAGTTGGTAGCTCTGTTGATGGGTGCACTTACGAATCAACCGCAAGCTTAAGTCATGACTTTCAAGGAATTCAAAGCGGTTGGACCGCTAGAGTTTTGAGGGTCTATGAATCCAGTGGAAGCCCAAACTTGGATCATGGAAATGGAGAAGGTGTTCGACGTTGCTAGAGTTAATGAAGATCAGAAGACCGCGTTCGCAACGTTCATGCTGAAGTCTGAAGCTAGCTACTGGTAGCAAGCAAATAAGGTTCGTGGAGGACAAGGAGTGATAGCGTGGGATAGATTGAAGGAAGTGTTTTTTGAAATGTACTTTCCAGCGAGTTCTTGGAATCAGCTGGAAGTGCAATTTCTGGAGTTGAAGCAAGGAACTATGACGGTGCCAGAATATTCTACAAAATTTAACGAGTTGGCAAGGTTTGCCACTTATCAAGTCAATACTGATGAACACAAAGCGAGAAGGTTCGAACAAGGATTAAAGCCTTGGCTTTACAGCAAGGTTTCAATGTTCCAGCTGAACACATTTGTTGCTGTGCCGGAAAAGACAATTATCGCAGAAGGTGGAAGCGATGCCTTGACCAAGTACAACCAAGAACAGAAGAAGAAGAAGAAGAAGAAGAAGAAGAAGAAGAAGAAGAAGAATGAGAATGAGAATGAGAATAAGGCAGGTGGAAGTAACGTTGGAAGTAATAATCAGAAGAGGAAATGGAGCGAGAATTCAACTGCGGGAAGACAACAGGGAAATCAGCAAAAGAAAAAGTTTAAGGCTTGTGCGACTTGCGAGAAGAACCATACTGGGGAATGTTTGAAGGGAAAGAGAGTGTGTTTTAACTGTGGTCAGGAGGGACACATTGCACCAAACTATTTTAGTCCAAAGAAAAGAGCATGCTTCACCTGAGGTTCGAAGGATCACATGGCTCGTGATTGCCCTAAGAAGCCAGCGGGAAGTGCAAGTGGTGGAAAAGGAAACAACAACGGTGGTGGTGCATTGACTATCATTGGACCAGCTCAGTCAAGCCGACTTACTGTGAGGACTTTCAATATAACCATGCAGGATGCTGTACAGTCTAAGGATGTGGTTTCAGGTATCATTCTGATTAATGTTATTAATGCCTATGTACTATTTGATTTGGGGGCTACTTGTTCATTTATATCCGATGAATTTGCTCAGAATTTAGAATTTCCTAAAGAAGAACTAGAATTTCCCTTAAGTATATAAATTGCGAATAGGGAAGTGATTCCAGTTAGATTCATATATAGGAATTGTAGGGTGGTTATAAAGGGTCATGAGATGATGGTAGATTTGATACCAATTAGACTTGGTGAGTTTGATGTTATTCTGGGAATGGATTGGTTATTCAATTACGGAGCAGTAATTGATTGCCAAAGAAAGTGTGTTAATCTTATGACTCCGTCAAAGGTTGTGTTCTTTGGCAGCAAGTCACCTCGACAAGCAAGTTGTCTGACGGTGATGCAATCCAAGAAGTTATTGAGATAAGAATGTGTAGGATATTTAGCCTACATAGTCGATACGCAGAAGAAGAGTGCGAAACTAGAGGAGATACCGATCATAAGAGATTTTGCAGACGTATTTCCAGACAATTTGTCGGGTCTTCTGCCGGATCGAAAATCGAGTTTGTGATTGACTTACTACCAGGAACAACCCCGATATCTAAAGAACCATACAGAATGGCCCCGGTAGAGATGAAGGAGTTGATGGTGCAATTGCAAGAATTGCTCTATAAGAAATATATTCAACCGAGTGTTTAGCCATAGGGAGCACCGGTGTTGTTTGTTAAGAAGAAAGACGGATCGATGTGGCTCTGTATTGATTACCGAGAATTGAATAAAGTCACGATTAAAAATAAGTATCCATTACCTAGAATTGATGACCTATTCGATCAGTTGAAGGGAGCAAGGTATTTCTCTAAGATAGACTTGAGAAGTGGTTATCATCAGTTGAAGGTGAGGCCGGAGGATGTACCGAAGACAGCGTTCAGAACTCGATATGATCATTACGAGTTTTTGGTTATGTCTTTTGGTTTAACCAACGCACCTGCAGCGTTCATGGACTTAATAAACATGGTGTTTAAACCATTCTTAGACAAATTTGTGGTGGTGTTTATTGATGATATATTGGTATATTCCAAAACCAAAGAGGAACATCTGGAACACTTGAAATTGACGTTGGAGACGTTGAGAAAAGAGAAGTTGTACGCTAAGTTCTCAAAATGTGAATTTTGGTTGGAACGTGTATAGCTTCTCGGGCACGTTATTGTTAAGGATGGAATTGCGGTAGATCCATCAAAAGTTGAAGCTGTAATAAACTGGGATCATTCGAAGACACCGTCAGAAGTAAGGAGTTTCTTAGGATTGGCGGGTTACTACATGCATTTTATAAAAGACTTTTCCAAGATCACAACTCCGTTGATGAATTTAACTAGAAAAGCGGTTAAGTTTGTTTGGACAGAGAAGTGTGAGGAAAGTTTTGAAAATTGAAGAAGAGGTTGAGTTCAGCACCTGTGTTGTCGTTGCCTGATGATACAGGAAATTTTGTTGTGTATAGTGATGCTTCGCGTAAAGGAATAGGTTGTGTGCTTATGCAAAACGACAGAGTTATTGCATATGCATCACGACAGTTGAAAGATTACGAGAAAGGGTATTCGACTCATGACTTAGAGTTGGTAGCAGTGGTGTTTGCCCTGAAAATTTGGAGACATTATCTTTATAGAAAGAGGTGTGAGATATATAGCGACCATAAAAGTCTGAAGTATATCTTTACACAAAAGATTTGAACATGCGACAAAGAAGATGGTTGGAACTGATCAAAGATTATGATTGTGAGATTTTCTATCATCCCGGAAAGGCGAATGTTGTTACTGATGCCTTAAGTAGGAAGGGACAAGAGAAGTTAATGATGTTAACTACTCAAGAGAAACTAGTGTCGGAAATGGCTAAGATGGAGTTTGAAATTAAATATCCGACAGAATCCGATGAAAAGTTATTCCAGATGGGAAATAGTTCAACGTTGGTGGATAAGGTGAGAAATGCACAACTTCAGAATGAAGACTGAAACAGAGGATATCTGAAGGCGAGGAAAGCAAATTCAAAATCAATTTAGAAGGGTTACTTCAATTCGAATGGATAATTTCGGTTTCGTAAGTACTAGAATTTAAGGAGGAAATTCTGAATGAAGCTCACAATTCAAGATATTCGATTCACCTTTGGAGTACAAAGATGTACCAAGATCTTAGATATCATTTTTGGTGGCTGAATATGAAGAGGGATGTGGCTGAATACGTGGAAAAATGTTTAACGTATCAAAAAGTCAAAGCTGAACATCAAAGGCCAAACGAATTGTTACAGCCGTTGGAGATACCAGAATGGAAATGGGAACATATCACAATGGATTTTGTGGTAGGTCTTCCAACGACTCAGCAAGGTTACGATGCCATTTGGGAGATTGTTGATCGACTGACAAAGTCGGCACACTTTTTACCGATTAAGATTCGATTTACACTAGATCGGTTAGTAAAATTGTATATAAAAGAAATTGTGTCAAGACACGGTGTACCTGTATCCATTGTATCAAATAGGGATCCATATTTCACATCTAATTTCTGGAAATGATTACAAGAATGTTTGGAAACACAACTGAGAATGAGCACAGCGTACCATCCTCAGACCGACGGACAAAGTGAGAGAACTATCCAAACACTAGAAGATATACTCAGAGCGTGTATTATGGATTTCAAGAGAAATTGGAATGACCATCTACCATTGGTAGAATTTTCTTATAATAATAGTTATCACACGAGTATTGGCATGCCGCCTTACGAAGCGTTATACGACAGAAAATGCAGAACTCCGTTATGCTGGGATGAGGTAGGTGAACGTCAGCTGTTGGGTCCAGAATTAATACAACAGACTATTGAGATCATTAAAGTGATTCGAGCAAGATTAATAGCAGCACAAGATAGACAGAAGAAATATGCTGATCAGCATCGACAAAATCGAGAATTCGATGTCGGTAGTTATGTTTTCCTGAACGTGCCTCCCTGGAAGGGAAAAATTCGGTTCGGCAAGAAGGGGAAATTGAGCCCTAGATTTATAGGACCTTTTGAAGTGCTTCGTCGAGTTGGCGAAGTGGCATACGAGATAGCTTTACCTCTAGAGTTGGAGCATATTTATAATATTTTTCATGTATCAGTATTAAGGCCATATAAGCCTGATTATAAGCATGTTATAGAATATGAGCCCTTACAGTTTGAGAAAGATTTATCATATGAAGAAGTCCCTATTCAAATTGTTGACAGAAAAGAGGAAGTACTGAGGAATAAAGTGATACCTTCTGTTAAGGTAATCTGGAGGAACCACAATGCTGAAGAACCTACGTGGGAACTTGAAAGCGTTATGATGAAGAATTATCCTCAGTTGTTTGCTTGATTTTGTATAACGATTCTGGGGACAGAATCTTGTTAAGGAGGGAAGAATGTAACGAATAAATTTTTCGAGTTGTGATTCTGGGGACAGAATCCTTTTAATGAGGGAAGGATGTAACGATCGAGAAATTATAATTTAATTTAAATATTTATAGAATTAAATAAATATTTTAAATAATTTATTTATTGAAGAAAATAAATAATTGGTGAATTATGGTGAATTAATTTGATAATTAAATTGATTATTGATAATTAAATTGAGTGTTGGTAATTTTATCTGAAGGATTTAATTTAAGAAAATAATTAAATTAAATCAATTTCTTAATATTTAAGAAAGTAATTAGGCTAAATAAATTGTTTTAATTTAATGGAAATAAATTAAATAAAGTGATGTGTCTAATTTATTAATTAAATTAGATATATAATTATTTATTAATTATAAGTATAATGATAATAAGAATTTTTAGTTATTTAAATCAATTAAACTAAGTTATTTAAATTATCTAAAGTGTGACAGTTGAAAACTATATAATATAAGGTTATTAAAATAATCTAGTTAGGAGTTTATATGATTAGCCAAACAAGGCCTTGTGGCCTTTGGCTTATTCAACTGACGCAAACCTTTTGTTTTTCTAACTGAAAGACTACGTGGGGGAGTGGCCATGTTATTTCTGCGCATCTATTTCATAAGGCTAGCGCTCAATTGGGTTATTTCTTATTTTACGTATTTTATCTAAGGCTAAAGAACAGAGGGTTGGAGAGAGAGCTTTGTTAGAAGAGAGAAATTACAGAGATTCTAGAGAAGAAGAGGAAACACAGTGGTGTTGATAGAAGGGTTGCTAATTGTTCTACAAATTCAAGGTATAACTCATTCCTAAATTTTCTAGTTGGAGTTTGAAACTTAAAGTTCTCTACAATGGATTTTGTGGGATTGTTGTTGTAAATGAATTCATATGTATTGCTTTTGTAGAATCTGTTATTATCAATATTTATATATATACGTAATTGTTGATTGCCATACACGTGAAATTGTGTTTGAGGAAGGAAATTGAAATAACAGTGTTATGTTCATATATTATGGTTTTAGAAAGTACGAAAATTGATGATTTATATGTGTTGTAATTTGGAATTTGTTGTTAGAATATGTTTTTATGTTAAAAAATGAAAACAACGAAGTTTAAATCATGTCAATTGATTAAAAAACGAGTTCATGGCAATCAAATTCGTTAAAAGTGTAAAAATGATGAAAATTTGGAAAAAAAACTATGGTTTTGATTCCTTAAAATGGTTTTTATGTAATTTTTTGTATATAAAATGGTGTTTAGCATGTATAACTATGGTATGTCAAAGTGTTAGATGTTGAAGTTGGGAGATTTTCTATAAAATTGGGATTTAGTTAATCAACTGAAGTAAGAGTTCCAAGTCAGAAGGACTTAAAGAGTTCTAAGTGAACTGTGAAAAACCAAGTCTGCTGGACTTGAAGAGTTCAAGAGTGAACTAAGAAGTTCCTAGACTGCTGGTCTAGAAGGAATCTGTGAGATTCAAAAAGTGCATAAGATATCCTTAGTGGATTTCCTACTCGAGGTGTAGAAGAGTGGACTAGGAGTTTTAAGTGCTCCAAACCACTTAAAACTATTGTGTCTATTGCATTCTTGCTATAACTGCTATAACTGTTATAACTGTCTCACTCTCATTAACTCACTTCATCTAAAAGGGAGAACAAACAAACCTTAATTCCGCTGTGTTTAAATCATTATCAAAACTGACAAAGTAAAACGAAAAGAATTTTAAATATCTATTCAACCCCCCTTCTAGATAACTATTGTACCTCCAGGAACTAACACTTTCTACCAGCAGTTTGACAAATTGGCACATGGGGGTCCATGGAATAATAAGTCAAACATACCACAAACGCTTTATGACAAACCCTTCTATTTATATCAAAAATTAAATAAATATCTACCACAAATCACTTATCTTCAATCAACATATTTTTAATCTTTCAACAATTATTCATCATTAATATTATAACTCACAATATTGACAACCAGATCGTTCTCAGGAAAGAGGGGGCTTTTCGATAAGAATTTCTCCTTATTGACGCGCAATTGAATAACTTAACCCCTTTTCTCGACAGAACTTTCTAGACACTGTCAACAATGCAAATAATAATATGAATAACTGTGTCGTCTCAATTATTAATTTAATAATATAAAATATTTTGCAGATGATACTGTGATAATAATTGAATCAATAATATGAGATATTATGCAACAACTACTGTGACAATTATAGAATAAAACTGAGTGACTTTTTACGTAAGCATCAATAATCAGAGATACTGTGTAATATCGTGTG
Organism: Panax japonicus; assembly: GCA_020205505.1. Classification (NCBI taxonomy): domain Eukaryota; kingdom Viridiplantae; phylum Streptophyta; class Magnoliopsida; order Apiales; family Araliaceae; genus Panax; species Panax japonicus. The sequence continues at coordinate 62,865,386 of CM035110.1, forward strand.
CTACTGTGCAATATCGTGTGCTACTCTGCAATACTGTGGAACAATGCGTATTACTGTAATTTTATCATCGGGTATTTCAATAGTTTAACGGTAAAAGTTTTGTCGTTATTTTATGAAAAGGTTATTTTTATCGCTTTCTATATCCGACAGTTATTCCGTTATGGGGTCTACCAATGATTGTGCCATCGTACGAATATTCCCTGACAAAAAAATGAATATTTTATGACAACTTACTTACTTTGTAAAATTTGCACATATCACCATAACTATAGCATTATATCAAATCAATACCTTATTATTTAAAATAATATTTAGAGAAAATTAAATTTTTATTCATAAAAGTTGGGGTCTTATACACGCTGTCCGCTAGTTCAAGTAGCGGAATGATTAAAGATTGTTCTCGGTCTATTATGCCCCCACGTCAAGCTTTCAGGAAAAAAAATATCAGATTAAGCTTTCCACTATGTTAACTAGCGGATGTAATGCGAATCCCACACAAGGAATCCAAATCACACAAGGAAAAAGGTTGTCCGCTATGTTAACCTGAAATCAAAGAAACACAAAAGGAAAAGGAATTCAAATCACACAAGAAAAAAGGAAAAGGAAAATAAATGTTCCTTTTGCATGTTAATAATCAGAAAAAAATACTAAAAGAACTCTAAATAGTAAATAAATTACTATATTTTTGTTCATCATAATTCCAATTTTAAATCGGGTCAATATTATTTTTGTGAATTAAATATTATTTATAAATAAAAAATATTTTTAAGTAAATAATTTTTAAATTATTCAAATTTAGTAAATATGTAAAAATTTGTAAAATATGCAACATGATTAATTAGTAACTATTAGGAATATGCATGTGAATGTTAATCCTTTATACGTATAATTTGATGATGAAGATGATGAAGTAAATGAATGAATATGCAGATATGTCTGCGTTGATAAAAGTTGTAAAGTCCTTAATAGATAATAGATAATATGGACAAGTACTTAGATTGATATGGTCAAAATTGTTAGGTTGATCCATGCTTAATGTATAAAAAGAAAGATCAAAGTTGTTAGGTTGATCTATGTTAAAATTTAATAGATAGGCATGTCTAATCATAGAGCTCTGTACAAGTCATGCTAGCCTACCAAGAAAGAAAATCAGAATTGTAGTCTGCACCTGGAATCGGAGAAGATGTCTGCCGAGCGCCTGTCATGCTATAATCGTAGACTTGACTCTGAATTGTGAAGTCTGCATGACACCTATCAGGATCGCAGTTTGCAAAACTAGAGCCAATGTCACAGACAGCGAGATGCTTACATAGCCAATGTATAATCATATAAGCACTCTACGATTCTCTATAGAAGCAAACGCGAATTCTAATATATAGATCACTTTCTCTGGTAAGAACAGTCATGCTTAAGAATGCAGCATACTTGAAGACTTTCAGAAAGGATTCTCTCAATGATTGATAAGTAGGTTTTAAACCTACTTATCCGGTATCTTTTACTTGAATTAGTTGCTTATATTCATGTGTCTTAGTTACTTTTCATTGATTTTGTGTTCGTTTTGTAGGTTATACGTTTGGAAGCGATGTGAGCGATTATTGGTAAGGAAAAGCACGGAAAATGCAAACAAAAGCAAATCGGATATCGTTTGTGCTTTCATGTCATTTCATGTTCTTGGCTTGGAGCTTGGACTATATTGTAGAGCATTTTCTTAGCTTTCCGAAACATCTTGAATCATTCAAATCGGAGTTCGGATGAAAGAGTTACGGCATTTCTACCAACGGACGTCATTGAACTTCACCGTTTTGCGTGGTCATTTACACAGCAGTCACTTCCAGTCCAATTTCGACCATCATGCGATTGTTATTTCTGAACGATCAAAGAATGAAAGTTGTAGATCTCGTCGATAGATTCGATTTAATAGGTCGCGGGACCCGTAACTCCTCCCGGTTCAAACGTTATGGCAGTTTTAGCAGAGGAGGTTCCAGCAGAAAATTGTGTTGGCAGATTGGTACCCAGCCGGGGCTGGGCGTTTTTAGCCTTAGGATCCAGCCGGGGCTGGATGTCTGGGAGCATTAGCAGTCCACTACCCAGCCGGGGCTGGGTTTTTGCAAAGGAAAAGGCCAGCCGGGGTTGGCCTATGCGCGAAATGACTAGATTTTGTCCGAATTTGAGTCCGAAAAGGATTGTTTCGAGTTGTTTGATTCAAGGACTTCCAAGAGGACTTAAAGACATGTACAAAGGCTTATAAAAGGAGGGGAATAACACAGATTAGAGGAGATTATTAGGAGATTAGAGAGAATTCTATTAAATTAGATTTGAGTAAATTAGAGAAAAACACTAGTTCTAATTAGATTTGGAGATTGAAGCAACTTGGAGACCATTGAAGATTTGAAGTAGGAGCAAGGAGGGAGCGTCAAGTCTACTGACAATAGATTATTTCTTCTCATCTTCTTCTATCTTTATCTTTTAATGATTATTCAATTGTGGATTCTTAGCTTTAATTCAACAATAATGAACTAATTCTTTGTTTGAGATTACAATGGTTCTTATTGTGTAGTTTATTTTAATATGCTTCGCTATCAATTATTATGTTCTATTGTGAGGATTGTCTATTGTGATTTGGACTTAATTGTTTAATTGATTGGCCATCAATTACCGTGATAATCTATATGAACTCGAGAGATGAAGTATTGATTTAGATCTAATCATGATAGCATGTGTTCAGGATTTTGTTAATAGCTTAAACTTGATGAGTGTTAAGGTAGAGATATGCTTGACATCGCATGTAATCAGATTGAGAACTTATTCTTAAACCTTCTTCAATTGTAATTCACATAGAGATATAGTGGGTTAGTTGATTAAGGTGTTTAACGAATTTCTATCTTAATTGTGGATTGACGTTAATACGATATTAGTGCATCGAGAGGTGGTTAATACTACTTTAGTATTCTTGATTAACAATTCAGGATAGAGAATAATTGATGAGAAGTGTGTTAACTTAAATGAAGCAATAAGTGAAGTTGTGATCTTAAATCTCCATAGTCTTAATTTAATTAGTGGAATAGTAGTTAATTTATATAGTTTGTAATTCATTCGTTTAAATAAGATTGAGTTGGTTACGGGTTAGTACTTGGTGATTTTTATTAAGTAATTCTCTGTGGGAACGATACTCAACTTATCACTTTATTACTTGTTGACCACGTATACTTGCGTGTTGTGCGTAACTAGATTTTACCCAACAAGTTTTTGGCGCCGATGTCGGGGAATTAGTTTAATACAGTTTTACCAATATTAGCTTCAATCAAATTAATCTTAATTTAAACATTTTTATTTTTATTTTTAATTCTCTTCCTATATTTTTCTCTTTTCAGGTACCATGGATGACTTTGCGTATCAATGGCCATACACGAACATGACTCAACCAAAGGAAGCGGAGATTGACAGACTCGCGACACTCTTCGCAATGTCAGCACAAATTGAAGAACTTTCGAGGAAGTTGGACGTTATCGCAGCCCAACAGAGTCGAAGGATGGCAGTTACCTGTGGTTATTGTGCTGGCAATCACCCGAGTAATCAATGCACCATCAATCTTGGGCCGGTACAGTATGGTGGTAACTACCTCAATCAGTATGTATATGATAATTATCATCAAGTTTGGGGGTATCACCGGGATTCTTCATGGAGTTACAACTATCAAGACCAATACTCTACTCCAAATCCAACATACACACTGGAATTCTCATATCAACCTCTATTAAAAGAAGAAAAGTCAAAGTTGGAGGAATTGCTGTCCAAGTTCATAGCATCAAATGAGGAGAGGAGGATTGATCAAGAGATATCAATGCAAAATCTGCAGAACCATATGGATCAAATACTCAAAGCCTTGAACAACTGTCCTCAAAACAATCGGTGTTATGATGAGGATTCCGAGATTGATGAAGTGTCCGAGCCAAATCTACAACTGGATGAGACACGAGATGTTGAAAAAGAGGAGACAAGTGGGGATAATGAAAATAAGGTCGGTGAAGAACTAACTATGAGTACCAACGAGGATGAGCCGATGTTATTAGTGCCCCAAGTTCCTTCTCCGCCAAAGATCAAGGGTCCAGTTAGATTTGCAAAACTGTGCTCGCTTGGTAGTCATGTCGTCGGCAAGGCTCTTTATGACATGAGAGCTACTACAAATGTGAAGCCATGGTGGGATGAGGAGGAAAAGATAGAAGAAGAGCCCGTTGTTCTTGCAAAGCCTCAAAGCCCCAATCGAATCATAGGCTCAACGGACGGAAAAACACCTAGTTATTCAACATTCTCAATTGGGCATATATTTAAACAAAGTATGCTAGGTGACTTTAACTCGATGGCTATCACAAATGGGAACCTACCAAAAGCTATATTATTTCCGATGGATGGAGGGTTCCTCAACTTTCGAAGAGGAATTGGATAGCATTGACCAGAAAAAGTCAGGCTAAAAGACTATAAATCAAGCGCTGACTGGGAGGCAACCCAGGAATTTTTTATATTTATATGCTTTACTAGTTTATTTAGTAGATAGGAATTAAGTTGCTTATTAAGTTCTCTTATAATCTAATCCATGTTGTCTCTCTTCATTGCAGGTATTGGAGGTCCAATGGATAACAAAATGATCATCGCCACCATCGCCACCATCAACTCAAGCTTAGCTGATTACAGGGAAGTTCTCTTCTATTTATCGTTATATTCTTACAATGAGGACATTGTAATTGCTAAGTTTGGGGGAGTTTTGTTTAATTCATTATCGCATGTTTAGTTTATGTTATGTTATTTTGCATATGTTGTTAATTTAGTTTAGGTTCATTATAAAAAAAAATCAAAAAAAAAATCCAAAATTTCAAAAATAATAGTTAGTTACTATGTTTATCTTGCATGAGTCCAGCTGTTTGATATTTACAGTTTGTTTTGGCCAATGATGAGATTGGGATCGAGTAGACAAGTAGCGTACTGACTATTAGAGCTTTGATGTGATTTCTTGTTATGAATTGAATTTTTTTTTCTGTTTGAAACTGGTATAATAAGGATAGCACAATAAAAACAACTTGTTGATTGATTGAGTTTAAATTGATACATAATGGGACTCTAAAGGATAATGCTAGTTTGAATGAAAGAATGAAAAGAATAAGTAGTGATGACTAAAGTTCGATAAAAGCTTAAGTTCGGGAAAAAAATTTGGGATATAAAAGCTTCAAAAAAAATGAAAAGAAAAAAAAATAAAAAAAAATATATACCGTGACTAGTTTTGTTTCGGGGCCTTTGTTACTTGAGCAAGTACGCCCGAAGGGGTATCTTAAAACCTAGCGCCCTAAGGTCTTATATGGTCTGGGAGTCGTTGGTCGAAAGCTCGCTAAGGGGTAGCACTGTTAGCCTAATGGAATGAGACATTGTACAGTCGTGGTTAAAAAGTAAAAAAAAAGAAAAAAAATAATAAAACTGGAAATAAGAGCAAAAAGCCCCCGTAGATGAAAATAAAGCATAAGTATCCCATGTTAACCCTCGATATTGGTAATTGTTTGATTTTAGTTGGATCTAGCTTATTTTTGGATTTCTTAAGTTTACACTGTATGATGCCTTCGAAGAGACTTGTTATGTGTTAAATTTGATTTTATATCAGTTAACATTGTTGTGGAGCACACACGCACTATACCAGTAATAACCGTTTAAGATTTGATGATTGACTAGGAAATTGTTGATTGGTTTTGATATGAAGTATTATCATGTTTACTTGATTGCTCTAAGGTCGGTTGAATAGATTTGTGTTTATCAATACTGCTGGATTCGTAGGCATATAGATTAGTTGCATTTCATTGCATTCCATTGCATTATGTTGTGTTGCTTGAGGACAAGCAAAGGTTTAAGTTTGGGGGTATTTGATAAGTAGGTTTTATACCTACTTATTCGGTATCTTTTACTTGAATTGGTTGCTTATATTCATGTGTCTTAGTTACTTTGCATGCATTTTGTGTTCGTTTTGTAGGTTATACGTTTGGAAGCGATGTGAGCAATTATTGGTAAGGAAAAGCACGAAAAATGCAAAAAAAAGCAAGCCGGATATCGTTTGTGCTTTCATGTCATTTCATGTTCTTGGCTTGGAGCTTGGACTATATTGTAGAACGTTTTCTTAGCTTTCCAAAACATCTTGAATCATTCAAATCGGAGTTCGGATGAAAGATTTACGGCATTTCTACCAACGGACGTCATTGAACTTCACCGTTTTGCGTGGTCATTTACACAGCAGTCACTTCCAGTCCAATTTCGACCATCATACGATTGTTATTTCTGAACGATCAAAGAATGAAAGTTGTATATCTCGTCGATAGCTTCGATTTGATAGGTCGCAGGACCCGTAACTCCTCCCGGTTCAAACGTTATGGCAGTTTTAGCAGAGGAGGTTCCAGCAGAAAATTGTGTTGGCAGATTGGTACCCAGCCGGGGCTGGGCGTTTTTAGCCTTAGGATCCAGCCGGGGCTGGATGTCTGGGAGCATTAGCAGTCCACTACCCAGCCGGGGCTGGGTTTTTGCAAAGGAAAAGGCCAGCCGGGGCTGGCCTATGCGCGAAATGACTAGATTTTGTCCGAATTTGAGTCCGAAAAGGATTGTTTCGAGTTGTTTGATTCAAGGACTTCCAAGAAGACTTAAAGACATGTACAAAGGCTTATAAAAGGAGGGGAATAACACAGATTAGAGGAGATTATTAGGAGATTAGAGAGAATTCTATTAAATTAGATTTGAGTAAATTAGAGAAAAACACTAGTTCTAATTAGATTTGGAGATTGAAGCAACTTGGAGACCATTGAAGATTTGAAGTAGGAGCAAGGAGGGAGCGTCAAGTCTACTGACAATAGATTATTTCTTCTCATCTTCTTCTATCTTTAACTTTTAATGATTATTCAATTGTGGATTCTTAGCTTTAATTCAATAATAATGAACTAATTCTTTGTTTGAGATTACAATGGATCTTATTGTGTAGTTTATTTTAATATGATTCGCTATCAATTATTATGTTCTATTGTGAGGATTGTCTATTGTGATTTGGACTTAATTGTTTAATTGATTGGCCATCAATTACCGTGATAATCTATATGAACTCGAGAGATGAAGTATTGATTTAGATCTAATCATGATAGCATGTGTTCAGGATTTTGTTAATAGCTTAAACTTGATGAGTGTTAAGGTAGAGATATGCTTGACATCGCATGTAATCGGATTGAGAACTTATTCTTAAACCTTCTTCAATTGTAATTCACATAGAGATATAGTGGGTTAGTTGATTAAGGTGTTTAACGAATTTCTATCTTAATTGTGGATTGACGTTAATACGATATTAGTGCATCGAGAGGTGGTTAATACTACTTTAGTATTCTTGATTAACAATTCAGGATAGAGAATAATTGATGAGAAGTGTGTTAACTTAAATGAAGCAATAAGTGAAGTTGTGATCTTAAATCTCCATAGTCTTAATTTAATTAGTGGAATAGTAGTTAATTTATATAGTTTGTAATTCATTCGTTTAAATAAGATTGAGTTGGTTACGGGTTAGTACTTGGTGATTTTTATTAAGTAATTCTCTGTGGGAACGATACTCAACTTATCACTTTATTACTTGTTGACCACGTATACTTGCGTGTTGTGTGTAACTAGATTTTACCCAACAATGATCTGTAAACAAGTGGAAGATCAAAGCACAAACAAGAGGATTAATAGAGAAGTAAAAATCCAGTTAGAAGGAATCTCCAAAAGTGCTAAAAAGAAAACTACGATCACAGCGCTCACCAAAGAAAAGAAGAGCCTGACAAAGGAAATACAGAGATTATGGTAGACTTGCCATAGAGCGAAGGACAAACAAGGAGAATGTCAATGCTCAGCCTTATCATAAATTATGATCAAGAGATCACAAGGCAGAACGTTATGAAAGCTGAGTATGACGAACTAAAAGAGACTACAGTAGCCAAGATAAAATCATAGAGTATCAAAGTAGTTGTTTGAATCATAGTCTGTCTTGAAAGCCACTCAGACTCATAGAGTTAATCCAAGCGCCTGCCGAGTCAAGTCAAGAATCATATTCTGCTCTTGGGAACGTAGAGTCTGCAATACAAGCAAGAAAAGATCGTAGTCTATCAGTACTTAAGAGAAATCGTAGTGTTCTCTCTATTCAGGCTGAATCAAGCACGATCATATAATAGACTATGAAAGGCAAGGTACAAGATGGCACAACGTTGAACACTCTCTAATTCATAAGAGGTGTTAAGGTCAAATCATCCTACAATTTCCACAGACAAGCACTCGTAGAGTACATAAAGGTCTAAATCATAAAGGTTAAAATCAAATAGATCTTATCTATTGAATCCATGTAAGCTTGTATCCTAACCTTCGAGTTAGCAAATTTATCTTTGTTGCACATAGGTGGCTTGCTACCTCCTCCAGTCTTTGATTCGCTTAGTAAGTGTGCCATTGGATCTACTCAAGCTTTGTAGGCTATATTATAGAACCTACTCTGATACCAATTGTTAGTTCATGGAGGCACAATTGTTATCTAGAAGGGGGGGTTGAATAGATATTTAAAAACTTTTCGTTTTAACTAGTTAGTTTTGATAGTGATTAAAACACAACGGAATGAGTATTTGTTTAATCTCCTTTTAAATATCTTAAATTAATGAGAGTGAGGCAGTTATGGCAGTTATAGTAGTTATAGCAGTTATAACACAAATATAATAGACACATCAGTTTTAAGTGGTTCAGAGCACTTAAAGCTCCTAATTCCACTCTTCTACTCCTCGAGTAAGAAATCCACTAAGGATGTCTGTTACACTTTTTGAATCTCACAGATTCTTTCTAGACCAACAGTCTAGGCACTTCTTAGTTCTCTCTTGAACTCTTCAAGTCTAGCAGACTTGGTTCTTCACAGTTCACTTAGAACTCTTCAAGTCCTTCTGACTTGGAACTCTTACTTCTGTTGGTGGGTAGTTGTTGAGTACGTGATTGATGCTACTCAGTTGCAGTTAAGCACTTGTTCAAAAGAACTGAGTAGCTGAGCAAGCTTCCTCTTTCTTAGATCGTAGAGTTGAGCGTTGAGTGTTCTTGTGCATTTTTGTTCAATGCTTGCTTGGATTTCTCATCTGCATATGTTTTGCATATATGTGATTCTTGAAATCTATCCGTTGAAGCCTTTTGATGAAGCATTAAATGCATTTGACATTTCTGAATTTTGATGGAGACTTTTCTGTACACCTTCTGAATTGCATTCTTGCCCACTGACACAGTAGACTGCTTTCTCCCCTACACCTGAAAAGGTGTTTTTTCCTCTGTCTTATGGTCCTTTCCTTAGCTTCTTGAATATGTTCCTTTTATTGAATACTAAGGATATCTTTTGTACCGTTGGGACTGGAGAGGACTTCAACGTTTCAAACCCATTCCACTTTTGTTGGAATTTGTCTTTAAATAATAGTAGGGCTCGATGCTTCTGACACAAGACATATTATACTCTATGATCCATATCGTGGTGTCTTGTCACATTGGTGCTTAGCCTGAAGAGAACACTACGATCTCTCTCAAAGATTTGCACACTACGATTTTTGCTTGCTTGTTTTGTACACTCTACGTTTCCGAAAGCACACTACGATCTCTGAGTTAGCTTCGGCAAACGTCTGGACCACTCTACGATTTTCTGGAGAGGCCCTTCAAGGCAGATACACTATGATCTTCTAAGTTCTACGATCCTACCTTGGGTTCTGCAAACTATTGATCTGCTCGATAGACTGCGATTTTTGTTGAAGCCTATCTATTCTTTTCAAGTCATAGATCAACCTAACATCTTTGATCTCTTTATCTATTCATTCATTTATAGAATGATGAACATTAAAAGCTAAGACCAACCTAACAAATTTGATCTATCACTAAGTCCTTGTACATATATTCCTGGAAGGACTTTACATATAATCATGAGTATTTACTTTAAATATCAAATCAAAATATGCATTCTTCCAAAAAATAGTATCCGTGAATAGTACTTCGTGAATAGTACCCCGTGAATAGTACTCCGGCATGAAAAGATCAAAATTTAACAAGAATGTTCAGAAAAATATTCTTACGTAACGATACTAGATTAAGCGCAAATTTTAAGGATATTTTACTAATTTCAAGGATTATAAATGCAATATTTAATAAAATAAGTGTAGAATTCAGAATCTGAAACAAAATAATATTACTTACATACTACATAGTATGGAAGAAAATATTATTTCTTACGAATATTGAAAAAAAAATAATATCCCTTATCTTAAAAGGAGAGTATTTCTGACTAATAGGGCGGAGATATTCTTGAAGAAAACTTATACTATTTTCTGCGCTCAAAGCTTCCTTAAACTCAAAAGAAATACGCTCAATATTATAGAAGAAGAATTCTCTGATTCTGGTATGATTTTCATTTCTAAACTAAGCATCCTATTTATAGGAGAATGGCAGGGCACTATTTGAGTTTAGGAAATCACAGGTGAACAGTAAGGAAATTCACAAGCGCAATCGACTGAAACTTTTTAAAAAAAATTGATTTTACTATGCTGCAATATTCAGCACTATGCACACACTATACATAATAAAATATAATATATTTTATTTATATAAAAAAATAAAACTTATATAATATATATATATATATATATATATATATATATAAATCACTCACCACGACACACACATCAGACACCCACACACACACGCACACACACACACACTCACACACATTATATATATATATATATATATAAACAAAATTGAGATAACTTTCTACCGACAATTTTGAAAAATGGGTAAGTGGGGGTCCATATAATAAGCCTAATTTATAACAAATACTTTATAAAAATCCCCTCTATTTATCTCTATTAACTTGGCTTCTCAAAACACATTTTTAATAACATTTATTCATTATTAATATTATAACTCATAATATTAACAGATCATTCCTAGGAAATAGGGGGCTTTCCGATAAGGATTTCTCCGTATTGGCGCCCAATTAGGTGACCAAACCCCTTTCCTCGACAGAACTTTCTAGACAACTTCAATAATGCAAATAATAATTTGAATAACTTTGTTGTCTCAATTATTGATTTAATATAATAAAATATATGTGCAGATGACACTGTGACAATAATTGAATCAATAATATGAGATACTATGTAGCAATTATTATGGCAATAATTAAATAAAACTGAGTGACTTCTCACGTAAGCATCAATAATCAAAGATAATGTACAATACCGTGTGCTACTATGCAACCACGTGTATTACTGTACTTTTATCACCGGGTATTTTAATAGTTAACTGGTAAAACTTTTGCCATTATTTTTATAAAAAAGTTATTTCTGTCGTTTTCTAACTCCGACAGTAATTCCGTTGTGGGGTCCACCAATGATTGTGCTTTTGTACGAATATTTCCTGATAAAACGAATATTCCCCGACCAAACGAATATTTTATGACAACTTTCTTACTTTGCAAAATTTATAAATATTACCCACAACTATAACATTATATCAAATTCACACTTTATTATTCAAAATAACATTTAGAGAAAAAAGTAATCTTTATTCATAAAAGTTGAGGTCCTACATCTTGAAAGAATCTTAGTGATTCAGAGTTGATCAAATCCTTAGTGGAATCCCTGCTTGTTGAAGTAGAAGAGTGGATTAGGAACATTCAGTCTCTAAACCACTTAAAACCTCTTGTGTTATTTACTTTATGTCATTTATATTTAGCACTATAACTGCTATATCTGCTTGCAATTAACTCTACATTAGAACTGTGTTTAATGTTATATTTCTGAAGGGTATCCTAATCTATTCCGTTGTGCATGAATTGATTCCCCTATTCATTATCTGTTAATCACTTAACAAGATAAAAGAAAAAGTTTTAAATGATCCATTCAACCCCCCTTCTAGATCTATTGTGTGCCTCAGGGAACTAATAGTAACATTATATTTACAATTCCACATTAAAATATACAGTAAACTGATACAAGTTTAATATACAAGACACATAATCAATACAACATGATTAAATTCGATTTGCTAAATCCATTGATCTTTAATTTATATCGAGTTGATTTGGTAAATTCGATGTGCTTTATATGGAGATGCAATACAAAGGCAGGATTGATATCAACAGATATTATAAGAACTCTTCCATCTATTGACAAAGAATTGAATTACCATCTAGCCAGCTTGTTTCTACACTTCTTTAAGATTGATTTCCAAATAGACAACCTGTTTGGGCTTTTCCACACCTGCATTCTCAAATAATTAAAAGGCAGTTTTCCATGTGAACATCTAAAACAATTAGTTATCTGTTCCAGTTCCTCATAGTCAACCCCAATCCCATAGATGCAACTCTTCATTAAATTTACCTTTTAGGCTTTAGCCCTGACAATCCTTGAAACTACATTAAAATGGCCTTGATATTCTGCATAGTCTCCTAATCCTTGCTACAAAATAATATCAAGTCATCTGCAAATTGTAAGTGAGTAGTTACATGAACCCCAGAAGAGGCAATTTGTATTCATTTCCATCTTCCATTATTTACTGAGGTCTGAATAAGCTGATGCAGAGCTTCACCAATAAAAAGAAAGAGGGTGTCTTAAACCACTCTCCATTTTAAATTCCTCTGTGGGTGAACCATTGACCAAAATTGAAACTGAAGCAGAAGATAGACATTCAAAAATTCAATCACAAAATTGAAGTCATCACATTTCTTAAAAAACTCTAATTCAATTTATCATAAGCTTTTTCAAAGTCAAGCTTAATTACAATACCTTCCTTTCTTCTTCTTCTGTTCAAATCATCAATAATTTTGTCTGCAAGTAAAATGCCATTGATAATCTGTCTGTTATGTACAAAGGTAGTACGTGTTTCATCAATCAGTTGATCCATAATTTTCTTTAATCCTATCATTAAAACCATGAGAGAATCTAAGTACTTGTTGAACTCAGTGAATAACTGCAAGCAACATTTCAGGTTCAATAACATTCCAAAACCTCTTAATAAATTTGAAATTGTAACCTTCTCGCCCTGGTGCTTTTGTACCATCACACTGCTTTTATACCACTACCTGCAACAGTAGTGTTATGGACACCTGCTTATGTCATTTAGATAAGAAACCAAGTATAAAGATATTTCTTATATACTACTGACTTCTGCAGTTTACATCTCATTGATACCCTACTACTTCTTGTGAATTCTGTAATCACAACAATAAATGAATTTTCTTAAACTATGCAATCACAACAAGAAGAGCGGTTGAGAAATGGTTTCAACAAATAGGAGCAGGTTAACAAACCTGGCCTAAAACGCTTATTCATTAAGCAGAAATATGAGGATATGTAAATACACTGAACTTAACTGAACCATGGCAACAACACAAATTGAACCAAATTTTCCACTGTGTAAACTGTAACCCAATTGTTTTCATTATAATTGGAGAGAGAGATAGTTTCATATCAACAAATATACAGTAATCTAATATTATCACCTCTTTTTTGGTCATTCACATACGTTTTACCAATTACATGAATTAATGTGAATGTAAGATTACCAATATCCTAAAAACCAATTAAAAGGAATACCTACTCATATTAGGCCACCTATTCCAAACACCACGTACTCAATACATTGAGCGAAACACAAGACTATTCTATAATTTTGTTTTTCATTTAACTTAATTTTTATCAAAATTTGACATATATTTTAATTTACCAACAGCTTGAGGGGGGAAAGGGGAGTAACTTTAAAGATTAATAACTTGTCAAAAGTGATACTGAGTTCACCAAAAATTAGATTTCGCAAACCCGATAAAACAAAGTTTGGTTTAAATAATCTGAATGCAATAATTGTTACTTATATATATTTTATTGCCTCTACAATAATATGCTGAAAAATTATTACATTCCAATATCAGGATTATATTAATAAGTAGGATCAATAAGCAGTACTAAAGTATATTTGTTCAAGTATTGGAATTACTTATTACTGAGCAGTACTAAAGTTATACAAATATATTGAGCAAGTTCAAGTATTATGAAGCCATCATAAAGCACAAAAGAAGATAAGGCGTTGGTAATGGTGATAATACAAAACATAAAACTACGATGTCCCTCACTATACTATCAACACTGAAAAGGAGTACAAGAACAAAAGAAGATCAAACCGATCATAAGACTCAATCTTATGGCTTTTGCAACAGTAGATCGTAGAGTTTATGGTAGGTCTGACAAAAAGACTGACAAATTGGAACGTTTCTAGAAGACGATCTCAAGATTTCAAAAGACATTCTTGGAAGAAAAAAAGGTACATCTACCGGCTAGTTGGCCGAAAGCAAGCTATCTGAAAAGCTAGAAAAGATACTGACTGATGTGACAAGTACTAAGTTAGAAAGTATGTGACGCTCCCAAAATAGGTATACATCACCTATTCTGAGTCGCCAAATACATGGTATAGAATACAAATACAATCTTTAAAATACAACAAGAGAGTTGTGAGTTTTTATACAAATATTGTCTTCTAGACAATATCCACTCTCAGAATAAGTCCTTATTACATTTATTGTCACACTATTTAACAGAATAGTGAGGACTACTAATACTATCATCTGAACCGTCACTCCGTTCCCCGACTAGTCCTGACTACGTTCTCATTTCCTAAAGAGATCAGTGAAAGAAAGGGTGAGCTCAACTAGCCCAGTAAAAAATATTATGACTAAGATAATGTAGAATAAATTATCATTAGTCTTCAACAGTGTTAAACTGATAAAATACAATAGACATCAAGTTTAAATGCAGCGGAACATGCAATCCATTAAAAGAGTCAAGTAGAGAATAAAATCTACTATCTTTTATGATTTAAAAGGTTTTTCATCACTTTTATCGCTGAGACTCAGCTTAATAAATAATCCACATCATCCCTGTACTACGGCCAAGGATATTCATTAGTATCACAACCACAAATTATCCATGCACTACGGGCCAAGGATACTTGTGTATTCATCAATGGTCATGATCATGCCAACAACTGTCCATCAATGCATTACGGGCCAATGAGGACTTTTACCACATCATTTGTAACATTACGGTAATGATTGCACCGAGTAATCCCTGGTCATAATCATACCAAGTCCATCTATGCACTAGAGGCCACAGATGACTTTCAACAAAATATAAATATGATGATGATGACAATGATATAAGAATTCAATAAAACAAGTTCAAGAATTAATTTATTCAGGAACTAATAACGTTCAAATTGTCAACATGATACTTCTTTGTAGAGTAAAACTTAAGAATACTCAGAAAAATATTTCCACGAAAAGATACTGGATGAAGCGTAAATATCAAGGATATTCCACTAATTTCATGGAGTATAGAAGTCAAAACTTTAACCAACTGAGTATAATAAAGAATGGAATAACAAAAGAAATCACCATGCATGTGGTACTTCGCATAGACAGGTTATTCCAATAGAATAATAAATAACGGAACCAGGTCAGGCGTAACACGCACCAACAGGATATTCCAACAGAATAATAAAGAATGGAATAACAACAAAATTCACCATGCATGCTGTACTTCGCATAGACTGGTTATTCCAACAGAATAATAAATAACGGAACCAGGTCCGACGTAAAACGTACAGACAGGATATTCTAATAGAATAATAAAGACGGAACCAAGTCCGGCGTAATACGCACAGACATGATATTCCAACAGAATAATAAAGACGGAACAAGGTCCGACGTAATACGCACAAACAAGATATTCCAACAGAATAATAAAGAATGAAATAACATAAGTTCTCTTCATGAATACAAAAGAAATAATACCCCTTACCGTAAAAGAAACTTGATATCGGAGTACTGAAGTAGCAAAATACTTTTCTTCTTTCTCTCTATAGTTTCTCTCTCTAGAGTTTCAGTGAATTCGTAAGAAATAATGAAGGAATGAGCTTCTATTTATAGAAGAATGGACTGAATAGTAACCAATCCATGAATGGTCCAGATTGATATACTTTAAATGGACAGTCCATATTGGTTTACAATAAAATATAATATATTCTATTTATAATCTAATAAAACGAAAAACTTTATAAAAGAATTCTATTTTATATAAAAAGATTTTACTATGCAGGCACTATGCAAATACTATGCATAATAAAATATAATATATTCTAATTATTATCTAATAAAATAGATAACTTTATAAAAGTATTCTGTTTTATATAAAAAGATTTTACTATTAGCCTAATAAAACGAATAACTTTATAAAAGTATTCTGTTTTATATAAAAAACTTTTCTATTTTATTACATTAATAATACTAATAAAACAAAACTTCATCATCATTATTATTATTCACACTATTAATCGACCAGGTCGTTCCCAGGAAAGAGGGGGCTTTCCAATAAGGATTTTTCCTTATTGGCGCACAATTAGGTGACCAAACCTCTCCTTGACAGAACTTCTAGAAATCGTTAATAATGCAAATAAATAATATTAATAACTCTGTCATCTCAATTATAAAATATCGATAATAATTGAATAAAACTGAATGACTTCTCACGTAATCATCAATAATCAGTACCGTGTGCTACTATATAACCACGCGTATTCATGTACTTTTAACACCGGGTGTTTCAACAGTTAACGGTAAAACTTCCGCCGTTATTTTCATAAAAAATATTTTTGTCATTTTCCCAATCCGACAATAATTTCGTTGTGGGGTCCACCAATGATTGTGCCGTTGTACGAATATCCCCTTTTAAAATGAATATTTCCTGACCAATCGAATATTATATAACAACTTGCGTACTTTACAAAATTTATAAATATTACCCATAACTATAACATTATATCAAATTTATTCCAAAAATGATACATTTATAGAAAATATATTTTTATTCATAAAAGTTGGGGTCTTACAATCTCCCCTTCTTATGAAATTTTGCCCTCGAAATTAGGGTACGTACCTGGTATGCCGAAGAGGTAAGGATACCTTGATTTCATTTCAGATTCTAACTCCCAGGTCATTTCCTCAACATCGTGATTCATCCATAAAACTTTAACTTGAGGTATAACCTTGAAGCGTAGAATATGTTCCTTCTTATCCAAGATTTGAACAGGAACCTCTTCTTACGTTAAATCTTTGGCTATGTCATCCGCTTCTAACTGAATAATGTGGTTCGGGTCTTTCACATATTTACGTAACATAGATATATAAAAAACGTTATAAACACGAGACATACTTGGCGGTAAAGCAAGTCTATAGGCTACAGTCCCTACTCAATCGAGGATTAAAAATGGACCAATGAATCGAGGATTGAGCTTTCCTCTCTTTCCAAATCTCGTAACTCCTTTTCATGGAGCAACGCGTAACAACACATGATCTCCAATATCGAATTCCACGTCCTTTCAATGAAGATCAGCATAATTTTTTTATCGATCTTGTGAGGTTTTTATACGTTATCGGATCGTTTGTATCTTTTTCGTAGTCATACGTACTAACTCCGGTCCCAACAACGTTGCTTCACCCACCTCATCCTAGCATACTGGAGAACGACACTTTCTTCCACATAACGGTTCGAATGGAGCCATGCCATTACTTGCTTGATAACTGTTATTGTAGGAAAACTCTACCAATGGTAAGAACTTGTCCCAACTTCCCTTGAAGTCAAGGACACAGAGTCTTAATAAATCTTCAAGAGTTTGAATAGTCCTCTCTGATTGTCCGTCCGTTTGAGGATGATATGCCGAACTAAATCGTAAATTCGTGCCCATAGCTTTTTGCAAACTAACCCAAAATCGTGAAGTGAATCTTGGGTCTCGATTAGAAACTATGGATACTGGCATACCATGCAATCTTACAACCTCGTTTATGTACATACGAGCAAGACGTTCAAGTATATAAGTTTCTCGTATAGGTAAGAAATGAGCAAATTGGACAATCTATCAACAATGACCCAAATTGCATCTATACCTTGAGAAATCTTGGGAAGACCAGTAACGAAATCCATGGTAATGTGCTCCCACTTCCATTCTGGAATTTCAAGTGGTTGCAATGGACCTTTTGGTACTTGATGTTCCGCCTTGACTCGTTGAAAAGTTAAACACCTTGAGCTAAACAGCGCTATCTCCCTCTTCATATTGCCCCACCAAAATGTATGTCGAAGATCATGATACATTTTGGTACTCCCAGGATAGATTGCAAATGGTGTGTTGTGAGCCTCCATCATGATTTTATACTTTAAATCAGGGTCGTTAGGAACATAAAGTCTGGAGTTGACTCGAAGTATTCCTTCTTCATCGATTCTTGCTTCCGGCATAGCACCTTCTTGTACTTTCTTTCTCATATGCATTAGCTTCAGGTTAGCTTGAGCAGCTTTAACTTTATCGATTAAAGTCGGTTCTACTCGTATATTCGCCATCATCACGTGGGTCTCTGGAGTCTTTATCTTTATCTCCATCCTTTTCAAGTCATACAAAATGGGCCTTTGTGTTGACAATATCACACTCGTACCCGCATATGATCTTTTACTCAATGTGTCAGCTACCACGTTCGCTTTTCCAGGATGGTATTGGATGGTATGATCATAATCTTTCAACAATTCAAGCCAACGTCATTGTCGCATGTTGAGTTCCTTTTGAGTGAAGAAATATTTGAGGCTTTTATGATCCGTAAAGATCTTCACTTTTTCTCCATACAAGTAATGCCTCAAAATCTTTAGTGCAAAAACGGCTGCTGCCAACTCTAAATAATGAGTAGGATAATTCCTCTCATATTCTTTGAGTTGTCGAGAGGCATATGCTATGACTTTCCCATGTTGTATGAGAACACATCCTAACCCTTTGCCTGAAGCATCACTGTAGATGACAAATCCCTTCGAGCTAGATGGTATTGTCAGAACAGGTGATAAAATGAGTCTTCTCTTGAGTTCTTGAAAACTCTTCTCACATTCCTCGTTCCAACTGAATTTTGTATCTTTTCAAGTCAGCTGAGTTAAGGGAGTAGCGATTCGAGAAAACTCTTCTACGAATCTCCGATAGTAACCAGCTAAGATGAGAAAGCTACGTACTTCGGTCACTGATTTAGGTTGCTCCCAGCTTTGAATAGCTTCAATCTTTGCTGGGTCAACAGATATTCCATGACTTGATACCACGTGCCCAAGGAATGCTATTTCCTCAAGCCAGAACTCGCATTTCTTCAACTTGACATATAGCTTATATTCACGAAGCTTTTGGAGTATCAGCCTCAAGTGTTGCTCATAATCTTCATGGCTTTTGGAATAAATAAGGATGTCATCAATAAAGACGACCACAAAGTGATCCAAATATTCCTTGAATACTCAGTTCATCATATCCATGAAGGCAGCAGGAGCATTAGTCAATCCAAAAGACATGACTAAGAATTCATAATGCCCGTACCGAGTTCTGAAAGCCATCTTTGGAATGTCATTGGTTCTAATCTTCAATTGGTGATATCCGGAACGAAGATCGATCTTTGAAAAGAATTTGGCACCTTGCAACTGGTCAAACGAGTCATCAATACGTGGCAATGGGTACCTATTTTTGATGGTGACAAGATTCAACTCCCGATAATCAATACAAAGTCGCATACTTCCATCTTTCTTCTTCACGAATAGAAAAGGAGCACCCCAAGGAGAAGTACTAGGACGAATAAATCCAATGTCTAACAATTCTTGCAGTTGGGTCTTTAACTCTTGAAGTTCAATAGGAGCCATTCGATATGGGGCTTTGGAAATGGGTTTTGTACCTGGTTCAAGGTCAATAAAAAATTTAATTTCATACTCTGGGGGTAGGCCAGGAAGTTCTTCAGGGAATACGTCAAGAAATTCATTAACAATAGAAATATCATTCAAAACTGACGTATTTTTGTTTAGATCCGTGACATGAGCTAAGAAAGCTTGACATCTATTTTTTAATAAACGAATAGCTTTATGGCTTGAGATGACAGTGATTGATTTTAATGGTTTGGTTTCTTGAATTCGCATAATAGGTTGATTAGGAATATGAAAGCTAACAACCTTACGAAAATAATTAATTTTTGTATGATGAGTAGTTAACCAATAAATCCCTATAATTACATCAAATGTAAGTATTTTCAATGAAATAAGATCGACGGATAATGTGAGGGTACCGATTTGAACCAAACAAGACTTATAAACAGTGGATGTAATGAAGGTTTCTCCCAACAGAGTTTCAACAGATAAGTCAAAGTCTAATTTCTCCGGAGTCAAATTTAAACATTGAGCGCAAGTAGGAGAAATTAAAGAATGGATAGACCCGGTATCAAATAAGGTATATACTTCGCTAGAGTTTATGATAAGCTTACCAGTGATGACCTCGTTCGGGTTCCTTGCTTTCTGGGACGTCACGACAAATGCTCTCCCTTGCACTATTGGCTTTGACTTTTTTGGGACGTCCTTTGGTGCCTCCATCCTAGCTGAACTTGTCTTTGGTGAAAGACAAAATCGGGTTAGGTGACCTTCTCTTCCACAATTATAATATGCTTTGGACAGCATTGCGTAGTTTGGACTGATGTGTCCCTCCCCTCCGCATTTGAAGCATATAATAGGGGGTTGTTCTCCTTCTTTAACCACGGGTGATGGTGCTGACGTCTTTCCATCATTGTTGAATCTCCTCTTCTTGAAATGTCCATTCTTATTATTTTGGCCATGATTACCACCGAAGTGGTTACCATTTCTGGCATGTTGATTCCCTCCACGCTTATTTTTACCGCTTCGATGACTGTTATCACTGGTATTGTTATTTTGTCGGTTGCTCTCTTTTGGTTGGGTTGACTCATTATCGCGCTTCAATAATCGAGGCCTATTAACAACATCTGAATACAAACACAGTTTATGAGAGATAAGATATTGACGTATCTCGGGTTTCAAACCTCTTAGAAACATTCGCGTCATTCTGTCCTCATTATCAACTAAATGGGACGCAAACTGGGACAACTCGGCAAACTTGGCTTCGTACTGCGACACAGTCATGTTGTTTTGCTCCAGCTTAATGAACTCTACCTCTTTCATGTGATGAATACTTTCGGGAAAATACTTGTTGTTGAACAATTCTTGGAACTTCTCCCAAGTCATCTTCAGTGCGGCATATTGAGTACGTTTTACAGATTCCCACCAGTAATCTTCTTCTGCACGTAACATGAAGGTGGAAAAGGGAACCTTTTGCTCCTCGAAGCATCCCAAGACATCAAATATCTTGCAGATCTGCTTTATTCACGTCTCCGCCTTAAGTGGTTTTGGCTCTCCAAAAAACTCCAGTGGTCCCAGTTCCTTGAACTGCTTAGCGGTGACCGTCCGAGAGTTGCCAGTGTTTCCACCTACATTTTATACAAGAGCCGCTCTTTCCTGATGTTGCATGAATTGCATAAATCCTCTGAACATTCCATCGTTCATCATCTGGTCAGTGTTGTTGTTTGCCTGAGGATTGTCGCCTTCTTGATGCACATTATCCTGATTATTGATCTGTGGAGACTCAACGGTCTACTGTGCTCCATTAATGTTCTCAACATTCTCGGATGCCATTTTCAAACACTGCCACAAAACAAGGGTTATTTAACATATCACATAATATCCCTATACTCTGACCGACCAATTAAATATCAAATAAACTTAGGTAGGTCATACTAGCAAAGGAATTTCCTGTCTCTCCCCTCCTATTTCTTGTCTCACATCTCAGCCAGGGATCATATCCCTAAGCTTTTATACCAACTGTGACGCCCCCAAAATAGGTATACATCACCTATTCTGAGTCGCGAAATATATGGTACAGAATACAAATACAATCTTTAATATACAACAAGTGAGCTGTAAGTTTTAATACAAATATTGTCTTCTTGACAATATCCACTCTCAGAATAAGTGTTCATTACATTTATTGTCACAATATTTAACAAAATAGTGAGGACTACTAATACTATCATCTGGACCGTCACTCCGTTCTTCGACTAGTCCCGGCTACGTTCTCATTTCCTGAAGAGAACAATGAAAGAAAGGGTGAGCTCAACTAGCCCAGTAAAAAATATTATGACTAAGATAATGCAAAATAAATTATCATTAGTCTTCAACAGTGTTAAACTGATAAAATACAATAGACATCAAGTTTAACTGCAGCAAAACATGGAATCCATTAAAAGAGTCAAGTAGAGAATAAAATCTACTATCTTTTATGATTTAAAAGGTTTTTCACCACTTTTATCGCTGGGACTCAGCTTAATAAATAATCCACATCATCCCTGCACTACGGCCAAAGATATTCATTAGTACCACAACCATAAATTATCCATGCACTACGGGCCAAGGATACTTGTGTATTCATCAATGGTCATGATCATGCCAACAACTGTCCATCAATGCACTACGGGCCAATGAGGACTTTTACCACATCATTTATAACATTACGGTCATGATTACACCGAGTAATCCCTGATCATAATCATACCAAGTCCATCTATGCACTACAGGCCACAGATGACTTTCAACAAAATATAAATATGAGGATGATGACAATGATATAAGAATTCAATAAAACAAGTTCAAGAATTAATTTATTCAGGAACTAATAACGTCCAAATTGTCAACATGATACTTCTTTGTAGAGTAAAACTTAAGAATGCTCAGAAAAATATTTCCACGAAAAGATACTGGATGAAGCGCAAATAGCAAGGATATTCCACTAATTTCATGGAGTATAGAACTCAAAACTTTAACCAACTGAGTATAATAAAGAATGGAATAACAAAAGAAATCACCATGCATGTGGTACTTCGCATAGACAGGTTATTCCAACAGAATAATAAATAACGGAACCAGGTCAGGTGTAACACGCACTGACATGATATTCCAACAGAATAATAAATAACGGAACCAGGTCAGGCGTAACACGCACCGACAGGATATTCCAACAGAATATTAAAGAATAGAATAACAATAGAAATCACCATGCATGTGGTACTTCGCATATATTCTAATTATTGACTAATAAAACAGATAACTTTATAAAAGTATTCTGTTTTATATAAAAAGATTTTACTATTAGCCTAATAAAACGAATAACTTTATAAGAGTATTCTGTTTTATATAAAAAGCTTTTCTGTTTTATTACATTAATAATACTAATAAAACAAAACTTCATCATCATTATTATTATTCACACTATTAATCGACCAGGTCGTTCCCAGAAAAGAGAGGGCTTTCCAATAAGGATTTCTCCTTATTGGCGCGCAATTAGGTGACAAAACCTCTCCTTGGCAGAACTTCTAGAAATCTTTAATAATGCAAATAAATAATATTAATAACTATGTCATCTCAATTATAAAATATCGATAATAATTGAATAAAACTGAATGACTTCTCACGTAATCATCAATAATCAGTACCGTGTGCTACTATGTAACCACGCGTATTCATGTACTTTTAACACCGGGTGTTTCAACAGTTAACGGTAAAACTTCCGCCGTTATTTTCAAAAAAATATTTTTGTCATTTTCTCAATCCGATAATAATTCCGTTGTGGGGTCCACCAATGATTGTACCGTCGTACGAATATTCCCTGTTAAAACGAATATTCCCTGACCAATCGAATATTATATAACAACTTGTGTACTTTACAAAATTTATAAATATTACCCACAACTATAACATTATATCAAATTTATTCCATAATATTCAAAAATGATATTTATAGAAAATACATTTTTATTCATAAAAGTTGGGGTCTTACAAAGTACACTGACATAGAGCCTCAGCAAGTCAACATAAGAGATATCAAAATATATATGCATTCAATGCTCCAACATATACTTCTCAACGGGAAGATTTTAGAGAAGTATAAAAGACAGCGTCATTCAAAAGAAGATAATGATGATGTGGACTGAACAACAATACATAAGAAAAATCATCATCTGAGATGAACATCGAGCTGAACAAGAGAGCATGTAGAGTAAGGACAAATTCTATGAGCAAAGAAATGTTCAAAACTGCTAAACGAAAAAAAGAAGATTAACTAGATAATCTTGGTAGCACCTCATTAGATAACAAGAGGCTAATGAGTATATGTCAAGGTCAAAGTCGTTTTCTTCATCCAATCGCTTTCTGTTATGGGGCCCACACAAGGCTGCGCCATCGTACGAATATTCCCTGACAGTAAAAATATTCCACGACCAAACGAATATTCCCCGACAACAATGAATATTTTATAACCACTTGCTTATTTAAAATATTTGCGCATTATACCCATAACTAACCACATTAATCAAATCAACCCTTACTATTTCAAAATAATAAATAGAGGAAATTTAATTTCATTTATAATAAGATGGGGTCTTACAATTTCATAGTACATGATAAGTAGTATTTTTACCTACTTATTGAATACCAATTCATGCGAATTGTGTCCTTCTCAAGTACATTTTATTGTGTTTTAATTGTATTTCATGTTATTTTGCATTGCATTTACTTAAAACTCCTTTATATCGGCTTAATTGTGGTGATATTAGAGTGCACGAGGCTAAGGGATGCGTGAAGGCGAGGCACAAACGGTGATGTGCATGGCATGTGTAAGACCCCAGCTTATTATAAATGAAATTAAATTTCCTCAATTTATTATTTTGAAATAGTAAGGGTTGATTTGATTAATGTGGTTAGTTATGGGTAAAATGCACAAATATTTTAAATAAGCAAGTGGTTATAAAATATTCATTGTTGTCGGGGAATATTCATTTAGTCGTGGAATATTCTTACTGTTGGGAAATATTCGTACAACGGCGCAACCTTGTGTGGGCCCCATAACGGAAAGCAATTAGATGAAGAAAATGACAAGTATAAGTTGTTTATAAATAACGGCGTAGTTGTTACTGCTAATACTATTGGAATACTCAGTGGTTTAAACACAGTAGCGCACGGTATTGCACCAATTATTGATTCTTACGTAAGAAGGCACTACTTAATAATTGTTATAGTAGTTACTGTTCAATATTTTATTTTATTGATTCAATAATTGCTACGTGGATATTTTATATTATTGATGTTTCAATAATTATCACTACACAGTATTTTCATTATCAGATCAATAATTCATATTATTTGAATAATATTAGTAGATAACATTTTTGGCAATGTCTAGAAAATTTTGTCTAAGGAGAGGTTTGGTCACCTAATTGCGCGCCGGTAAGGATAAATCCTTATTGGAAAGCCCCCTCTTTCCTGAGAACGGCCTGGTTGTCGATATTGTGATTCGGTAATATTATCTGTGAATAATTAATTATTGATTTATATGATAAGGAAAATATTCATTTTATGTGGATATAGATGGAGAAAATTTTAAAGTGACAATTGTTGAGAAATTGATATTTTATCTTTTCTGATAAAACAACTTATTTAAATATATTATTATATTTTAATAATATAATAATGGTGATATTTTTACAATGAATATGGGATATATGAATATATGAGGAGAAATAGTATTTTTGTTACAAAAGTTGTTTAGAACATGATAAACATTACTATGGGCCTATTTCTTGACTGAAATTTGATTATAGCCTGTAAAATCGTCCGTTTGTGAATTTTAGTCAGTTTCTGTTTGGAATTTGGAAAAGTTTTCTTCTACAAAGTTGCAAAGAATGAAATTTCCTATGGAAAAGACATAAGGTTCAAATTTTTCTGATAAAAGGGCTATTTATTATAAATTATTGAAGCTTCGAAGTTCTAAAATAATTGATTTTTGGAAGTTTTAATTATTTTATTTATGAAAAACGTTTTTCTTACTTTTTCTAGAAGGTGGGCATGTGGGAAATGCTAAGATCTGATTTCTAAGAAGGCGTATGAAATTTTATTATTAATAATATTATTTTATTAAATTTTCTACTTTGGTGTTCTAAGCATTTTCCTATAAATAGGGTGCTTAGTTTGAATTGAAAATCACACCAGAAACTGAAGTTTTCTTTCTCTATATTATCGAGCGTATTCTTGTGAGTATTTTGAGACTTTGAGTGTTGTTATACGGTACAAGTTCTCTTCAGCCCTATATCCAGTATTCCAGTCAGAAGTACCGTCTTTTCGAGGTAAGGGATTTTTTTTTTAAATGATATTATTTCTTCTAATATCATTATGCCAGAATATTGGTAAGATTTTTCTTGTGAAATTCTCGTCTTTTAGTGTCGGGGTTACTATTCACGTATACGGCACTATTCACGTATACGGCATTATTCACGAATACGGTACTATTCATAGAAAAATTAAAATTTCATTTTTTATCCAAAATATCTATTATGGATACTAGCTTTGATTGTATCCATGTTTTGATCATTCTTGAATTTTACTTCACTATGGTTATTTATGAAGTATTTTTGAACTTGAACTGTTTAAAGTACGAATCCTTAATATTTATTCTTTTGTTTCTCTTGATTCGTTTTCTTTAAAATATTTTTCATCATCCTCGGTCCTAAATGAGATATTACTGAATATCTTTGGCCTGTAGTGCAAAGATGGTTGATTTTCTTATGAATATCTTTGGCCCGTAGTGCAAAGAATAACAGGTGTTGAGATGAACATGACCAACTGATGAATATCTTTGGCCTGTAGTGCAAAGATGAATATTTGATTCAAGATGTTTATTGATTGATGTTACAGGGATAAAATATTGATTATGGACTTTTAAATTCATAGATAATAGTAGATTTCATTCTTTACGTAACTCTTCTATGAATTATTATTTCCGCTGCGAATATTGATCTGAAACTTGTTGTCTATTGTATTTTATCAGATTTTTCCCTGTTGAAGACTAACGATAATTTGTTCTATATTATCTTAGTCATAATATTCTTTACTGGGCTAGTTGAGCTCACCCTTTTCCTTTTTATTCCATTTTTCTTCTCAAGAGGCGAGAATGTAGCGAGTTCTAGTCGGGGTGTGGAATGATGAATCTAGAAAGTTGTCTAAGTAGTCCTCACTATTTTTGTAAAATAATGTACCAATAATTATAATAAGGACTTATTTGCATGTGAATATTGTCTAGATGGCAATATTTGTATTTAAACTCACAGTTTATATGTTGTATTGATAAAGTTGTAGTTGTTTATGTACCATGTTATTGATGACTCAAAATGGGTGATGTATACCTATTTTAGGGGCGTCACAGTTGGTATCAGAGCTTAGGGATATGATCTCTGGCGGAGATCGGGGAATAGAACTAGGAGGGGAGAGACGATTAAATCCTTCGCTAGTGTGTCCTACCTAAGCTTATTTGTTAGTTGGTCAGTATATAGGGATATTATGTGATATGTTGATTTCCTTAATTAACCCTTGTTTTATGGCAGTATTTGAGAATGTCGACTGAGAATGTTAACAGTGGAGTAAATGAGACCGTGGAGACACCTTTACTCACCAACGAGGAGAACGTGCAACAGGCTGGCAATGTTCCTCCTGTAAACAACACCACTGAGCAGATGATGAACGACAGGATGTTTAGAAGCTTTTTGTAGTTCATGCAAAATCAGAGGAGGGGAGACTCGTGCACAAAATACAGGTGGAAATGATAACAACGTACGGTTTGTCACAGCCAAGCAGTTCAAAAAGTTGGGACCACCAGAATTCTGGGGAAAGCCGGATCCGATTAAGGAAGAAACGTGGGTCAAATAAATCACCAAGATATTCGATGTCTTGGGATGCACATAGGAACAGAAGGTTCCATTCGTCACCTTTATGTTCTGTAATGAGGCAGATTACTGGTGGAAATCTGTGAAGCGTACCCATCCAGCCGCACTCAGCATGTCTTGGGAGACGTTTCAGAAACTTTTCAATGACAAGTACTTTCCTGAAAGTATTCGTCATATGAAGGAAGTGGAGTTCATTAGACTGGAACAAAATAACATAACGGTGTCCCAGTACGAGGCAAAGTTTGTAGAGTTATCCAGGTTTGCACCTCATTTGGTGGAGAATGAGGAACGTATGACGCGGATGTTTCTGAGAGGTTTAAAACCTGACATACGTCATTATCTCATTTCTCATAAATTTTCTCTCTATTCAGATGTTGTCAACAGGGCTCAATTTTTAGAGCAAGATAACGAGTACGTTCAACCGAGGGACCACAACCAGGATCATACCAGTAACAGCAGTCATCAGAACAACGATAACCAGCGAAGAAAGAAAAATACGAAAAAAATGGTAACCACTCCGGTGGTAATCATGGCCATGAAAATAAAAGAAACGAGTCGGGGGGAGGTTTTAAAAAGAGAAGATTCAACAATGACTATGTGAAGACGTCAACAGCAGCAGTAACTGGTTCTAAGGGAGGAGAACGACCACCGGTCGTATGCTATAAATGCGTGAAAGAAGGACATATCAGTCCAAACTGCCCACAACAGTTCAAGGTATGTTATAATTGTGGAAAGGAAGGACATATCACTCGAGATTGTACAGTAGTAAAACCAAGTCCAGCAGGGATGGTGACTCAAAAGGTTGTCCCAAAAAAGTCAAAGTCAACGGTTCCTGGAAGAGCTTTTGTCGTAACTAGTCAAAATGCGAGGAATCCAAACAAGGTGATCACGGGTAAGCTAATTATAAATTCTTGCGAAGTTTATACCTTACTAGATACCGGTACTACCCATTCATTTATCTCTGCTGCTTGTGCTCAACGTTTAAACTTAACTCCAGAGAAATTAGACTTTGATTTATCTGTGGAGACTCCGTTAGGAAAAACTTTCATTACATCCACTGTTTATAAATCTTGTTTGATCCAAGTTGGCACCATCACATTACTTGTTGACCTTATCTCTTTAAAGATACTTGCTTTTGATGTGATTTTAGGGATTGATTAGTTAACTACTCATCATGCCAAAATTGATTATTTTCGTAAGGTTATTAGTTTTCATATTCCTAACCAACCTGTTGTACGAATTCAAGCAACTAAACCACTAAAATCAATCACTGTCATATCAAGTCATAAAGCTATTCATTTATTGAAAAACGGATGTCAAGCTTTCTTAGCGCATGTTATGGATTTGAATAAAGACACGTCGGATTTGAATAATATTCCCGTTGTTAGTAAATTTCCTGAAGAACTTCCTGGTCTACCCCCAGAACTTGAAGTTGAATTCTTTATTGATCTTGAACCTGGTATAAAGCCCATTTCTGAAACCCCATATCGAATGGCTCCTATTGAACTTCAGGAGTTAAAAGACCAACTACATGAGTTGTTGGACATCGGTTTCATTCGTCCTAGTACATCTCCTTGGGGTGCTCCTGTTTTATTTGTAAAGAAGAAAGATGGGAGTATGCGACTTTGTATTGACTACTGAGAATTAAACCATGTCACTATCAAGAATAAGTATCCGCTACCTCGTATTGATGACCTATTTGACCAGTTGCAAGGAGCACAATTCTTTTCAAAGATCGATCTTTGTTCTGGATATCATCAGCTGAAGATTAGAACTGAGGATATTCCAAAGACTGCCTTCAGAACTCGGTACGGGCATTACGAATTCTTAGTCATGTCTTTTGGATTGACTAATGCTCCTGCGGCTTTCATGGATATGATGAACCGAGTATTCAATGACTATTTGGATCAGTTCGTTGTTGTCTTTATTGATGACATTCTCATATATTCCAAAAGTCATGAAGATCATGAGCACCATTTGAATCTGGTACTCCAAAGGCTTCGTGAAAACAAACTATATGCTAAGTTGAAGAAATACGAGTTCTGGCTTGAGGAAGTAGTATTTCTTGGGCACGTGGTGTCAAAACATGGAGTATCTGTTGACCCGGTGAAGATTGAAGCAATACAAAGTTGGGAGAACCCAAAAAAGGTGACCGAAGTACGTAGCTTTCTGGGCTTAGCTGGTTATTATCGGAGATTCGTGGAAGGATTTTCTCGAATCGCTACTCCGTTAACTCAGCTGACTCGAAAAGATACAAAATTCGTTTGGAGCGAGGAATGCGAGAAAAGTTTCCAAGAGCTTAAAAGGAGACTTATTTCGGCACCTATTCTAACAATACCATCTGGTTCGGATGGATTTATTATCTACAGCGATGCTTCGGGCAAAGGGTTAGGATGTGTTCTCATTCAACGTGGGAAAGTAATAGCCTATGCCTCGCGACAACTTTAAGAATATGAGAGGAATTATCCTACTCATGATCTAGAGTTGGCAGCAGTCGTCTTCGCGCTAAAGATCCAGAGGCACTATCTATATGGGGAGAAAGTGGAGATATATTCAGATCATAAAAGCCTCAAATATTTTTTCACTCAAAAGGAACTCAACATGAGGCAACGACGTTGGCTCGAGCTGTTAAAAGATTATGACCACACCATTCAATACCATCTTGGAAATGCAAACGTGGTAGCTGACGCGTTGAGTAGAAGATCATATGCAGGAACGAGTGCAATGATGTCAAGTATACGCATAGAACCAACTTTAATAGAAAAAGTTAAAGTTGTTCAAGCCACAGACCCGGAGCTGATGCGTAT
Source organism: Panax japonicus (assembly GCA_020205505.1). Classification (NCBI taxonomy): domain Eukaryota; kingdom Viridiplantae; phylum Streptophyta; class Magnoliopsida; order Apiales; family Araliaceae; genus Panax; species Panax japonicus. The sequence goes on from CM035110.1 coordinate 62,895,950, forward strand.
GAAGAAGAAAATATAAGAATGTGCTATTCCAGAAGCAAGAATTGATGAAGAAGGAATACTTCGAGTCCACTCCAGACTTTTTGTTTCTAACGACTCTGATTTGAAGAACAAGATCATGATGGAGGCACACAATACACCGTTTGTAATTCATCCTGGAAGTACCAAAATGTATCGTGATCTTCGACATACATTTTGGTGGAATAATATGAATAGAGAGATTGCGAAGTTTATCTCGAGGTGTTTAACTTATCAGCGTGTAAAGGCGGAGCATCAAGTGCCTAAGGGTCCATTGCAACCACTTGAGATTCTGAAATGGAAGTGGGAACACATTACCATGGATTTCGTTACGGGTCTTCCCACGGTTTCTCAAGGCATAAATGTTATTTGGGTTATTGTTGATAGATTAACTAAGTCTGCTCATTTCTTGCTGACACGGGAGACTTATTCTCTTGAACGCCTTGCTCATATGTATGTAAATGAGATTGTGAGATTGCATGACATGCCAGTATCCATAGTTTCGGATCGTGACCCAAGATTTACTTCACAATTTTGGGTTAGTTTACAAAAAACTATGGGCAAGGATTTATGATTCAGTTCGGCATACCATCCTCAAACGGACGGACAATCAGAGAGGACTATTCAAACTCTTGAAGATCTATTAAGACTCTGTGTCCTAGACTTCAAAGGGAGTTGGGATAAATATTTACCTTTGGTGTAATTCTCCTACAACAACTGTTATTAGGCAAATATAGGTGTGGCTCCATTCAAAGCATTGTATGGACGAAAGTGTCACTCTCCAATATGTTGGGATGAGGTGGGTGAAGCAACATTGTTGAGACCCGAGTTGGTATATATGACTACAGAAAAGATCCAATTGATTCGACAACGTATACAAACGGCACAGAATCGACAAAAGAGTTATGCGGATCTTCATCCAAAGGACGTTGAATTTAGTATTGGGGATAATGTATTGTTGCGTGTTGCACCATGGAAGGGAGTTACAAGATTTGGGAAGAGAAGAAAGCTTAATCCACGATTTATTGGCCCATTTCAGATTCTTGACCGAGTAGGAAATGTAGCCTATAGACTCATGTTACCTCCATGTATGTCTCGTGTTCATAATATTTTTCATATATCTGTGTTTTGTAAATATGTGAAAGACCCGAACCACATTATTGAGTTAGAACCGGACGAGATAGCTGAAGACTAAACGTACGCGGAGGTACCTGTCAAGATCTTGGATAGGAAGGAGCATGTCTTACGTACAAAGGTCATACCACAAGTCAAAGTTTTGTGGAGGAACCATGCTATTGAGGAAATGACATGGGAGTTGGAAACGGAAATGAAAGCGATGTATCCTCACCTTTTTGAAAGACCAGGTACGTACGTCAATTTCGAGGATGAAATTTCATAAGGAGGAGAGGTTGTAAGACTCCAGCTTATTATAAATGAAATTAAATTTCCTTTATTTATTATTTTGAAATAATAAGGGTTGATTTGATTAGTGTGGTTAGTTATGGATAAAATGCGCAAATATTTTAAATAAGCAAGTGGTTATAAAATATTCATTGTTGTCGGGGAATATTCGTTTGGTCGTGAAATATTCTTACTGTCAGGGAATATTCGTACGACGGCGCAGCCTTGTATGGGCCCCATAACAAAAAGCGATTGGATGAAGAAAACGACAAGTATAAGTTGTTTATAAATAACGGCGTAGTTGTTACCGTTAATACTGTTGGAATACCCAATGGTTAGCACTAATTATTGATTCTTACGTAAGAAGGCACTACTCAATAATTGTTACAGTGGTTACTGTTCAATATTTTATTTTATTGATTCAATAATTGCTACGTTGATATTTTATATTATTGTTGTTTCAATAATTGTCACTACATAGTATTTTCATTATCAGATCAATAATTCATATTATTTGAATATTATTAGTAGATAACATTATTGGCAATGTCTAAAAAGTTCTGTCTAAGGAGAGATTTGGTCTCCTAATTGCGCGCCAGTAAGGAGAAATTCTTATTGGAAAGCCCCCTCTTTCGTGGGAATGGCCTGGTTGTCGATATTGTGATTCTGTAATATTATTTGTGAATAATTAATTATTGATTTATATGATAAGGAAAATATTCATTTTATGTGGATATAGATGGAGAACATTTAAAGTGACAATTGTTGAAAAATTGATATTTTATCTTTTCTGATAAAATAACTCATTTAAATATATTATTATATTTTAATAATATAATAGTGGTGATATTTTTACAATGAATGTGGGATATATGAATATATGAGGAGGAAGAGTATTTTTGTTGCAAAAGTTGTTTAAAACATGTTAAACATGTCTGTGGGCCCATTTCTTGACTGAAATTTGATTATAGCTTGTAAAATCGCCCGTTTATGGATTTCGGTCAGTTTCTGTTTAGAATTTGGAAAAACTTTCTTCTGTAAAGTTGTAGAGAATGAAATTTCCTATGGAAAAGACATAAGGTTCGAATTTTTCTGATAAAAGGGCTATTTATTATGAATTATTGAAGCTCCGAAGTTCCGAAATAATTGATTTTTGGAAATTTTAATTATTTTATTTATGAAAAATGTTTTTCTTACTTTTTCTAGAAGGTGGGCATATGGCAAATGCTAAGATCTGGTTTCTAAGAAGGCGTATGAAATTTTATTATTAATAATATTATTTTATTAAATTTTCTACTTTGGTGTTCTAAGCATTTTCATATAAATAGGGTGTTTTGGTTAGAATTGAAAATCACACCAGAAACTGAAGTTTTCTCTCTCTATATTATCGAGCGTATTCTTGTGAGTATTTTGAGACTTTGAGTGTTGCTATACGGTACAAGTTCTCTTCAGCCCTATATCCAGTATTCCAGTCAGAAGTATCGTCTTTTCGAGGTAAGTGATATTATTTTTTTTTAAAATGATATTATTTCTTCTAATATCATTATGCCAGAATATTGGTAATATTTTTCTTGTGAAATTCTCGTCTTTTAGTGTTTTGGTTACTATTCACATATACGGCACTATTCACGTATACGACATTATTCACGAATACGCCACTATTCATAAAAAATTAAATTTTCATTTTTTATCCAAAATATTTATTATGGATACTAGCTTTGATTGTATTCATATTTTAATCATTCTTGAATTTTACTTCACTATGGTTATTTATGAAGTATTTTTGAACTTGGACTGTTTAAAGTACGAATCCTTAATATTTGTTCTTTTGTTTCACTGGATTCGTTTTCTTTAAAATATTTTTCATCATCCTCAGTCCTAAATGATGATATTACTGAATATCTTTGGCCTGTATTGAAAAGATGGTTGATTTTCTTATGAATATCTTTGGCCCGTAGTGCAAAGATGAACATGTGGTGAGATGAACATGACCAACTGATGAATATCTTTGGCCTGTAGTGCAAAAATGAATATTTGATTCAAGATGTATATTGATTGATGTTACTGGGATAAAATATTAATGATGGACTTTTAAATTCATAGATAATAGTAGATTTCATTCTTTACGTAACTCTTCTATGAATTATTATTTCCGCTGCGAATATTGATCTGAAACTTGTTGTCTATTGTATTTTATCAGATTTTTCCCTGTTGAAGACTAACAATAATTTATTCTATATTATCTTAGTCATAATATTCTTTACTGGGCTAGTTGATCTCACCCTTTTCCTTTTTGTTCTATTTTTCTTCTCAGGAGGCGAGAATGTAGCTAGTCGGGGTGTGTAATGATGAATCTAGAAAGTTGTCTTAGTAGTTCTCACTATTTTTATAAAATAATGTACCAATAATTGTAATGAGGACTTATTTGGGTGTGAATATTGTCTAGATGGCAATATTTGTATTTAAACTCACAGTTTATATGTTGTATTAATAAAGTTGTAGTTGTTTTTGTACCATGTTATCAACGACTCAAAATGAGTGATGTATACCTATTTTGGGGGCGTCACAGCATGGAGGTATAATGAAGCATAGAGACCGAGCATGGAAGAAGATCAAGCATGAAAGTGCAAGTAGTAGCAGCAGCAGCAGCATGACAGCAGTAGAATCAGAACCAGAACTTGTAGACTGAAGGCCGCGCGGCAGAAGAGCCTGGGGAGCGCGCATCCGCGCGAGAACTCGGTTGGACATGGGCAAACTTTCTATAAGTCTCGCGCCCGCGCGAGGGACATACCGAAGGTGCGCGCGGCTGCGCGCGATGCTGAAGCTACGATTTTATTTTATTTTAATTTTAATTAAATGAATTGTAATTTGTTTTTAAAACGATTTTGACGGGTGTCAGAGAGGAGGATCGATACTTTTAACGTATTTTACATATCATAACTAGGGTTTACACCTTGGGAGAGATTCTAACGTAGAACGAAGCCAAAACGTCTACTTCTCTAATTCTTCTTGGGATTCTCTGTCATTGTGGATTTTTATTATTGTTTACTGGATTTCTATGAGGATTTAGTCGTTGATCATTGGTTTTTATTCAGCAATTGGGTTTGATCGTTCTATCTTTCATATTTCAATTGTTTGCTTATTGATCATGTTTAGCGTTGATCCTATAATGGCTTTTTGTTCAGTCATGAACTAAACTACATTATGGGATTCTAACGGATTTTAATATGTAGTTTGGTTGCACGCTTAAATGCTAGGGTTGTTTTGCATATTATATGGGAATTCTATCGTGATTGTTTTACATGTATGAATGCCTGATCACCATTCGTCTCAGTATTTGTATGGAATTGACAATGAACATGCAAGTATGGATTGTAATCATGATAGCATACGAATATGGGGCTGTTATATATGGGTTGCGTATTTTGTGAACTAGATAGACATATACTATTTCACCGTATGAGCTAGAGTAAGGGCTTGTGCTTAAAATCAATATAATTGCAATTTCATATAGACATATAGTGATTTTGGTTGTGTAGATGATTACATAGGGTCTATCATCTGTGGATGCTGTGTAAGTAGGTTATAGTGCATTGAAAAATGGTTATAACTCTATTTGTGCTCTTGGCTATTTTTCTATGATATGTGAACACTTCTTGCATGATAGTGGCGATGAGATAAAATATTAAATGAAGTTAGAGTCCCATTATTTCAAGTTTATATTTATTCCATTATTATTCTTATTTTTAGTTGTTAGTACAATTAGTTTAATTCAACAATTCTAGTTATTAGTTTAAGCATATAAATACAGTGAGTTAATTGATGCATAATAGTTTAATTTTAACAACTTTCTCTGTGGGATCGATACTCTACTTACTCTGTATTACTTGTTGACACATGTATGCTTGCATGAGTTAGAGCTCTTTTATTAGAACTGTAAAAGAGGCAACAGTACATCATCTTCATAGCATCAAGCTATAAATATTCAAACATTACAGACCATCTTTCTTTTATAATTTAAACAGATCACGTCGTGATCTTATTCTATAATCATCTCCCTTAAAAGTCTTTTCTTAACTCGTGATCGTTTTGTTTACGATCCTCTTTCTTTCCCTTTTTCATCATTTACGACTTTATTCGTTATCTTGGCTATTGGAGTTAGGCAACTCCCATTTCTTATCTTTATATCTCTTCAAGATTCTTCTTTGAATTCTCTTGTTTATATAACAATTCTTCTTTTAAGAATTTCTAACTTCATTTACATTGCTCAACATTTCATTTGAGTTCCACATTTTCATCATACGTATCCACTTTCTATACCTGGTACACATCGAGTCTCTAACATTTTCAATATGGTACGCCGAGTGGTTTCCCACAAACAACCAACAAACTAGGTTACGAGTTGCTAGTTCGTATATACATCCACTCTATGAAGGAATCGTTTAGCCCAGATACCATACATCAACTATTAAAGAGTACAATTGTACCATACTTAAATATAACTTTTTGATTCTTAACTTCTTTATCACTCTCTTCTTATAGACATTGTCTATCTATTATCACCTTACATCTTATTATTGGAGTTGGATAACTCCACATTCATATTCCTTATAATTCTGTGAGATTCTTCTTTGAATCTTTTCACGCATGTTTTGAACCCTTCTATATAAATTTCTTAAATTATTTCTTATTGTTCAAACTTTATTTGAGCGTATTCTTTCATTATCTTCATCTTCCTTCTCTAAAGGTTATAGCCTACGGTACTCCTACCTAAGGTTTATAACCTACAGCTTTGATACCAACTGTAACAACCCCAAAATTCATACAATTTAATTCTCGACTTCGGTCGTTAATAATACATTCAACCTCTAATTTTACATCATTAAACGATAATACAACCGTTGAAATTTGCAGAAATATTAAAATTTTCTATTACAAACTATTCTTGTTCCCAAAACCTTCAACCTTTATATCTAAATATCTCAGAAACATTTTAACACTACAATAGTTTACATCGCAAAACGATATTACAATTCAACCTTTAATACATTATTCGAAATCTTAAACATGGTTCAAATAATAATAACACAACTTAAGTGTGTAAATCTTCAAGTATCACATATGATTCATGTCTTTCAAGTAACACATAACTTTACCTTGAATCTTGAACCTGTAAAAGTAGTTATTTGCATGGTTGAGCTCGACAGCCAGCAAAATCTAACAGTTTTCATGCATCACATAGCACATAATAACATGCTAAACATATATCTCATAGATATCAGACTAACATAACATACATGCTACAATTCATATAACAACTATAAAGATTGAGTTCCTTACTCAATCAGCATGCTTTAGTCAATCAACGTAGTCATAAATTGACTTTAACATTTCATACTTTCAACATATATATAACATACCATGCTCTTTGAAGTAAAGACTTAAAACAGTTTACCATCAAGTTCACATAGCAAATAAGAACGGAAAGACTTGTCTTGATCGTTGTTTACTAATAACAGTTTAACAGCTTACAGATATCTGCACTTCACGTGCCATACACAATTATATAATCATTCACATTAACTATTAGTCACATAGCAACGCATATTAGTTTTAATGTAAACTTTAATTTATGTCTCATAACCCTTCCTATTATCAATACACAATGTTCAATTTTATTATGTTACTTTCGACTTATAGCTCACTATATTTCATATTCGAAGTTCATTCAAGTGCTTAAGTCCTGCTAGGAATCATTATTGGTTTTATATTAACCCTATTCAATATCTTATAATATTCATTTCATTTGATTTAAAACACTTTTTATGTTCATTAACATTTATCACGGCATTTCGACATTTATTCGTCAGACGCCCAATTTGTTTATCTTGTGTGTGCTTAGTATGTGTATACAACTTATCTAATATATCATTTATTAATGTTAAGTATCATTATACTTCATAATATTCATGTTCTATAACTTAGAACAACATCTTTTATTGTCAAGAGCACTACACTTGCATACGTGCATGCCCGACACCCTCTGATTGCCTCCGATTACGTAATAGTCACAAAGATGACTGTTTTGACCCTTCCTAACGACCTCAAATTGAAAACCTTAAAGAACAAAAGTTGTAGGTCTATTCGTCCTCGTTCCGGATCATCTTGAATCGCCCTAATCAAAGTTCGTATGAAAATGTTATGGTCGTTTTACCAAACTATGTCAAAGCAGTCATAGTCAGCAGACATGGGGCGCGGCTGCGCCCCTTTGCCGCACGTCTGTGCGACTTGCAGCACCCAGCTGCGCACCCGCGGGCGCGTCCACACCCGGCTTCGCACAGAAACAGTTTTCTCAATGTACAAACTTCAAATTTTCATAACTTCTTCATTTTAAGTCGGAATCAGTTGGTTTTCGATTTTATGAACTCGTGAAACACTGAACTACTCAACTACAGAGTAATTTTAACATTTCAAAAACTTTAACAAATCAATTTAAGAGTTCCAATTCAATGTTCATGCTATATTTTCATGTTTTTGAAAAGTTTATCGAATTCATTCACCACGAATTCGTTTCTCAACCAAATTGGTTCGTTCAAGTTTCGTTGTTTTCGTTTCTTCACATACTAACATAATCCAACATCAATTTACAGATTATAACACATATTGGATATAAAATTTCATACTTTCTTAAGCCATTTTCATACATATAACATTGTTTTCTCAAATTCTTTCTACAATCTTAATTTCACATATTTTAATCATCGAATAGCACTCACACACGATTATTAACAGATTATAAACCACATACACATGCGTATATATAAATCCAAAACAACTACCAACAAAATTTTTAAAGATAAAAGTTAAGATTAGAGTAGATTATACCTTGAATCTTTGTTTGTTGGGAAGAGAATTGTTTTTCCCTTGATACTCCACTTCTCTAGCAAAATCTACAGAGAATTTCTCACAAACTCTCTCTCCCTTTCTCTGCTCTCTCTATATTCTTAGGCAAAGAAAGAAAATACGTAGAAATAATTTGATAACCCTTCTTTCTCACGGACGTCAGTTATAAAAACCCAATAAGCATCAGTTAAAAATAAGCCAAAGGCCACAAGGCCTTGTTTGGTTGCACACAATTCCCCCCCCCCCCCATTCCAATTTATTTTGATAATATTATATTATATAGTTTTTATATGTCACACCTGTAACCAATTTACATAACTTACAATAATAATTATAATTTTTATTATAATTCTTCTAATGATTAATAAATAATCATATATCTAATTTAATTAATAAATTAGACTTAAACATCGCTTTATTTAATTTACTTGTTTTCTTTAATATTAAACAACTCATTTAATTTAATTAATTAATTAAATTAAATCTTCAAAGAATAAAATTTACCTTTGCTTTAACTTAATTATCATCCACACGTAACTAAATTATTATACCACAATTTCATAAATTATTTGTTTTTCTCAATAAATAAATTATTTAAAATATTTATTTACTTCAATAAATATTTAAGATTAATTACAAAATTCATTTATTCCTTCAATAGTTAACTCAGCTATTAAACCTCACTTTCCCAGTATATGAATATATATTTTTCTTTACACCAGATCACACATTTCAAAATATATATAGTACGTATATATACATACTCAAACTCAAAACATCTCATAATAAAAATTTTAATTATTAAATTCTTATTTTAATAACTTATAAAAATTCGAGTTGTCACATCAAGAATATGATCAACAACGTTGTTAAGTACCATAAGATGAAGAGCATTTAAGTCATCTTAGTAGCACCTCAGCCACACCTCTACAACAGAAAGAAGGTCAGTGGATCCTGGTCTAAATGACCTAAGTAGGGTTAGTGGATCCTGGTCTTGAGGACCGAATAGGGGTCAGAGGATCTTGGTCCGTGTGATCAAAGCAGGGTCAGAGGATCCTTGTCCTAGGGACTAAATATCCAAGTCTGCTGGGCTTAAAGATGTCTTTGTATCCTTATCTGTTGAGACTAAAATAGTCAAGTCTACTGGCCTTGATGAGGACAATGTGTCCTAGTCTTGGTGGTCGAATTCTTTAATGGAAATCCTACTCGTTGAGTAGAAGAGTGGAGTACGAGTTGTTCACTCTTCGAACTACTTAAAACCTCTTGTTTCTTTTACATTATGTCATTTACATTACACACTCTATAACTACTATATCTGATGTGTGCTTGATCATTCATAAGATACATGAGTAAATCTTTAAGGGGAGTTTTCAAAACTGATATTCCGCTGCGTATAGAAAATCTTGAGTAAATAATTATTTGGTAATTCTCAAATAAGTAATTATGAAATAATTTTTAAAGATTTATTCAACCCCCATTCTAGATCTATATTGTGCATTTGAGAAATAACAAAATCAAAAATAAATATAAAAATTTTCATTTTCACAAAGTTCTATTTTCTTAAACGATATATGATCCACAATAAAAAATTCATTTTTCAAAAAAATTCATTCCACAAAAAAATATTTCATTTATTGATAGTATAAAATAACATAATTCTCTCAAATTTATGATTATAATATCATTATCATGTCAATAATGCTAAACTAATAATTTATTCTTTCCGTTTAACCAAAAAATGTATTATTTACAAAAATAATCAAAATAAAGCAAAAATAATCGGTAACAATAAAGTGTGAGTAATAAATAGTTCATGATAGTGAAATCAATCTTACAAAAAATTGTGTTTTGATAAAAAAATTCACATATTCATTTAATGGTAAAAAAACATTGAATTAGTTTTATTTTTAAAATAATATACTACCCAATATTATAAATTAATTGAAAAAGCATGTTATAACTAATATTTAGAACTATAATAATTAATATATTTTTAAAAAATGGAGAAAAAAGTATTGTGGTTGATTGATCCAATACAGTAGTCCGCTTTTCCTTAAATGGACGTGCATGTCATAACTTTTCCAGGGATAATCCAGAGGAAAACTAAAGAAAACTTGCCTACCTTGAGTATTAGGTCAGCTGATTCTGAGTTTGCTAAAGAATAAACTGTGAGCGACTTTGCATAGTAAAAAGAGGTCTTACGACAATCCTTTGGTGTTGTGAAAATAACATTTTGGTGCTTATTAATCTTGCCATTTTTCAACACAAGTATTCAAATTTTCTTTCATATCAGCAAAATTTGCAATAACAGCCAACAACACATGAAACATCTTTTAAAATTCTTCTGCTTTGAAGAGAGATTTGACTCTGTCTTGTTCTGACTTTGAAGCAGAATTCTCCTCCTCCTTCCTAGATAAGCTAGCTAGGGTCCTAGTAAAGTTTTTAAACCAACAAATAAAAATTACCTTCAAGAACTAAAATACAAATAAGGACCAGCCAAAAGAATTAAAAAGCAGAAAACAGAAACCCATATCAACTTGTTCTAATAAATGACAGCAAAATCAACTGACCATTGCTTGCTTAATCTTGTATCATAGGTCTAATCAATCCTGATGCATAACAGAAGCCTTATGAGGTTAAATTATGCAAAATCTGGTCGTTTAGATGGTGAGATTTTCTTGAATTCCAACAAATGTTCCCACGATATTCCCGCCCATGTCTGGGAATGTAGCGCAGCCAGGAAGAGACTTCACCTTCCCTTTTCTATCAACTTCCACTGGGTACTTAAGGAGGTGACCATTCATTTCACTTACTTCCTCGGCTGCAAATTGTTTCCAGTTGAGCTCACTAAGAAATCTTACTCGTCTCACACAATCGACACTATGTGGTTGCTCAAAGCATTCCTCGAGTGCCCCGATGTGTTCTGCCCATAGTGACATCCTATATCCGTATATCTACAAGTGGATGCATACAACATTTAGTCACATATATATACATGTATACAAACTTCTAATTTGAATATGCATTGATAAATATGATGTATTTGATTTATCTGATCATGATAAAACCGATTATCATTGTTAGATTAGATAGTTTAACAAGGAAAATGCATTGCCATTCTGCCAAAAGATACCTGTCCACGTGGACTAGAACGTTTGCTTGCACAAGTATGATGAGGCTGATATGCACCCATTGCAATCTCAGTGTCTCTGCTACCTTCCAAGGAACGTTGGTTGATGTTTGCAGATCCCAATATCACGTACTCATCATCCACTATCATTCCTTTCGAATGTACATAGATCATAAATCTCCGACTTTTCCTACTGAGTACCTGAGTACCAAGTAAACATGTGAATACCAAAAAAGCAAGGATGAAAACTAGGAGAACATCGAGAGGCATAATTTGGAGAGGGAGCTTGCACGAGGGTCAAAGTGGTAAAAGAGATTTACTTGGGGAGTACATGTGGCGTTTGAACTTTTGGCTTCGGGAATGCCATTGCTGTCTTCAGCCTCCCGATTTCCAAGGCAGAAGAAATTCAAATAGTCTTGAGGCTCATAAGTTTTCTCAAGCCCTGCCTCTTCTAAGGCCTTGTATATAATTTCATACATCATTTGCATTGTATTATGCTGCAAAAATTAAGATATTCAACAGGTTCATCATAAAAGAACTTCCCATATTCCTACTACGTACAAGGTTTATGAAACCATCTTTAGTGCCTTGATGAGGGATTATTAAAGAACCTCATAAGAAATAATGATCATTTCACTTAACATGTCACACTATGATTACGCAAGGAACCTGACTTCCATAAACTTTAACAGTTATAACAAGTTAAAAAACCTTACTTGCCAAAATAAGTCTACGGAACAGTATATTCATCAATTCTCCACCGCACTATACATTTTATTTGAATAACAAAGTACATATCTCTTTCCAGTAACACGAACAGTATATTTAGAGGGATTGGCTACCACGTCAATGGAAAAAAAAATCAGTATAGTATTCCTTGGGATGACTTTCAATTCCCCAAGATGGAAAAACAAGTTTTATAATACACAATGGTTTCATTGTTTTCAAAATCTAGCTAAATGCTACCCAAGTCATTATTTGTAAGCTTAATATAATAGATTTTACATGAGATCTACATTTACTAGAGGTCAACTTGAAAATTTAATTTCACCTTTTAAGATACTTTTCATATTATTTAACCTCAAAATTGTTTCACCAAAAAACATATGTTCAAAAATTCTTCATTATGATAATTGTACCTGCCAAAAAAGAATCCGTTGGGTAGGAGTACTTGTAGGGACACCCTCTGGCCACATAGGGATTACAATATATGCACAAAATCTCTCATTTGATCTGATTTTATTAGCAATTTTGAGAGCAATTTCCATTGGTATTAAGTTGTTTGCACCTGCAGAAAAAGTAAAATATTTATATACGTCGATTTTGTAACAGTCACCATAAAAAATAGTCATGACAATGACTTTGAATGCCTTACCACAGGTGCCATTCACATTAACAAGTTAAAAAATTATACTACAATAACATTTTGCCAATTCTTCCATATATCTAACAAGTTAGAGTTCCTCACCTAAGTTTTTGTAATTAGTCCAATTGTACGATGAACCAAGGAAATATTGGTTCTCAATATATATGAAATGTTGTGCAGCACGAATAGCTTTTACATATGCTGTATGTATACTCATGTCTATCAGCACATTCTTTCCGCATACCAGGTTCTGTTACAATGAATGATAATATCAGCGAAATTCTTAAAATCACAAAAGAGGGAAACTAAAAGATAAAAGCAACCTCACCCTTTTCGTAGCGTCTTTTGGGTCTTTGGGAAAACCTTTAACAGAGTTGGAGTCTATTGAACGGAAAACCTATCATATTTTGATTGTGTTAAGAAAACTGAAGCTTTAAATAATAAATAAATTTTCTGAGCCAACAACAGTGAATAGACTAATAACCTGAGCATGCCAACACTCAGAATCATCTTCACTCAGGCAAGAGGTATCTGTAATTCCCAATATGTCGGGAATTCTTTCGATCCTCAGTAATGCATCATCATGTGATTTTCTCATTTTCTGAATCCCACGAGGCTTTGAAGCCCGTAACCATCGTTCCTCAAAGTTGGTGAGTATATCATATGCTGCTGGACCGTCAATTTGACTATGCAAATCATGCCATGGTTCTCTTGGACAGCCAACAGCAGGACCCTGTTCGCATAAAATTCAGAAACAGGAAATGACAAAGAAGAAACAAGATTCTGATAGGTCTCCAAATCTTCTAGTTTTATTTTGATGATAACAAATTAAGTAAATAGGTCAAATGGGTAGAATCCTCTCCATAGGATTAAAATATTAAAATGATTTTAATTATCTCATTTATCTTGACCAAAATATTTTTTCAAACTCTTATTGAATTTATTTTCTGACCTTGATAATCTAATATCAAGTGTTAAAGAAATTGATTCATATAGTAACACTTCTTAAGACAAGGAGAATTCCTATTTCTTTTCAAAACGATTTTCAAAACTAAATCCTTTCTGAGCAAAAAGAAAAATTCCACAAAAAAAATAAAAGATAAAATTATGCATGTATGTCCGTGTACATGTATATATGTATCTACAGTATGTATGCTATGCATATATATGTGAACTGTATATGTATATATGTGAACTCTGTGTGTGTGCAAGTGGGTGCGCCCATGTGATGAGAGAAAAGGCCAAGGCCTTGAAACCTTGTGTCTTGACCTAATGAACTGTGCATGCATGTCTGGAAGCTTTTGTTTTGCCTTAAGCCAAATGTGCTGGATAGTTTTACTTGGGCTAAAACTCTTGAAATGATGGTTGTCTTTAGAAAAATGTTGATAACATTTTTCATGGGCTAGAAATTGGCTGGCAAATCCGTGTGATCCATAAATCTATCCAAGCCATCCTTTTTGAATCAAAGCAATCTGAGCCTTCTGTTTTCAAAACTAAATACCAAATGACCTTTATGCCCTTAACTTCAAAATTCTATAAATATGAGGTTTTTCATTCATTTCAATTTACTAATTTACTAATTTACCATCTAAGAAAAACTTACTCTCCTTGTCTACATTCTCTCAAAAAGCTTTTACTCTCTCCTAAACAAAGTTCTAATTCTCATAAGAGAAAATTGGTCAAAGTTATTGATTTATTATTACATATATTATCTCATACTTGTTTATATATATAGATATTCAAATATAAATTTTTATACACCTCTCTCTCTCTCTCTATATATATATATTTCATCTATCAATATCATATAAAAAGTCAGTACTTAGATACCGAATCAATGCGAAAGTTTTTCTCTGAAATTTTCCGAACAATCTTTAAAATCCTAAATGACCTTTTATTGATATAGATAACTTATATAAATATTTATATAATTATCAAATTGTGAAAGCAAAATTTAGTCAGTACTTAGATACCGATATTCGGAGATATTAAATAAAGAATATTATCTGGACGGTCTTTGAAATCCTAAGTGGCCAAATTTTCACAACGTAGATCAAATATAGAAAAATATATATCTTCGAGTGAAACGAATTTATTTGATATATCAAGCATTATTTAATTGATTAAATTGTTATACTTGATAACTGTCATCACAAGTATTTTGCACACAAACTTATTCATTCATAAAATACTTATTGCATTATATAAAAGTTATTTCAACTTTTATATTCGAACTCAAAGTCGTATTTGTTTAACATAGAAACACATTATTTATTTATATAAAGAATAAGAAAAAAAATTCTAATCTATTTAACATAGAACATACTCTTTATTTATAAAGAAAAATAGAGTCTTTATAAATTTGCATTAATTTATATATCTGCTTAAACAAAAGCATTTCACTCAATTATAAAAGTCTTGAGCTATTATATTCAAATATCTGATCTTTAACTGTATATCTGCTTATTTGAGAAACATCAAATATAAAAGTTATTTGAGCTTTTATAAATCTGTACCAAACTTTATTTGCTTGCCTTAGAAGCATATTTTTATCAAACTTTTGTAAAAAGGGGAAAAAGGATAGATTTAGTTTATTTTATGTACTTGTGAGAAAGACGAGTAATTCTTTAACCAAGACTAGAGTCTTAGAGATGTCAGCTGGGAGTTGAGTCTCTAGTGTACTTGTGAGCTGAGGAAGAGGCTGTTGTTTTAAAACCAGATCATAGAATAGTTCTGAACTCAAAGGAAATGTACAACTAAGCTTGAGAAAGGAGTTGTGAGCTTGATGTCCGAGATTGTTAGTTGTGGATAAGTAAGTTTATGTTTAAAATTGAAGGAGTATTTATTACTGGGAGTAATAGGATCTCAAGTCCTGGAGAGGAGTTTGAGACTGGGCGTAGCAACATACCCGAGTTGTATGTTGTGAACCAGATAAATATCTGTACATTATGTGATTGAATTTTTACTATCTTACTTATTAATTTCTTACACTGCAAATTAATCTATTAAAAATTCAAAAAGGCCTAAGATAAATTTTTAAACGGTGATAATCTATTCAACACTCTTCTAGATTATTATTGAACTTTCAAATTTTTTACCAAAATAAGACCAAGTCCATTGAGAGAAAATTAAACATTTATATTTTTGTCCATCAATGCTAAAGGGAAAGAGTCTAAAAACCTCAAATCGTTATCAGTGTCATCTGATGTGGGTGAAGATGTGGCATAGAAGAAGAATACTTATGCAACCAGAAGCCATAACTAAGAGGAGACGGAAGAGGAAGCTATGCTAAACCAAAATCGTATTACCATAATCCATCCTTTTTTTTTGCATAGTATATTAGTTATTATGATGACTTCCAACATCTCTTAACTTTTCCAAACATATCCCTAACATTTAGATAGAATGTGTTAGTAGCATGATACTATTCAATCTACCTATAATATAAGTAATGACATGTTACAAACTTCATGTCACTTTGTGTAAAAGTAGAAATGTATCTTTAATTTTGGAACGGACTAAAAAAGAAAGATGTATCTCTAATTTTGAATTGGAGGGAGTAGTTCTTATAAATAAATATAAGAGAAAAATATATTTAACCCCCATGGTTTACACCTACTGTCACCCCCCCCCCCCCCGGTGGTCCTAAAACCTAAATTTCAGCATTTCATCTCCTGCAGAAAATCCATTATACATGCCAAATCACAAAAGAACATGTCCAAGCGTTAGCAGTAGAAGCTTGTCGTCAGAAGCTAACTTCCGGGCCAGGAAGGGGCCAAAAAACATCTTTAGAGGGGAAGAAAATATACCACCTTTTTGTCACAGTAAACTATTAGAATCATATAAATAGACGTGAAGCTTAGCAAGTGAACTTGTAATAAAAAAAAAGGCCATCGTAAGACATCCAAATAATATGTGGCTTAAACCAGCAGCAGATTCTGAAAATAAAAAATTCTAAAAGCAACAGACAATAATTATGATTACCGTATAATTTGGATTGTGATAGTCATCCTTATGCACAGTTTGCAATGTTCTAAAAATATGATGTTGTGGAGTATCATATCTCCCCATGCATAAATCAAGACCTCCAACAAATGCTATGATCTTTCTCTTGTATTGTCCCGCATCAGCATCAACGATGACAGTTTTTTGATGATGGGTGTAGATTGTTTCAACTTCCTATAAACCAAACAAGAATTGAGGAGGTGCAATGCAAATACTGAATTTAGAGAACATATTTAAGAAACACAATTTTAGGAGAAGTTAATCAGTGCATAAAGATGACAATTATTATGATAGTTCTTTTTATTTAATTAAATTATATAATTGATTTCTTTTCATGTCAAATGCAGATAAGCCCAATGCTTCATCTGGATCAAGAAAATAATGGATTGTGTAGAGTATACAGAAACACCTGCCCAATTTGGTCAGAGGAAGTGGTTACACTCTAACTTGATCCCACAATTTCAGGCTTGAAAAATGAAAAACAAAGCTTTAATTTCACCTGACAACGACTACTTGCGAATCAACAACTAATTCATTTACATTACTTTTCACTTATAGCACTGAAATAATGTTCTCTTAAATTATCTAAATTTATATAGCGTCAACAATTCTATACTCGAGTATCAACATTACAAATTACCCAAGTTTGCGAATTAAGATTCATGCATCTAATAAAGCATCAAGCCAGACTTGAGGTGTGCATAACTGTGCAAATGTTCAATTGTGTAATAGCTGTATATAATCAACTTCTGAGATTATCTTCAAATAAACTATATATACACAAATAAACACACACACACGCATTGGTTCAAATTCATCTTGAACATTTGTTATGAATTAAGTATAGCTTCTAATTTATGCTAGTTAAAGTCCCAACAGAAGTGGAACAAGGTATGCATCTAGATATACATCCAAGCTTAAAAATGCTCAGTAATCCAATTTGCAGATTTTTCTTCTTCTTACTATTCCTTTAAAACATCATATATTTTACATTTGAAAGAGATAAACCAGTAAAACTTCAATATTGGTTAGACATTAAAAAATAAAAAAAACAAAACAAAACAAAAAAACTTGGAATCTCCCTCCAAATGGCAAACATGACTTATTAACATCACAACAGAAGAGAAAGAGGTATAAATAAAATTATGCAAATGAACATTATCTTGATCAAACAAAATCTCAAGGACAACTAGTGACATGTATCCAACCTGCTTTTTGGCCCAGCTATGCCCCTTTCCAGCAGATCGAGGGCAAAGTAGCACTTGCACTGAAGAATGCTTGAAGAAGCGTCGCGTTTCCTCGTCATGGGTTTGCATAATCCCTTCCTACATAGTATCAAAAGCATTAAATCCTCAATAAGAGTGAGAGAACCAAAAAATTAATGCAGAGATGCATTTCAAGGAATGAAGCTCTTGAACAAGGGTAGCTTAAGTTTAATGAAACAAGGAAAATATCATGAAAGAAATGCCACACAATATGACATGATAAATAATGAAAATGCAATTACCGACAGTCTCTCATTCTTAATCCAGTGTGTCAGAAGGGGTTGACAGCCAAAATTGTCTTATTAAACTGGGATAAGAATTTTGAAAACTGGAGCATGTTCGGTAAACCATTTCTTTTGAGTTCAAAATGTAAAGGATCTAAATTACTCAAGTATGCACAACAACACAGTAATATCACTAAGAATCAGAGTACTGATGCCATATCACATGATCAAGCTAATACTTGCTCCCAAAATTCATATAAGTATCTTACTTAATATAACAGCTCAATGGCACCGTCAATTGACTTAAGAATAACAAGTGTCAATTTACCTAATCATTTTTCTTGTTCTTTCAAGCAACGCAATGTTTCATAAACATGAAAATTTTGATTGAGTTCTGTACCAAGAAATTAAACTTGATGGTCTTCTCCTAAATGAGAAACAAGCATCCTAGCAATCAAAAGTTTGATACTTTACTTTTTGTATGGACAATATTATAGGATATATTTATAAAAACTCATTTAAAGATCAAGTATAATAATTGTAATTAATAACACGGAAAGTGGGAAATGTTGTCATTGACTGTATAGTAGCATAAATTACCTTCTTAGAAAACCAAATCTATGTTACCATACTACGAGTCATTTTCCTCTGATGGTTAGCTTAAAGGATAAACCCTTGACCAATATTTTTGAAATGATTCGATTTCATTTCTTGACTGTTGCACTCCGTGATAACAAATTTCAATTGGATTCGGCTATCGATGTTGATTTATACAAGTCTAGTTATAAGGATTTCATAATGAATGGACCCTTAATGCAAAGTTCTCAAATGCTGGAACAGGTATGGTCAATATATCCAAACGCACATGGTAAATGAATGAGTCAGTAACTTATCATAAAATATATATGATTGAGTTGGGAACAACTTGTTTCCATAGAAAATGTGTCATTGGGTGTGTACGGGGATGAGAATATATAATGCACAATAATGAAAGTTAACCGGCATAAATTAGCGTACAAGTTGAGCATTTTGAACTACTTAAGTGCAGCATATAAATTGATATCACATTCTCAGGTCATACCGTCTTGTAGCCCAAAATACTCCTTGAAGTTGGATCATCCCATACAAGAAGCAGCACTCTCACACCTTCCTGAGACTTTGTTTTAAGAAGGCCTCCCAATGTGCTATCGATTGCATTATCATTATCACGAACAAGTCTAACCAGGTGGTACACTGACCAACCAGTAATATAAACAAGACGACGAGCCTGACTTATGACATTAAAAATATCACGCCAGCAACTTCCATGCACATACCGCATACCACGATCAATACTCAAATTTGGAAGGGAACCATCAGGGACATGTGCATCCTGATAAAGAGTAACCTTTCCACCTTTCCGAAGAGGAAAATAAGTACCGGGAACTCCTTGATATTCTGGACCTGATCCCACCCCACCATGATAAAGGGGAACTTTTTCCATAGGGGTATACTGAATTGAAATAGTTAACACAGCCCCAGGTTTACATGCCTTCCCGCCAGCATTAAGAATTGGGAAAGTCCCCTCGAGTACAGTGCCAGAATATATTTGTTCCACAGGGATCTCAACAGCTCCCATAATTTGAGAGCCCACAACATCACTATCTTTAACTGCAAACTGCACTTCTGCAGCATGATGCGCAACAGGAACATAAAAATGCTGCATCCAAACGGGGTTCTCACTGTTACTAATCACAAAAGTCCTACCAATTACAGCATTAGCTACAGAAATTGTGACATAGGGATCACTTGTTATCTTATGAGACACATTCCCTTCAATTTTTCCACTTACACTTCCTGGCAACATCCCAAATATGTCTCCTAATTTCTTATGAAACAAGTCCATGTTTGGGAGGTTCTTAGCTTCTTTCACCCAAATATCTAAATTCCCATGTAACAACATAACCTTTAAAGACCCTTTAGAGGTCTTAAATGGCAAAATTTGTACACCCTGACCATGCTGTGAGGCATCAGACTGTGAATGTGTGAATACAGGCTCAGCCATCTGATAAGTGCTAGCTCCTCTTTAAATCTGAAATCTTTTGACCTATACTGATTAACTGATGTATCTAACTATATGATCAAGAATCTGTATATATGAAGCTTTACTAGAACAGATATCAAGCATCTAAACTAAAACACAGTTCTATAAATTCCCCTGATTACAAAAGTAACAGAACTCAAAATCAAATTCTGACAATTACCCGTTTGTTGACTTTCAGCAAAAGCTTTGCCACCAAATGAATCTTGGGTAAAGCTTAGAAGATTAAAGAATACCACAAAATTAGGCAAAGAAAGCTCTATATGCCCCTAAAACAAGTACCCAGTTGAGTTAGCTGATTGAGAAAGGAAAAATAAACTGTTGGGGTTGATAACAGGAAGATAAATGGGTTCTAGATGTGGGTCTTATTTCTTTGTAATAAAAGAATTGAATGGGTAAAAGATATTGATTAATGTTGGCTTAATTTGAATATGGTGATGGCTCGAAATCTTCCATTAATTATATAAATCTTCAAGTGGGTATTTTTTTTAAGTGTAAGCAGAAAGAATTAAAAATTATTTCTTGTCCGTTGGCTCATCGATTTTGACTCCGTACAGTGTATAGCAAGAAAGTTCCGGGTTTTGGATTTTTTTCAGTTTTTGTGTAGTTTTCTTTCTTGTTTTCTTCGTCAACGGAGAATTTAAAAACGTGTGATCGCCGGCACCCGGAGCCATTACTTACTCAGAAGTTTAAAGTTATTCTCCTTTTTATTCCTTTTCTCATTCTTTTCTGGTTAGAAGGATTCTCAATTTTTTAAAAAAACAAAACTATAAATTTACATAATATCTCCTCGGGAATTGAGATTTTGATATGAATAGTAAATTAGACCCACATTTATATGAGTTAGGTTTTCTTATAAAAATATCAAATTTTTCTTATGAAAATATAAATTCCTTTATCTCCTCTCACATGATTGACGGACTCTATTACTACTAAATTATGGACTAGATCTCCTGAATTATTATTTTTACTTGTAAAAAATTAATTCTGATTTTGTTTAAAATAATTTTCAATCTTTGTTATAATAAAGATAGGAGCACCCAAAAAAGTTGAAAATGGCACTGATACGTATAGAAAATGTTATATTTATTAATTTTATTTTATTTCAAAAAGTAAAATATTTTTTGAAAAGGTTACATTCATATTTTTTTAGAATTTCATTAGGTGTATGTAATTCTACTTTTCAATATAATTTAATACTAAAAAGGTAAATATCAGAATATTTTTTTCCTTGCATTTTTTGGCTGTAGTCATAAAAGAAAGTAGCAACTAGAATGGTGAGAACTGAGCGAACATTTTCGGCAGTGGAGTCCAAGAAAAGAATCTTACCTTTGTTGTGTAAGAATTATAATTTCTCAATACTATTATTCTAAAATTATAATCTCGGCATTATAATTATAAATACAAGATTATTAAGTCATTTTATAATTCTTAAATTAGTAGTCACAAGTCTAAATTTAAAAATAAACAAAGACACTTGAAATTAATAGTTTAACCTAAATATAATCCTTACAAACAAATAGACCTAGCAAACGGGCGAGTCCGGCCAAACGGGCCGGGCGAGTGCAGGTCGGGTCATAAACGGACGGGCCAAAAAAATTCAGTTTTTATTGGGCCAGAATTCTGCAGCCCAAAGCCCGGTCCGTGACGGGCTGGCCCGGTCCGTGACGGGCTGGCCCGCGGACCGAGACCAATTTGTGTCTATTTATGCTATTTTTTGGGTTTGGCACAAACGAACCGGCCCAAAAACAGGCGGGCCAAAAAAGCCTGAATTTTATTGGGCTAAAAAACTGCAACTCAAAGACCGGCCAGCGGGCTTGGGCCATGTTTGCCAGGTCTACAAACAAGCATAGCCTAACACTTAGGACCTCAAGTTGGTCGGTTACAATAATTAGGTTGTTCGGCAATTCTTGTCTTCACATTGGATCAAGAACAGAATCAGAGAGAAAAAAACTACTAATTTATATAGTCATAGAACTCGCCCAACCTATAATTAGAGTTGTATACATTATATAGATAGAAAGCAACCCAAAAAGCCGATTTGATTCACATTTATGTGAGCAAAATCGAAGGTGTGACGCCCTCAAAATAGGTATACATCACATATTCTGAGTCGCCAAATACATGGTACAGAATACAAATACAATCTTAAATATACAACATGAGCTGTGAGTTTTAATACAAATATTTTTTCTTCTAGACAGTATTAAAACTCAAAATAAGTCCTCAATTCATTTATTAACACGCTATTTTATAGAATAGTGAGGACTACTAATGCTATCATCTAGACCATCACTCCGTTCCCCGACTAGTCCCTGCTACGTTCTCATTTCCTGAAGAGAACAATGAAAGTAAAAGGGTGAGCTCAACTAGCCCAGTAAGAAATATTATAACTAAGATGATGCAGAATAAATTATCGTTAGCCTTCAACAGTGTTAAACTGATACAATATAACAAACATCAAGTTTAACTGCAGTGGAATAAGCAATCCATAAAAAGTGTCAAGTAGAGAATAAAATCTACTATCTTCTATGATTTAAAAGGTTTTTTCATCACTTTTATTGCTGAGACTCAACTTAATAAATAAACCACATCATCCCTGCACTACGGCCAAGGATATTCATTAGTATCACAACCATAAATTATCCTTGGCCCGTAGTGCATGGACAATTTGTGGTTGTGATACTAATGAATATCCTTGGCCGTAGTGCAGGGATGATGTGGATTATTTATTAAGTTGAGTCTCAGCGATAAAAGTGATGAAAAACTTTTTAAAATCATAAAAGATAGTAGATTTTATTCTCTACTTGACTCTTTTAATGGATTGTTTGTTCCGCTGCAGTTAAACTTGATGTCTATTGAATTTTATCAGTTTAACATTGTTGAAGGCTAATGATAATTTATTCTGCATTATCTTAGTCATAATATTTCTTACTGGGCTAGTTGAGCTCACCCTTTTATTTTCATTGTTCTCTTTAGGAAATGAGAACATAGCAGGGACTAGTCGGGGAACGGAGTTACGGTCCAGACGATAACATTAGTAGTCCTCACTATTCTATGAAATATTGTGTTAATAAATGTATTGAGGACTTATTTTGAGATTTAATATTGTCTAGAAGACAATATTTGTATTAAAACTCACAGCTCATGTTGTATATTTAAGATTGTATTTGTATCCTGTACCATGTATTTGGCGACTTAGAATAAGTGATGTATACCTATTTTGGGGGCGTCACGGTTGGTATCAAAGCTTAGGGATATGATCCCTGGCTAAGATGTGAAACAAGAACTAGGAGGGGAGAGACGGAGAATTTCTTCGCTAGTATGACCTACCTAAGTTTATTTGGTATTTAATTGGTCAGTCAGAGTATAGAGATATTATGTGATATGTTAATTAACCCTTGTTTTGTGGCAGTATTTGAAAATGACATCCGGGAATGTTGAGAACATCAATGGAGCACAGGAGACCGTTGAGTCTCCACAGATCAATAATCAGGATAATGTGCATCAGGAAGGCGACAATCCTCAAGCAAACAACAACACGGACCAGATGATGAACGATGAAATGTTCAGAGGCTTTATGCAATTCATGCAACATCAGGCAAGAGCGGCTCCTGTCCAAAATATAGGTGGAAATACTAGCAACTCTCGGACGGTCACTGCTAAGCAGTTCAAGGAACTGGGACCCCTGGAGTTTTTTGGAGAGCCAAAACCACTTAAGGTGGAGACGTGGATAAAGCAGATCAACAAGATATTTGATGTCTTGGTATGCTTCGAGGAGCAAAAGGTTCCCTTTGCCACCTTCATGTTGCGGGCATAGGCAGATTACTGATGGGAATCTATAAAGCGTACTCAACCTGCCGCACTGAAGATGTCTTGGGAGAAGTTCCAAGAACTGTTCAACAACAAGTACTTTCCCGAAAGTATTCGTCACATGAAAGAGGTAGAGTTCATCAAGCTGGAGCAAAAAAACATGACCGTGCCACAGTACGAAACCAAGTTTGCCGAGTTGTCCCAGTTTGAGTCTCATTTGGTTGATAATGAGGATGTTTCTAAGAGGTTTGAAACCCGAGATACGTCAATATCTTATCTCTCATAAACTGTGTTTGTATTCAGATGTTGTTAATAGGGCTCAGTTATTGGAGCGCGATAATGAGTCAACCCAACCAAAAGAGAGCAGCCGGCAAAATGATAATACCAGTGATAACAGTCATCGAAGCGGTGACAGTAAGCGTGGAGGGAATCAACATGCCAGAAATGGTAACCACTTCGGTGGTAATCATGGCCAAAATAATAAGAATGAACATTTCAAGAAGAGGAGATTCAACAATGATGTCAAGCTTTTTTAGCTCATGTCACGAATTTAAACAAAAATACGTCAGTTTTGAATGATATCTCTATTGTTAATAAATTTCCTGACGTATTCCCTGAAGAAATTCCTGGCCTACCCCCAGAGCGTGAAATTGAATTTTGTATCGACCTTGAACCCGGTACAAAACCTATTTCCAAAACCCCATATCGAATGGCTTATATTGAACTTCAGGAGTTAAAGACCCAACTGCAGGAATTGTTAGACATCGATTTCATTCGGCCTAGTACGTCTCCTTGGGGTGTTCCTGTTCTATTCGTGAAGAAAAAAGATGGGAGTATGCGACTTTGTATTGATTATCGGGAATTGAATCATGTCACCATCAAAAATAGGTACCCATTGCCACGTATTGATGACCTGTTTGACCAGTTACAAGGAGCTAAATTCTTTTCAAAGATTGATCTTCATTTTGAATATCGCCAATTAAATATTAGAACCGATGCCATTCCAAAGACGGCTTTCAGAACTCGGTACGAGCATTATGAATTCCTAGTCGTGTCTTTTGGATTGACTAATGCTCCTGCTGCTTTCATGGATATAATGAACCGAGTATTCAAGAAATATTTGGATCACTTTGTGGTCGTCTTTATTGATGACATCCTTATTTATTCCAAAAGCCGTGAAGATCATGAGCAACACTTGAGGCTGATACTCCAAAAGCTTCGTGAATATACGCTTTATGCCAAGTTGAAGAAATGCGAGTTCTGGCTTGAGGAAGTAGCATTCCTTGGGCACGTAGTATCAAGTCATGGAATATCTGTTGACCCAGCAAAGATTGAAGCTATTCAAAGCTGGGAGAAACCTAAATCAGTGACCGAAGTACGTAGCTTTCTCGGCTTAGCTGGTTATTATCGGAGATTCGTAGAAGGGTTTTCTCGAATCACTACTCCATTAACTCAGCTGACTCAGAAAGATACAAAATTCGATTGGAACGAGGAATGTGAAAAGAGTTTTCAAGAACTCAAGAGGAGACTCATTTCAGCACATGTTCTGACAATACCATTTGGCTCGAAGGGATTTGTCATCTACAGTGATGCTTCGGGAAAAGGGTTAGGATGTGTTCTCATGCAACATGGGAAATTCATAGCCTATGCCTCTCGACAACTCAAAGAATATGAGAGGAATTATCATACTCATGATCTAGAGTTGGCAGCTGTTGTTTTTGCACTTAAAATTTGGAGGCATTACTTGTATAAGAGAAAGTGGAGATCTTTACGGATCATAAAAGCCTCAAATATTTCTTCACTTAAAAGGAACTCAACATGCGACAACGACGTTGGCTTGAACTGTTAAAAGATTATGATCATTCCATCCAATACCATCCTAGAAAAGCGAACTTGATAGCTGACACATTGAGTAGAAGATCATATGCGGGTACGAGTGCGATATTGACAACGCAAAGGCCCATTTTGTGTGACTTGCAAAGGATGGAGATAGAGTTAAAGACTCCAGAGACCCATGTGATGATGGCGAATATACGAGTAGAACCGACTTTAATTGATAAAGTTAAAGCTGCTCAAGTTTCAAATATGGAGCTGATTCGTATGAGGAAGAAAGTGCAAGAAGATGCTATGCCGGAAGTAAGAATCGATGAAGAAGGAATACTTCGAGTCAACTCCAAACTTTGTGTTCCTAATAACCCTGATTTAAAGTATAAAATCATGATGGAGACGCACAACACACCATTTGTAATCCATCCTGGGAGTACCAAAATGTATCATGATCTTCGACATACATTTTGGTGGGGCAATATGAAGAGGGAGATAGCACTGTTTATCTCAAGGTGTTTAACTTGTCAACGAGTCAAGGCAGAGCATCAAGTACCAAAAGGTCCATTACAACCACTTGAAATTCCAGAATGGAAGTGGGAACACATCACCATGGATTTCGTTACTGGTCTTCCCAAGGTTTCTCAGGGTATAGATGCAATTTGGGTCATTGTTGACAGATTGACCAAGTCTACTCATTTCTTACCTATACGAGAAACTTATACACTTGAACATCTTGCTCGTATGTACACAAATGAGATTGTAAGACTAGATGGTATGCCAATATCTATAGTTTCTGATTCGAGACCTAAGATTCACTTCAAGGTTTTGGGTTAGTTTGCAAAAAGCTATGGGCACGGATTTACGATTTAGTTCGGCATATCATCCTCAGACGGACGGACAATCAGAAAGGAATATTCAAACTCTTAAAGATTTATTAAGACTCTGTGTTCTTGACTTCAAGGAAAGTTGGGACAAGTTCTTACCGTTGGTGGAGTTTTCATACAACAACAATTATCAAGCAAGTATCGACATAGCTCCATTCGAAGCGTTGTTTGGAAGAAAGTGTCGTTCTCCAGTATGCTAGGATGAGGTGGGTGAAGCAACATTGTTGGGACCGGAGTTGGTACGTATGACTACGGAAAAGATTCAAACAATCGGACAACGTATAAAAATCTCACAAGATCGACAAAAGAGTTATGCTGATCTTCATCGAAAGGACGTGGAATTCGATATTGGAGATCATGTGTTGTTACGTGTTGCTCCATGGAAAGGAGTTACGAGATTTAGAAAGAGAGGAAAGCTTAATCCTCGATTCATTGGCCCATTTTTAATCCTCGATCGAGTAAGAACTGTGATGTATAGA
Organism: Panax japonicus; assembly: GCA_020205505.1. Classification (NCBI taxonomy): domain Eukaryota; kingdom Viridiplantae; phylum Streptophyta; class Magnoliopsida; order Apiales; family Araliaceae; genus Panax; species Panax japonicus. The sequence goes on from CM035110.1 coordinate 62,923,342, forward strand.
CTCGCTTTACCGCCAAGTATGTCTCGTGTTCATAACATTTTTTGCATATCCATATTACGTAAATATGTGGAAGACCCGAACCACAATGTTGAGTTAGAACCGGATGAAATAGAGGAAGATTTGACGTATGAAAAGGTTCCTATTCAAATCTTGGATAAGAAGGAACATATTCTACGCTCCAAGGTTATACCTCAAGTCAAAGTTTTGTGGAGAAATCACGATGTTGAAGAAATGACCTGGGAGTTAAAATCTGAAATAAAATCAAGATATCCTTACCTTTTTGACATACCAAGTACGTACCCTAATTTTGAGGGCAAAATTTCATAAGAAGGGGAGGTTGTAAGACCCTAACTTTTTAATAAAGATGTTTTTTGTATAAATATCATTTTTAAATATTATGGAATGAATTTGATATAATGTTATAGTTGTGGGTAATATTTATAAATTTTGCAAAGTACACAAGTTGTTATATAATTTTCGATTGGTCAGGGAATATTCGTTTTAACAGAGAATATTCGTACAACGGCACAATCATTGGTGGACCCCACAACGAAATTATTGTCAGATTGAGAAAAAAATAAAAATATTTTTATAAAAATAACGACGGAAGTTTTACAGTTAAAACTGTAGAACAACTCGGTAGTAAAAGTACAGTAATACGCGTGGTTGCATAGTAGCACACAGTATTGATTATTGATGCTTACGTGAGAAGTCATTCAGTTTTGTTCAATTATTGCTTCAGTAATTGTTGCATAGTATCTCACGTTATTTGATTCAATTATTGTCGATATTTTATATATTATTAAATCAATAATTGAGATGACAGAGTTATTAATATTATTATTTGCAATATTAACGATGTCTAGAAGTTCTGCCAAGGAGAGGTTTGGTCACCTAATTGCGCGCCAATAGGGAGAAATCCTTATTGGAAAGCCCCCTCTTTCCTGGAAACGACCTGGTCAATTAATATTGTGAATTATAATAATGATGATAAATAATGTTAGATATATTGAGGTGTCTTTTTATGAAATCACGGAAGTTTATATATATATATATTATATATAAATTTTATTTTATTAGTATTATTAATGTAATAAAACAGAAAAACTTTTTATATAAAACAGAATACTTTTATAAAGTTATTTATTTTATTAGACAATAATTAGAATATATTATATTCTATTATGCATAGTGTTTTGCATAGTAAAATCTTTTTATATAAAACAGAATACTTTTATAAAGTTATTTGTTTTATTAAACAATAATTAAAATATATTATATTTTATTATGCATAGTGTTTGCATAGTAAAATCTTTTTATATAAAACAGATTACTTTTTATAAAGTTTTGTTTTATTTGGTTATAAATAGAATATATTATATTTTATTGCATAATGCAGCATAGTATCCTTTCTATTTTCCTATAAATAGGATGCTTAGTTAGAATTGAAAACCACACCAGAAGTTTAGAGAATTCTTCTATAATCTTGAGCGTATTTCTTTAGATTTTTAAGAAGCTTTGAGCGTAGTACAAGTTTTCTTCAAGAATATTCTCGCCCTACCAGTCGGAATACTCTTCTTTTACGGTAAGGGGTATTATTTCTTTCTTTCGTCTTCATGAAGAGAACTTCTGTTATTCCATTCTTTGTTATTATGTTGGAATAACATGTCTATGCGAAGTACCATACTTGGTGAAATTCTTCTGTTATTCCATTATTTATTATTAAGTTGGAATAACCTGTCTATGCGAAGTACCGCATACATTGTAAAATTCTTCTGTTATTCCATTCTTTATTATTCTGTTGGAACATCCTGTCTGTGCATTACGCATGACCTGGTTCTGTTATTTATTATTTTGTTGGAACATCCTGTCTGTGCGTTTACGCATGACCTGGTTTCGTTGTTTATTATTCTGTTGAAATATCCTGTCTGTGCGTTTACGCATGACCTGGTTCCATTATTTCTTATTCTATTAGAATAACCTATCTGTGCGGTCTATCGCATGCCTGATGATTTCTTTTGTTATTCCATTCTTTATTATACTCAATTGGTTAAAGTTTTGGCTTTTATACTTCATGAAATTAGTGGAATATCCTTGATATTTGCGCTTCATCCAGTATCTTTTTATGGAAATATTCTTCTGAGCATTCTTGAGTTTTACCCCACAAAGCAGTACCATGTTGACAATTTGGACGTTATTGGTTCCTAGATAAATTAATTCTTGAACTTGTTTTATTGAACTCTTATATCATTGTCATCATTCTCATGTTTATATTATGTTGAAAGTCATTTGTGGCCTGTAGTGCATAGATGGACTTGGTATGATTATGACCAGGGATTATTCAGTATAATCATGACCGTAATGTTACAAATGATGTGGTAAAAGTCCTCATTGGCCGTAGTGCACTGATGGACAGTTGTTGGCATGATCATGACCATTGATGAATACACGAATATCTTTGGCCCGTAGTGCATGGATAATTTGTGGTTGTGATACTAATGAATATCCTTGGCCGTAGTGCAGGGATGAAGTGGATTATTTATTAAGCTGAGTCTCAGCGATAAAAGTGATAAAAAAACCTTTTTAAATCATAAAAGATAGTAGATTTTATTTTCTACTTGACTCTTTTAATGGATTGCTTGTTCCACTGCAGTTAAACTTGATGTCTATTGTATTTTATCTGTTTAACATTGTTGAAGGCTAATGATAATTTATTCTGCATTATCTTAGTCATAATATTTCTTATTGGGCTAGTTGAGGTCACCCTTTTACTCTCATTGTTCTCTTCAGGAAATGAGAACGTAGCAGGGATTAGTCGGAGAACGGAGTGACGGTCCAGACGATAGCATTAGTAGTCCTCACTATTCTATGAAATAGTGTGTTAATAAATGAATTGAGGACTTTATTTTGAGTTTTAATATTGTCTAGAAGACAATATATTTATTAAAACTCACAGCTCATGTTGTATATTTAAGATTGTATTTGTATTCTGTACCATGTATTTGGCGACTCAGAATAGGTAATGTATACCTATTTTCGGGGTGACACAATATTTGTGTATTCATCAATGGTCATGATCATGCCAACAACTGTCCATCAATGCACTACAGGCCAATGATGACTTTTACCACATTATTTGTAACATTACGGTCATGATTATACCAAATAATCCCTGGTCATAATCATACCAAGTCTATCTATCCACTATAGGCCACATATGACTTTCAACATAATATAAACATGAGAATGATGACAATAATATAAGAATTCAATAAAAACAAGTTCAAGAATTAATTTATCCAGGAACTAATAACGTCCAAATTGTCAAATGATATTGCTTTGTAGAGTAAAATTCAAAAATGCTCAGAAGAATATTTCCATGAAAAGATACTGGATGAAGCCCAATTATCAAAGATATTCCACTAATTTCATGGAGTATAAAAGCCAAAAATTTAACCAACTGAGTATAATAAAGAATGAAATAACAAAAGAAATCACCAGGCATGCGATAGACCGCACAGACAGGTTATTCTAGCAGAATAATAAATAATGAAACCAGGTCATACGTAAATGCACATACAAGATATTTCAACAGAATAATAAATAATGGAACCAGGTCATGCATAAACGCACAGACAGAATGTTCCAACAGAATAATAAAGAATGGAATAACAGAAGAATTTTACCATGTATGCGGTACATCGCATAGACGGGTTATTCCAACATAATAATAAAGAATTGAATAACAGAAGAATTTCACCAAGTATAGGGTAGTCCGCGTATACAGGTTATTCCAATAGAATAATAAGAATGGAATAACAGAAGAATTTCACCATGTATGCGGTACTTTGCATAGACAGGTTATTCCAACATAATAATAAAGAATGGAATAACAGAAGAATTTCACTAAGTATAGGGTAGTCCGCGTATACAGGTTATTCCAACAAAATAATAAAGAAAGGAATAACAGAAGTTCTCTTCATGAATACAAAAGAAATAATACCCCTTAACTTAGAAGAAACTGGATATAGGAGTAGTGAAGTAGCAGAATACTTTTCTTCTTTCTCTCTATAGTTTCTTTCTCTAGAGTTTCAGTGAATTCGTAAGAAATAATGAAGGAATGAGCTTCTATTTATAGGAGAATGGACTGAATAATAACTAATTCATGAACGGTCCAGATTGATTTACTTTTAAACGGACGGTCCATATTAATTTACTATGCAGTATTAATAAAATATTCTAATAAAATAAAATCTTTTAAATAAAATATAATATATTCTATTTATAATCTAATAAAACGAATAACTGCATAAAAGTATTATGTTTTATATAAAAAGATTTTACTATGCAAATACTATGCAGGCACTATGCAAACACTATGCATAATAGAATATTATATATTCTATTTATAGTCCAATAAAACGAACAACTTTATAAAAGTATTCTGTTTTATATAAAAAGATTTTATTATGCAAACACTATGCAGGAACTATGTAAACACAATGCATAATAGAATATCATATATTCTCTTTATAGTCTAATAAAACGAATAACTTTATAAAAGTATTCTGTTTATATAAAAAGTTTTCTGTTTTATTATATTTATAATAATAATAAAACAAAACTTATCACCTTTATTATAATTCACAATATTAATCGACCAGGTCGTTCCCAGGAAAGAGGGGATTTTCCAATTAGGTGACCAAACCTCTCCTTGGTAGAACTTCTAGACATCGTTAATATTGCAAATAATAATATTAATAATTTTGTTATATCAATTATTGATTTAATAATATATAAAATATCAACAATAATTGAATCAAATAACGTGACATACTATGTAGCAATTACTGTAGCAATAATTGAACAAAACTGAGTGACTTCTCATGTAAGCATCAATAATCAATACCGTATGCTACTATGCAACCACGCGTATTATTGTACTTTTACTACCGAGTAGTTCAATAGTTTTAACCGTAAAACTTCTGCCGTTATTTTCATAAAAATATTTTTGTCATTTTCTCTATCCGACAATAATTCCGTTGTGGAGTCCACCAATGATTGTACCGTCGTACAAATATTCCCTGACAAAAAGAATATTCTCCGACCAATCGAATATTATACAACAACTTGCATATTTTTCAAAATTTATAAATATTACCGACAAATATAACATTATATCAAAACCACACCATAATATTCAAAAAATTATTTTGAGAAATTTAAATCTTTATTCATAAAATTTGGTGTGACGCCCCCAAAATAGATATACATCACCCATCCTGGGACGCCAGAAAATACACTACTGACAATTTTATTTATACAACTATCGTGCAAAATACGACGACAAGTATACTGTGAGTTTTAATATAAATGTATGTAACTCTCATGGTGCCTCGACCACAACCTTACAATGGTACATTACATAAAAGTACATTCAAAAACTGTTTTAAAAATTAAAATCTTTGGGAAGTGCTCAAGGAAACCTTCGTACATAGGAGGTCATGAATCTACGTTATGATAGATATCATATGTCCAGAAAATTATCCTTGGTTGACCCAATAGACCCCAAAGAAAAATGACAAGATTAATATCATGTTCCTTCCAATGGTGAGTCTTCTCTTGACATATAACTATCTCCACTGTCTCCAAGTGAAAATTATATTTCAAATAAACTTCAAGATCATATTGGTGGTGCTCGTAGATATACTCAGCAAGTGGATGTGCACAACCCTGTCTTATGATAACACAAGGTTGTATGTCATTAGACATCTTGTATGATAGTGGCAAAACACCCTTCCAAAGTTGGGTTCACCTCACCCTATTCGGTTCACCAAAATTAAATATCAAATGACGTATACAATATGGCACACTTATCTAAAGTTCTCAATAAATTTATTTCCATACTATTTAGGGAGAACCTCAACACCTATAGACCACCGTTCTATTCTCCTGTTATCCCTGCTCGACCCAGCTACACTCTTATTACCTGAAAGAAATTGTGAAGCAAAAAGGGTGAGCACAACTAGCCCAGTAAAGAATATAATGACTAGAGATAATTTACATAATCAATAGCCTTCATCAGAAATAAATCAGAGATTTAGAACATATGGTAGATGATAAAACTTTTCAACCATAGTTGCAGCGGAACGAGCAATCCATTAGAAGAGTTAAATAGACCATCAAATCTATTATCTTCTCCATGTTAAAAGTCCACCGATAATGTTTTATCCCTGTAACATCAATCCACAATTCTTGTCCACAATCATATGAATAACTCATAATCATAATTGTGATTCTAAATTCCTATTCGCACCTAGGACGAAGATAATTTTCATCACCTATCTTCACCTGAAATATCAGAAATCATGGTTATACCAAATCACAATTTCTGCTCATAATCATACTAATAAATTCATCTTTGCATTACGGCCAAAGATATTCATTTTAATCATTTTCTGCATTTTCCAAAAATAAGCGTCGCTAAAGGGCCCTATAGCAATAGAACAGTCGCTATAGGTGTTCTTGAGACCTTCATGTCAGACACCAAGGTAGCTACTTTGACTAGTGATAACGTTTTGATAAATAGGTTTCGGGACTTGTAACTTGATTATAATTGTAAGACTAATGTAGTACTACAATCCACAGCTTTGTTACTGGACAAAAAACATCACAATAATGCGATTCAAGCCCCTCAAAACTTGTCAGAAACTGTTCTTCAATTTCTGGGTTTTCCAGAAATTGAAGAACAGTCGAGATACCTTCTTTGAGCCTTTGAATAATTGATTTCCAGGAATGATTAATGTGTTATAAAGGTTCCTAAATGTAAAGGGGATGTCAGGGTCCATTTCGATACAACAAAAGAATCTAAACAACAACACAAATGTCAGATTAAAGCTGGTCAACCTATGTCAGAAAACGTGTTCTTCATGAATCTGGGTTTTTTCCAGATTTCGGTCTAGGTATGTGGTCAATGCTAGTTTGACTGCCCATTCCTTTGATTATATACAAGATCTGAGTGATATAAGGGCATGTATGGGTATAATACATGTCCTTCTACAACCGTAATACAACACTATGGCTAAAACATTAATAAACCGCAAGATCAGACGCATGAACAAACTTGTCAGACGTTACTAGAATTCTGGGCTGCCCAGATTTTCAGTTTCTGTGAACGGTCAACGTGGTTTGACCGAGCATAATTGATGATCTAGAATAGATTTAACCCTGCTTCCAGTTTCAGATCATATCCCTCACGTCATAGAACAGATTCAAAACATCAAACACATAAAACACTTAACACACACAGATCTAACATCCCTGACATTTGAATGTCAGACGACTTTTTCTAACTTTTCCAGATTTTCTAAATTGCTAGATTCGAGCATCTAGGTGTTATGAATCCATGATCCAACAACCCAGATCTCTAATTGACACCTTATAACACATATTTAACCAACAAACAACAACATTAAACATTAAAATCATAAATTTAAAAATTTAGGGCTTTTATACCTTTTGAGCTTTGATTTTCAATTCTGACTTTTTGATTCTGATCTTGGCTTGCTAAGACACTGATTATGTGTTACCTTCTCTCTCTATCTCCTTCTAATCTCGAATTTCTAGTGAGAGAATGGGTTTGGAGAAAATGAGAATTTAAAGTGTCATTTTCTCTCTCTCTAATTATTTATTTGATGACATGATGCTTTGATCTTGTAATTTCGGCTGAGATAGATATAAATTGTCAAATGCTAGCTAGGTTTAGGCTTAGGGATGTTCAACCATCCATGATTTTGCAAGATTTGCAAGCTACTAAAAAATAATAGATAAAAGGGCATTTTTGTCCTTTCCATTTATTTTCTAGATTTTGCATTAGATGAAACCCTTAGGGTTTAGGGTTTGGAGTATTTAGGGTTTAGATTTTAACCCTTAACTTTGTAATTAAATTCCTAAAATTTCCAATTTAGATTTTCAAAATAGAAAATTAACAATTCTAACTTATAATTAGAATTTTCTAATTATATAAAATTTTCTTAATCATAAATTCATTCTTGCTAATTAGGATTAGCATTTCCTAACTACAATTGCTAATAAAGCAATTAGGGTCAAAATGGTCATTAGGGTTCAAAACCCTTGAATTAGGGTTTCTAATAGAAAAATTAAATTTTCTAATTTAGAAATTAAATATTCGTAATTAGATTAGTTTTCTAATTACTCATAAATTGAAATAATTAGGATTAGGGTTTCCTAATTAACATTACTACTTTTAGCAATTAAATCCACCACTGAATAATTAGGGTTTCTGACGGAACAATTAGGGTTCCAAAAATTGAAAATTAGGGTTTGCTAATTAATTAATCTTTACCCTCATTAGTACTTAATTAATAGCACTAAAGCATTAAAATTATCCTTTCTATTCCCAGAATAGGGTTTCATTTTATCAGAATCTGAAATTAGGGTTTTCAGATCTGGTATTAGGGTTTTCAAATAATCAATTAAGATTTTAAATAATTTATTAGGGTTTTCCCTAATTAATTATAATTATAGGTGTTTAACTTTGTACATACATTGCATTCCCAATCTAAGGTTTTCAATATCAGAATTAGGATTTCGTATTTCCCGAAACTAAAACTAGGGTTTCCAGAACCGGTTTCTAGGGTTTCTTATTAGACGTTAGGGTTTTCTAACAGAACGCTGTCGTTCTTAATATAAACTTAGGGTTTGTTACATATATAAATTATCTGATCAATTCCTTGACCCTTAATCCACATTCAGCACACATACATAAATCATATTCACAGAATTTAATCACATAAATCCTTAATCCTGAATAATTCACCTATATCCTTCACCGAATTTTGAAATCCTCAAAATTCAATCCCAATAACATCATACGCATACACTTATTTTCTGTCTAGGTCTAATATTTGACCTTAAATCAATCATTTAAGATTTTAATAAATTGCCCAAATTCTCGGGTTGTCAAAGAATCCATAGCCATAATCATACTAAAAACTGTCCATCAATGCACTACGGGCCAATGAGGACTTTTACCACATCATTTGTAACATTACGATCATGATTATACCGAATAATCACTAGTCATAATCACTACCAAGTCCATCTATGCACTACAGGCCACAGATGACTTTCATCATATTATAAGCATTAATCAAACGAAAACAAGGATACATATCAAAGAATTTAAATTTATCCAAATATTATCAATCACTTAATAAACTCATAATCTAATATTATTAATATTATAATAATATTTTAATCACTTCTTAAATTTATAAATAATTTATTTCAATTATTTATATTTTACTAAATAATGTATTTAATCATTCAAAAATGCCATAATCATAAGATTTCATCACCAATGATCAAATCCCTCATCAAAAATATGCATATACCCTATATAGGATTTCCAAGCTATAAAATCCTATTTTCCAACTTTGTTACTTCACATAACATATTTAACTCATTTACTCATAACTAGATTATTTTCATAAAAAATACCAAATCAGTCCCAAAAATATTTCTTTTCTAGGATTTAGCAGAATATAGTCTCATATTAAACATATATTCTTCTCTGAATTTTTAAAATTCATTTACTATTTTTCAAAAATTAATTTCTAATTAATTCCTTAAGAAATTAGCTACCTCAAGTTTAACTCCAAAAATTCCCAAATATTGGCAGGATCTTACACATGTTGACGTGAGCTTCCAGTTTAAATTTCATGGTCATCGGAGTTATAGAACTCCGGTTATAGTGTTTTTCGTCAGAAAAACCTAAATATTAAAATGGTCATAACTTGCTCATTTTAAGTCGGAATGAGCTCATTTTTGGACAGGAGGTACTTTATACCATATATTTTCATGTCCCAAAAGGCCAGAATTTTTCTCACAAATTAAGTGGCCAAAAATGCCCTTTTAAATTTTTGGGCAGTAGATTTTTTATAATTTGCAGCTTTTGACTCTTTTGCTAAAATCAGTCCACACAAAAATCTACAACACCTTTTCCAGTGATTCCATCTGGATAAGTTAGAAAACTCATAGATCTAACTCTAGAACTTGACCACACTCAAAAATTCAAAATATAATAGGAGATATGGTTAATTGAATTTCATATTCCGTTTGTACCAAAATCTGATTTTTAACAATTTGTGATTTCTAAGAAACTTTCATGTTTTCACATAATACCCAACATGACTCATCATGACAATGACATAATAATTCAATAAAACAAGTTCAAGAATAAATTTTAAAGATTTATAAGTTAATTTATCCTGAACTCAATAATGTCCAAATTGTCAACATGATACTGCTTTGTGAAGTAAAATTCAAGAATACTCAGAAGAATTTTTTCATGAAAAGATACTGGATGAAGCGCAAATATCAATGATATTCTACTAAGTTCATGGAGTATAGAAGCCAAAATTTTAACCAAATGAGTATCATAGAATATATGAAACTGCAATGGATTTTCACCCACCATGCGGTAATCCACGTAGACAGATCATTTCCACAATTTAATAAGAAACGAATACGAAGGGTCATTCACCATGCATGTGATAATCCACATAGACAGGTTATTCCAACAGAATAATAAAGAATGGAATAACAGAAGGTGTGAGACCCCAATGTTTATGAATAAAGATTTAAATTTCTCGAAATATTTTTTTGAATATTATGGTGTGGATTTGATATAATATTATAGTTGTGGGTAATATTTATAAATTTTGCAAAGTATGCAAGTTGTTATATAATATTCGATTGGTTGGGGAATATTCATTTTAACAGAGAATATTCGTATGACGACACAATCATTGGTGGACCCCACAACAGAATTATTGTCGGAATGAGAAAATGACAAAAATATTTTATGAAAATAACGGCGGAAGTTTTACCATTAACTGTTGAAATATCCGGTGTTAAAAGTACAGGAATACGCGTGGTTGCATACTAGCACACAGTATTGATTATTAATGCTTACGTGAGAAGTCACTCAGTTTTGTTCAATTATTGCTTCAATAATTGTTGCATAGTATCTCACGTTATTTGATTCAATTATTGTCGATATTTTATATATTATTAAATCAATAATTGAGATAACAAAGTTATTAATATTATTATTTTTAATATTAACGATGTCTAGAAGTTCTGCCAAGGAGAGGTTTGGTCATCTAATTGCGCGCCAATAGGGAGAAATCGTTATTGGAAACCCCCTCTTTCCTGGGAAAGACCTGGTCGATTAATAGTGTGAATTATAATAATGACGATAAAGTTTTGTTTTATTAGTATTATTAATGTAATAAAACAGAAAAGCTTTTTATATAAAACAAAATACTTTTATAAAGTTATTTGTTTTATTAGAATATAAATAGAATATATTATATTCTATTCTGCATAGTATTTTGTATAGTAAAATCTTTTTATATAAAATAGAATACATTTATAAAGTTATTTATTTTATTAGACAATAATTAGAAGATGTTATATTTTATTATGCATAGTATTTGCATAGTGCCTGCATAGTATTTTGAATAGTAAAATCTTTTTATATAAAATAGAATATTTTTATAAAGTTATTTGTTTTATTAGACAATAATTAGAATATATTATATTTTATTATGCATAGTATTTGCATAGTACCTGCATAGTGTTTGCATAGTAAAATCTTTTTATATAAAACAGAATACTTTTATAGAGTTATTCGTTTTATTAGATTATAAATAGAATATATTATATTTTATTTAAAAGATTTTATTTTATTAGAATATTTTATAGTAAACCAATCTGGACCGTTCAGGAATTAGTTACTATTCAATCCATTCTTCTATAAATAAAAGCTCATTCCTTCATTATTTCTTACGAATTCACTGAAACTCTAGAGAGAGAAACCGTAGAGAGAATTCTTCTTCTATAATCTTGAGCGTATTTCTTTAGAGTTTAAGAAAACTTTGAGCGTAGTGTAAGTTTTCTTCAAGTATCTCCCCGCCCTACCCGTCGAAGTACTCTTCTTTATAAGGTAAGGGATATTATTTTTTGTACTTGTAAGGGGTATTATTTCTTTCGTATTAATGAAGAGAACTTCTGTTATTCCATTCTTTATTATTGTGTTGGAATAACCTGTATATGCGAAGTACCGCATACATGGTGAAATTCTTCTATTATTCCATTCTTTATTATTCTGTTGGAATATCCTGTCGGTGCGAATTTCGCCTAACCTAGTTCCGTTCTTTATTATTCTGTCGAAATATCCTATCTGTGCGCTTACGTATGACCTGGTTCCATTCTTTATTATTCTGTTGGAAATAACCTGTCTGTGCAGTCTATCGCACGGATGGTTAATCCTTCTGTTATTCCATTCTTTATTATTCTGTTGGAATAACCTGTCTATGTGGATTACGACATGCATGGTGAATGACCCTTCGTATTCGTTTCTTATTAAATTGTGGAAATGATCTGTCTACGTGGATTACCGCATGGCGGGTGAAAATCCATTTCAGTTTCATATATTCTATGATACTCATTTGGTTAAAATTTTGGCTTCTATACCCCATGAAATTAGTAGAATATCCTTGATATTTGCGCTTCATCCAATATCTTTTCATGAAAATATTCTTCTGAGCATTCTTGAATTTTACTTCACAAAGCAGTATCATGTTGACAATTTGGACATTATTGAGTTCAGGATAAATTAATTCTTAAACTTGTTTTTATTGGATTCTTATATCATTGTTATCATCCTCATGCTTATATTATGTTGAAAGTCATCTGTGGCCTATTGTGCATAGATGGACTTGGTATGATTACGACCAGGGATTATTCGGTATAATTATGACTGTAATATTATAAATGATGTGGTAAAAGTCCTCATTGGCCCGTAGTACATTGATGGACAGTTGTTGGCATGATCATGACCATTGATGAATACACGAATATCCTTGGCCCGTAGTGCATGGATAATTTATGGTTGTGATACTAATGAATATCCTTGGCCGTAGTGCAGGGATGATGTGGATTATTTATTAAGCTGAGTCTCAGCGATAAAAGCGATGAAAAAACCTTTTAAATCATAAAAAAGTAGATTTTATTTTCTACTTGACTCTTTTAATGGATTGCTTGTTCCGCTGCAGTTAAACTTGATGTTTGTTATATTGTATCAGTTTAACACTGTTGAAGGCTAACGATAATTTATTCTGCATTATCTTAATCATAATATTTCTTACTGGGCTAGTTGAGCTCACCCTTTTACTTTCATTGTTCTCTTAGGAAATGAGAACGTAGCAGGGACTAGTTGGGGAATGGAGTGACGGTCCAGTTAATAGCATTAGTAGTCCTCACTATTCTGTTAAATAGTGTGATAATAAATGTAATGAGGACTCCTTTGAGTGTGGATATTGTCTAGATGACAATATTCTTATTAAAACTCTCAATTTATGTTTTGTCGTATTTTACACGACAGTTGTATTATTAAGTTGTATTTATATTTTTGTACCATGTATTTGGCGACTCAAGATGGGTGATGTATACCTATTTTTGGGGGCGTCACAGAAGGATTCACCATGCGTGCGATAGACTGCACAGACAAGTTATTCCAAATAGAATAATAAATAATGGAACCAGGTTTGGCATAAACGCACAGACAGGATATTTCGACAAAATAATAAAGAATGGAATAACAACAGAAATCACCATGCATGCGATAGATAGCACAGACAGGTTATTCCAACAGAATAATAAATAATGGAACCAGGTCATGCGAAAACGCACAGACAGGATATTCCGACAGAATAATAAAGAATGGAATAATAGAAGAATTTAACCATGTATGAGGTACTTCGCATATACATGTTATTCCAACATAATGATAAAGAATGGAATAACAGAAAAATTTCACCAAGTATAAGGTACACCGCGTATACAGGTTATTGCAACAGAATATTAAAAAAATAGAATAACAGAAGTTCTCTTCATGAATACGACAGAAATAATACCCCTTACGAGTACAACAAATAATATCCCTTACTTTAGAAGAAATTGGATATAGGAGTAATGAAGTAGCAGAATACTTTTCTTCTTTCTGTCTATAGTTTCTCTCTTTAGAGTTTCAGTGAATTCGTAATAAATAATGAAGGAATGAGCTTCTATTTATAGGAGAATGGACTGAATAGTAACTAATTCTTGAACGGTCCAGATTGATTTACTTTTAAACGGACGGTCCAGATTGGTTTACTATAAAATATTCTAATAAAACAAAAATTTTTAAATAAAATATAATATATTCTGTTTATAATCTAATAAAACGAATAACTTTATAAAAGTATTCTGTTTTATATAAAAAGATTTTGCTATTCAAATACTATACACGCACTATGCAAACACTATACATAATAAAATATAATATATTCTAATTATTGTCTAATAAAACAAATAACTTTATAAAAGTATTCTGTTTTATATAAAAAGATTTTACTATGCAAAATATTATGCATAATAGAATATAATATATTCTAATTATAGTCTAATAAAACGAATAACTTTATAAAAGTATTCTGTTTTATATAAAAAACTTTTTTGTTTTATTACATTAATAATAATAATAAAATAAAACTTCATCATCATTATTATAATTCACACTATTAATCGACCAGGTCGTTCCCAGAAAAAAAAGGGGGCTTTCTAATAAGACTTTCTCCCTATTAGCGCGCAATTAGGTGATCAAACCTCTTCTTAGCAGAACTTCTAGACATCGTTAATATTGCAAATAATAATATTAATAACTTCGTCGTCTCAATTATTGATTTAATAACATATAAAATATCGACAATAATTGAATCAATTAACGTGAGATACTATACAACAATTATTGAAGCAATAATTGAACAAAACTGAGTGACTTCTCACGTAAGCATTAATAATCAATACCGTGTGCTACTATGCAACCACGCGTATTTTACCACCGATTATTTTATGACAATTTGCTTAGTTTAAAAAATTTTCAAATGTCACCCTTAACTTTAAACTTTTATTAATTTAACTATTCACCAAAATAGAAAAATTGAATACTTTTATTTCATAAAATTCGGGGTCTCACATTTGGGGGCTCACAAAAGGTCCCTAGTATTTCACACATGGCACCTCATGTTGTTCGGTTACTATAATTAGGTTGTTCGTCTATCCCACATTTGTATAGTTCAGTACTGTACTTAAAAAAAGATAAAGGTAATGATATATGTTGTGACTTTACTTATCTATTTTTTAGTTATGAGTTATGTGAATAATTCTAATTGATAATAATTTTACGATGTATTTCATACAGTGTGCCAATTTTATAATCATATCTAGTGTCACAACCATAATTCGACATAAAACACTCGCAATACATAACAGAACTCAAAAAAATAATCTCTTAATTAGAATGAAGACTAAAATAGAGCTTTTAAATTTTAAATAAGAGCGAAAATGAACAAAAAATATTCTTTAATATTTGTATAATTTTAAAATAGGATCTTGTGTAGCGCATTAGATGAATCTTATGAGGCCATTTTTTAGGCAAAACGTTAGCATCACAAACTAGACAAATATCACTTTAAATCCCCACCCATTCGGTCATTTGTATCTGCCAAAGAAATTAGTCAAAATAGATGTAGTATACTGGTGGAAGGTGATAAAATATTATGGAATCTTAATCAGATATTGAACCTAAGTGCCCGTTTATATTGTTTTTTGATTACGCAGTAATATATATAAGCTTATATAAAACAAACCAGCTCAAATTCTAAGGTTTCAACATCCAACGTCCAACGACATCAAATCAATTTAGGTTTCAACATCCAACGATCTAAATTTATTTGAGGCTTCAACATCCGACAACCAAAAATTGATCTTTCAAAAATTTAAACTCACATCCATCATCTCACCCTCTCCCTCTCCAACGATTTTTTAATTGTCAAGTTACTATTTAAAAAGTTATAATCAATCAAAAAGGCTTATAAATAATAAAAAATAAATTTTAAACTGTAGTTAAACTTAATTTAAATTTATGAGAATTTGACTATTAAAGTTGGATATTCTTTATTTATTCATTGAAATTTGTCTTCATAAGAGTTTTCATTTAAATGCTTTTGTGAAGTATGTATGGAAAGTGCGGGTGTGTTAAGAATTAATTTAGGCTTTAAATTTAGTGTGTATCCATATTCAGTGCTTCATTTTTGTGTTCATGATTTATTTTTATTTTTTTTGAATTATATAGTGCCTTCAGGCACGAGTTATTATATATATATATATATATATATATATATATATATATATATTGTGATGCCCCCAAAATAGGTATACAACACTCATTCTGAGTCGCCAAATACATGGTATAGAAACAACTACAACTTTATTAATACAATTATCGTGCAAAATATGACAACACATAAACTGTGAGTTTAAAAACAAATATTGTCTTCTAGACAATATCAACACTCAAATAAGTCATCATTACAATTATTGATACACTATTTTACAAAATAGTCAGGACTACTAAAACGACTTTCTAGAACCTTCATTCTATACCCCGACTAGTATTCGCTACATTCTAGCCTCCTGAGAAGAAAAATGGAACAAAAAGGAAAATGGTGAGCTCAACTAGCCCAGTAAAGAATATTATGACTAAGATAATATAGAACAAATTATCGTTAGTCCTCAACAGGTAAAAATCTGATAGAATACAATAGACAACAAGTTTTAAATCAATATTCGCAGCGAAAATAATAATTCATTAGAAGAGTTACGTAGAGAATGAAATCTACTTTCTTCTATGAATTTAAAAGTTTATCATCAATATTTTATCCCTGTAACATCAATCAATATATATCTTGAATCAAATATTCATCTTTTCACTACAAGCCAAAGATATTCATCAGTTGGTCATGTTAATCTCAACACCTGTACATCTTTGCACTAAAGGCAGTCTTTGGAATATCCTCAGTTCTAATCTTCAGCTGATGATATCCAGAACGAAGATAGATCTTTGAAAAGAATTGTGCTCCTTGTAACTGGTTAAAAATTTCATCAATGCGAGGTAGTGGATACCTATTCTTGATAGTGACATGGTTTAATTCCCGATAGTCAATACAAAGTCGCATACTCCCGTCTTTCTTCTTTACGAAAAAAACAGGAGCACCCCAAGGAGATGTACTAGGACGAATGAAAACGATGTCCAACAACTCATGTAGTTGGACCTTTAACTCCTGAAGTTCAATAGGAGCCATTTGATATGGGATTTTAGAAATGGGCTTTGTACCAGGTTCAAGATCAATAAAGAATTCAACTTCACGTTCTGGGGGTAGACCGGGAAGTTCTTCAGGAAATACGTCAGAAAACTCACTAACAACAGAAATATTATTCAAATTTGACGTGTCTTTATTCAAATCCATAACATGGCCTAAGAAAGCTTGACATCCGTTTTTCAATAAACGAATAGCTTTATGACTTGATATAATAGTGATTGATTTTAGTGGTTTAGTTTCTTGAATTCGTACAACAGGTTGGTTAGGAATATGAAAACTAACAACCTTACGAAAATAATCAACTTTGGCATGATGAATAGTTAACCAATCAATCCCTAAAATCACATCAAAAGCAAGTATCTTTAAAGAGATAAGGTCAACAGTTAATGTGATGGTGCCAACTTGGATCAAACAAGATTTATAAACAGTGGAGTAATGAAAGTTTTTCTTAACGGAGTCTCCACAGATAAGTCAAAAACTAATTTCTCCGGAGTCAAGTTTAAACGTTGACCACAAGCAGGAGAGATAAATGAATGGGTAACATCGGTATCTAGTAAGGTATAAACTTCACAAGAATTTATGATTAGCTTACCCGTGATCACCTCGTTTGGGTTCCTCGCATTTTGACCAGTCACGACAAACGCTCTTCCAAGAATCGTTGACTTTGACTTTTCTGGGACAGCCTTTTGAGTCACCATCCCTGCTAGACTTGGTTTCGCTACCGTACAATCTCGAGCGATATGTCCTTCCTTTCCATAATCATAGCATACCTTAAACTATTGTGGACAGTTTGGGCTCATTGTCCCTCTTTTTCGCATTTATAGCATACGACCGGTGGTCGTTCTCTTCCCTTAGAACCAATTGCTGCTGGTGCTGACGTCTTCACATTGTCATTGTTAAATCTCCTCTTTTTAAATTCTCCCCCCGACTCGTTTCTTTTATTTTCATGGCCATGATTACCACCAGAGTGGTTACAGCTTTTGTCCGTATTTTTATTTCCCCGCTGGTTATCGTTATTCCGATGACTGCTGTCACCGGTATGACCCTGGTTGTAGTCCCTCGGTTGAACATACTCGTTATCTCGCTCTAATAATTGAGCCATGTTAACAACATCTGAATATAAGAAAACTTAAGGGAAATGAGATATTGACGTATGTCGGGTTTTAAACCTCTCAGAAACATTCGCGTCATACGTTTCTCATTCTCCACCAAATGAGGTGCAAACCTAGATAACTCCGCGAACTTCGCCTCGTACTAGGACACCTTCATGTTGTTTTGCTCCAGTCTAATAAACTCTACCGCCTTCGTATGACGAATATTTTCAAGAAAGTACTTGTCATTGAACAATTTCTAAAATGTTTCCCAAGACATGTTGAGTGCGGCTGGATGGGTACGCTTCACAGATTCCCACCAGTAATCTGCCTCATTACAGAACATAAAGGTGGCAAATGGAACCTTTTATTCCTCCGTGCAACCCAAGATATCGAATATCTTGGTAATTTGCTTGACCCATGTCTCTGCCTTAATCGGATCAGGCTTTCCCCAGAATTCTGGTGGTCCCAACTCTTTGAACTACTTGGCTGTAAGAATCCATGTGTTGCTATCATTTTCACGTGTATTTTGTACACGAGTCTCCTTCGTCTTATTTTTCATGAACTGCAAAAAGCTTCTAAACATCCCATTGTTCATCGTCTGATCAATGGTGTTGTTTACAGGAGGAACATTGCCGTCATGTTGCACGTTTTCCTCATTGGTGGGTAAAGGTGTCTCCACGGTCTCATTTACTCCACTGTTAACATTCTCGGTTGCCATTCTCAAATACTGCCATAAAACAAGGGTTAATTGAAGAAATTAACATATCACATAATATTCCTATATTCTGACCAACCAACAAATAAGCTTAGGTAGGACACACTAACGAAAGATGTATTCGTCTCTCCCCTCCTAGTTATATTCCCCGATCTCCGCCAGAGATCATATCCCTAAGCTCTGTTACCAATTGTGACGCCCCCAAAATAGGTATACAACACCCATTCTGAGTCGCCAAATACAACTTTATTAAATAACTGTCATGAAAAATACAACAACACATAAACTATGAGTTTAAAAACAAATATTATCTTCTAGACAATAACAACACTCAAATAAGTCCACATTACAATTATTGATACACTATTTTACAAAATAGTCAGGACTATTAAAACGACTTTCTAGAACCTTCATTCCATACCCCGACTAGTACTCGCTACATTCTCGTCTCCTGATAAGAAAAATGGAACAAAAAGGAAAAAGGTGAGCTCAACTAGCCCAGTAAAGAATATTATGACTAAGATAACATAGAACAAATTATCGTTAGTCCTCAACAGGGAAACATTTGATAGAATACAGTAGACAACAGGTTTTAAATCAATATTCGCAGCGGAAATAATAATTCATTAGAAGAGTTACGCAGAGAATGAAATCTACTTTCTTGTATGAATTTAAAAGTTTATCATCAATATTTTATCCCTGTAACATCAATCAATATACATCTTGAATTAAATATTCATCTTTGCACTACAACCAAAGATATTCATCAGTTGGTCATGTTCATCTCAACACTTGTACATCTTTGCATTACGGGTCAAAGATATTTTAAAGAAAACGAATCCAGTGAAACAAAAGAACAAATAATAAGGATTCGTACTTTAAACACTTCAAGTTCAAAACTACTTCATAAATAACCATAGTGAAGTAAAATTCAAGAATGATCAAAACTTGGATACAATCAAAGTTAGTATCCATAATAGATATTTTGGACGAAAAATGAAAATTTAATTTTTCTGTGAATAGTGTCGTATACGTGAATAGTAACCCCGACACTAAAAGACAAGAATTTCACAAGAAAAATCTTACCAATATTCCGGCATAATGATATTAGAAGAAATAATATCTTTTTTTTAAAAAATAACATCCCTTACCTCGAAAAGAGAGTACTTCTGACTAGAATACTGGATATAGTGCTGAAGGGAACTTGTACTGTATAGCAACACTCATAGTCTCAAAATACTCATAAGAATACGCTCGATAATATAGAGAGAGAAAACTTGTTTCTGGTGTAATTTTCAATTTTAACCTAAGCACCCTATTTATAGGAAAATGCTTAGAACACCAAAGCAGAAAATTTAATAAAATATTAATATATTTTATTAAATTTCCTACGCACACAAACTTGGTCCAAAATCAGCCACACACCTCACCAAAAGTCACAAAAACGTTTTTTTATGTAAAAATCACTTAAAACTCCATAAAAAATAATAATCAATTAATCCGGAACTTCAATAATTCATAATAAATAGCCCTTTTATAAAAAAAAAATTCGATTCTTATGTCCATTCCATAGGAAATTCAATTCTCTACAACTTTGTAGTTTTAAGTTTTTCCAAATTCCAAACAGAAATTGACCAAAACCCATATACGGACGATTTTACAGACTATAATCAAATTTCAGTCAAGAAATAGGGCCCACGAACATGTTTAACATGTTTTAAACATTTTTTGCAACAAAAATACTCTTCCTCCTCATTTATTCATATATCACACATTCATTGTAAAAATATCACCATTATTATATTATTATAATATAATAATATATTTAAATAAATTATTTTATCAGAAAAGATAAAATATCAATTTTCAACAATTGTCACTTTAAAATTTTTTCCATCTATATCCAAACAAAATGAATATTTTTTTTATCATATAAATCAATAATTAATTATTTACAAATAATATTACAGAATCACAATACTGGCAACTAGGCCGTTCCGAGTAAAGAGGGGGCTTTCCAATAAGGATTTTTCCTTAATGGCGCGAAATTAGGTGACCAAACCTCTCCTTAGACAGAACTTTTTAGACATTACCAATAATGCTATCTAATAATATTATTCAAATAATATGAATTATTGCTCCGATAATGAAAAATATTATATAGTGACAATTATTGAAACAACAATAATATAAAATATCAACGTATCAATTATTGAATCAATAAAATAAAATATTGAACAGTAATTACTGTAACAATTATTGAGTAGTGCCTTCTTACGTAAGAATCAATAATTGGTGCAATACCGTGTGCTACTGTGTTTTAATCACCGGGTATTCCAACAGTATTAACGGTAACAACTACGCCGTTATTTATAAATAACTTATACTTGTCATTTTCTTCATCCAGTTGCTTTCCGTTATGGGGCCCACACAAGGCTGCGCCGTCGTACGAATATTCCCCGACAGAAAGAATATTCCACGACCAAACGAATATTTCCCGACAACAATGAATATTTTATAACCACTTGCTTATTTGAAATATTTGCGCATTTTACCCATAAATAACCACATTAATCAAATCAACCCTTACTATTTCAAAATAATAAATAGAGAAAAATTAATTTCATTTATAATAAGTTGGGGTCTTACACACACACACACACACACACATATATATATAAGCTTAAAGTTACGCGTGCGTGTTGTGTTAAAGTAACAAGTTTGTTTTTAAAGGAAATTTAACACAACACGCACATGTAATTTAAAATTATCCCATCAGTTTTATTTTTGACAATTAATCGCAATTTTAAAATCTTAGAGGATGTTTAATAAAAATTAAATGAATCTGAATGAGCTGAATCTGAATAAAAAAAGTTATTTTATAATTGACATGTCTGAAACATCTGAATAACATATTTTCATTATTTTACCCCTCTGAAAAAATTCAAAATGATTGTAAATTTATTTAATATTACTTGATATAATATAATAGTTAATATTGTAAAAAACATAAATTTCATTCAACCATCATTCAGCTAAAAAATTGAGACTTAGTCATTCAACTCAAATCGTCTAAATGGCTGACCGATTCAGCCATTCAGACGATTTTCCCCAAAAACAAATCACTAAATGGCTTAATCGGTCAGTCATTCAGCCATTTAGTGTTAATCAAACAACCTCTTAGCCATTCAACCCAAATCGTCTGAATGACTGACCGATTAAACCATTCAAATAATTTTTTTCAAAAACAAACACACTGAATGACTGAATCAATCAGTCATTCAGCCTTTTAATGCTAGTCAAACATCCCCTTAATTTTTCTGCTCCCTTGTTATGAAATCAATTAGTTAAAATAGCTCTGAATTTTTATTTTTATGACTTTTGGGCTTGTTTAGGTGGAATATTCTCCTTGGGCTTTAGCCATCTCCATATAAGAAAGATACTTGATAACTATTAGGCTTGTTTTGGAGGAGTATTGTGACACCCCCAAATCTAGGTACTTCATTCCCACAAAATTTGGTATTCACCATCCATACATTCATACTAACTACCCAAATAAATAATATTTAAACCATAATCTTCTCTTAAATAGGGTTACATCATTAACAATCCCAGGTTATCTAACCTTAAAACATCATTCAAGTGCGGAATTAAAACTTATTATATCACATCAATATAAAAAAAAATCTAAGATCATCATAACAAATAAAAGTACAAATCAACATCACTTGTACAATTTTTCCTTTCTTTTGCTAGTTGAAGGCTCATCTAACTTCTCAACTTTAGCTGCAATGAGTATATAAATATGCAAGATTGAGAAAAACAATTGCTCACTGGATAAAATAATGTATCAACATGAGAATAACAATAATAACTGCCAACAATAGGCTCATCAAAACTGAATAGTACTCTAACGATGACAATCAAAAACTGAAATCCAAAATATGGAATATACATAACTGAGGGTCATAAGACCATGAACTATATCCATAGTTGCGAGTAATCTTTCAACTCCAACTTTAACAGTCATAAGACTATAAGGACTCCTCGTACTTAGGGGGATCAGCCCTTCGTACCATGTATTTTGCACAAACATTTAACACTCCGCGTAAGTTATCCCCTAATAATAATAGGGTTGTTCATCTCAGTATTTAGAGTACAAGTCCGCATCAAAGAAAGTTTGGTTTGGATAAACTTTCGAGGGTAATTTGAAGTTTAACGAACATCAACTAGAGGACTAGTTGAATCAATAGTGTTTGATAATTACAACATAACATAGAACAATTGAGAATCATAAATGTACTGATTATACATATTAAACTCATGCTTGAATAACTATAGAGCATAAGTACTCAACAAAATGAATAAAGTGATAAACCTTTGCTTAAACAGAAAATAAGCTAAGGTTAGAGTCTTATAACATTAAAAATAAAATTACTGAACATACATTGACTAATAGCATTCTGGAAACTAAAAACTTGCCCGACATGGTAATAATTCATGCAAGGATTAAAAACAGTTCAATAAAAGAGTCGAGAGTTCAAATTGTGTTCATTATACATGAATATAACTCAAGAACTTGCTTAATCAAAAACAAGTTAGAATGAATCAACAAGAATGAGAATTCAAATAACATAAGAGTTAAAGTTTTCTCGAATGAACTCTAGGGACAATTGACTTATTCAATCAACAGTTGAAATAGAAAGCTTGCTCAATCAAATAATAAAGCTACATAATGTAATAATGGAACTAGCTCAATGAAATTAAAGAATTAGGAATGTAAAAGATAAAGTTTAGAAACTTGCTCAATGTAAATATAGAGTTAGAAAACTTGCCTTGAGCGTAAGCTATAAAATTAAACTCACGATCACCTACACATAATTTTAGAACCACAATACCTATTAGATATGCTGACATACCATAACATGATCATTACCATTTACATTTCAGAAGCTCTAAGTGTTTTACTTCGCAATACATGTCTAACGTTCATTATGTATACCACATTATCACATAACGCATTCTCGATTTACTAATCACTTTTAAAATTTTGAATTCATAATCCACATAACATGACTCTAATTCACCTTATTGTTAAATGATTCTCACATTCCATAACCTTAAGCTAAGCTACAACGAACCACCAAAGTCTGCAAAATAAAAAGACTTCAGTATCTGAAAATGGTCACTCGCGCGGCCGGGCGAGTTTTGTATGGGGATGCCGCGCGCCCGCGCCTAAGGGTTGCGCGCCCGCGCGACTTGCAGAACCCAGTTTTTTAGAACAGAGCCACGACACTTTTCTTAAGCCAACTAACACAAATTTAACTCATCAAACAGTGATATTAACACGTAAAATAAATATAACACTATCATAGACATGATTGCTAACCTATTCAACCACTTAGCACAATTTAACATTAACTAAAACTATTTTAATTTCTCAATTTTCATGTTTTTCATATAAAACTCCATATTTTTGATATTCATCTAACAATTAACACTGTGAATTCATTATTGGGCTAAATCACCTCATTCAAATTCAATTATTCTCATTTGTTAATGAACTACCATATACAAGCGTAAATTTAAAGTTTCACACCCGAATTGGCCACTATAATTGAAAATTACTCCAGCCATATGAAGAACACATATACTATCAAAATTTTCTACTACTGTAAATCAAAATTAGCATACAAATTCTTATTTAGACATAAACTCTATCATTATAAGCATGTATAACCACCATAACTTAGTTATATAACAACAATTTGGAAAAACTAGAATTTATAGAGCATAGAAGAAATAGAATTCACAGACTTAGAAGGTTTATGGCGTAAAAACTCTGATATGCACATTCATATATAATTACGAAAAATACCTTCAACTAAGTGTGATAATTCCTTGCAATTGCAGACAATCCTTCTCAATTTCTGTCAAGCTTTCTCTCAATTCTCTGAACTCTACTTATCCAATATTCAACTGACCAACTAGTATACGTAATAACAAAGATATAAAGCTGATATGGCCATAATAAGCCTCATCAGTTACAACCAATAACATATATATATTATATTAATTATTTTATTTATTTTATTTATATTATTAAATTTAAATTTCAAAAATTAGAAATATCAAAAGCCATAAGTCTTGTTTGGCAACCCATTTAAATTTTAAAGAATTAACATACTTAAGCCTTGTTTGACAAAGAAAACTAAATTAAACCCTTTTTAACTTATTTTAATAAACACTTTAGTTTATAATTATAACCACATACTATTTATTTGGATTTTCATATACAACATTAACCCATTAAATTAATCACATACTATATTTTAATTAAATATAGCCTTTTAGCAAATATCACCAAATTATAATTTTCATTATAACTTTATTTAATAATTTAATATAAAATCTAAATTATTAAATCAACACAACAATATAACACCTCATGTTATAATACAAACCTCAAAATTATAAATTAATTTAATTTAAAAATTTATCTAATAAATTTAGATTTACAAACATTTATTAACGACCATCACATCAATAATTATTTATTCAACAATAAACACCTCAAATAAATATTTATATAATTCAATAAATATTTAAAATTACAATTTGAAATTCCGGATCGCTACAAGTATTTTTCTTAGGCTTTAACCATCTCCATATAAGTAAGACATGTGTACTTTTTTTATTGGGGATTAACATAGTTGATGATATTACTCCATCTGTTCTAAAAAATATGAGCAAAGTGTATTTTTCACATATATTAAAAAAAATAACAAAAAATATTTTAAATTTATTCTTAGTGTCTTTGTAAGACCCCAACTTTTATGAATAAAGATGAATTTTTTATAAATATCATTTTTGAATATTAAGGAATGAATTTGATATAATATTATAGTTGTGGATAATATTTATAAATTTTGCAAAGTACGCAAGTTGTTATATTATATTCAATTGGTCGGAGAATATTCGTTTTAACAGAAAATATATGTACGATGACACAATCATTGGTGGATCCCATAACTGAATTATTGTCGAATTGAGAAAACGATAAAAATATCTTTTTATAAAAATAACGACGAAAATTTTACTGTTAACTGTTGAAATACCCGGTGTTAAAAGTACAGTAATACGCGTGGTTGCATAGTAGCGCACGGTATTAATTATTGATGCTTACTTGAGAAGTCACTCAGTTATACTCAATTATTGCTACAGTAATTACTGCATAATATCTCTCATATTATTGATTCAATTATTGTCACAGTATCGTCTGCATAATATTTTTTAATCAATAATTGAGACGACAAAGTTATTCATATTATTATTTTCAATATTGATGATGTCTAGAAAGTTTTGTCGATGAGAGGTTTGGTCACCTAATTGTGCGCCAATAAGGAAAAATCCTTATCGGAAAGCCCCCTATTTTCTAAGAATGATCTGGTTGTTAAATATTGCGAACAATAATAGTGATGAATAAATGTTGTTAAAAATATTGAGGAGATTTTATGAAGTATTTGTTATAAATTTTGGCTTATTATTTGGACCCCATTTATCTATTTTTCAAAATAATCAGTAAAAATTATTCTTTATAATAAAGGTGGGGGGCCACATGTGGAGCCTACGTGTGGAAGAAATGATTTTAGAAATTGAGGGGGAGGGGGAGAGGGGGAAGATTATACGTAAAGGGGAGGGAATATATATATATATATATATATATATATATATATATGTATATGTATGTATGTATAACCATCACTTTCATTCCCCCCACCAACACCAGTCTTCTACCACACACACACACTCACACACCTATCACTTTCAAGTTTCACCCACCACTTTCCACTCACACACACCTTATAATATATATATATATATATATATATATATATATATATATGTTATAAAGTTGCATTATTTTAAAAGTAACCAGCAACAATCAGTCCGTGACTTTACATTTTGTATCCGTGAATTTCAAATTATTTCGTCCGTGAGTTTTTTTCTTATCAGTACTCCTTCCATTCTCCTATAAATAGGATGCTTAGTTAGAATTGAAAATCACACAAGAATCATAGAATTCTTCTTCTATAATATTGAGCATATTTGTTTCGAGTTTTAAGAAGTTTTGAGCATAGAAAACAGTATAAATTTTCTTTAAGAATATCCCCGCTCTACTAGTCGGAATACTCTTCTTTTTAAGGTAAGGGATGTTATTTTTGTTCAATATTCGTAATAAATAATATTTTCTTCCATACCCTGTAGTATGTAAGTAATATTATTTTGTTTCAGATTTCGAATTCTACACTTATTTTGTTAAGTTTTTGGTTCTATACTCCATGAAATTAGTAGAATATCCTTGATATGTGCGCTTCATCCAGTATCTTTTGATGAAAATATTATTATGAGCATTCTTGATAAGTTTTAATTTTTTCATGCCGGAGTACTATTCACGGGGTACTATTCACTTGGTTACTATTCACCCAGGGTACTATTCATGACAAAAATTGATTCCTTTTCGATCCAAATCATTTTTAATACAATATTATTCTTGAATTTTACTCCACAAAGCAGTATCATGTTGACAATTTGGACATTATTGAATTCTGGATAAATTAAATTATAAATCTTTAAAAATTTATCCTTTGTTTTCTTTTAATTAAATTCTTATATCATTGTCATCATCCTCATACTTATTTTGTTATGAAAGTCATCTTTGGCCCGTAGTGCATAGATGGACTTGGTATGATTATAACCAGGATTATTCGGTATAATCATGATCGTAATGTTACAAATGATGTGGTAAAAGTTCTCATTGGACTGTAGTGCATTGATGGACAGTTGTTGGTTTGATCATGACCATTGATAAAAACAAAAATATTCTTGGCCCGTAGTGCATGGATAATTCGTGATCGTGATACTAATGAATATCTTTGGGCGTAGTGCAGGGATGATTCGATGATGTGGATTATTTATTAAGCTGATTCTTAGCGATAAAATTGATGATAAACTTTTTAAATCATAGAAGATAGTAGATATAATGCTCTACTTGACTCTTCTGATGGATTGCTTGTTCCACTGCAGTTAAACTTGATGTTTATTGTATTTTATCAGTTTAACATTATTGAAGGCTAACGATAATTTATTCTGTATTATCTTAGTCATAATATCTCTTACTGGGCTAGTTGAGCTCACCCTTTGCTTTCATTGTTCTCTTCAAGAAATGAGAACATAGCCGGGACTAGTCGGGGAACGGAGTGATGGTCCGAGATGGTACATTAGTAATCCTCACTATTCTGTGAAATAGTGTGATAATAATTGTAATGAGGAATCCATTTGAGTTTGGATATTGTCTAGAAGACAATATCCATGTTACAATTCTTAGCTTATGTTTTGTCGTATTTTTCACGACAGTTGTATAATTAAGCTGTATTTGAATTTTGTATCATGTATTTGGCGACTCAGAATGGGTGATGTATACTTATTTTGGGGGCGTCACAGTCTTCACATGATTACATAAAGTGATTAGTATTTTTATTTTTTTATACTAATGAACCTCACTTAATGATATATTTACCCTACACTTTATATACCTTAACTAAGACTGTAAAATGAACAAACAGGGCTCGATTCGTATTGGTCGACTAAAAGTTTGATTCGAGCTCGACTCGAAATATAAATGATTCAAATATGTGCAAATTCTAAAGTTCGATAAATTACTCGAACTTTCTCAAAGTGCAGTTTTCTATTGATACTCAAATCATATTCGTTCGAAAAGTTTAAACTGCTCGGGCTCAATTCGAGATCGTGCTCGACTCGGTATCTAAATGAGTATTAATCAAACTTTATTTTATACTCGATAAATTTTGTGAATCAAATCTGAGCAACTCAATACTAAGCTCAACTCAGTTCATTTACACCCTTAACTTTAGCTCATCTTTTTTTAGGACAAAAAAAGTTGTACCTATATCCTAACAATATGATTATTGTATTGGACATAGTTCAAATTAAATATGAATAAAAATTCTCCATGCGCTTGATAGAAATTTGAAGGAAATTGATTTTAATATTTTCTTATGCTCATCTCTTGCACGAGAAGAAAGTGAGTCTCACATTTATGTGAACAGGGACCATATGAAAATATTAAAAAAACTCATGTGGAAATAGTGTTCCCCTCCCCAAATTTGAAATGTCATTAATAATAAATATTTGATAAATATATAATTTTAGACGGAATAATTTCGACCACAAATCACCTATGCAAATTGGCTCAACAAGCATATTAGATTATCTTAGTGTCCAAAACGTTAACCAATTAGATTAAAGTTATATCATACTTTTTAACTTGTCTACACTCTTGAATATATCAAATGCGGGATCCATACAAATTAAAGTTTAGAAAGAAATGATTTTTGCCAGTTTAACAAAATATAGAGAGTAGCAGCCCACAAGTCATCTGTTAGAAGGTTAAATTTCTTTCAAGGGTAGAAATCTACAGCCTTGTGTATGTATGTATAGTATAATACAACCATTCTAATTAAATCCATCCATACATTACATTTTTGAACTTGATTCAGAACTTATCTAACTAATTAACAACAAGCTTAATTTTCGGCTGCTTTCGCAAATATATTTTGGTAGAATTGGAACCCAGCATTGCAGGTTGTAATATATAGCTATATAAACATCATTTTAAGTACATATATATGTTCCTGGATTCAGTCACTGCTAGCTCTTTCAATTGAAATGAAAATAGGTTCAATTGCTATCGTTTACGCTTGGACTTGAGAGCTGTCATGGAGCTTGAGTTGCTGTGCCAGTTGCGCTTCCTTTGGTTGATGAACCAATTGTTAATTTGCTTCAGCTGCAACCCCGTCTCCTCCACCAGCTTTGCCTTGTCATCTTCCTGCACGTATATTCATTCCATTCAAACTGTTGATTTATTAATTTGATATATAATTACTAGTACGTACAACTATCATTACAAGCAATCAAACTAACTTAAAAAGTTAAAAACGGCATGCAATGCAATGCATGCATTTAGGGGAACTAATATGATATTTCCACATGAGCCTTGCCTCGCCTCGCCTCTGAATGCAATATTCATTCGTGTGGGTGAGATAAATTATGTGTATAGTACGTAGTCAGATCTCTGAGTTGCTGCTTACCGTTGGGTAAGGCCACTTTGAATGTTGCTGCCACCAGTCCTTGAGCACTGAAGTTGTGTCACCAGGTAATTTACCTGCTCTTCTTTTTCTCAGAATTTCTTCTCTAACATCTTCAATTTTTGACCTGAATCCCTGCAAATCAATGATAAAGCTGAGATTTTGAAACTAACAAAATATAAATAAAGTAGAATCTTTTGGATCTCTTGGTATGATCTGAAAGAAAAAATGAACAGTATTCTGTTTTTGTAATTCAGAAATCACCACCTGTTTCAGCTCGATCTTCAGTTCTTGTCGAACTCTCTCCATAAGAGACCTTTCGGATTCTGTTGGAAGAAGCGGACCAAATCCCATCATGTCATGCGCATCACTACCAGTTTGATCCAAAGAGTAATCCATGTGCATCTCATCCTCATCATCAGACATAGTTGCTCCAGTTCCTTCACTTAAAGATACTCCTAAAAGAAAAATATATATAAGGAGGATCACTATACTTGCTAATTAGCTGGATTAGCATATATATATATATATATGTGTGTGTGTGTGTGTGTGATCAAATTTACTCTGTTTCTCAATCTATTCTACTATCAAGAACAGAAGCATATGTCAGATTGTTAGTTCATAACATTTATGTTACCTGTAACAACAATTAAAAAGCATAAGCTTATTTTGCAACAATGCATCTTCATTAGATTCATAGATAGATATGAAACTAATACATTAAAGCAAAATGTTAGCCATAAAACATAAATGTGATGATAGAAGTCAAAGAATAAGCCAAAGATCAAATGATTATCTAGATGTAATTGAATATTATCATGAATTCGAAAAGGTAGAGTTCAAATTTGAAATAAGAAAAAAAAATATGACTCTAGATGTATCAATCAAGATGAATTACAACGGATTGCTGTTAAGCTCCTGTTTGGATTGTGCATTTGGTCCTTTCGGATAAGAAATGTCTTAGCTAGAATTAATTAGGAACCTATAAAACTAATTAATGCTCCTAATCTACATTCATTTGGAAAGAAAACAAAAACATCGATCTTATGGCCAACCGTTTTAACTGTCTTTGTGATTTCAATGATAATTACAGGGGCATCCAACTTTTACATGCAGCCACACAGATGCAGAATTACTGCCATTGCATATGTCTAATACTAATTATCGTACTACACATTATATTTAAAGAAATATAGAATTACTGCAACTGCATCGACAAGGGAAGTGAAGCATTATGGTGCCTAGAAAACTTGAATAACGGCAAGTGGAAGAAGTACTTGGTCATTAAATTAGATGCAATCTTGCCATTTTAAATCTGCTATATTGTAGAAAAGCTGTTAATCTGCTACATGGAGGATCTAAATGAAAAGATTTGTCAGGATTCAAGGTCCCCCATTGGGTCATTTGGTCACAGATGTAAGCCGTCCCCAACTCTTTTGGGCATAATGAGTTGGATATCAGAAAAATAATGAATGAATGAAAGGATTAACGTACACGAATGAATGAACCTACGACCAAATGACTTAAAATTTTGGGATGAAGCTGGATTCCAAACATTCAGTAGAACCTCTATAAATTAATAATCTCTCTAAAATAATATTTTTTTTCCAGTCTGACTTGGATTAATGGGATAAATTAATAATTTTAATAAAATAATAATTTTTAAAAAGACCCTTATATAAATATATGGTCCCATCAAAATCATAAATTAATAATTCTTCTAAATTACAAATATATCTAGGGTAATCTTGTAAAATATGATTTTAATCTAGTTTATTTATCTTGAAATTCAAATCTATCTTAATTTCATCCTTAATTTTTCTTGAAATTTAAATCTAATTGAATTTCATCCTTAATATATGGTCTCATCAAAATAATGTTTGTCTTGAAATTCAAATATAATTGAATATAATTTTTTTTTTGAAATAAAATGCGAATGTAATTTGAAAAGTGGATACAATGATCATTATTTAATTATTAAAAATAATTAATATCACTCACAATGAATTCTATTATTACATTAATTTAATAAGTATGATACATTGCATCAAAAAAGTATGATATAAACATCAATAAAATGCAATAATCTTAATATAATTAAATTTATGTTCACCGAATAGAAAAACACTCTTTAAATTAATAAGTTATTAATTTATCGATTAAATAATAACTCTCTAAATTAATAAAAAAATACTGTCTCAACAATATTAATTTATAGAGGTTCTATTGTGTGTTTTAAGGCCTTATGCGCAAGCACGGGCTTCTCAATTCTCCCAACAAGATAAAAAACATATACTATTAATTCATGCCCTGATTTATCCAGGAAAAGTTAATGTTCCATTTATTAGTTACCTGAATTTATGGTCCAGGTGTACCACCCCAGTCTCATATCGAAACAAAAGATATGAAAAAATTTTATCAGTATATAAAAAATTAAGTTACTAATAATAGCACCTTCAAGTCATGACTTTTTGGGATTTAACCGAGATTTGTTCCGGACTCGCTTGGTGGAAGTTTTATATTGTTTCATGAATCAAGAAACTGAAATTCTCAGCCAAAAACCCCATTTTTCATGCGTATAACCTAGTATAAACTCTAAAGGCATTCTCATGGACCTCATGGTACCTTAATTGCTTGAAAATACTATGTTCATGATATATATAATCAGATGTTACTGTTCCATATCTTTGCAATAAAGCTAATATATAATCAGATGTTACTGTTCCAAATAAAACTAGACATGCTTCTTAATAAAGTCTTTCAAAATTTTGTCTAGAGAGAATGAATCCTTCACAACTACACTGAAGAATATAATTACAAATTAGGTTAGTTTAGTTAGGTATAAATTAAGTGAACTCTAAAGTGGAAAATGATACAACTTTAATAAAGTTTGTGAACCTTTATCCTATAGTAGATGAGGAAAATTTACCAGAAATCATGAGATAACTAATGTGATCAAATATTCTGGCATGTATAAGGAAACTAAAATACACGGATTGACATTGCAATAGTCAGCTTTCACCTCCAAAATTTATCTAAAACTGCACCTTAGAAAATACCTCAACAACCTAACTCTATTTTTTCATATTATGGAGTACCAGTGAAAAACATGGACATCAGGTTGCATGCAACTTACCTATTTTTGAACAAAAGTTCGAAGATCATTACAATTTCCAGGTTTAAACAATAATAAATTAAACTTGATTTTTTTTTAATCAAATGTAACAAAATTTGTGAAGATTCTTGTATTTCATAAATTTTCTTAGTGGTAGGTTTTCTTATAATATATACTAAAAACTGTTAATGATAAATGATTCAAATAAAGCTAGTACGTTTTAATTTCATGCATAACTTTTCACCAAAATTATATACCCTCTCATTATAATTAGTAGGTTTAGCTAATGAGTTTTCATTAACACACTAATGGTATGTTCGTATTTAGGGGGTTTGGAGGTCCAAATGCACCAAACATAAGCTTATGGAGCGTTGTGTTTGGACTTCAAACGCAGTGTTTATGAGTTAAATAAGTTATGTTTGAAATAATTTATTTATAAATGAACAAGATTCTCAACCGTATTTGGTGCATTTGGAACCTCCAAATGTTCCAAACGCTAGGTAGACGAATAAGCACCAAGAGTCTCATTACCTTTTTTTTTCCATAAAATAGAAAGAAAAAAAATGAGCCCCAATTCCATATTGTTCTTACTTTTTTATTATAATTTCTTTTATCATACAGTACTAATAAACTAAAACTCAATAAATTAGGAGTACGAGTGAAACAAGAATATTCAGTCAGCGTAGCCGACACCGGTTTAGTTACCGTAGCCAAGGTTACTTCTAATCCGGAGTTTTTCATAGCACACAATAAAGAGCGTCTGTTTTGGTTAGTTTATTTTATTTTAACGGAAGATTAGTTTTTACAAGTCTGCTGCTTTAGAACAACCCCACTTCTGACTTGATAATGTACTTTCTCAGCGTGTATATAGTAAACCCTAATAGATGAAACATATAATCCAGAAAATAAGTATCATGCATTTTGTAATAGGAAACCCTAAAGTAACTTGACAATGATCAGAACAGAAGTATAAAATTGTAAGAATCAAAATCCAATACATGCACCTTATCAGTATGGTGCCTTTGTTGGTTCATTGTCACTCTTTCTTTCCTAAATAACCCAATTAACTCAACCTCCCCTCAACTATAAACTAGAATTTCTTGGTAGGTCCCACTACACCCACCTCTTACACAACCTCACAAGAAACCCCCCAAATTGCTTTCTTTCTCATCTTTCCTTCCTACCAAACACATCAATTATGCATCTAAATAATGAAACTAAACAATATCAATTTCATTTTCAGAACAAATGTAAATAAAACATATTTCTTGATTAATTATAACATAGTATATATTTATTACATAGAACTATATTTTATATATATTTATATATCTAGAGAGAGAAAAAAAAGGAGGAACTCTAAGGAAAAGGGTACCAGTCAGAGCTTGTAAATTCTGTTCAATTTCTCCGCAGGCCATGACAGCTTCTACGGCATGGACTCTGACATGTTGCTGAAGTTGTTCTTTAAAAGAACATAAAACTAATAAGTATTGTCCCTGTAAAAACACAAATTCATGTTAAAACAACCCCAAATAAAAAACAACATACATGGTTTGGGCAAAACAAAAAAATATAAAGAACTTTCTGAAATAAAAGGTTGTTTGCTAAAAAATAAACATACCAAGAAGTTGTCTAGCTCTTGCCTCTCATGAGGAGAGATGGGATGATTATGGTGTGAAGCATAAGAGCGAAGAAGATGATGAGACTGAGTGAGCTGAGCATCAATAAGTGGCAGCTGATCGATAGGGGTAGCCACACGGAGACAAGCTACATGGGCGGCAAGAAGCTGCTCATATAAAGGGTGGACGGCGATCTCCGCCTTGAACTGGTGGTTCTGCTCACCGGAAAAATCACCCAACCCACCAGTTCCCATCATACCCAGAACTTGTTCTTGCATTTTGTGTATATTTAAGACTTGTAAGATGAATGAATCAGATCAGAAAGTTATAAATGGGGAAGAAAGAGAACATGTGAGCAAAAATGTTTGTAAAGAAAGCAAAAATAAGAGTTGGGTTTGAGTTTTGGACCACAAAACTCAAACCCAACTCTTGTCTCAATGGAAAAAGAAAGAAGAGAAATTAATGAAGCAGACAGTTGCCTAATTAACTTGTCTTGTTATTGATGTAGCAGAAAAAGAAGAGATCTCTCCTTATATTGGGATCCGAAACACTAAACTTTCTGCTCCAGTCTGTATGCCTACAGATTTTATCATACGCAGAGAAAAAGAAAGGTGCAGCTAGGCAGGATTAAAAACAGATACTATGAAAAAAAAAGAGAGAAAAAAGGAGCTCTTGTACTTTTTTTATTGCTTTTGTTTTGTAGTTTTGAGACTCCTTGGAAAAAGAGATTAAAAACAGAGAGATATAGAATCATTAGTATTGAACTATTGATGGAGGAGGAGGAGGAGTGGTCAGGTACGGAGATCATATATAAAGCTGCTTTTGTGGTCTGGATCATTTAAAAAAAATTGTTTTTGTGTTTATTTGATCTATGAAAATATGAGCCTATTGAACAGTCAATTAACCCTACCACTCATTATTGTGGTTGATTTGGTGATACTAATCTTTAATTAGGAGGATAATTTTTTTATTTTTATTTTTATTTTTGTTGTGTGTATTATAATCAATCGATTCTTTATAGTGATTTACTAGTATTTTATAAATGAAACATGGGCCTACCTTCATCTTTCTTTAATTATTATTATGTCTAATAAAATGATCACTTTCCCACATCAATACTAATACCAATCTATTTCAATCAAAAGTTTTTCCAAAGTATTTTTTAAATTTTTTTTGCTATGGCCACACCTAATTCATTTCCTTGTAACATTCTACTTCATAGTTTATATTTCTCTAAATTAAATGTCTAAAATTAAATGAATTTGACACAAGATCTAATGAATTATTTGATGAATTAACATTCCATCACATAATTAATGGTAAGAGTAATATTACAAGATCTGAAAAATTCACATAAATGTCAAAAATTAACAAAATAAGAAGGGCAAAACAGTCAATTTGTCAAATGAGTGCTCCTTCAAAAATGTCTAACCACAATCACAAAAGTAGGGATCCGGTTACTATTAAGTGAACTCTATGGTATGTTCATTTCATACTCAATACAATGTTGACATATATGCGAGAGGGTGATCTCTCGTCTGCGTGTCATCACTATATTGGGCATGAAGTGAACTTACCATGAAGTTCACTTCATGCTAACCATCCCAAACGTACAGACATATTTTATTATATGTATCCAAATCACACTCAAAATACTACATTATGTAAAAATTCAAATTTCATAATTTTTTTTAAATTTTAAAAAAAATTAAAAAAAGTCCGAATTTTGGTTGTTTAAAATGATGGCAATATGATGATTGGTGGTGGTGGGTTCATAAAGGTGAAAGGTGGTAGGAAAGTTCCACAAGTGGGTCCCAGCAAGAGAAACATAAAATTGGTAGTTTTCACACTAGATTCGGGATAAAGAAACAATACTAGTGTAGCAAACAAATTTTCTATTTTGATTATTTTATTTTCTTTGTTTTACAGTTGGTGGTAATGTTGTCGTTGGGTGCAAGTAAGCATCTTTTTTTGGTAAGGGGTGCATTTGGTGACAACCATGAAACCAAATAATTGTGTTAAATTAATTACATACTAATTGTTATTATTCCTCCACAATATATATATATATATATATATATATATATATATATATATATATATATATATATATATATATATATACACGGTCCGGATCAAGTGCATACCCCTTATCTTACTCACCCGTACTCACTCCCTTTAGGCGACGGTTTCGATCATACAACCGTCGTCTATACTTTTAGCGACGGACAACATATAGCGTCACTAAAAATAAAGACGACGGTTGTATGACCGAAACCGTCGCCTAAAGGGGAGTGAACGTGAGTGAGTAAGATAAGGGGTATGCACTTGATCTTTGCTCTCTCTATATATATATGTATCTGCTTCTTTAGCAAACGCAGGGGACAGACAAAAAACGAATCGAATTTAACGACGGACAAAATCATCGCTAAAATATAAAAATTCAGTTTTTTATGCTTTAGCGACGGTTTTGTCCGTCTCTAAATCTGATTCGTTCTTTGTCCATCCCTCCTGTGTTCACTGGAGAGAGCCGACGTGTATATATTATATATAATGGTTTACCAAAAAGATGGTGTTAAAAAAATAAGGGTCAGTATATATATACTGATATTTTTATATGTATTTTTGATATTTTTACATGATCATCTCTTACATAAGTATACAATAAGTTACATTTTCATGTGAATAAAAATCGTATAAAAATATTAAAAATACATATAAAAATAGTGTTACTTATATTTTATTTCAGGTCTTCAATAGGAAATGATGAAAATTGAACACTAAAGTTCTTCAAAAGCACATGGTTATTTTACTTCACAAATGTATGTTAATATTGAATTGTTCTAGTTTTTTCAATAAATCACCTTAGACCTTTTTTTTATGAGCAGACAATTAGGCCTCATTCGATGGTTAAAATTATAATCGTTAAGTTTTGTATTTATTTTTGTATAATTTTAATTAATTTTTATGTGAGGTTTGTCTCTCTCTTTTTTATATGAAATTTGGTTAATTATTGTAATTTGTTATTGTTAATTTGAGTATATAGATATTGTGATTGTGTATTTAATTATGAAAATTTATTGCACTTTAGAGATGTCAATATTGTAAGACCTTAATTTTTTATGAATAAAGATTTAATTTTATCTAAATATTATTCTAAATAGTAAAGTGATAATTTAATAAATGTTATAGTTATGGGATGATATGTGCAAATTTTACAAAGTAAGCAAGTTGTCATAAAATATTCGTTTGGTCGGGAAATATTTTTTTGTCGGAGAATATTTGTACGACGACGCAATCATTGGTGGACCCATAACGGAATAACTGTCGTATATAGAAAGCGACAGAAATAACCTTTTTATAAAATAACGACAAGACTTTTACCGTTAAACTGTTGAAATACCCGGTAATAAAAGTACAATAATACGCTGTTGTTCTACAATAGTACGCGGTATTACACAATATCTCTGATTATTGATTCTTACGTAAGAAGTCACTCAGTATTTCATTCAATAATTGCCACAGTAGTTGCTACATAGTGTGACGCCCCCAAAATAGGTATACAACACCCATTCTGAGTCGTCATTAACATGGTACAGAAACAACTACAACTTTATTAATACAACATAAAAACTGTGAGTTTAAATACAAATATTGTCTTCTAGACAATATAAACACTCAAATAAGTCTTTATTACAATTATTGATATATTATTTTACAAGTGAGGACTACTAAAATAACTTTCTAAAATAGTGAGGACTACTAAAATAACTTTCTAAGATCTTCATTCCATACCCCGACTAGTACTGGCTACATTCTCGCCTCCTGAGAAGAAAAATGAAACAAAAAGGAAAAGGGTGAGCTCAACTAGCCCAGTAAAGAATATTATGACTAAGATAATATAGAACAAACTATCGTTAGTCTTCAACTGGAAAAAAATCTGATAAAATACAATAGACAACAAATTTCAGATCAATATTCGCAGCGGAAATAATAATTCATAGATGAGTTACGTAGAGAATGAAATCTACTATAATCTATGAATTTAAAAGTCCATCATCAATATTTTATCCCTGTAACATCAATCAATATTCATCTTGAATCAAATATTCATCTTTGCACTACAAGCCAAATATATTCATCAGTTGGTCATGTTCATTTCAACACCTGTTCATCTTTGCACTACGGGCCAAAGATATTCATAAGAAAATCAACCATCTTTGCACTACAGGCTAAAGATATTCAGTAATACCATCATTTAGGACTGAGGATGATGAAAAATATTTTAAAAAAAACGAATCCAGTGAAACAAAAGAACAAATACTAAGGATTCGTACTTTAAGCAGTCCAAGTTCAAAAATACTTCATAAATAACTATAGTGAAGTAAAATTCAAGAATGATCAAAACATGGATACAATCAAAGCTAGTATCCATAATCGATATTTTGGAAAAAAAACAAAAATTTAATTTTTCTGTGAATAGTGCCTTATACGTGAATAGTAACTCCGACACTAAAAGACAAGAATTTCACAAGAAAAATCTTACCAATAATCCGGCATAATGATATTGAAAGAAATAATATCATTTATAAAAAAAAATAACATCCCTTACCTCGGAAAAAAAACTGGTACTTCTGACTGGAATACTGGATATAGTGCTGAAGGGAACTTGTACAGTATAGCAACACTCAAAGTCTCAAAATACTCACAAGAATATGCTCGATATTATAAAGGGAGAAAACTTCAGTTTCTGGTGTGATTTTCATTCTAATCTAAGCACCCTATTTATAGGAAATTGCTTAGAACACCAAAGCAGAAAATTTAATATAATATTAATATTTATAAAAATATCATACGCAAACTTGGAACATCTAATTTCAGCACATTTGCCACATAAGTGAGGCCCACAAAC
Source organism: Panax japonicus (assembly GCA_020205505.1). NCBI lineage: Eukaryota > Viridiplantae > Streptophyta > Magnoliopsida > Apiales > Araliaceae > Panax > Panax japonicus. Next base: position 62,963,256 of record CM035110.1, read on the forward strand.
TCACCAAAAATGCGAGACCCCAAATTTTACGAATAAAGATTTAATTTTCTCAAAATATTTTTTTGAATATTATGGTGTGAATTTGAGATAAAGTTATAGTTGTGGGTAGTATTTATAAATTTTGCAAAGTATGCAAGTTGTTATGTTATATTCGATTGGTCGGGGAATATTCGTACAACGACACAATTATTGGTGGACCCCACAATGGAATTATTGTCGGATTGAGAAAATGACAAAAATTTTTAAAAATAACGGCGGAGGTGTTATTGTTAAAACTGTTGAACTACCCAGTAGTAAAAGTACCGTAATACGCGTGGTTGCATAGTAGCATACGGTATTGATTATTGATGCTTACGTTAGAAGTCACTCAGTTATACTCAATTATTGCTATAGTAATTACTGCATCATTTCTCTCATATTATTGATTCGATTATTGTCACAGTATCATCTGCATTATATGTTATATTATTAAATCAATAATTGAGACGACAAAGTTATTCATATTATTAAATTGCAATATTTACAATGTCTAGAAGTTCTGTCAAGGAGAGGTTTGGTCACCTAATTGCGCGCCAATAGGGAGAAATCTTTATTGGAAAGCCCCCTCTTTCCTGGGAACAACCTGGTTGCTAAATATTGTGAGTTATAATATTAATGATGAATAAGTTCGTGTTGATTAAAGATGAATTTGATAGTTTCATTATGTTGGGATTATTTGAGTTAGTAGAAATCGACATCTATTCTGATGATAATTGATGTCTGGAGGTTATATTGTTCAATCGGGTATTTGGAAAACTTTTTGTGTCGGAGTTACTATTCACGAGTTACTATTCATGATTTACTATTCACGAGTTACTATTCACGAGTTACTATTCAGGAGTTACTATTCATGAGTTACTATTCACGAGTTTTAATAGTAACTTGTCCTTTCGATTTTCCAAGAGTTATTTGACCCTTCAGCTTTCCAAGAGTTATTTGCCTCTTCGGTGTTCTAAGAGTTAATTGCCCCTTCGCAAATAGTAGTTGTCTCTTCAATATTACCAAGAGTCATTTTAACCTTTCGTTAAAACCAAGAGCCACTCTCAGTTCTTCTATAAATAGAAGCTAATTCCTTCATTATTTCTTATGAATTCACTGAAACTCTAGAGAGAGAGAAATTATAGAGAGAAAGAAGAAGAGTTTTCTACTACTTCACTACTTCGATATTCAGTTTCTTTATGGTAAGGGATATTATTCTTTTGTATTCAAGAAGAGAACTTCTGTTATTCTATTTCTTTATTATTTTGTTGGAATAACCTGTATACGCGGACTACCCTATACTTGGTGACATTCTTCTATTATTCTGTCTTTATTATTCCGTTGGAACATTCTATCTGTGCTTTACGTCGGACCTGGTTCCGTCTTTATTATTCTGTCTTTATTATTCCGTTGGAACATCCTGTCTGTGCTTTACGCCGGACCTGGTTCCGTCTTTATTATTCTGTCTTTATTATTCTGTTGGAATATCCTGTCTATGTTTTTTACACTGGACCTGGTTCCGTCTTTATTATTCTGTATTTATTATTCTATTGGAATAACCTGTCTATGCGAAGTACCACATGCATGGTGATTTCTGTTGTTATTCCATTCTTTATTATTCTGTTGGAACATCCTGTCGGTGTGATTTTCACCTGACCTGTTTTCGTTATTATTATTCTGTTGGAATAACCTGTCTATGCGAAGTACCGCATGCATGGTGATTTCTGTTGTTATTTCATTCTTTATTATACTCAGTTGGTTAAAGTTTTGACTTCTACACTCCATGAAATTAGTGGAATATTCTTGATAGTTGCGCTTCATCCAGTATCTTTTCATGGAAATATTCTTCTCAGCATTCTTGAATTTTACTTTACAAAGAAGTATCATGTTGACAATTTGGACGTTATTAGTTCTTGAATAAATTAATTCTCGAACTTATTTTTATTGAATTCTTATATCATTGTCATCATCCTCATGTTTATATTATTTTTGAAAGTCATCTGTGGCCTGTAGTGCATAGATGGACTTGGTATGATTATGACCAGGGATTATTCGACGTAATCATGACAGTAATGTTACAAATAATGTGGTAAAAGTCCTCATTGGCCCGAAGTGCATTGATGGACAGTTGTTGGCATGATCATGACCATTGATGAATACATAAATATCCTTGGCCCGTAGTGCATGGAATTTGTGGTCGTGACCCTAATGAATATCGTTGGCCGTAGTGCAGGGATGATGTGGATTATTTATTAAGCTGAGTCCCAGCGATAAAAGTGATGAAAAACCTTTTAAATCATAAAAGATAGTAGACTTTACTCTCTACTTGACTCTTTGAATGGATTGCTTGTTCCGCTACAGTTAAACTTGATGTCTATTGTATTTTATCAGTTTAACATTGTTGATGACTAATGATAATTTATTCTGCATTATCTTAGTCATAATATTTCTTGTTGGGCTAGTTGAGCTCACCCTTTCTTTCACTGTTCTCTTCAGGAAATGAGGACGTAGCTGGGATGAGTCGGGGAACGGAGTGATGTTCTAGATGATAGTGTTAACTAGTAGTCCTCACTATTCTGTTAAATAGTGTGGCAATAAATGTATTGAGGACTTTTTCTGAGAGTGAATATTGTCTAGAAGACAATATTTGTATTAAAACTCACAGCATGTATTTTGTCATACTATACACGACTGTTGTATAATTTAGTTGTATTTGAATTTTATACCATGTATTTGGTGACTCAAGATGGGTGATGTATACCTATTTTGGGGGCGTCACTAAAAACGTTTTTATTAAAAAAATAATTAAAACTTCAAAAATAATTATTCTAGGAACTTTGAAACTTCAATAATTCATAATAAATAGCCCCTTTTATCAGAAAAATTTCAAACCTTATGTCCTTTCCATAGAAAATTTCATTATCTACAACTTTGTAAGTTTAAGTTTTTCCAAATTCCAAGCAAAAATTGACCGAAATCCACAAACGACGATTTTACAGGCTATAATCAAATTTCAGTCAAGAAATGGACCCATAAACATGTTTAACATGTTTTATATATTTTTAGTAACAAAAATACTCATCCTCCTCATATACTTATATATCCACATTCATTGTAAAGAAATATCACCATTATTATATTATTAAAATATAATAATATATTTAAATGAATTATTTATCAGAAAAGATAAAATATTAATTTTTCAACAATTATCACTTTAAAATTTTCTCCTTCTATATCCACATAAAATGAATATTTTCTTTATCATATAAATCGATAATTAATTATTCACAAACAATATTACAGAATCACAATACTGACAACCAGACCGTTCCCAAGAAAGAGGGGGCTTTCCAATAAGGATTTCTCCTTACTGGCGCGCAATTAGGTGACCAAACCTCTCCTTAGACAGAATTTTCTAGACATTGCCAATAATGTTATCTAATAATATTATTCAAATAATATAAATTATTGATCTGATAATGGAAAATACTGCGTAGTGACAATTATTGAAACAACAACAATATAAAATATCAACGTAGCAATTATTGAATCAATAAAATAAAATATTGAACAGTAATTATTGTAACAATTATTGAGTAGTGCCTTCTTACGTAAGAATCAATAATTGGTGCAATACCGTGTGCTACTGTGTTTTAACCACCAGATATTCCAACAGTATTAACGGTAACAACTACGCCTTTATTTATAAACAACTTATATTTGTTGTTTTCCTTCATCCAATCGCTTTCCGTTATGAGGCCACACAAGGCTGCGCCATTGTACGAATATTCTCCGACAGTAAGAATATTCCACGACCAAACTAATATTCCCTGATAATAATGAATATTTTATAACCACTTGCTTATTTGAAATATTTGCGCATTTTACCCATAACTAATCACATTAATCAAATCAACCCTTACTATTTCAAAATAATATATAGAGGAAACTCAATTTCATTAATAATAAGTTGGGGTCTTACAACCTCCCCTCCTTATGAAATTTTATCCTCGAAATTAACGTACGTACCTGGTGTTTCGAAAAGGTGAGGATAACTCGCTTTCATTTTTGTTTCCAACTCTCAGGTCATTTCCTCAAAAGCATGGTTCCTCCACAAAACTTTGACTTGTGGTATGACTTTTGTACGTAGGACATGCTCCTTCCTATCCAAGATCTTGACAGGTACCTTTTCGTACGTTAAGTCTTCGGCTATCTCATCCGGTTCTAACTCGATAATGTGGTTCGGGTCTTTCACATATTTACGAAGCACAAATATATGAAAAACATTATGAACACGAGACATACTTGGAGGTAACGCGAGTCTATAGGCTACATTTCCTACTCGGTGAAGAATCTAAAATGGACCAATAAATTGAAGGTTTGAGTTATCCTCTTTTCCCAAATCTTGTAACTTCCTTCTATTGAGCAACACGCAACAATACATGATCCCCAACACTAAATTCCACGTCCTTTCGATGAAGATCCGCATAACTCTTTTGTCGATCCTGTGCCATTTGTATAAGTTATCGAATCATTTGGATCTTTTTGTAGTCATACGCACCAACTATGGTCCCGAAAATGTTGCTTCACCCACCTCATCCCAATATACTGGAGAGCGACACTTTCGTCCATATAATGCTTCGAATGGAGCCACACTTATACTTGCCTGATAACTGTTGTTGTAGCAGAATTTCACCAATGGTAAATACTTATCCCAACTTCCTTTGAAATCTAGGACACAGAGTCTTAATAGATCTTCAAGAGTTTGAATAGTCCTCTTTGATTGTCCGTCCGTTTAAGGATGGTATGCCGAACTGAATCGTAAATCCGTGCCCATAGCTTTTTACAAGCTAACCCAAAATCGTGAAGTGAATCTTGGGTCACGATCCGAAACTATGGATAAGGGCATGCCATGCAATCTCACAATCTCATTTACATACATATGAGCAAGACGTTCAAGGGAATAAGTCTCCCGTGTCGGTAAGAAATGAGCAGACTTGGTTAATCTATCAACAATAACCCAAATAGCATTTATGCCTTGAGAAACCGTGGGAAGACCCGTAACGAAATCCATGGTAATGTGTTCCCACTTCTATTTCAGAATCTCAAGCGGTTGCAATGGACCCTTAGGCACTTGATGCTCCGCCTTTACACGTTGACAAGTTAAACACCTCGAGATAAACTTTTCAATTTCTCTCTTCATATTGTTCCACCAAAATGTATGTCGAAGATCACGATACATTTTGGTACTTCCAGGATGGATTGAAAACGGTGTATTGTGTGCTTCCATCATGATCTTGTACTTCAAATCAGAGTTGTTAGGAACACAAAATATGGAGTTGACTCGAGGTATTCCTTCTTCATCGATTCTTTCTTCTGGGATAAAACATTCTTGTACTTTCTTCTTCATACGCATCAGATTCGGTGTGTAGCTTGAGCGATTTTAACTTTATCGATTATAGTCGATTCTACTTGTATATCATCACGTGGGTCCCTAGATTCTTTAACTCTATCTCTATTAATTGTAAGTTATACAAAATGAGTCTTTGTATTCAAAAATATCGCACTCGTACCCGCATACGATCTTCTACTCAACGCTTCAGCTACCACGTTCGCTTTTCCAGAATGGTATGGTCAGAACAGGTGCCGAAATAAGTCTCCTCTTGAGTTCTTGGAAGCTCTTCTCATTTTTTTTTGCTCCATTCAAATTTTTGTATCCTTACGAGTCAGTTGAGTTAATGGAGTAGCGATTCGAGAAAATATTTCCACGAATCTCCGATAATAACCAACTAAGCCTAGAAAGCTACATATTTTGATTACTGACTTAGGTTGCTCTCAACTGTTACTCATATCCCAATCTTGGATATCACGTCACAATGGTACCTATCAGTTTACTACCGTACGAATATAGCGTCCCCTACGGAGAGTCTGGCTTCGGTGCATTTCACAAAGGAAGTCATTAGATAAAGGCTCGGGTACCAACTTCTATAGTTGGGTTTTTAACTCCTGAAATTTAATAGGATTCATTCAATATGAGATTTTAGAAATGGATTTTGTACCGGGTTCAAAGTCGATACAAAATTCAATATAACACTTTGGGGGTAGGCCAAGAAATTCTTTAGGAAATTACTAACAACAGAAATATCATTCAAATCTGACGTATTTTTGTTCAAGTCCATGACATGGGCTAAGAAAACTTGACATCCATTTTTTAATAAACGAATAACTTTATGTCTTGATATGAAAGTGTTTGACTTCAATGGTTTGGTTGCTTGAATTCGAATAACAGGTTGCTTAAGAATATAAAAACTAACAACCTTACGAAAGCAATCAATTTTAGCATGATGAGTATTTAACCAATCAATCCCTAAAATCACATCAAAATTAAGTATCTTTAAAGAGATAAGATCAACAGTTAATGTGATGGTGCTAACTTGGATCAAAAAAAAATTATAAATAGTGGATGTATTGAATGTTTCTCCTAACGGAGTCTCCATAGATAAGTCAAAGTCTAATTTTTCTCTGGAGTCAAGTTTAAACGTTGAGCACAAGCAGGAGAGATAAATGAATGGGTAGAACCGATATCTAATAAGGTATAAACTTCGCAAGAATTTATAATTAACTAATCCGTGATACCTTTGTTCGAGTTCCTCGCATTTTGGGTAGTTACGACAAACGCTCTTCCAGGAACCGCTGACTTTGACTTGTCCGTATCTGCCTCTGGTGCCACTGTCCCAACTGGACTTAACTTTGCTGTAGAGTACATTCTGCCCTTCATTGCTTCGTTGAATTCCTGATCCACAATTTGAATCATTACTCTCTGATCCATATCGAATTGTGGTTGACCACTCTGTACAGGGTAGTTCCGAACTCGATGTTGGATTCTCCCAATTGCTGTCCAAAAAGCGAAATCCATTTCATCTCTTTTGACCTTATTGGATCGGACGTCTTTTTCTACAATATCAACGCGTCGTGCGGCTTTTACCCATGCATCCTCCATTCTCATTCGTCCGGTTGCTTCTTCTTTCATCAGAAATTTGATCATAGCATTCTCAGATTCCAGCTCTAATATCTTATACTCTGCCAAAGAGTGCTTCTGTTCAAGCATCGCACACCGGGTAATATAATTTTGAATTGTTGCATCTCTTTGCTCCAGGACCGCCTGCCGTTCTTCAGCCTGCTCTTCTAAATCATGAATACAATTTTGTAATTCTAAATTTCAATCATAAAATTCTTCTAATAAATGATCCTCAGGTTCCGCTTCTTCATCTTCTTCCTCTTGTTCCTCACTCTTAGCTGCTACCTCTGTGACTAGCTCGGGTACAACTATTAGTTCTTCACTTACCACATTGATATCTCTACTTTCTTCTTCACCTGACATCACGTTATCCTGGTTGGTGATTAGAGGTGTCTCAACGGTCTCATTTACTCCACTGTTATCATTCTCGGTTGCCGTTCTTAAATACTGCCACGAAATAAGGGTTAATTAAAAAAATTGACATGCAACATAATAATCTTATATACTAACCAATCAACAAATAAGCTTAGGTAGGACACACTAGCAAAGGATTTACTCGTCTCTCCCCTCCTAGTTCTATTCCCCGATCTCCGCCAGAGATCATATCCCTAAGCTCTGATACCAACTATGACGCCCCAAAATATGTATACAACACCCATTCTGAGTCGTCAATAATATGGTACAGAAACAACTACAACTCTATTAATACAACATAAAAACAGTGAGTTTAGATACAAATATTGTCTTCTAGACAATATCAACACTCAAATAAGTCCTCATTATAATTATTGATATATTATTTTACAAAAATAGTGAGGACTACTAAAACAACTTTCTAAGACCTTCATTCCATACCCCGACTAGTACTCGCTACATTCTCGCCTCCTAAGAAGAAAAATGGAACAAAAAGGAAAAGGGTGAGCTCAACTAGCCCAGTAAAGAATATTATAACTAAGATAATATAGAACAAACTATCGTTAGTCTTCAACAGGGAAAAATCTGATAAAATACAATAGATAACAAATTTCAGATCAATATTCGCAGCGGAAATAATAATTCATAGATGAGTTACGTAGAGATTGAAATCTACTATAATCTATGAATTTAAAAGTCCATCATCAATATTTTATCCCTGTAACATCAATCAATATTCATCTTGAATCAAGTATTCATCTTTGCACTACAGGCCAAAGATATTCATCAGTTGGTCATGTTCATCTCAACACATGTTCATCTTTGCACTACGGGCCAAAGATATTCATAAGAAAATCAACCATCTTTGCACTACATGCCAAAGATATTCAGTAATACCATCATTTAGGACTGAGGATGATGAAAAATATTTTAAAGACAACGAATCCAGTGAAACAAAAGAACAAATACTAAGGATTCATACTTGAGATTCTGAAATGGAAGTGGGAACACATTACCATGGATTTCGTTACGAGTCTTCCCACGGTTTCTCAAAGCATAAATGTTATTTGGGTTATTGTTGATAGATTAACCAAGTCTGCCCATTTCTTACCGACATGAGAGACTTATTCCCTTGAACATCTTGCTCATATGTATGTAAATGAGATTGTGAGATTGCATGGCATGCCAGTATCCATAATTTTGGATCGTGACCCGTAGCATTTATAAAGTATTTTTGAACTTGGACTACTTAAAGTACGAATCCATGGTAATGTGTTCCCACTTCCATTTCAGAATCTCAAGTACGAATCCTTAGTATTTGTTCTTTTGTTTCACTGGATTCATTTTCTTTAAAATATTTTTCATCATCCTCAGTCCTAAATGATGGTATTACTGAATATCTTTGGCCTGTAGTGCAAAGATGGTTGATTTTCTCATGAATATCTGTGGCCCGTAGTGCAAAGATGAACAGGTGTTAAGATGAACATGACCAACTGATGAATGTCTTTGGCCTGTAGTGCAAAGATGAATATTTGATTCAAGATGAATATAGATTGATGTTATAGGGATAAAATATTGATGATGGACTTTTAAATTCATAAATTATAGTAGATTTCATTCTTTACGTAACTCATCTATGAATTATTATTTTCGCTGCGAAAATTGATCTGAAATTTGTTGTCTATTGTATTTTATCAGATTTTTTCCCTGTTGAAGACTAACGATAGTTTGTTCTATATTATCTTAGTCATAATATTCTTTACTGTGCTAGTTGAGCTCACCCTTTTCCTTTTTGTTCCATTTTTCTTCTCAGGAGGCGAGAATGTAGCGAGTACTAGTCGGAGTATGGAATGAAGGTCTTAGAAAGTTGTTTTAGTAGTCCTCACTATTTTTATAAAATAATATATCAATAATTGTTATGAGGACTTATTTGAGTATTGATATTGTCTAGAAGACAATATTTATATTTAAACTCACAGTTTTTATGTTGTATTAATAAGGTTGTAGTTATTTCTGTACCATGTTATTGACAACTCAGAATGAGTGTTGTATACCTATTTTGGGGGCATCACACATGGTATTGCACAATATTTTTGAATTATTGATTCTTACGTAAGAAGGCACTACTCAATAATTGTTATAGTAATTACAGTTTAATATTTTATTTTATTGATTCAATAATTGCTACGTTGATATTTTATATTATTGTTGTTTCAATAGTTGTCACTGCACAGTATTTCCCATTATCAGATCAATAATTCATATTATTTGAATAATATTATTAGATAGCTTTATTGGCAATGTCTAAGAAAGTTCTGTCTATGAAAGGGGTTTGATCACCTAATTGCACACCAGTAAAGTAAAATCCTTATCGGAAAGCCCCCTCTTTCTTGGGAACGACCTGGTTGTCATAATTGTGATTCTATAATATTATTTGTGAATAATTAATTATTGATTTATAGGATAGGAAAATATTTATTTTATGTGATTATAAATGAAGAAATTAATGTTGGGGTATTTTATTAGTATTTTGTCGGAATAGAGGTGTTGAAAATCATTCGTATGTGGATTTCAGTCATTTTTGTTTGGAATTTAGAAAAACTTAAATCTACAAAGTTCTAGAGAATTTGATTTTCTATGGAATGGACATAAAATTCGTAATTTTCTAATTAAAGGGTTATTTATTATAAATTATTGAAGTTTCTGATTATTGTGTAAATGGTAAAATATTTTGGAAATTTTTAGAATGTGTGGGACCCACTTTTGGTTGGTGAGAAATGTGCTGAAATTTTATTTTAAAAGTGGTGGGCATGAATAGTAACAGATAAAGTCATCAGGTAGCAGGTTAGCCTTCTTTGACATTATAGCATTTTTTTATAAATAGGTGCTTAGGTTAGAATTGAAAATCACACTAGAATCATAAGCTTTCTCTCTCTATATTATCGAGCGTATTTTGTGAGTATTTAGATACTTTGAGAGTTGATATTCAGTGCAAGTTTCCTACAGCCTTATATCCAATATTTTGATCAGAAGTACTGTTCTTTTGAGGTAAGGGATGTTATTTTCTTCGTAAATGATATTATTTCTTTCAATATCATTATGCTGAAATATTGATATAAATTTTATTGTGGAATTCTTACCTTTTTGTGTCGGGATTACTATTCACGTATACGACACTATTCATAAATACGGTACTATTCACCAAAAAATAAAATTTTCTCTTCTTTGTCATAGATGTCTATTACGGTTACTATTTTTGATTGTATCCATGTTTTGATCTTCATTCTTGAATTTTACTCCACTATGGTTTGTTATGGAGTGTTTTGAACTTGAATTATCTAAAGTACGAATTTCTAATATTTGTTCTTTTGTCTCACTGGATTCGTTTCTTAAAAATATTCTTCGCCATCCTCAGTCCTAAATGATGATATAATTGAATATCTTTGGTCTGTATAGTGCAAAGATGAATGATTACCTAATGAATATCTTTGGCTCGTAGTGAAAAGATGAACAGGTGTTGAGATGAACATGACCAACTGGTGATACAAATGAATATCTTTGGCCCGTAGTGTAAAGATGAATATTTGATTCAAGATGTATATTGATTGATGTTACAGAGATAAAATATTGATGATGAAATTTTAAATTCATAGATGATAGTAGATTTCATTCTCTACTTAACTCTTCTAATGAATTGTTATTTCTGCTACAGTTGTTGATCTAAAACTTGTTGTCTATTATATTCTATCAGATTTTTCTCTGTTGAAAACTAAGGATAATTTGTTATATATTATCTTAGTCATAATATTCTTTACTGGGTTAGTTGAGCTCACCCTTTTTTTTGTTCCATTTTTCTTCTCAGGAAGTGAGAATTTAGCAAGAACTAGTCGCGGTATGGAATGATGGTTCAAGATAGTTGTTTTAGCAGTCCTCACTATTTTATAAAATAATGCATCAATAATTGTAATGAGGACTTTATCTGAGTGTGAATATTGTTTAGAAGATAATTTTTGTATTTAAACTCACAATTTATGTGTTGTCGTATTTTGTATGACAATTGTATTAATGAAATTGTAGTTGTTTCTGTACCATATATTTGGCGACTCAGAATGGGTGATGTATATCTATTTTGAGGGCGTCACACTTACAGCTTATGTTTTGTCGTATTTTATACGATAATTAATAGTTGTATATATGAAGTTTGTATTTGAATTTTATACCATATATTTGGCGACTCAGAATGGGTTGTGTAGACCTATTTTTGGGGTGTCACAAATACTGCGGTGTAATTCTTGTTTTCAGTGATTTGAAATTGTATTGGGCTTGAAAAATCTTCAACCGGAATCGCACCGCATGCACCGACAAAGATTTAAGATTTTTTTATACCAAAATTACATTGATCGGTTTATATTTTGAACCACACCTCACCGACTTGCACCGATAAAAATAATAATTAAAAAAATTTCTTAAACATGGATAATTAATGCTATTATTTATAAATTATATTAACTAGAATTAAATTTATTCATGTCAATTTTTGAATTTATAAGTAGACGAAAGGTATCTAATTAATAAATTATAAATTTCATAACTAAAATTAAGAATAAGACTGATCCCAAATTATTTTATATAACTAATACTTACTTCAAATAATATATATAGTATATCAAAAGTATTTAAACTAAAATGAATTGAATTGGATATACTTACACTCCACCCACATGTTGACTTAATTTTTATTAAGTTAGTTTAATATTTTTTACAACGCAAATCATAATAACATTCGGTAAAATAGTTGAAGAAATATTAACAACTAATATAAGAATATATGTTTAATTAAATATATATATATACATATAAATATGTTTAATTAAAATTAAGATAATATTTTTATAATTTTAATATAATTTTTCAATATATATAACTATATATTTTTTAAACAAGTATATATGCGATGTAGTACTGTGCACCAGCGATTCAGAGACAAATATTTAAAACGCACCATACCCGTTATAATTTTAAATTTTTTGCACCAAAACCATATTAACGAGGCCAACTATTCGAATAAAAATCAATTGATTTGATGTGGTTCGATATTTTTCAAATTGGTTTTAATTTAAATTATCATCCCTATTGCACTTCATTTACAATTTGGGCTTCATTTTTTTTAATCGATAAAATCTTAGGTTGATGGTTAATTAAGACCGATAACAATTGAGTGTTGTATTCGATTTTCCTTAATATTATGCAAGAAGACTTTATTAAATTCTATAAGACTTGTGATTTTGTATTGTAAGTAAAATAATTGTTATAGATTATGAAATTCATTTACATTTATAGTGATATTAAGTCCAAACATCATGAGAATTTTTTTTTTAAAAAAAACCTTAAATGAATAAAAAAAATTGATTAGTATTATTTTAGTAAAAAAATTGTGATGCCCCCAAAATATATATACACAACCTATTTTGAGTCGCCAAATACGTGGTACAGAATTCAAATACAAACTTCATTTATACAATACGACAAAAACGTAGCTGAGAGTTTTAACACAAATATTGTCTCGTAGACAATATTCAAACTCAAATGGAGTCCTCATTACAATTATTATCACACTATTTTATAAAATAGTGAGGACTACTATAGCCACCATCTCGGACCATCACTCTGTTCCCCGACTAGTCCCAACTATATTCTCATTTCCTGAAAGGAACAATGAAAGTAAAGGGTGAGCTCAACTATCCCAGTAAAAAATATTATGACTAAGAAAATGTAGAATAAATTATTGTTAGCCTTCAACAGTGTAAAACTGATAGAATACAATAGACAACAAGTTTAATTGCAACGAAACAAGCAATACATTAGAAGAGTCAAGTAGAGCATAATATCTATTATCTTCTATGATTTAAAAGTTCATCTTCAATATTTTATCGTTGTAACACTGCTCAATAAATAATCCACATCATCGAATTATCTATTGACTACGGGCCAAGGATATTTGTTAGTATCACATCCACGAATCATACATGTACTACGGGCCAAGGATATTCGCTATTATCACCAGCAGTCATGATCATGCCAACAACTATCCATCAATGTATTACGGGCCAATGAGGACTTTTATCACATTATTTGTAACATTACAGATCATGATTATACCGATACATAATTCTTGGTCATAATCATACCAATCAACAGTCCATCTATGCACTACGGACCAAAGATGACTTTTATCAAAATATAAGTATGAAGATGATGACAATGATATAATCATCAATCAAACGAAATGAAGGATAAATATTAAAAAATCTTAATTTATCCAAAGTTCAAGAATGTCTAAATTGTCAACATGATAACTGCTTTGTGGAGTAAAATTCAAGAATAATATTTGTGTATCAAAAATAATTTGGACAGAAAAGAAATTAATTTTTGTCGTGAATAGTACTCGAGTAAATAGTACCCTGTTAATAGTACTTCATGAATAGTACCCCGTGAATAGTATCTCAACATGAAAAGATTAAAATTTAACAAGAATGTTTAGAAAAATATTCTTGTGAAACGATACTAGATGAAGCGCAAAATTCAAGGATATTCAACTAATTTCAAGCAGTATAAAAGCAATACTTATTAACATGAATGTAGAATTAGGAATACGAAACGAAATAATAGTACTTACATACTACAGAGTATGAAAAAAAATATTATTTCTTACGAGTATTGAACAAAAATAATATCCCTTACCTTAAAAGGAGAGTATTTCTGATTGGTATGACTGTGATATTCTTGAATAAAACTTGCACTATTTTTTACACTCAAAGTTTTCTTAAATTCTAAAGAAATACGCTCCATATTATAGAAGAAGAATTATTTGATTCCGGTGTGATTTTCAATTCTAAAATAAGCATCCTATTTATAGGAGAATGGCAGAATACTATTTGAACGCACAGTAAGAAATAATCACAGACTGTACAGTAACTTATTCGTGGGAGCTACAACCGGTGAAACTTTTGAGTTTTTTTTTATTTTACTATGCAGCACTATGCAACCACTATGCAATACTATTCAACACTATACATAATAAAATATAATATATTCTATTTTATATAAAAGCCAAAACTTATATATATATATATATATATATATATATATATAATCACATGACACACACACATGTACACACACGTAAACACACACATTATATATATATATATATATATATATATATATATATATATATATATATATATATATATATATATATAGAGTCCGGATCAGGTCCGGACTCCCAGATTTTGTTAAAATCCGGACCTTTTTTTTTTTTTTTTTGCTTTTTTTTTTTGAAACAACTAAAAAAAAAAAAATTTATGGAATTAGAATTTTTACATTATACAGTGTTTTAGGCGTGATTTGGATGCCTATAACAAAACATGTCTGTACAGTCTGGGCAGACTGTACATACATTGGTTGGTATAGGTATTAAAAACACACCCAAAACACTATATTATGGAAAAATTTCAGTTCCATAATTTTTTTTTTTTTTTTAGTTGTTTCAAGAAAAAAAAAAGCAAAAAAAAGAAAAAAAAATTTGGTCCGTCTTTTGATCCAGTCCGGACTCCCGGACTGGATCCGTGTTGTATATATATATATATATATATATATATATATATATATATATATATATATATATATAAGTAATAAAATAAAACTGAGATAATTTTTTACCGACGATTTTAAAAAATGAGTAAGTGGGGGTCTATGTAATAAATCAAATTTACAACAAATAATTCATGACAAGCCCCTTTATTAATCTCAATTCACTTAGCTTCATAAAATAAATTTTAATAACATTTATTCATCATTAATATTATAACTCGCAATATTAAAAACCAGATCATTCCAAGGAAAGAGGGGGCTTTCCAATAAGGACTTCTCCTTATTGGCGCGTAATTAGGTGACTAAACCCCTTTCCTCGACAGAACTTTATAGACATCGTTAATAATGCAAATAATAATATGAATAACTTTGTCATCTCAATTATTAATTTAATAATATAAAATATTGTGCAGGTGATACTGTGACTGTAAGACCTCTACTTTTATGAATACAGATTAATTTTCTCTAAATATTATTTTGAATAATAAAGTGTGGATTTGATATAATATTATAGTTATGAGTAATATTTATAAATTTTGCAAAGTAAGAAAGTTGTCATAAAATATTCGTTTGGTCGGAAAAATTCGTTTTATCGTGGAATATTTGTACGAAGATGCAATCATTGGTGGACCCCATAATAGAATTACAGTCAGTGTTAGAAAATGACAAAAATAACTTTTTATAAAAGTAACGACAAAAGTTTTACCGTTAAACTGTTGAAATACCCGGTGATAAAAGTACAGTAATACGCGTGGTTGCATAGTAGAACACGGTATTGTACAATATCTTTGATTATTGATGCTTTCGTGAGAAGTCACTTAGTTTTATTTAATTATTGCCACAATAATTGTTGTATTGTATCTCATATTATTAATTCAATTATTGTCACAGTATAATCTGCATAATATTTTATATTATTAAATCAATAATTGAGACGACAAAATTATTCATATTATTGTTTGCATTATTGACGATGTCTAGAATGTTTTGTCGAGGAAAGAGGTTTGGTCACCTAATTGCGCGTAAATTAGGAGAAGTCTTTATCGGAAAGCCCCCACATTTTGGGAATGATCTAGTTGTTAATATTGTGAGTTATAATATTAATGATGAATAAGTTCGTGTTGATTAAAGATAAAAATAATAGTTGATGAGTGGAAGATGTTTGTTCAATTATCCTTTTAAATCAGTGTTTATTCATTTAGTTTTTTTTAGGACGCATAATTTTTCGTGGCTCAATTACCTTCAAAGGAGGTAATCCTTTTATTGCCTGGTTATGAGATTATTGGACAAATTTTTCAAATCAGACAATATTGTTCACTGGCTTATGAATGAGGGTGCCCCCTCATTGGCCCATAACTCCTAAATTCAAGTTACCCTCTTAAGAGGGTACTCTCTGATTGGCTGTCTCAAATACATGCTGATAAATTACGTTCGAATAATTTTTTTTACTGTGCGTCCGTGATTATTTTCCTAAATTGTATCATGCCGTTCTGCTATAAATAGGATGCTTAGTTTAGAAATGAAAATCACACCAGAATCAGAGAATTCTTCTTCTATAATAGTGAGCGTATTTCTTTTGAGTTAAGGATACTTTGAGTGTAGAAAACAGTACAAGTTTTTTTCAAGAATATCTCCGCTACACCAATCGAAATTATTCTCCTACTAAGATAAGGGATATTCATTTGTTCAGTATTCGTAAGAAATAATATTTTCTTCTATACTCTGTAGTATGTAAGTAATATTATTTTGTTTCATTTTCCTAATTCTATACTTATTTTGATAAGTATTGCTTCTAGACTCCTTGAAATTAGTAGAATATCCTTGAAATTTGCGTTTCATCTAGTATCGTTCCACTGGAATATTTTTCTGAACTTTCTTGTGAAATTTTAAGCTTTTTATACTGGAGTACTATTTATGGGTACTATTCATATATACGACACTATTCATACATACGGTACTATTCTTAAAATACTATACACGGGATACTATTCATGAAGTAGTATTCACGGGGTACTATCCATGACAAAAATTGATTTCTTTTCTGTCAAAATTATTTTTGATACATGAATATTGAAATTCAGATAAGGCACACTTAGAAGGGGGGATGAATAAGTGTGGATACAAACTATGACCAATTTAAAATTTAAACCAAAATATTGAATATAGCCTACTATATTGATGAATGCAGTTTGCTAAATGAATATGGTCTACCGAATTGAATTTTTGTTTAAAGAAATATCTTGGTGATTTTATAAGTTTTAATAACAAAATTTCTCACGATGAAACAAATAATTAAATTAAACAAATTGATTATTTTGAGTGAAATTTTGTTAAAGTAGGTAATAAAAATAACACCAAGATTTTTTACATGGTTCATCTATTACCCTCTATAATAATAGCCTAGTCCACGTCCAATACCAACTAGTATTGGAGACTCACTTTTATTTCTTTAAATATCTCTTATTACAAAACAGACTCTATTCAAAATTGAATTACAATAATTCACTTGAGCACTCTTTCTCCTTGTGCACCAATGCACCCCTTAAGCACCTACGCTTTCTTGAACCTGTTTGTAAGCAAACCTTAATCCACCTGAATTAAATTCTTTTAGACAGCACTTAGTCTAAAAATATAAGATTACAAATATAGAGGTCTAATGATCAAAGCAAATAAGCAATTTCACAATGCAAGGCTCAACTAATGAATGCAATGATCAAGTAGAAAAAATAAAAGATATCACCAATATTATGCCCACGAAAATTGTTGATTATTAATCTGAGTTATAAAAGCACAACAGTTTGAAATATTGCACCGAAAATAATGAAATAGCTTCTCAAGTATATGAGTGCAATAGTTGATTCAAGTGATGTAAGTGTTGTAAATTATCACTGATCTTAGTTCTTCTTATATAGCCCAAATATTACCGTTTGTGAAATAAATTATTTTTCGTAGCTAATTTTGTTCCGTTATCAGACTTTGTTTACGTTGCCAACTAATAATAAACGTTCCAACAATACAGCCATTGATAACAAATCCAATTATCTTTGATAGTTACAAATATATGTTGGACTCTTTAAACAGTAATCCATAAAGAGACTAAGTCAGATACAAAGCACTTCTAGACTTTTCAATTCCTATAGCAATAAAGTCTGCCGCCAGTTGTTATATCACAATTTGAAACAGAAGATATCATGATAATATATAGGAGTATCGTAACAAATCCCAATTCTCAAGGATAATCATGATTTTATATTTCCAAGTCTTGTGCTCATTTAATTTATTAAAACTCTACCGCCATATATACTGCCTTTTCATTTACCAAGATATGTATTCTTTTACACGTGTTACACAAATATTATAACATCAGTACACATGGAGAATTAAATTAATTCGGACAATAGTCTTATGCATGCATGCTAACAAAATAAAATTAGTTCTCTTAATAACAATTAGTAATGAATAACATATTTTAGGTATGCACAAAATATTAAATCACATTTTAATGCACACATAAAATGTCATAGAGCCTTGTATTGAAAAATTAAATATTTGCAATGACCTTACATATTTTTCTTAAGACACAATCCTTCAAAGTCTTTTGACAATATTCTTTTCATCACCTTCCTAAAATTTCACAATAAACAAATTAGTCCATATAATCAAGTCATCATCAAAACAAAAAGATCAGAATATTAACAAACCAATATTCTTCCCCTTTTTGATGATGACAACATAAGTAAATGAAAACTCCCCCTAAACTCATGCATATAGCTTATTTCAGGAAAATTTCGTATGACCTGCATGTGTTAGTATCATACCAAAAAATAATGTAATTCAACACAGATCATAATATAACATATTTAAAACTAAATAAAACCATCAGTCTTAACATGCAGGCAGAGATGCCTATCAAAAACCAAATGAAACCATATGAACCCATAGTCTTTAAAACATAAGTTTAAAACGATTAAATGATCTCAAAAGAACTGAATGATATGATCTCAAAAGAACTGAACGAACGAACTTTTAAACTAATTCTCCGCTTTTGTCATCAGGCAAAAAGGAAAGAAGATAGGATCAAATTTAGTCAATGTCCTCAAGGTTAGCCCTCTGTTCAGCACGGGTAGTGAAGTAAGGATGATGGCGAATGCGATGAAGACGTTCTTCTAAAGAGTAATCAGCTGCAAACCGAGGAGGTCGTGGTATAAAAGTTGTAGGAGGAAGTGTTATGTCAAGAAAATCACCCTTATATTCT
Organism: Panax japonicus; assembly: GCA_020205505.1. Classification (NCBI taxonomy): domain Eukaryota; kingdom Viridiplantae; phylum Streptophyta; class Magnoliopsida; order Apiales; family Araliaceae; genus Panax; species Panax japonicus. The sequence continues at coordinate 62,982,617 of CM035110.1, forward strand.
GCCATCCAATTTCACATTGGCCATTCCGGGATTGGGGAATACATTGTCTGAAAATGTAACTTCTGTCCCACATCATTGAATCTTGTTGCCATGAAATCTGCAAGCTCCTCGAGTTGATAACTAATAAAATTAACGTCTTGACTCAACTGACAGGTGTTCCTATTGAATTTTCTTTGAAGTGCTTCAATCATAGCCATTGTTTGTATCTCAAAACCTGTCTGGAGATCAATGAATTCATCTTTAACACGACGATACAACTTATTAATTTCTGGAGCATCCATCGGTAGTTTTCCTTTCTCAAGAATCATAAGTCGATTTCTGATATCGACCAAATCAGTTTTCACAGAATTTTGATTTTGCAGAATCTCATTTAGAACATTCATAATGTCAGCCCCATGCGAATTTGGCAGAGAGGATGAAAATGAGTCTTGATTAGGAGAGATAGAAGGAGGATCAGGGAGAAGATGAACAAACTCACTAGCAAGAAAAGTAATATGAGATTGTGTTAAATTAGCAGTATCTATAAACTCATTACTTGAGACAAAGATTTCATCATCAAAAGATATTTTGAAATGTTGGAAGAGTTTTGTTAAAAACTTGCTATAAGGAAGACACTTTTTGGTTTGACGAATACAACTTAGCTTATGAGACAACATCATTTGAGAAAGACTGAAAGATTTTCCCTTAAGAATCATAGCCACAACCACTAAATCTTGATAGGTAAAATCTGCTCCACCACCAAGTCGTGGAAACAAATTATACCTAACCACCTTATGTAAAACACAGGCAGTAAGACACACATTCACAGTTTTTGGAAGAAATAGAGTTGTAAGAGAATAATCATTCATAACAATATGAAGCTGTTCCAATGGAGGAAAAAGGATATTAACAACACCTTTAAGAGTAAAAGGACAAGGTCCAGCAGAAGATATACCAAGAATGCTACCAAAATCAATACTAGTGAAAAATAATGACTTTCCCTTAACATATGTTGTAAAACAATCCCCATTGCATTCAAGATTAGTGTAAAACTATTGAACTAATCTAGGATAAGCAATAGTAGGAGGAAACAACATAGAGGATATTTCGCAAGCAGTGAAGAGTTTTTCCAGAACAGAGTTTTTGAAATAAAATAGATCTAGAGATTTTTCATAAACAAATTGCTTTGTAGCAATTGAATTTTTAAAACGAGTTTCAAAACTATACCCTCTGAAGAAATTTTCTTGCATATCAAGGGAAGATAAAAATTGATTTACCAGATTTGAAGGAGACTCTGGCTGTGAAGAGATATGTTCTTCATACACTGACTGCTTCATCTTGCCCCGTTGAGATGGTTCTACTTCTGAAGCCTTTAAGAAAGAAAACTGGAATCCGAATCGTTTGATAATATTGTGGCATCAGAAAACACATGCATAGAAGATTTCTTTTGCACTCGTTTGGATTTCATTTTTAGTCCAGTGACGTTCTTCAATGAAGATCCTTTGTCGTTTGATTTACCAGACAATCTCTTGCTATCCATGGTTTTCATGGTGTTACAGATTTGTGAAAATGAAACGTAGGGTTTCTGGTAAATGATGGAGGTGTAAAATCTAATTTAAGAAGAAGGCTGAAGATATAAAGACACACGAAATAGAAGTCAATTAAGAGTCTGTCACCGAAAATGTGTGACTTTTCAATTTTGAAAGTCTGTTCGGCTGCTGTTCCGTATTTTTAAGGTAGAAATCTTTACGTTTACCAATTAAATGATATTCGGCGATAGACATTGATCATTAATAGAACCGTGTATCTAGAATATAGTTTAAACAAATAAGGATTGTAAAAAGATATATTTTATCAGATATCATGCAGAAAATAAATGATACATATATGTATAAAATATAAGCTGCATGTCATAAAATTTTAAGTACGTAAATCGCAATTACACCATGCACATTCCAAGTTCTCTCTTTAGCATACAAAACATTTCCTCACTCAAAGGTTTAGTAAAAATATCAGCTAATTGTTTTTCTGTAAGAATAAAAATTAATTTAACTAACCCTTTTGAAACATTATCCCTTAAAAAATGATGCCTTACCTCTATATATTTTGTATGTGAATGCAAAACAGGATTCTTTGATATGTCAATAGCACTAGAATTATCGCAATATATAGGCACATTATTGCATATTATATCAAAATCATATAAAGTTTGTTTCATCCATAATATGTGAGAGCAACAACTCCCTGTAACTAAATATTCACCCTTAGTGGTTGATAAAGCAACTGAAGTTTAGTTTTTACTATGCCATGAAATAAGACTTTGTCCCAAAAATGTACAAGCACCACTTGTACTTTTCCTATCAATTTGAAACCCTGCATAGTCAACATTTGAATAACCCATTAGTTCAAAATGATTACTTATTGGATTAAATAACCCTAAATTTATAGTACCACTTAAATATTTAAAAATTCTTTTAACCGCTTGTAAGTGGGATTCTTTGGGTTTTGCTTGAAATCGAGCACAAAGACATACACTGTACATTATATCAGGTCTAGATGCAGTTAAATATAACAAAGAGCCAATCATACCTCGATATTTGGTTAAGTCTACATCTATACTTTTATCATCTGATGTGAGCTTTATTGATGTACTCATTGGTGTAGCCTTAGGATTGGACCCTTCAAAACCAAATCTTTTGAGTAGCTCTTTTGTAAGACCCCAACTTATTATAAATAAAATTGAATTTTCCTTTATTAATTATTCTAAATTAATAAGGGTTAATTTGATATAATGCTTTGGATATGGGTGAAATGTGAAAATTTTACAAAATAAGCAAGTGGTTACAAAATATTCTTTTTGTCGGGGAATATTCGTTTGGTCGTGAAATATTCTTATTATCGGGATTCTCCGTACGACGGCGCAGTCATTTGTGGGCCCCATAACGAAAAATGGTTGGATGAAAGAAAACGACAAAGATTGAGTTTTATAAATAACGACGTAAATTGTTACCGTTAACACTGTTGGGTTACCTGGTGGTTAAAATACAGTAATATGCGTGGTTGCACAGCAGCACACGGTATTGCACAGTATTGTTAAATTATTGATTCGTACGTAAGAATGCACAACTCAATAATTGTTACAGTAATTACTGTTCATTATTTTATTTTATTGATTCAATAATAGCTGCGTTGATATTTATATTATTATTGTTTCAATAATTGTCACTACACAGTATTTTTCATTATCAGATCAATAATTCATATTATTTGAATAATATTATCAGATAACATTATTGGCAATGTCTAGAAAGTTCTGTCTAAGGAGAGATTTGGTCAACTAATTGCGCGCCAGTAAGGAGAAATCCTTATTGGAAAGTCCCCTCTTTCCTGAGAACGGTCTGGTTGTCAGTACTGTGATTCTGTAATATTATTTTTAAATAATTAATTATTGATTATTATGATAAAAAATATTTATTTTATGTGGATATAGATGGAGAAAATTTTTAATATGACAATTGTTGAAAATTAATATTTTATCTTTTTCTGATAAAATAATTCATTTAAATATATTATTTTAATAATATATTAACGGTGATATTTTTACAATGAATGTGGGATATATGAGTATATGAAGAGGAAGAGTATTTTTGTGGCATTAAATGTTTAACACATGTTTTGTGTGTCGGTGGACACAATTCTTGATCGAAAATTGATTATAGACTGTAAAATCGCCCGTTTGTGGATTTCGGATTATTCCTGTTTGGAATTTGGAAAAATTTTCTTCTGCAAAGTTGTAGAGAATTGAAATTCCTATAAAATATAGCGAGATTTGAATTTTCTGATAAAAGGGCTATTTATTGTGAATTATTAAAGTTCCGGAGTTCTGAAATAATTGATTTTTGGAAGTTTTAATTATTATTTTCAACAAAAACGTTTTCTTGCTTAGTGGGCTGCATGAAACATGTGTTGTGGCTGATTTCTTTGGTCAAAATGGTGGGCTAAGGAAAATTATATAATTATATTAATATTTTATTAATTTAGTCTCCTTTGGCGTTCTAGCATTTTCCTATGAATAGAGGGCTAATTTAGAATTGAAAATCACACCAGAAACAAATTTTCTCTCTTTCTCTCTCTATATTATCGAACATATTCTTGTGAGTATACTTTGAGTGTTGCTATACGGTGCGAGTTTCTGTCAGCACTATACCCGAAATTCAGTCAGAAATACGGTTATTTTGAGGTAAGGGATGTTGTTTCTTCTTAAATGATATTATCTTCTTCAATATCATTATGCCAAAATATTATTCTGAACTTTTTATCAATTTAGAACTTTTTCATGTCGAAGTTACTATTCATGAGTTACTATTCACGAGTTACTATTCACGAGTTACTATTCACGAAGCGTGATGATGTTTTTGTGAAATTCCTATCTTTTGGTGTCAGAGTTACTATTCACGTGTACGGCACTATTCACGTATACGACACTATTCACGAATACGACCCAATTCATCGAAAAATGAAATTTCTTCTTTTTGTCCAAAATATCTATTTTGGCTACTATCTTTGATTGTATCCACGTTTTGATCGTTAGTTTTGAGTTCTGCTTCAAAATCAGTTGTTATGAACTATTATTGATTTTGGACAAACTGTTGTACGAATCCCTGATATTTGTCTTTCTATCTCACTAGATTCGTTCTTAAAAGTGTTTTTCATCATCCTCAGTCCTTAATGGTGATACTTGATGAATATCTTTGGCCTGTAGTACAAAGATGAAAGATTAAACTGATGAATCTCTTTGGCCCGTAGTGCAAAGATGAATAAGTGTTGAGATGAACATGACCAACTGGTGATACAAATGAATATCTTTGGCCTATAATGCAAAGATGATTAAAGATGTATATTGATTGTTGTTACAGGGATGAAATATTGATGATGGACTTTTAAATCTTAGAAGACAGTAGAATTCATTCTCTACGTGACTCTTCTAATGGATTGTTGTTTCCGCTGCATTTGTTGATCTAAAACTTGTTGTCTATTATATTTTATCAGATTTTCCCTGTTGAAGACTAACGATAATTTGTTGTATATTATCGTAGTCATAATATTCTTTACTGGGCTAGTTGAGCTCACCCTTTCCTTTTTGTTCCATTTTTCTTCTCAGGAGGCGAGAATGTAACGAGTACGAGTCGGGAGATGTAATGATGGTTCTAGTGAGAGTTGTTTAGTAGTCCTCACCATTTTTGTAAAATAATATATTAATAATTATGATGAGGATTTAGTTGGGTATGTATATTGTCTAGGCGACAATATTTGTATTTAAACTCACAGTTTATGTGTGATCGTATTTTGTACGACAAATGTATTAATAAAGTTGTAGTTATTTCTGTACCATGTATTTGGCGACTCAGAATGGGTTGGATGGAATGGACCTATTTTGGGGTCGTCACATCTTTTGTGTACTTGGTTTGATGAATATAGATCCCTTCCTTTGTTTGCTTGATTTGAAGTCCCAAAAAGTAATTTAGCTCTCCCAATAAGCTAATATCAAATTCCTTATGCATACACTTTGAAAACCACTCACAAAGAAAATCATTAGTAGCACCAAATATTATATCATCTACATATATTTGAACAATGATTATTTCTTATTTCTGCATGTTTAATAAATAATGTAGAATCTATTTTACCTCTAGTAAAACCACTTGAAATAAGATACTTACTCAACCTCTCGTACCTAGCCCTTGGAGCATGTTTGAGACCATAGAGAGCTTTTTTTAGCTTAAAAACACGATTTGGATATTTCTCATGTTCGAATCCAGGAGGCTGTTTGACATAGACTTCTTCATTGATGTATCCATTAAGAAACACACTCTTTACATCCATTTGATAAAGCTTGAATTTCTTGTAACAAGCAAATGCTAACAAGATTCGAATAGACTCTAGTCTTGCAACTGGAGCATAAGTTTCTTCATAGTCGATCCCTTCTTGTTGATTGTAACCTTGAGCCACTAGCCTTGCTTTGTTGCGAGTAATTGTCCCATGCTCATCAAGCTTGTTTTTAAACACCCATTTTGTTCCAATGACAGAAACATCTTTAGGTGGAGGCATTAATTCCCAAACTTGACATCGTTCAAATTGTTGAACTTCCTCTTGCATTGCCATTAGCCAATTTTCATCAAGTATAGCTTCCTTAGCATTCTTTGGCTCAACTTGTGATAAAAATGCAGAGAACGCACAATGATTTTGTAGGCTTCTCCATGTGGTAACTCCTTTATTTATATCTCCGATAATATTTACCGGTGGATGATCCTTGAGATATTTTGTTGTCTTTGGCATTTGGACATCGTGTATTACCTCTTCTTGTTGAGGAAAATTTTCTTCAAGATCTTGTGTTGCTTCTTGTTCATTTTCATGTATACTGTTTAATTCAACCTGTTGAATTTGTCCATTCTGTCTGCTGACTGGTTCTCTTCGGTTTACTGAATTTGTGAAAATCTCCAAATTTCCTGCATCCTCTTTTCTTTCTTTTGGAAGATCATTGTTAGTCTTATTAAAAGTTATATGAATAGATTCTTCAACACATAACTTGTAAATATTAAATACACGATATGCCTTGCTGTTATGTGAATAACCAATGAAAATACCTTCATAGGATTTAGTATCAAATTTTGTCAAGTTATCACTAGTATTTAGTATATAACATTTAGACCCAAATACTTTGAAATAACTTATATTAGGAGTTTTGTTCTTCAAAAGCTCATAAGGAGTTTTCAAAATAATAGGACGAATAAGAACTCTGTTTAAAACATAACATGAAGTATTTACAGCTTCGGCCCAAAACGTTTTAGGAAGTTTACTTTCTTGTAATAGAGTTCTAGCTGTTTCTTGCAATGTCCTATTTTTTCTTTCTACAACTCCATTTTGTTGAGGTGTTCTAGGGGCTAAAAATTCATGACTTATTCCCTTTTGATCACAAAATATTATAAAGTCTTTTGACATTCAGTACCATGATCACTTCTTATTTTTACAATTTTGAGATTATATTTTGTTTATAAGTTTCTTATTAATTTCTCAAACTCCTTAAATGCTTCATCTTTTGTTCTCAAAAATAATACCCATGTATATCTAGAAAAATCATCTACTATTACAAATGCATAAAACTTACCATTTATACTAGAATATCTTTCTGGTCCAAATAGATCAAGATGAAGTAGTTGTAAGGGAGAAGAAGTTGATACCATGTTCTTTATTGTAAATGATGTTCTTACTTGTTTCCTGAGTTGACAAGGAACACAAATTCCCTTCTTTTCATACTTTATCTTTGGCAATCCTTTGACAAGACTCTTTGAGGATAATTTTTTGATTAAATCCATGTGAACATGTACCATCCTCTTGTGCCATAAATTAGCCTCATCTTGTACAGATGCAAGACATAATTCTTCATTCTGTTGCTCAAAATCAATAGTATATATATATATATATATATATATATATATATATATATATATATATATATATATATTTCCTTCTCTTTGTGCAACTAGAGTAACATTGTTAGTACCATGAAAAATAGTGCATTTTTATCCATCAAAACTGGCTTGGTGACCATTATCCATTAATTGACTGATACTAATAAGATTAAATTCAAGTCCATTAACAAGGTGTACATTATCAATATTTACCTTACCAATTCCTATTTTACCTTTTCCGATTATCTCGCAGGTTCGATTATCTCCAAATGTAACTGGACCATTTTTCTTCTTGATTTTTAGCTCCACGAACTTTGTTTTGTCACCAGTCATGTGACGTGAACATCCACTATAAAGAATCCACTTTTGAGATGGAACCCTTGCCTTGAGACATACCTGTCAAGAAAAGATAATTCATCCTTTTGGTACCCATATCTTTTTGGGTCCTTTAGTGTTAGTTGCAAGTAAATCATCCTTTTTAACACATACCTTTTTAATCTTATTTTTCTTAAAGCAATTTATGTCCAAGTGTCCTTTAATACCACAGTTTTTGCATGTTGTGAAATGAGAGCAATAATTTAATTTAAATTGTGATTTTGATTTTAGCATTTTCATATTACCCTTTTTATGCATAGGATCATAACCAATTCCTTATCTTTCAAAACTAGGTCTTTGTTTACCTAATATGACATTTAAATTTTCTTCACCTTGAACGAATTTAGTAAGAGATGATTTTAGTGAATCTATTTTTTTTAAGTTCGTAATTAGGAAATGTTTTAACCGGTGATTTATCACTAAATGCATCAATACATACATCTCTCATTTTCAATTCATTAGTTAATTTGTGGATTTCATTATTCAAAAAATTTACCTTATTAAAAAGTATTTTGTTATAATTATCTAAATAATCAATTTTAGCAATCAAAACCTTTTCTTCTTTACAAATAGATTCCTTTTCAATATCTTTCTTTTCATCTATTAAAGAATCTACTTCACCCATTAATTTATTTACTAAGTCTTTAAAATATGTATTCTTTTCTTTTAATTCAGAATTTTCTTGTTTCAAGGAATTAAGATCAAAATCAGATACCTCGTTTGAATCACTTTCTACTCCCATGAAGCATATTTGAGCTATCTCATCATTGGCTTTGACCTCAACCTCAGATTCTTCTTCATCACTCCAAGTGACCAATGCCTTGTTTCTCTTATTATCCTTGAAGCCTGTTTTTCCTTTATTCTTTAGTTGAAAATAGTCCTTCTTAAAGTGCCCTGGACGTCCACATTCAAAACATGTCTCTTCAGTTTGCTTTCCTTTGCCTTTATTTGAGTTGAAGATATTCTTTCGTTTATTCTTCCTTTGTAGAAGTCCTTTGAGTCTCCTTGACATCATAGTTATCTCTTCGTCAGAATCATCATCAAGCTGTTCTTCATTTCCTGCATTAAGAGCTAGAACCTTCCTACGAGGAGTTTCCTCCTCATCGTCATACCTCTTTAACTGATATTCATATTCCTCAAGTTCACCAAAAAGGGTTAGTGTATCCATAGTAGATATAGTAGAGGAATCTTGAAGAGTAGTAATTTTAGACGCAAACCACTTGGGTATAGCCCGAAGTATCTTATGATTAATCTCACTTTGTGGAATAGATTTGTCCAGTAGCTTTAAGGAGTTTAGAAGAACAATGAACCTTGCTTGAGCCATCTTTATAGTTTCATCTTTCTCGAGTTTGAACATTTCATAATCATGCATGAGCATGCTTAGTTTAACTTCTCAAACTTTTGATGTTCCTTCAAGACTCACCACTAGAGTGTCCCAAATTTCCTTAGTTGTGTTGCATGAGGATAATTTGTCAATCTCGGACTGCACCATACCGCTTAGTAGAGTATTCATAGCCCTTAAATCATAGGAAACCATGAAGGTTTCAGTTGAATCCATCTCTAGTAGAGTCTTCGGAGTACCGTCATCTTTCCTTGGAATAACTGGTCCATTCTCCACAACCCACCATTCCCAAGGATCTCTTTTAAGGTAGATCCTCATTCGGAATTTCCAGAAGTTGTAGTTTTCTGTTCCATACAGCGGAGGAGGTCTATTGGTTGATTTACCTTCTTGATTGTTGTTCCTGAACTGTGCCATGTCAGAATCTTTCCCTACAGTCACCTTTAAGACCAAGTAAGTAGAGCCAAGCTCTGATACCAAATGAAATTCAGATAAGGCACACTTAGAAGGGGGTTGAATAAGTATGGATACAAACTATGACCAATTTAAAATTTAAACCAAAATATTGAATATAACCTACTATATTGATGAATGCAGTTTGCTAAATGAATATGGTCTACCGAATTGAATTTTTGTTTAAGAAAATATCTTGGTGATTTTATAAGTTTTAATAACAAAATTTCTCACGATGAAACAAATAATTAAATTAAACAAATTAATTATCTTGAGTGAAATTAAGTTAAAGTAGCTAATAAAAATAACACCAAGATTTTTTACATGGTTCATCTATTATCCTCTATAATAATAGCCTAGTCCACGTCCAATACCAACTAGTATTGGAGACTCACTTTTATTTCTTTAAATAACTCTTATTACAAAATAGACTCTATTCAAAATTGAATTACAATAATTCACTTGAGCACTCTTTCTCCTTGTGAACCAATGCACCCCTTAAGCACCTATGCTTTCTTGAACCTGTTTATAAGCAAACCTTAATCCACCTGGATTAAATTCTTTTAGACAACACTTAGTCTAAATATATAAGATTACAAATATAGAGGTCTAATGATCAAAGCAAATAAGCAATTTAACAATGCAAGGCTCAACTAATGAATGCAATGATCAAGTAAAAAAAATAAAAGATATCACCAATATTATGCCCACGAAAATTGCTGATTATTAATCTGAGTTATAAAAGCACATCAGCTGGAAATATTGCACCGAAAATAATGAAATAACATCTCAAGTATGTGAGTGCAATAGTTGATTCAAGTGATGTAAGTGTTGTAAATTATCACTGATCTCAGTTCTTCTTATATAGCCCAAATATTACCGTTTGTGAAATAAATTATTTTTCGTTGCTAATGTTGTTCTATTATCAGACTTTGTTTAAGTTGCCAACTGATAAGAAATGTTCCAAAAATACAGCCGTTGATAACAACTCCGATTATCTTTGATAGTTACAAATATATGTTGGACTCTTCAAATAGTAATCCATAAAGAGACTAAGTCAGATACAAAGCACTTCTAGACTTTTCAATTCCTATAGCAATAAAGTCTGCCGCCAGTTGTTATATCACAATTCAAAACAGAAGATATCATGATAATATATAGGAGTATCGTAACAAATCCCAATTCTCAAGGATAATCATGATTTTATATTTCCAAGGCTTTTGCTCATTTAATTTATTAAAACTCTACCGCCATATATAATGCCTTTTCATTTACCAAGATATGTATTCTTTCACACGTGTTACACAAATATTATAACAACAGTACACATGGAGAATTAAATTAATTCGGACAATACTCTTATGCATGCATGCTAACAAAATAAAATCAGTTCTCTTAATAACAGTTAGCAATGAATAACATATTTTAGGCATGCACAAAATATTAAATCACATTTTAATGCACACATAAAATGTCCTAGAGCCTTGTATTGAAAAATTAAATATTTGCAATGACATTACATATTTTTCTTAAGACAGAATCCTTCAAAGTGTTTTGACAATATTATTTTCATCAACTTCCTAAAATTTCACAATAAACAAATTAGTCCATATAATCAAGTCATCATCAAAACAAAAAGATCAGAATATTAACAAACCAACATTATTCTTGAATTTTACTTCACAAAGCAGTTATCATGTTAACAATTTAGACATTCTTGAACTCTGTATAAATTGATTTATAAATCTTTAAAATTTATCCTTGCTCTTACTTAATTGAATTTTTATATCATTGTCATCATCATCATGCTTATATTATGATGAAAGTCATCTTTGGCCCGTAGTGCATAGATGGACTATTGATTGGTATGATTATGACTATGTATCGGTATAATCATGACCTGTAATGTTACAAATGATGTGGTAAAATTCCTCATTGACCCGTAGTGCATTGATGGACAGTTGTTGTCATGATTTTGACCACTGGTGATAATAATGAATATCCTTAGCCCGTAGTACATGGATAATTCATGGATGTGATAATAATGAATATCATTGGCCCGTAGTGCATGGATAATTCATGGATGTGATAATAATGAATATCATTGGGCCGTAGTGCATGGATAATTCATGGATGTGATACTAACGAATATCATTGGCCCGTAGTGCATGGATAATTCGATAATCTAGATTATTTATTGAGTTGTGCTACATCGATAAAATATTGATGATGAACTTTTAAATCATAGAAGATAGTTGATATCATGCTTTACTTGACTCTTCTAATGGATTATTTATTCCGCTGCAGTTAAAGTTGTTGTCTATTGTATTCTATCAGTTTAACACTGTTGAAGGCTAAAAATAATTTATTATGTATTATCTTAGTCATAATATTCTTTACTGGGCTAGTTGAGCTAACCCTTTGCTTTCATTGTTCTCTTCAGGAAATGATAATATAACTAGGACTAGTCGGGGAATGGAGTGATAGTCAAAGATGATGGCTATAGTAGTCCTCACTATTCTATAAAATAGTGTGATAATAATTGTAATGAGGACTCCATTTGAGTTTGGATATTGTCTACAAGACAATATTCGTGTTAAAACTCGCAGCTACGTTTTGTCGTATTGTATAAATGAAGTTTGTATTTAATTTCTGTACCATGTATTTGGCGACTCAGAATGGGTGATGTATACCTATTTTGGGGGCGTCTTAGTGACAATAATTGAATCAATAACATGAGATACTATACATCAAATAATGTTATAATAATTGAATAAAACTGAGTGACTTCTCACGTAAGCATTAATAATCAAAGATATTGTACAATACTATCACCGAGTATTTCAACAGTTAACGGTAAAAGTTTTGCCGTTATTTTTATAAAAAGTTAATTCTATCATTTTTCTAACTCCGACAGTAATTCCATTGTGGGGTCCACCAATGATTGTGCCGTCGTACGAATATTCCCTAATAAAAAGAATATTCCTCGACCAAACGAATATTTTATGACAACTTGTTTACTTTGCAAAATTTATAAATATTACCCACAACTATAACATTATATTAAATCCACATCTCATTATTCAAAATAACATTTAAAGAAAATTAATCTTTTTCATAAAAGTTGGGGTCTTACTGGAAGACACCGAATTTTATGAAATAAAAGTATTCAATTTTTTTCTTATAATTATTATTCAGTAAATGGTTAAATTGATAAAAAGTTAAAATTAAGGGTGATATATGTAAAGTTTACAAAATAAGTAAGTGGTTATAAAATATTCATCGTTGTCGGGGAATATTCGTTTGGTCGTGAAAGATTTATGTTGTCGAGGAATATTCGTACGACGGCACAGCCATTTATGGGCCCCGTAACGAAAAATTGTCGGATAAAGAAATGACAAGAATGAGTTTTCTAAAAATAACGGCATAATTATTACCGTTAACACTGTTGAAATACCCGATGGTTAAAGTAAAGTAATACGCGTTGTTGCATAGTAGCACACGTTATTGCACATTATTTTATATTATTTTTGTTTCAATAATTATCATTGCACATTATTTTACATTATCAAACTAATAAGTCTTATTATTTTAATAATATTATTAGATAACATTATTAACAATGTCTATAAATTTCTGTCGAGGAAAGGGGTTAGGTTATTTAATTGCGCGCCAGTAAGGAGAAATCCTTATCAAAAAGTCTCATCTTTCTTGGGAATGATCTGATTGTTAATATTGTAGTTCTGTAATATTATTTTTTAATAATTAATTATTAATTTATATGATGTTTATTTAATGTGGATATAAATGGAGGAATTTTTAAAAAAGTGATAATTGTTAAAAATTGATATTTTATCTTTCTTGATAAAATAATTCATTCAAATATATTATTATATTACATTATAATTGTATAATGAGATAATATAATAATATAATAATAATGATATTTTTACACTAAATTCACTGTATATGAATAAAATTAAGAGAAAGAGTGCAAATTGGGTCTGGATGGTATTTTTAAAGATTAAAATGTGTAACATATTTGATGGAGGATTTTTCTAATTAAGTGGGCCCCACTTGTGTGCGGAATATGCTATTTTTGGTTGGCTAAAGTGGGTGTGCGGTGGATTTGATCCATAAGTAAATTTTCAAGGATGGAATGCTATGAGATTTCATCCGTATATAAATTCGGGTGATTTTTCGTTCTGAATTTGGAAAAATTTTCTTCTACAAAGTTGTAGAGAATTAAATTTGCTATGAAAATTACATAGAATTCATATTTTTCTGATAAAAGGGCTATTTATTATGAATTATTGAAGTTTCTGAATTTATAAATGATTTAAAATATTTTTGGTGTAGATTTCTAGAAGGTGGGCCCCACACTTGTCCTTTTGCTTGTTGTAAATGCTAAAATTTGATTTCAAAGTGGGCGTGAAATTTGTAATAAATAATAATATTTTATTAAATTTTCTATTTTAGTGTTCTAAGTATTTTCCTATAAATAGGGTGCTTAGGTTAGAATTAAAAAATACATCAGAATCAGAAGTTTCTCTCTCTATAATATCGAACGTATTTTTTGAGTATTTAGATATATTGAGTGTTGCTATACAGTGCAAGTTTTCTTCAGTATTATATCTGATATTCCAGTCAGAAGTGTTATTCTTTTGAAGTAAGGGATGATTAGGGATGTAAAGGATATTTTTTTTACAATACTCGTAAGAAATATTATTTTCTTTAATACTCCATATTATGAAAGGGATATTATTTTATTTTGTATTCCTAAATTTAAACTTACTATGGTAAGTATTACTTATATAATTCCTGAAATGATTATAAATTTCTTAAGTTTTGCGTTTCATCTAGTATCATTTCACGAGAATATTGGTTTGAACTTTCATGATAAATTTCCATATTTTCATGTCGGGTTACTATTCATGAAGTACTATTCATGAGATACTACTCACTCGGGTACTATTCAATCGGGGTACTATTCATGACAAAAATTGATTTTTTTCTGTCCAAATTATTTTTGATACATGAATATTATTCTTGAATTTTACTCCACAAAACAGTTATCATGTTGACAATTTAGACATTTTTTAACTCTGGATAAATTAAATTATAATTCTCTAATATTTATCCTTTATCTCACTTGATTGAATCTTTAGAACATTGCCATCATCCTCATGCTTATATTGTACTGGAAGTTATCTTTGGCATGTAGTGCAAAGATGACCTGTTTTTGAATATCTTTAGCTTATAGTGCAAAGATGACCTGTTGTTGAATATTTTTGACTTTTAGTGCAAAGATGACCTGTTGTTGAATATCTTTGGTCCGTAGTGCAAAGATGACATGTTGTTGAATATCTTTGGTCTGTAGTGCAAAGATGAACTGTTGATGAATATCTTTGGTCTGTAGTGCAAAGATGAATTTATTAATATGTTTATGAACAGGAACTGTGATTTGATATAACCATGATCTTTGATGTTTCAGGTAAAGAGGTGATAAAAATTATCTTCGTCTTGGGTGCAAAGAGGAATTTAGAACCACAATTAGGATTATGAGTTATTCACATGATTGTGGACAGGAACTGTTGATTGATGTTGCATGGATAAAGCATTGTTGGTGGACTTTTAACATGGAGAAGATAATAGACTTTATGGTCTATTTGACTCTTCTAATAGATTGCTCGTTCCGCGACAACTATGGTTGAAAATTTTTATCATCTATCATATGTTCTAAATCTCTAATTTATTACTGACGAAGGTTATTGATAATTTAATTATCTTTATTCATGATATTCTTTACTGGGCTAGTTGTGCTCACCTTTTTGCTTCACATTTCCTTTCAGGTAATAAGAGTATAGCTGGGTCGAGCAGGGGTAACATGGGTAATAGAATGGTGATCTATAGATGTTGAGGTTTCCCTTAAAATAATATGGAAATAATTTTATTGAGAATTTTAGATAAGTATGTTATATTTATACGTCATTTAACCGTTGATTTTGGTGAATCGAATAGGGTGAGGTGAACCCAACTTGGAAGGTGTTTTGCCACTATCATACAAGATGTCTAATGACATACGACTTCGTGTTATCATATGACAGGGTTTTGCATATCCACTTACTGATTATATCTATAAGCACCACCTTTATAATCTTAGAATTTGGTTGAAATATAATTCTCAATTGGAGAAAATGGAGATAATTATATGGCAAGAGAAGACTCACCATTGAAAAGAACATGATAGAAATCTTCTCATTTTTTTTGGGGTCTATTGGGTCAACCAAGGATGATTCTCAAGTCATATGATATCTATTATAACTTAGATGCATGACCTCCCATGTACGAAGGTTTCCTTGAGCATTTTCCAAAAATTTTAATTTCTAAAACAGTTATTGACAGTACCTTTATGTAAGGTACCATTGTAAGGTGTTGTGGTCGAGGCACCATGAAAGTTACATATAATTGTATTAAAACTCACAGTATATGTGTTGTCGTATTTTACACGACAATTGTAATAATGAGGTTTGTAGTTGTTTTCTGTACCATGTATTTGGCGACCCAAGACGGGTTGTGTGGACCTATTTTTGGGGCGTCACAGTTGGTATCAGAGTTTAGGGATATGATCTCTGGTGGAGATACAGGATTAGAACTAGAATGGGAGAGACGAGTAAAATCCTTCACTAGTGTGTGTCCTACCTAAGCTAATTTTTGTTACTTAATTAGTTGACAAATTATGATATCTCAGTTAACCTTTGTTTTGAAGCTATATTCTAGAATGATATATGAAATACAGGAAATGAGCAATGGAGAAATCATGATACAAAAGAGATGATCGGGGAGATAGAATCTGAAATGAAAGCAAGGTATTCTCAACTATTTGAAATACCATGTACGTAAATTTCAAGGACGAAATTTCATAAGGAGGGGAGATTGTAAGACCCCGAATTTAATGAAATAAAAGTATTCAATTTTTTCTTATAATTGTTATTCAGTAAATGGTTAAATTGATAAAATATTAAATATAAGTGTGATATATGTAAAGTTTACAAAATATGCAAGTGGTTATAAAATATTATTATTTTCGGAGAATATTCTTTTGGTCGTGGAATATTCATATTGTCGGGGAATATTCGTATGACGGCGCAACCATTTATGGGTCTCGTAACGGAAAAATGTCGGATGAAGAAAACGACAAGAATGAGTTTTCTAAAAATAATGGGGTAATTGTTACCGTTAACACTGTTAAAATACCCGGTGGTTAAAGTAAAGTAATACGCGTTGTTGCACAGTAGCACACAGTATTGCATGTTATTTTATATTGTTATTGTTTCAATAATTGTCACTGCACAATATTTTACATTATCAAACCAATAATTCATATTATTTGAATAATATTATTAGATAACATTATTGACAATGTCTAGAAAATTCTGTCGAGAAAAGGTGTTAGGTTATTTAATTGCGCGTCAGTAAAAAGAAATCCTTATCGGAAGCCCCCTCTTTCCTGGGAATGTTCTGGTTATTAATATTGTAGTTCTGTAATATTATTTGTGAATAATTAATTATTGATTTATATGATGTTTATTTAATGTAGATATAAATGGAGGAATTTTTAGAAAAGTGATAATTGTTGAAAATTAATATTTTATCTTTTCTGATAAAATAATTCATTCAAATATATTATTATATTACATTATAAATGTTTAATGAGATAATATAATAATGGCGATATTTTTACACTAAATTCACGGTATATGAATAAAATGAGGAGGAAGAGTGCAAATTGGGTTTGAATGGTATTTTTGAGGATTAAAACGTGTAAAATATTTGGTGAAGGATTTTTCTTATTGAGTGGGCCCTACTTGTGTGTGAAATATTCTGATTTTTGGTTAGCCAAAGTGGGTGTGCGGTGGATTTGATCCATAAGTAAAATTTCAAGGATAGAATGCTATGAGATTTCATCCGTATGTAATTTCAGGTCATTTTTCGTTCAGAATTTGGAAAAACTTTCTTCTACAAAGTTGTAAAGAATTAAATTTCCTATGAAAAGGATATAGAATTCATATTTTTATGATAAAAGAGTTATTTATTATGAATTATTGAAATTTCTGAATTTATAAATGATTTAAAATATTTTTGGTGGAGATTTCTAGAAGGTGGGCCCCATACTTGTCCTTTTTCTTGTTGTAAATGCTAAAATCTAATTTTTAAAGTGGGCGTGAAATTTGTAAAAAATAATAATATTTTATTAAATTTTTTTGTTTTGGTGTTCTAAGAATTTTCCTTTAAATAGGGTGATTAGGTTAAAATTAAAAAATACACTAGAATCAGAAGTTTCTCTCTCTATAATATCGAATATTTTGTGAGTATTTAGATATCTTGAGTGTTTCTATACAGTGGAAGTTTTCTTCAATATTATATTTGATATTCCAGTTAGAAATGCTATTCTTTTGATGGTAAAGGATATTTTTTTTTGTTGCAATACTCGTAAGAAATATTATTTTCTTTCAAACTCCATATTATGAAAGAAATATTATTTTATTCCGTATTCCTAAATTTAAATTTACTATGGTAAGTATTGCTTCTATAATTTCTGAAATGATTAGAAATTCTTTAATTTTTGCGCTTCATCTAGTGTCATTTCACGAAAATATTGGTATGAACTTTCTTGATAAATTTCTATATTTTCATGTTGGGTTACTATTTACGAGATACTATTCACTCGGATACTATTCACCTGGGGTACTATTCATGATAAAAATTAATTTCTTTTCTGTCCAATTATTTTTGATACATGAATATTATTCTTGAATTTTACTCCATAAAGCAGTTATCATGTTGACAATTTAGACATTTTTTAACTATGGATAAATTAAATTATAATTCTCTAATATTTATCCTTTATCTCGCTTGATTGAATCTTTATAACATTTTCATCATCCTCATATTTATATTGTTCCGGAAGTTATCTTTGGCCTGTAGTACAAAGATGACCTGTTGTTGAATATCTTTGGCCTGTAGTGCAAAGATAACCTGTTGTTGAATATCTTTGGCCTGTAGTGCAAAGATGACATGTTATTGAATATCTTTAGCCCGTAGTGCAAAGATGACCTATTTTTGAATATCTTTGGCCTGTAGTGCAAAGATGACCAGTTGTTGAATATCTTTGGCCGGTAGTGCAAAGATGACCTGTTGTTGAATATCTTTGGCCTATAGTACAAAGATGAACTACTGATGAATATCTCTGTACCGTAGTGCAAAAATGAATTTATTAGTATGGTTATGAACAAGAATTGTGATTTCGTATAACCATGATCTTTGATGTTTCAGGTAAATACATGTGATGAAAATTATCTTCGTCCTGGGTAGGGGTGTTCAAAAAATTCGGTTTTTTCGGTTTTTTACCGAACCGGTCTGTACCGAAACCGGCAGTACCGGTTTTTTTCGGTACCGATTTTTTCGGTACCGGTTTTTCGGTTTTTTTATAATTTTCGGTACCGGTTGCGGTAATGAATTTTTTGGATTCGATAAAAACCGAAATACCGAAAAAAAACCGAACGATGTCTGCTAGTCTGCTACTGCTAATGATTTTGCTACTGTTAATGATGTTCTCTCACTTCTCACTACTAGTACACAAGCTTGTAGAAGTTCTCTAATAGTTATTAATTTAGCAATAGTTCTCTCACTTCTCACGTCAATAATTTGAATAATTTAGGAATAGTCCAAAATAGTAACAGTTCTCTATTTAGCAACAGTTCTTTATCAACTACGTGAGAAGTGAGAGAATGTTATTAATTTTGCTACTGCTAATTCTGGGCATCTTCTTTTTCTTTTCATGATTTTTATGTTCAAACAAGCCAACAGTACACAAGCCTTAGCCAACTACAAAACATATATGATTTCAATTGATATAACAATAGACAGTAGACAATATACTTCTATTCAAAAATCCAACAACAATATGAATAGTATATGATTTCTTTTTCTTAGTTTAAAAAAAATGTTAATATATTTAAAAAATTATTTAATTATTATTAATTATTAATAATTACATATATCATCATGCATGCGGTATAACCGAAAACCGAACCGAAAAAACCGGTACCGAATTTGTACCGAACCGGTACCGAAACCGGTAATTCGGTACCGGTTTCGGTTCTTGTTTTTGCGGTAATTTCAATTCGGTACCGGTTCGGTTTTTTCGGTACCGGTTCAGTTTTTTACCGATGAGCACCCCTAGTCCTGGGTGCAAAAAGGAATTTAGGACCACAATTAGGATTATGAGTTATTCACATGATTCTATACAGAAACTGTTGATTGATGTTATAGGGATAAAATATTATTGGTGGACTTTTAACATGCAGAAGATAATAGACTTTATGGTCTATTTGACACTTCTAATGGATTGATCGTTCCGCGGTAACTATGGTTGAAAAATTTTATCATCTACTGTGACGCCCCCAAAACATGTATACATCACCCATTTTGAGTCGCCAAATACATGGTACAAAATTCAAATACAACTTAATTATACAACAGTAGTGTAAAATACGACAAAACATAATCTAAGAGTTTTAATAAGAATATTGTCATCTAGACAATATCCACATTCAATGGAGTCCTCATTACATTTATTGTCACACATTTTAATAGAATAGTGAGGACTACTAATGCTATCATCTGAACCGTCACTCTATTCCCCGACTAGTCCCGGCTACGTTCTCATTTCCTGAAGAGAACCGTGAAGAAAGGGTGAGCTCAACTAGCCTAGTAAGAAATATTATGACTAAGATAATGCAGAATAAATTATCATTAGCCTTCAACAATTTTAAACTGATAAAATACAATATACATCAAGTTTAACTGCAGCGGAATAAGCAATCCATTAGAAGAGTCAAGTAGAACATGATATCTACTATCTTCTATGATTTAAAATATTTTCATCAATTTTTATCGCTGAGACTTGGCATAATACATAAACCATATCATCGAATCTTTCCTGCACTACGGGCCAAGGATATTTATTAAATCATCAATGGTCATGACTATACCGAATAATTCCTGGTCATAATCATACCAAAAACTATCCATCAATGCACTTCAGGCCACTGAGGAATTTCACCGCATCATTCGTCACATTACGGTCACGATTATACCGAATAATCCCTGGTCATAATCATACCAAGTCCATCTATGTACGTAAGCCAAAGATGACTTTCATCTCAATATAAGCATGAGGATGATGACAATGATATAAGCATTAATCAAACGAAAATGAGGATAAATATTAAAGACTTTAAATTTATCCAAATATTACCAATCACTTAATAAACTCATAATCTAATATTATTAATATTATAACAATGATTTAATCACTTCTTAAACTTATAAATAATTTATTTTAATTGTTTACACTTTACCAAATAATGCATTTAATCATTCAAAAATGTCATACTCATAAAATTTCATCACCAATGATCAAATCCCTCATCAAAAATCTGCATATACCCTATATAGGATTCCCAAGCCATAAAATCCTATTTTCCAATTTTGTTACTTCACATAACATATTTAATTCATTACTCATAACTAGTTCATTTTCATGAAAAATACCAAATCAGTCCCAAAAATATTTCATTTCTGGGATTTAGCAGAATATAGTCCCATATTGAACATATATTTTTCTCGGAATTTTTAAAATTTATTTACTATTTTTCATATGGCCAAAACTGCTGAATATTTAGGCATTTATCATAAATTGTACTTTTGTCCAAAAATTCCGAAATTTACAGGGTATACTCCTATTATATACATGTACTTCCAATAAAAAATTCACTAATTTTGGAGTTAACCACAAGGAGTTATAAGGGTTTACTTTTAAAATAGTCTTTTCTCATAAAATCCATAACTCTTAATCTATACATCCAAAAATTGCCATCTTTGGACACAATATAGAAAACTCATCAAATTATCATTTCAAATATTTCTAGAATTTTTGAGGGTCAAAAAAATTACGAAACTGCAAATGAATTTTCACCCGCCATGCGGTAATCCACGTAAACAGATCATTTCCACAATTTAATAAGGAATGAATACAAAGGATCATTCACCATGCATGCGGTAATCCACATAGATAGGTTATTCCAACAGAATAATAAAAAATGGAATAACAGAAGAATTCACCATGAATGCGATAGACCGCACAAACAGGTTATTCCTAACAGAATAATAAAGAATGGAACCAGGTCATGCGTAATCTGCACAAACAGGATATTCCAAAAGAATAATAAAGAATGGAACTAGGTCATGCGTAATCCGCACAGACACGATATTCCAACAGAATAATAAAGAATGGAATAACACTAGAATTCATCAGGCATGCGATAGACCGCACAGACAGGTTATTCCAACAGAATAATAAAGAATTGAATAACAAAAAAATTTCACCATGTATGCGGTACTTCGTATAGACAGGTTATTCCAACATAATAATAAAGAATGGAATAACAACTCTTACGAGTATTGAAAGAAAATAACTCTCTTCATGAAAGAATAATACCCATTACCTTAGAAAAAACTGCATACTGAAATGGTGAGGTAGCAGACTTCTCTTCATCTTTCTCTCTATAATTTCTCTCTATAATAATTGCTCTATAGCTTTTATGAATTGGTGAGAAATGAAGGAAGAATGATCTTCTATTTATAGGAAAATATAGTTTCAATAATTGCACATTTTGGGACTCAAAATATTACAGTATAATACCTTCCTCTTTTCCTTCATTTTTAATTTAGTCCCGCAAGTATTATCAAACTTGCACCACCTCCCCTAATAGTAAATAATGTGAATCAATAGTTCAATCACGTGAATCAATAGTTATAATCATGTGAAAATATGAATTATAGTATAATACCTCTATCTATACCTCCATTTTTAACTTAGTCATGCAAGTATTATCAATCTTGCACCAACTCTCCTAATAGTATAAAAATGTGAATCAATAGTACACACATGAACAAATAGTTATAATCATGTGAATTAATAGTAATTAATTGCTCATTTATCTGGTAAATTACTCGATTGGTCAATATAACCTCCAGACATCAATTATTATCGAAATAAATGTCGATTTCCACTAACACTAACAATCCCAACACAATAGAAATATTTTTCTCAAAAAATTTATTTTTGAAATTTCGAAGTTTGACTTTTTTTCGAAAAAGTCAACTATTGACTTTTTTGACCAAAAAGTCAATCCCAAAAAATTTTGTTTTTATAGTCTATTTCTACTAATTTAATCGCTTCGGACTCAAATATCACGTCCGTGTCTCCAAATTCAACTCCGAACTCAAATTCGATTTTTAATAATATTCATCATTAATATTATAACTCACAATATTTAAGAATCAGCTCGTTCCCAGGAAAGAGTGGGCTTTCCGATAAGGATTTCTCCTTATTGGCGCGCAATTAGGTGACCAAACCTCTCCTTGACAGAACTTCTAGACATTGTCAATATTACAAATAATAATATGAATAACTTTGCCGTCTCAATTATTGATTTAATAATATAACATATTATATAGATGATACTATGACAATAATTGAATCAATAATATGAGAGATATGATGCAAAAATTACGGTAGCAATAATTGAGTATAACTGAGTGACTTCTTACGTAAGCATCAATAATCAATACCGTGTGCTACTATGCAACCACGCGTATTACTGTACTTTTACTACCGGGTGGTTCAACAGTTTTTACGGTAACACTTTCGCCGTTATTTTTATAAAAAGATAATTCTGTCATTTTTTAAATACAAAAATACCTTCGTTATGGGGTCCACCAATGATTGTGCCGTTGTACAGATATTTCCCGATAAAAAGAATATTTCCCGACCAATCGAATATTATATAACAATTTGCATACTTCGCAAAATTTGTAAATATTATCCACAACTATAACATTATATCAAATCTACACCATAATATTAAAAAAAATTTGAGAAATTTAAATCTTTATTCATAAAATTTAGGGTTTCACAATCTCTCCTCCTTATGAAATTTCGCCCTCGAAATTTACGTACGTACCTGATATGCCGAAGAGGTGAGGATACTTTGACTTCATTTCATATTCCAACTCTTGAGGTATAACCTTTAGGTGTTGAATACGATCCTTCTTGTCCAAGATTTTAACACGTATATCCTCATACGTTAAATCTTCTACTATCTCGTCTAGTTCTAATTTAATAACGTGGTTCGGGTCATCCACATATTTAGGTAACATCGATATGTGAAAAATGTTATGAACATGCAACATACTTGGCGGTAAAACGAGTTTATAGGCCACAGTTCCTACTCCATCGAGAATTTCAAATGGGCCAAATAAACCGAGGGTAGAGATAACTCCTTCTTGAACCTTCTTCTTCACATTCATCAAATTCGGGTGTGTAGCTTGAGTGGCTTTAACTTTATCGATTAAAGTTGATTCTACTTGTATATTTGATATCACCATGTGGGTCCTTAGAGTCTTTAAATCTATCTTCATCATTTGTAAGTTATACGTAATGAGTTTTTATGTTAACAACATCGCACTCGTAAACGCATACGATCTTCTACTCAACGCGTTAGCTACCACGTTCTCTCTTCCACAATCATATTGAATGGTATGATCGTAACCTTCAACAGCTCAAGCCAACGTCTTTAGCGCACGTTACGTTCATTTTAGTTGAAGAAATATTTGAGGATTTTAGAAATGGGTTATGTATTGGGGTCAATATAAAATTTGATTTTACGCTCTAGGGGTAAGCTAAGAAATCTTCAAGAATACGTCAGGAAATTTATTAACAATAGAAATATCATTTAAAACTATGACCCTCATCCAAGACTTGGATAACGAGTCTATAGGCCACAGTTCCTACTCCATCGAGGATTTCAAATGGGCCAATTAAATCGAGGGTAGAGATAACGCCTTCTTGAACCTTCTTCTCCACATTCATTAGATTCGGGTGTGTAGCTTGAGTGGCTTTAACTTTATCGATTAAAGTCGATTCTACTTGTATATTTGATATCACCACGTGGGTCCTTAGAGTCTTTAAATCTATATTCATCATTTGTAAGTTATATGAAATAGGTTTTTGTGTTAACAACATCGCACTCGTAAACACATATGATCTTCTACTCAACGCGTTAGCTACCACGTTCTCTCTTCCACAATGATATTGAATGGTATGATCGTAACCTTCAACAGCTCGAGCCAACGTCTTTAGCGCATGTTACGTTCATTTTAGTTAACAATAGAAATATCACTCAAAACTATGACCCTCATCCAAGACTTGGATAACACGTCTGTGAGACCCCAAATTTTATGAATAAAGATTTAAATTTCTCGAAATATTTTTTTTTAATATTATGGTGCGGATTTGATATAAGGTTATAGTTGTGGGTAATATTTATAAATTTTTCAAAGTATACAAGTTGTTATAAATAATATTCATTTGGTCGGGGAATATTCTTTTTATCGGGGAATATTCGTACGACGGCACAATCATTGGTGGACCCCATAACGGAAATATTATCGTAGTAAGAAAACGACATAATTATCTTTTTATAAAAATAACGGCGGAAGTGTTACCGTTAAAACTGTTGAACTACCCGGTATTAAAAGTACAGTAATACGCGTGGTTGCATAGTAGCACACGGTATTGGTTATTGATGATTACGTGAGAAGTCACTCAGTTATACTCAATTATTACTACAGTAATTATTACATCATATCTCTCATATTATTGATTCAATTATTGTCACAGTATCATCTGCATAATATGATATATTATTAAATCAATAATTGAGATGATAAAGTTATTCATATTATTAAATTGTAATATTTACAATGTCTAGAAGTTCTATCAAGGAGAGGTTTGGTCACCTAATTGTGCGCAATTAGGGAGAAATCCTTATTGGAAAGCCCCTCTTTCCTGGGAACAACCTGGTTGTTAAATATTGTGAGTTATAATATTAATGATAAATAATCTCGTGTTGATTAAAGATGAATTTGATAGTTTCATTGTGTTGGATTATTTGTGTTAGTAGTAATCGACATCTATTCCGATGATAATTGATGTCCGGAGGTTATATTGTTCAATCAGGTATTCGGGGCACTTTTCGTGTTGGAATACTATTCATGAGTTACTATTCACAAGTTACTATTCATGAGTTAATATTTACGAGTTACTATTCATGAGTTACTATTCATGAGTTATTATTCACGGGATACTATTTACCCGAATAAAATATATTTCTTTTCGGTCCAAATTAATTTTTAGTACAATATTATTCCATGAGGAGATATGCTAATTTTTTTGACCGTTGGTTGAAATTATAATAGTAAATCAATATGGACCGTTGGTTTAAAGTTTAATAGTGAATCAGTATGGACCGTTGGTTTAAAGTTTAATAGTAAATCAATATGGACCGTCCATTTAAAAGTAAATCAATCTGGACCGTTCATGAATTAGTTACTATTCAATCCATTCTCCTATAAATAGAAGCTCGTTCCTTCATTATTTCTTACGAATTCACTGAAACTCTTGAGAAAGAAATTATAGAGAGAAAGAAAAAGAGAAGTCAGCTACCTTTCTATTCCAATATCCAGTTTCTTCTAAGGTAAGGGGTATTATTTCTTTCGTATTCATAAAGAGAACTTCTGTTATTCCATTCTTTATTATTCTGTTGGAATAACCTGTATACGTGGACTCCCCTATACTTGGTGAAATTCTTCTGTTATTCCATTCATTATTATTATATTGGAATAACCTATTTATGCGAAGTACAGCATACTTGGAGAAATTCTTCTGTTATTCCATTCCTTATTATTATGTTGGAATAACCTATTTATGCGAAGTACCGCATACATGGTCATATTCTTCTATTATTTCGTTCTTTATTATTCTGTTAGAATATCCTGTCGGTGCGAATTACGCCTGACCTGGTTCCATTAATTATTATTCTGTTGGAATAATCTGTCTGTGCGGTCTATCGCATGCATGGTGATTTCTGTTGTTATTCCATTCTTTATTATTCTGTTGGAATATCCTGTCGGTGCAAATTTCACCTGATCTGGTTCCATTATTTATTATTCCATTCTTTATTATTCTGTCGGAATATTCTATCTGTGCGTTTACGCCGGACCTGGTTCCATTATTTATTATTCTATTGGGAATAACCTGTCTGTGCGGTCTCTATCTCATGCATGGTGAATCCTTCTGTTATTCTATTCTTTATTATTCTGTTGGAATAACATGCCTATGTGGATTACCACATGCATGGTGAATGATCCTTTGTATTCATTCCTTATTAAATTGTGGAAATGATCTGTATACGTGGATTACTGCATGGCGGGTGAAAATCCATTTGCAGTTTTATATACTCTTTATTATACTCAGTTGGTTAAAGTTTTGACTTCTATACTCCATGAAATTAGTATAATATCCTTGATATTTGCGCTTCATCCAGTATCTTTTCATGGAAATATTTTTCTGAGCATTCTTAAAATTTACTCTACAAAGAAGTATCATGTTGGCAATTTGGACATTATTAAGTTCAGGATAAATTAACTTATAAGTCTTTAAAATTTATTCTTGAACTTGTTTTATTGAATTATTATGTCATTTTCATGATGAGTTATGTTGGTTATTATGTGAAAACATGAAAGTTACTTAGAAATCACAAAGGGTTGAAAATCAGATTTTGGTGAAAATGGAACATGAAATTCAATTGACCATATCTCCTATTATATTTCAAATTTTTGAGTGTGGTCAAGTCCTAGAGTTAAATCTATGAGTTTCCTAACTTTTCCAAGTGGAATCACTGAAAAAGGTGTTGTAGATTTTCGTGTGGACTGATTTTAGCAAAGGAGTCAAAAACTGCCAATTTCAAAAAGGCTACTGCCCATACATTTAAAGGGGCTATTTTGCCCACTTAATTTGTGAGAAAATTCTGGCCTTTTGGGACATGAAAGTGTATTGTATAAGGTACCTCCTGTCCAAAAATGAGCTCATTCCGATTTAAAATGAGCAAGTTGTGACCATTTCAATATTTAGGTTTTTTCGACAAAAAATGCTATAACCGGAGTTCTATAACTCCGATGACCATGAAATTTAAACTGGAAGCTCACATTAACATGTGTAAGATCTTGCCAAGATTTGGAAATTTCTGGAGTTAAACTTGAGGTAGCTAATTTCTTAAGGAATTAATTAGAAATTAATTTTTTGAAAAATAGTAAATGAATTTTAAAAATTCTGAGAAAAATTTATGTTCATTATGAGACTATATTCTGCTAAATCATAGAAAAGAAATATTTTTGGGACTGATTGGGTATTTTTCATGAAAATAGTTTAGTTACGAACATATAAGTTAAATATGTTATGTGAAGTAACAAAGTTGGAAAATAGGATTTTATGACTTGGAAATCCTATATAAGGTATATGTAGATTTTTGATGTAATACCCGGAAAAAAAATTTTATTTTATTTTAAAACATATTAATTGGACTTTGTCATTTAGTTGGGTCAAACTAGTTAATTAATTTATTGGGCTAATAATATAAATTAAACTTGCAAAATTGGGCCTTAAAATTTATTGGGTTTATTTTATTTGAGTAATATTAAATCCTATTATAATTAAGAAAATTAATAAGATATTCTAATAAAATAAATAGATAAGTAAAACCTAATTGTACTGGCCATGTAGTTTTGATACGTTAAAGAAGAGAAGAAGAGGAGCAGCGGCGACAAAGAAACAAAAGGGGAAGAATTAGGTTCCTTTTTGCAATATATTGTAAGTCTCCACCTGGGTTGTTATTTAAATTAATGGTGAAAGTGCAATAATCATTGGTAATTTGAAATTATGCTTTTGTCCAATAATCTATGACCCATTCCGTTAAAGTAAATTGACCTCTTCTAGTTATTTTCCAATGATCCATGAATCATGTTGGGTAGTAAATTGTTCATTCCTTTATGATATATATATATATATATATATATATATATATATATATATATATATATATATATATATATATATATAATTAGTTTTAGTTGCACGGAAATCAGAGTGTTTGAGGAAAAAAAAATGGCATACATGTTTTAGTTCTTGATTGATTCATATTGAATATATATATATATATATATATATATATATATATATATATATATATATATATATATATATATATATATATATATGTCGGTAATAATAATAATAATAATAATAATAATAATAATAATAATAATAATAATAATAATAATAATAATAAACAACAACGTATAATAATTAGATAATTGAATTGACTAATTAAAATATGACAATAATAATAATGAGATGTTTATACACTATTTCGGAAGTTTAGTGATAAAATAAAATAAAATATAAAGGTTAATTTGGTGTTAAATTTAATATTATATAACTATTAAATTTATAATTTATTTATTTGTTTTGATTAGTTTGAACGGAAGGAGTTTAACGAGGTATATTGAGATTATAATTTTGGGTATTACATTGCTTAATCCAGGTACGGATTCCGTACTTTTTCAGCGAGACTCATTTGTTTTTAATTTGTTCGTTCCGTTGTTCGTATCGAAATTTAATATTGTCTCTCATAATTATTTCTTGTCAATTTATTTTGAATATCTTGTTTTGGCGTTATATTAGAACTCCCATTTGTACTCTTTAGACTAGTGTATCATGTCTATTAATTTATTTTGATATTGTAGTAATGTGCATGTTAGTACATTTTGGAGACTTGTGTTGATGATTTGTTTCAGCTTAACATGTACACGTTAGAACCCCTTTGTGTTAATATTTTGTCGCATGTGTTGTGACATTATATTTTGTTAGAATACCGTAGGGTATACCTGAGCTATAACCACCTGTGGGGGTACTACAGGCATGTTCTCTTGGCACCGAGGCATGACACCTTCCGTGGCGGTGTGATCAGTCCACGGCGTCTCCGTTTTGTGCTCCGATGGGAGTTGGCCATTTGGTGTTTTGTTGTGGGAGGCGTATGGGTCGACCCTAGTTTCTGTTCTGTTCTGCGGATTGGTGATGTTTGTGCCAAACACACCTTCCGATTTGCATGCATCTGGATTGCGCAGTCCGATGTGTGATTGCCTGTGTGGCATTATTTTGATTGCCTGTGTGGCATTATTTGACTTGCCTGTGTGGCAAGGTATATTACTATTTATTTTGAGCTCGGTATGAAGTAACCCCCAGCCATTTGATTCAGTCTACCATTTTATTGTGTTAGTTTTATTCGTTTCGTTTCAGTTCGTTTGTTTCAATTCATTTAATTGAGTTAGTTATTTTGTTTCATTATTCTTGTATTGTATATCCGTACTGGGCATTTGGCTCATGCTGTGTTTTTCTTCCGGCAGGTAATCAGGGGGATCAAGGACAAGTGTGATGAGAGCTCCATTCATTCCAATGATTTAGAAATATTCTTTTTAGACTTGATGTGTCAGTTACTTGGAATTGTAATAATTATTTTAGATTGTGGTTTGAGACAGTTTGAGATTTATTATGGGTGATTTGTGGTATTTATTAGTTAATTAAGACTATTCTTTTGGGGCATTGAGCCTTGCTATTAAACTCATCAGTTTTGTTGTGTTTTGAGTAACCTCTCTTTCTATTTTGGAAAGGGGGTGTTACAGAGTTGGTATCAGAGCTTAGGTTCTTTCTTGTAGAAAACCTATTTAGGTTTGACCTGTGAGTTATGGGTAGACTTCTGGGTTAGGTTTTTGTTTTGTTTGATTTTCTGTTCAGCTATTATATCAGCCATATTCGAATTTGTCTCTAATCTGCTTTGTTTATATTTGTGATCTCTTTCTTAGATGGCTCGAAGATCAGCTAGAGTTGCTGGGAGGCGAGGTAACAACAGGGGAAGAGGTGAAGGTCGGTCCAATGAGCAACCTAATGATCAGATTAATGCTCAGTTGGCTACCTTGGTGAATCAGGCTGTGAATCAGGCGTTACCTCTGCAATGCAGCAGCCGCCACCAGAAATTCCTGAACAGGAGAACCCGAGAAATAATGGTCCACATGCAACCGAAGAGGAAGTGAATACAGATGGTATTGATCAGCAGGTGGTTCCAATGTATGTGTGGTTGAAAAGGTTTCAAAAGCAGAAACCACAGGCATTCAGTTCAGCTCCAACTCTAATTGATGTAGAGAATTGGATTTCCCACTTAGAGAAGATTTTCGATGTGTTGGGGTGCTCGGATAATCAGAAAGTGTTGCTAGCTGCTTACAAGCTGGAAGGGGATGCGCAGAGGTGATGGAAAGCGTTGAAAACAACAAAGGGTAATGGTTATGTTGAGGCACTTAGCTGGGTAGAGTTTTGTGAGGTCTTTTATCAGCAGTATTTTCCGGCTGCTGATAAAGAGGCCTATGCTAGAGATTATCTGTCTATTCGGCAGAAAGTTGACGAGTCCATTCACCAGGTTGGCAGGATTTGCGGGAACTTCTGCAGGGACTGCAGCGGAACAGGCGGAGAAGTTTAAGTGGCGGATTCATTATAGGTATCGCCAACATCTCATTAACACCAAGTTTGCGGATGTATCGGCGGTGGCTAATGCGGCCAAGAACATTGAGATGGAGCGGCAGGACTTTCGGACTTCCAAACCGGAAGGGAGTCGAAAGAGGGACAGAGATGACCAGCAGGGTCAAGCTTCGGGTCAGCATGGGAGAAATCAAGGTGGTCAGTGGAACAGAAATCACGGTGTTCAGCAGAGGCCGTGGCGTGGCCAGAATCAGAACAGGGGCTATCAGCAGATGCCTCAACAGGGAAAAATCGTCAACTTCAGCTACCTTGGTATGGACAGAATCGTCAGCAGGGGAATAATCGTCTGCAGGGGCAAAATCAGGGTCGTTATCCGGGACCAGCTGGTGGGGGTAACCCGAATCTTATTCCGATAGCTCCTTGTGCTATTTGTGGGGCTATTCATCCGGGGAGGCAGTGTCACAGACTCACCGGCGCATGCTTCTTGTGTGGACAGATGGGTCACATTGCTAGGGATTGTACCGGTCCACGTGGAAATGGTGGAGGTGGTAATAATAGTGGCAATGGAGGTCAGCGTCAGGGTGGCCGAGTGTTTACTTTAACGTATAATCAGGCGGCGGGTGCACCAGGTACTGTTTCTGGTACTCTTTTAGTTGGAAATCGCGAGGCTTCTATTTTATTTGATACGGGTTCTACTCATTCCGTTGTTGCTCAGTCTTTTGTTCGGCACCTGGGTGTGCCATCTCAGTCTCTGAATTCTGTTATGTCTATTGCTACCCCGATGGGGACTTCTGTTGTTATTTCTGATTTGTATCGGGGGTGTCCGATCAGTTTTGGGGATAAGATCCGTAGCGTTAATCTTCTTCTGATGTGTATGCACGATTTTGATGTCATTCTTGGGATGGACTGGTTGGATAAACACCAAGCCACTATCGACTGTCAGGCGAAGAAAGTTATATTTGGAGATGTGAAGTCTCCAGAATTCGTGTTTCAGGGCTCTCAGCCGAGTAGAGTGTTGAAAATGATTTCAGCTTTGAAAGCTGGGAAGTTGGTAGCAAAGGGTTGTGAGGGGTATTTGGCGTTTGTGAAGGATACCTCTAAGGGTGAGTCTCTTATTGGGGATGTTCCAATTGTTCGTGATTTTTTTGATGTGTTTCCTGAGGAGTTGTCAGGTTTGCCACCGCAGCGAGAAGTGGAGTTCGCTATTAAGCTTATTCCTGGTGCGGGGCCTATCTCTAAGGCTCCGTATCGGATGGCACCATTGGAGTTGCAAGAGTTGAAGGAACAGTTGCAGGAACTGTTGGATCGTGGTGTGATTCGGCCGAGTGTTTCGCCGTGGGGTGCTCCAGTCTTGTTTGTGAAGAAGAAGGATGGGTCTATGAGGTTATGCATAGACTATAGGGAGTTGAACAAGATTACCATCAGGAATCGGTATCCATTGCCGAGGATTGATGACTTGTTTGACCAACTTCAGGGGGCGAAATATTTTTCAAAGATAGACTTGAGATCGGGCTATCATCAGTTGAGAGTGAGGGATGAGGATATTCCTAAGACGGCTTTTCGTACTCGATATGGACATTACGAGTTTCTGGTGATGCCATTCGGTGTGACTAACGCCCCAGCGGTGTTTATGGATTTAATGAATCGGGTGTTTAGGGAGTACCTGGACCAATTTGTCATTGTCTTTATTGATGACATTTTGGTTTACTCTAAGTCTAAGGAAGAGCATGAGGAACATCTTCGCACAGTATTAGGAATTTTGCAGAAAGAGAAGTTGTATGCTAAATTCTCTAAATGCGAGTTTTGGTTGGAGCAGGTTGCATTTTTGGGACATGTTGTTTCTGCTGAAGGCATTAAGGTGGATCCTGCGAAGGTTGAGGCTATCACCAAATGGCCAAGACCTACTACAGTGACAGAGATTAGGAGTTTCTTGGGTTTGGCAGGGTATTATAGGCGGTTTGTGGAAGGATTTTCCTTGCTTGCCTTACCATTGACTCAGTTGATGAGAAAGGGCGTGAAGTTTATGTGGAATGAATAGCGGGAGAAGAGTTTTGAGGAGTTGAAGAAACGACTTGTGTCAGCTCCTATACTTGCATTGCCGTCGGGGACAGGAGGCTATCAGATTTATAGTGATGCTTCTAAGAAGGGCTTGGGGTGTGTTTTGATGCAACACGGTAACGTGATCGCTTATGCTTCTAGGCAGCTTAAACCTTATGAGGTGAACTACCCCACACATGATTTGGAGTTGGCAGCGGTAATCTTTGCCTTAAAGATTTGGAGACATTATTTGTATGGAGAGACTTGTGATATCTTCACCGATCACAAAAGTCTTAAATACATTTTCACTCAGAAGGAGCTCAATATGAGGCAGAGGCGTTGGTTGGAACTTCTAAAGGATTATGATGCGAGGATTCAGTATCACCCGGGGAAGGCAAATGTGGTTGCAGATGCTCTTAGCCGAAAGAGTTCAGGGAGTGTAGCTGCCCTTATTACGCAACCTCAGCTTATTTCGGATATGGAGCGGATTGAGTTGGAGTTGTATGTACGAGGTTCAGATGGGCATTTGGCGGGTATGAGAGTGGAGCCCTCTCTTATCTCGCGAGTCAAGGAAGCTCAAAAGGAAGATGGGGAGTTGTGGAGTATGACAAAGAATTTAGAGGAGGGCAAGCAGCCCGAGTTTCGTATTGATGACCATGGTGTGATTTGGTTAGGTAAGCGGTTGTGTGTACCGACCGATCCAATCATTCGGGAGGCGGTGTTGGCTGAGGCTCATAGTTCACCATTTTCTATTCATCCAGGTTCTACAAAGATGTATAGGGATTTGAAGAGGAATTTTTGGTGGAATGGGATGAAACGAGATGTGGCTGAGTATGTTGGTAAGTGCCTCACTTGTCAGCAAGTGAAGATAGAACATCAACGAGCTAGTGGGTTGTTGCAACAGTTGGACATTCCAGTGTGGAAGTGGGAGGACATCACGATGGATTTTGTGACTTGGTTGCCGAAGACTTTCAGGAAGAATGATGCCATATGGGTAGTGGTGGACCGATTGACAAAATCGGCACACTTTTTGGCTATCCATGAGGGTTACTCGGTGGATAGGTTGGCACATATCTTTCAGCAGGAGATTGTTAGACTTCATGGTACTCCGGTGTCTATTGTTTCAGATCGGGATCCGCGGTTCACTTCACGGTTTTGGAAAGGGTTTCAACGAGCTT
Organism: Panax japonicus; assembly: GCA_020205505.1. Lineage (NCBI taxonomy): Eukaryota > Viridiplantae > Streptophyta > Magnoliopsida > Apiales > Araliaceae > Panax > Panax japonicus. The sequence continues at coordinate 63,017,003 of CM035110.1, forward strand.
GGGGTACTCGGCTCAACTTCAGTACTTCTTTTCATTCGCAAACTGATGGGCAATCTGAAAGGACTATTCAGACGTTGGAGGACATGTTGAGGTCCTGTGCACTTGAATGGTCGGGTAATTGGGATGATTACTTGAGCCTAGTTGAGTTTGCTTACAACAACAGCTGGCATGCAAGTATTGTGATGGCTCCTTTTGAGGCATTGTATGGTAGAAAGTGTCGGGCACCAACTTGTTGGGATGAGGTTGGCGAAAGGGCAATAGAAGGACCTGAGTTAGTTCAGATCACTACGGAAAAGGTAGCGGTGGCTAAGGAGAAATTAAAGTCGGCTCGATCACGACAGAAGAGTTATGCTGATAAGCATAGGAGGACTTTAGAGTTTGAACCTGGTGAGCATGTGTTTCTAAAAGTTTCTCCTTGGAAGGGTATTCGACGATTTGGGTTGAAGGGAAAGCTTAGTCCGCGTTATATTGGCCCATTTGAGATTCTGGAGAGGGTTGGTGAGGTTGCGTATCGGTTGGCTTTGCCTCCACAGCTAGCTCATGTCCACAATGTGTTCCATTTGTCGGTGTTGAGAAGTTATCATTATCATCCGTTGCACGTGGTACAATATCCGTTCGATAAGATTCGGGAGGATCTTACTTGTGATGAGCAAGCTGAGGCGATTTTGGATCGTCAAGAAAGGATTATGAGGAGGAAGACAATTCCGTTTGTTAAGGTTTTGTGGAAGAATCATTCGGAGCGGGAGGCTACATGGGAGATGGAGGAGTCTATTCGAGCGGAGTATTCGCATCTTTTTGATAACTAGGTATGTTCATTTTTTTGATTCCGGGGACGGAATCCTTTTAAGGGGTAGGTGATGTAATACCCGGAAAAAAAAATTTATTTTATTTTAAAACATATTAATTGGACTTTGTCATTTAGTTGGGTCAAACTAGTTAATTAATTTATTGGGCTAATAATATAAATTAAACTTGCAAAATTGGGCCTTAAAATTTATTGGGTTTATTTTATTTGAGTAATATTAAATCCTATTATAATTAAGAAAATTAATAAGATATTCTAATAAAATAAATAGATAAGTAAAACCTAATTGTACTGGCCATGTAGTTTTGATACGTTAAAGAAGAGAAGAAGAGGAGCAGCGGCGACAAAGAAACAAAAGGGGAAGAATTAGGTTCTTTTTTGCAATATATTGTAAGTCTCCACCTGGGTTGTTATTTAAATTAATGGTGAAAGTGCAATAATCATTGGTAATTTGAAATTATGCTTTTGTCCAATAATCTATGACCCATTCCGTTAAAGTAAATTGACCTCTTCTAGTTATTTTCCAATGATCCATGAATCATGTTGGGTAGTAAATTGTCCATTCCTTTATGATATATATATATATATATATATATATATATATATATATATATATATAAAATTAGTTTTAGTTGCACGGAAATCAGAGTGTTTGAGGAAAAAAAAATGGCATACAGGTTTTAGTTCTTGATTGATTCATATTGAATATATATATATATATATATATATATATATATATATGTCGGTAATAATAATAATAATAATAATAATAATAATAATAATAAACAACAACGTATAATAATTAGATAATTGAATTGACTAATTAAAATATGACAGTAATAATAATGAGATGTTTATACACTATTTCGGAAGTTTAGTGATAAAATAAAATAAAATATAAAGGTTAATTTGGTGTTAAATTTAATATTATATAACTATTAAATTTATAATTTATTTATTTGTTTTGATTAGTTTGAACGGAAGGAGTTTAACGAGGTATATTGAGATTATAATTTTGGGTATTACATTGCTTAATCCAGGTACGGATTCCGTACTTTTTCAGCGAGACTCATTTGTTTTTAATTTGTTCGTTCCGTTGTTCGTATCGAAATTTAATATTGTCTCTCATAATTATTTCTTGTCAATTTATTTTGAATAGCTTGTTTTGGCGTTATATTAGAACTCCCATTTGTACTCTTTAGACTAGTGTATCATGTCTATTAATTTATTTTGATATTGTAGTAATGTGCATGTTAGTACATTTTGGAGACTTGTGTTGATGATTTGCTTCAGCTTAACATGTACACGTTAGAACCCCTTTGTGTTAATATTTTATCGCATGTGTTCTGACATTATATTTTGTTAGAATACCATAGGGTATACCTGAGCTATAACCACATGTGGGGGTACTACAGGCATGTCCTCTTGGCACCGAGCCATGACACCTTCCGTGGCGGTGTGATCAGTCCACGGCGTCTCCGTTTTGTGCTCTGGTGGGAGTTGGCCATTTGGTGTTTTGTTGTGGGAGGCGTATGGGTCGACCCTAGTTTCTGTTATGTTCTGTTCTGCGGATTGGTGATGTTTGTGCCAAACACACCTTCCGATTTGCATGCATCTGGATTGCGCAGTCCGATGTGTGATTGCCTGTGTGGCATTATTTTGATTGCCTGTGTGGCATTATTTGACTTGCCTGTGTGGCAAGGTATATTATTATTTATTTTGAGCTCGGTATGAAGTAACACCCAGCCATTTGATTCAGCCTACCATTTTATTGTGTTAGTTTTATTCGTTTCGTTTCAGTTCGTTTGTTTCAATTCATTTAATTGAGTTAGTTATTTTGTTTCATTATTCTTGTATTGTATATCCGTACTGGGCATTTGGCTCATGCTGTGTTTTTCTTCCGGCAGGTAATCAGGGGGATCAAGGACAAGTGTGATGAGAGCTCCATTCATTCCAATGATTTAGAAATATTCTTTTTAGACTTGATGTGTCAGTTACTTGGAATTGTAATAATTATTTTAGATTGTGGTTTGAGACAGTTTGAGATTTATTATGGGTGACTTGTGGTATTTATTAGTTAATTAAGACTATTTTTTTGGGGCTTTGAGCCTTGCTATTAAACTCATCAGTTTTGTTGTGTTTTGAGTAACCTCTCTTTCTATTTTGGAAAGGGGGTGTTACATTTGATGAGTGATATGATCGTTGGTGATGAAATCTTATGAGTATGGCATTCTTTGAATAATTAAATGCATTATTTGGTAAAGTGTAAATAATTAAATTAAATTGTTTATAAGTTTATGAAGTGATTAAAATATTGTTATAATATTAACAGTATTAGACTATGATTGATAATATTTGTATAAAATTAAAGTCTTTAATATTTATCCTTGATTTCGTTTGATTAATGCTTATAATATTGTCATCATCTTCATGCTTATATTGTGATTAAAGTCATCTTTGGCTTACGTGCATAGATGGACTTGGTATGATTATGACCAGGGATTATTCGGTATAGTCATGACTGTAATGTGATGAAGGATGTGGTAAAAGTCCTAATTAGCCTGTAGTTCATTGGTGGACAGTTTTGGGTATGATTATGACCAGGGATTGTTCGGTATAGTCATGACCTTTGATGATTTAATGAATATCCTTGGCCCGTAGTACAGGGGTGATTGGATTATGTGTTTTATTTATTAAGCTGAGTCTCAGCGATAAAAATGGATGAAAACATTTTAGACCATAGAAGATAGTAGACTTTATTCTCTACTTGACTCTTCTAATGGATTGCTTGTTCCACTGCAGTTAAACTTGATGTCTATTGTATTTTATTAGTTTAACATTGTTGAAGACAATAGATAATTTATTCTGCATTATCTTAGTCATAATATTTCTTACTGGGCTAGTTGAGCTCTCCCTTTCTTTCACTTTTCTCTTTAGGAAATGAGAATATAGCTGGGACGAGTCGGGGAAAGGAGTGACGGTTTAGAAGATAGCATTAGTAGTCCTCACTAATATATTAAATAGTGTGACAATAAATGTAATGAGAACTCCTTTGAGTGTGGATATTGTCTAGATGAAAATATTCCTATTAAAACTCTCAGTTTATGTATTGTCGTATATTACATGACGGTTGTATAATTAAGTTTGTATTTGTATTTTGTACCATGTATTTGGCGACTCAAGATGGGTGATATATACCTATTTTTGGGGGCGTCACAACGTTACATTGATATCTATTAACTTGCCACCGTTATTCACAATGTCCCCTACGGATATTCTAGCTTCGGTGTATTCCAAGACTTGGAAGTCACCAGTGAAAGGCTCAGGGCTCTTTACTTATGGCTTGATATGACAATGATTGACTTTAGTGGTTTGGTTTCTTGAATTCACATAACAGGTTGGTTAGGAATATGAAAGCTAACAATCTTACGAAAATAATCAATTTTAACATGATGAGTAGTTAACCAATCAATCCATAAAATCACATCAAATGTAAGTATTTTTAAAGAAATAAGATCGACTGGTAACATGAAAGTGTCGATTTGAATTAAACAAGATTTATAAATAGTGGAGGTAACGAATGTTTCTCCTAACAGAGTTTCTGTAAAATCCCAAATTTTACGAATAAAGATTTAATTTTCTCGAAATATTTTTTTCAAAATTATGGTGTAGATTTGAGATAATGTTATAGTTGTGGGTAATATTTATAAATTTTGAAAAGTATACAAGTAATTATATAATATTCGTTTGGTCAAAAAATATTCTTTGTGTTGGGGAATATCCGTAAGACAGCACAATCATTGGTGGACCCCATAAAGGAATTATTGTCGAATTGAGAAAACAACAAAAATATTTTTATGAAAATAACGACGGAAGTTTTACAGTTAAAATGGTTGAACTACTCGGTAGTAAAAGTACAGTAATACGCGTGGTTGCATAGTAGCACACGGTATTAATTATTGATGCTTACGTAAGAAGTCACTCAGTTTTGTTCAATTATTGCTTCAGTTATTGTTGCATAGTATCTCACGTTATTTGATTTAATTATTGTCGATATTTTATATATTATTAAATCAATAATTGAGATGACAGAGTTATTAATATTATTATTTGCAATATTAACGATGTCTAGAAGTTCTGCCAAGGAGAGGTTTGGTCACCTAATTGCGCGCCAATAGGGAGAAATCCTTATTGGAAAGCCCCCTATTTCCTGGGAACGACCTGGTCGATTAATATTGTGAATTATAATAATGATGATAAATGTTATTAAATATATTGAGGTGTCATTTTATGAAGTCACGGAAGTTTATATATATATATATATATATATATATATATATATATATATATATATATATAAATTTTATTTTATTAGTATTATTAATGTAATAAAACAGAAAAACTTTTTATATAAAATAGAATACTTTTATAAAGTTATTTATTTTATTAGACAATAATTAGAATATATTATATTTTATTATGCATAGTATTTTGTATAGTAAATTTTTTTTATATAAAACAGAATACTTTTATAAAGTTATTTGTTTTATTAGATAATAATTAGAAAATATTATATTTTATTATGCATAGTGTTTGTATAGTGTTTTGCATAATAAAATCTTTTTATATAAAGCAGAATACTTTTATAAAGTTATTTATTTTATTAGACAATAATTAGAATGTGACGCCCCCAAAATAGGTATACAACACTCATTCTGAGTCGCCAAATACATGGTACAAAAAGCAAACTACAACTTCAATTATACAATTATCGTGCAAAATACGACAACACATACTGTGAGTTTAAATACAAATATTATCTTCTAGACAATATCAACACTCAAATAAGTCCTCATTATAATTATTCATAAACTATTTTACAGAAATAGTGAAGACTGCTTAAACATCTTTCAAGAACCATCACTTCATACCCCGACTCGATCTTGCTATGTTCTCACCTCCTGAGAAGAAAATGGAACAAAAAGAAAAAGGGTGAGCTCAACTATCCCAGTAAAGAATATTATGACTAAGATAATATACAAAAAATTATCGTTAGTCTTCAACAGGAAAAAATCTGATAAAACATAATAGACAACAAGTTTTAGATCAAAATTCTGCAGTGGAAACAACAATCCATTAGAAGAGTCACGTAGATATTGAGTTCTACTATCTTCTAAGATTTAAAAGTTTATCATCAATATTTTATCCCTGTAACATCAATCAATATACATCTTTAATCAAAAATTCATCTTTGCACTACAGGCCAAAGATATTCATTTGTATCACTAGTCGGTCATGTTCATCTCAACACCTGTTCATCTTTACACTACGGGCCAAAGATATTCATCAGTTAATCATTCATCTTTGCATTACAAGCCAAAGATTTTCAGTAACATCATCATTTAAGACTGAGGATGATGAAAAATATGTTAAAGAAAACGAATCCAGTGAGACAGAAGGACAAATATTAGGGATTCATATAACAATTTATCCAAGATCAATAATACTTCATAATAACCAATTGTGAAGCAGAATTCAAAAATAATGATCAAAACATGGATACAATCAAAGATAGTAGCCAAAATAGATATCTTGGACAAAAAGGAAAATTTTTATTTTTCAGTGAATAGTGTCGTATTCGTGAATAGTGTCGTATACGTGAATAGCGCCGTATACGTGAATAGTAATCCCGACACAAAAAGTTCCAAATTTGATTAAAAAGTTCAAACCAATATTTCGGCATAATGATATTGAAGAAATTAATATCATTTCGAAAGAAAATAACATTCCTTACCTCAAAATAACGGTACTTCTGATCAGAATATCAGATAGAAAGTCGAAGGAAACTTGTATCGAACAACAACTCTCAAAGTATCAAAATGCTCACAAAAATATGCTCGATAATCTAGAGAGAAAGAAAACTTGTTTCTGGTGTGATTTTCAATTCTAGCCTAAGTGTCTATTTATAGGAAAATGCTAGAACGCCATAGGAGACTAAAATAATAAAATATTATTTTTATTATTCAAAATTCTATGCATGCTAGCCATCAAAGACCAACATGCCACTCTTGAAAAAAATCCCAGCAGTCCTCAGGCTTTAAATCACAAAAGTGGGTACCACCCAAAAATTAATAAAAATCATTTTATTTTCTGAAACTTCAGTAATTCATATATAATAACTCGTTTATCAGAAAAATACGAATTTTATGTCCATTCCACACGAAATTGAATTCTCTACAACTTTGTAGCTTTGAGTTTTTTCAAATTTCAAACAGAAAATATCCGAAATCCACAAACGGGTGATTTTTAATACATCCCTTCCGACAAAAATACTGATAAAACACCTCAGCATTAATTCCTTCATTTACAATCACATAAAATAAATAAATCCATCATTTATATCCACATCAAATAAATATTTTTTTATCATATAAATTAATAATTAATTATTCACAAATAATATTACATAATCATAATTATGACAACCAGGTCATTCCCAGGAAAGAGAGGGCTTTCCAATAAGGATTTCTCCTTACTCGCGTAATTAGATGACCAAACCTCTCCTTGACAGAACATTCTAGACATTGCCAATAATGCTATCTAATAATATTATTCAAATAATATGAATTATTAATTTGATAATGGGAAATACTGTGCAATGATAATTATTGAAACAACAATAATATTAAATATCAACGCAGCAATTATTGAATCAATAAAATAAAATATTAACCAGTAACTACTGTAATAATTATTGAGCAGTGCCTTCTTACGTTCGAACCAATAATTCAACAATACTATGCAATATCGTGTGCTACTGTACAACCATGCGTATTACTATATTTTAACCACCAGGTAATCCAACAGGGTTAACGGTAATAATTACGCCGTTATTTATAAAAAATCATACTTTGTCATTTTCTTCATCCGATAGTTATTCTGTTATGTGCCCCACGAATGGCTGCGCCGTCGTACGAATATTCCCCGACAAAAAGAATATTCCATGACCAAAAAAATATTCCCCGACAAAATGAATATTTTATAACCACTTGCTTATTTTGTAAAATTTGCATATTTCACCCATAACCAAAGCATTATATCAAATTAACACCTTATTAATTTAGAATAATGAATAGAGAAAATTCTATTTTATTTATAAAAAGTTGGGGTCTTACATAGAATATAATATATTTTATTATGCATAGTGTTTGCATAATACCCGCATAGTGTTTGCATAGTAAAATCTTTTTATATAAAACATAATACTTTTATAAAGTTATTCGTTTTATTAGATTATAAATAGAATATATTATATTTTATTTAAATTTTTTTTATTAGAATATTTTATTAATATTACATAGTAAATCAATATAGACCGTCCGTTTAAAAGTAAATCAATTTGGACCGATCATGAATTAGTTACAATTCAGTCCATTCTCCTATAAATAAAGCTCATTCCTTCATTGTTTCTTATGAATTCACTGAAACTCTAGAGAGAGAAACTATAGAGAGAAAGAAGAAAAGTATTCTGCTACCTCACTTTTCCAATATCCAGTTCTTCTAAGGTAAGGGGTATTATTTCTTTCGTATTCATGAAGAGAGCTTCTGTTATTCCATTCTTTATTATTCTGTTGGAATAACCTGTATACGCGGGCTACCCTATACTTGGTGAAATTCTTATGTTATTCCATTCTTTATTATTATGTTGGAATAACCTGTATATGCGAAGTACCGCATACATAGTGAAATTCTTCTGTTATTCCATTCTTTATTATTCTGTTGGAATATCCTGTCGGTGTGTATTACGTCTGGCCTAGTTCCATTAATTATTATTCTGATGGAATAACCTGTCTGTGCGGTCTATCACATTCATGGTGATTTCTGTTGTTATTCCATTCTTTATTATTCTGTTGGAATATCCTGTCGGTGCGAATTTCGCCTGACCTGGTTCCGTTCTTTATTATTCCGTCGAAATATCATGTCTGTGCGTTTACGCATGACCTGGTTCCATTCTTTGTTATTCTGCTGGAATAACCTATCTATGTGGATTACCACATGCATGGTGAATGATCCTTTGTATTCATTCCTTATTAAATTATAGAAATGATCTGTATACGTGGATTATCGCATGGCGGGCGAAAATCCATTTGCAGTTTTATATATTCTATTATACTCAGTTGGTTAAAGTTTTGACTTCTATACTCCATGAAATTAGTGGAATACCCTTGATATTTGCGCTTCATCCAGTATCTTTTCATGGAAATATTCTTCTGAGCATTCTTGAATTTTACTCTACAAAGCAGTATCATGTTGACAATTTGGATGTTATTGAATTCTAGATAAATTAATTCTTGAACTTGTTTTATTGGATTCTTATATCATTGTCATCATCCTCATGCTTATATTATGTTGAAAGTCATCTGTGGCCTGTTGTGCATAGATGGACTTGGTATGTTTATGACCAGGGATTAATCGGTATAATTATGACCGTAATGTTACAAATGATGTGGTAAAAGTCCTCATTGGCCCGTAGTGCATTGATGGATAGTTGTTGGCATGATTATGACCATTGATGGATACATGAATATCCTTGGCCCGTAGTGCATGGATAATTTGTGGTTGTGAAACTAATGAATATCATTGGCCATAGTGCAGGGATGATGTGGATTATTTATTAAGCTGAGTCTCAGCGATAAAAGTGATGAAAAACCTTTTAAATCATAAAAGATAGTAGATTTTATTCTCTACTTGACTCTTTTAATGGATTGCTTGTTCCGCTGCAGTTAAACTTAATGTTTGTTATATTTTATCAGTTTAACATTGTTGAAGACTAATGATAATTTATTCTACATTATCTTAGTCATAATATTTCTCATTGGGCTAGTTGAGCTCACCCCTTTCTTTCACTGTTCTCTTCAAGAAATGAGAACGTAGCCGGGACTAGTCGGGGAACGGAATGACGGTCCAGATGATAGTATTAGTAGTCCTCACTATTCTGTTAAATAGTGTGACAATAAATGTAATGAGGACTCCTTTGAGTGTGGATATTGTCTAGATGACAATATTCTTATTAAAACTCTCAATTTATGTTTTGTCGTATTTTACACGATAGCTGTATTATTAAGTTATATTTGTATTCTATTCCTTGTATCTGGCAACACAATATGGGTGATGTATACCTGTTTTGGGGGCGTCATAGTTGGTATCAAAGCTTAGGGATATGATCCATGGCTGAGATGTGAGACAAGAACTAGGAGGGGAGAGACGGGGAATTCCTTCGCTAGTATGACCTACCTAAGTTTATTTGGTATTTAATTGGTCGATCAGGGTATAGGGATAATATGTGATATGTTAATTAATCCTTGTTTTGTGACAGTGTTTGAAAATGGCATCTGAAAATGTTGAGATAAGCAATGGATCAAAATAATATGACCGTATCGCAGTAAGAGGCTAAGTTTGCGGAGTTATCCTGGTTTGCATCCCATTTGGTCGATAATGAGGATCGAATGACACGAATGTTTCTAAGAGGTTTGAAAATCGATATACGTCAATACCTCATTTCTCATAAACTTTGTTTATATTCAGATGTTGTGAATAGAGCTCAGTTATTGGAGTGCGATAATGAGTTAGCACAACCAAAAGGTAACGACCAACAACACGATAATAATCGTACCGATGGCAATGGCCATCGAAATAATGATGACCATCGTGGGGGAAATTATCATGCCAAGAATGGTAACCACTTCGGTGGTAATCATGGCTAAGATAATAGAAGTGGAAATTTCATGAAGAGAAGGTCATTTAGCTCGATTTTGTCGTATAGTGAAGTCAATTCTAGCTGGGACGGTGGCATCAAAGGCGGATACGGACAAAACAAAATCGGTGGTTTCAGGAAGATCATTTTTCGTGACTTCTCAAAAATCAAGTAATCCGAACGAAGTTAGCACGGGTTAGTTAATTATAAATTTTTGTGAAGTCTATACCTTATTAGATACCGGTTCTATCCATTCTTTTATATCTCTTGCTTGCGCTCAAAGTTTAAATTTGACCCCAGAGAAGTTAGACTTTGACTTATTGGTTGAAACTCCGTTAGGAGAAACTTTCATTACCTGTGCTATCCCAAGTCTTGGATGAGAGTCACAGTTTTGAATGACATTTCTATTGTTAATAAATTTCCTGACGTATTCTCTGAAGACTTCTTAGCCTACCCCTAGAGCGTGAAATTGAATTTTGTATTGACCCCAGTACAAAACCCATTTCTAAAACCCTTAAATATTTCTTCAACCAAAACGAACGTTTAATGCGCCAAAGACGTTGGCTCGAGCTGTTGAAGATTACTACTATATCATTCAATATCATTATAGAAGAGCGAACGTGGTAGCTGATGCGTTGAGTAGAAGATCGTATGCGTTTACGAGTGCGATGTTGTTAACACAAAAACCCATTTCGTATAACTTACAAATGATGAAGATAGAGTTAAAGACTCTAAGGACCCACGTGGTGATATCAAATATACGAGTAGAATCGACTTTAATCGATAAAGTTAAAGCTAGTAAAGCTACAGACCCGGAGCTTATAAATATGAAGAAGAAAGTTCAAGAGGGCGTTATTTTAAAAGCAAGAGTTGCTGAAGAGATAAAATCTCAACCCTCGATTTAATTGGCCCATTTGAAATCCTCGATCGAGTAGGAACTGTGGCCTATAGAATCGTTTTACCGTTAAGTATGTCGCGTGTTCATAACGTTTTTAACGTATCAATGTTACGTAAATATGTGGACGACCCAAACCACATTATTAATTTAGAACCGGATGAGATAGCGGATAATTTAATGAATGAAGATATACCTGTTAAAATCTTGAAATATATTTTGCGCTCAAAGGTTATACCTCAAGAGTTAGAATCTGACGAACTGTCCTCATTTGTTCGGCATACCAGGTATGTACATAAATTTCGAGGGCGAAATTTCATAAGGAGGGGAGATTGTAAAATCCCAAATTTTACGAATAAAGATTTAATTTTCTCGAAATATTTTTTTTTAAAATTATGGTGTGGATTTGAGATAATGTTATAGTTATGGGTAATATTTATAAATTTTGAAAAGTATGCAAGTTGTTGTATAATATTCGTTTGGTCGGAGAATATTCTTTTTGTCGGGGAATATCCGTACTACGGCACAATCATTGGTGGACGCCACAACAGAATTATTGTCGAATTGAGAAAATGACAAAAATATTTTTATGAAAATAATGGCGGAAGTTTTACCGTTAAACTGTTGAACTACTCTGTAGTAAAAGTACAATAATACGCGTGGTTGTATAGTGGCACACTGTATTGATTATTGATGCTTACGTGAGAAGTCACTCAATTTTGTTCAATTATTGCTTTAGTAATTGTTGCATAGTATCTCACGCTATTTGATTCAATTATTATCAATATTTTATATATTATTAAATCAATAATTGAGATGACAGAGTGATTAATATTATTATTTGCAATATTAACAATGTCTAGAAGTTCTGCCAATGAGAGGTTTGGTTACCTAATTGCGCGCCAATAGGGAGAAATCCTTATTGGAAAGCCCCCTCTTTCCTGGAAACGACCTGGTCGATTAATATTGTGAATTATAATAATGATGATAAATGTTGTTAAATATATATATTGAGGTGTCATTTTATGAAGTCACGGAAGTTTATATATATATAAATTTTGTTTTATTAGTATTATTAATGTAATAAAACAGAAAAACTTTTTATATAAAACAGAATACTTTTATAAAGTTATTTGTTTTATTAGACAATAATTAGAATATATTATATTTTATTATGCATAGTATTTTGTATAGTAAAATCTTTTTATATAAAACAAAATACTTTTATAAAGTTATTTGTTTTATTAGATAATAATTAGAATATATTATATTTTATTATGCATAGTATTTGCATAATGCATGCATAGTGTTTTGCATAGTAAAATCTTTTTATATAAAACAGAATACTTTTATAAAGTTATTTGTTATATTAGACAATAATTAGAATATAATATATTTTATTATGCATAGTATTTGCATAGTACCCGCATAGTGTTTGCATAGTAAAATCTTTTTATATAAAACAAAATACTTTTATAAAGTTATTCGTTTTATTAGATTATAAATAGAATATATTATATTTTATTTAAAAGATTTTGTTTTATTAGATAATTTTATTAATACTGCATAGTAAATCAATATGGACCATCCGTTTAAAAGTAAATCAATTTGGACCGTTCATGAATTAGTTACTATTAAGTCCATTCTCCTATAAATAGAATCGCATTCCTTCATTATTTCTTATGAATTCACTGAAACTCTAGAGAGAGAAACTATAGTGAGAAAGAAGAAAAATATTCTGCTACCTCACTTTTCTAATATCCAGTTCTTCTAAGGTAAGGTATATTATTTCTTTCGTATTCATGAAGAGAACTTCTGTTATTCTATTCTTTATTATTTTGTTGGAATAACCTGTATACGCGGGCTACCCTATGCTTGGTGAAATTCTTCTGTTATTCCATTCTTTATTATTATGTTGGAATAACCTGTATATGTGAAGTACCGCATACATGGTGAAATTCTTCTGTTATTCCATTCTTTATTATAGAAAACTCATAGCTTTTTTTCTTTTTTTCTCTATAGCTTCTCTTCTTTTTTTCTCTATAGCTTCTCTCTCTATAGCTTCTCTCTCTATAATTGCTCTTGTGAGACTTAGTGAATTGGTAAGAATGAAAAAATAATGAGCTTTTATTTATAGGAAAATATAGTTTCGATAATTGCACGTTTTGGGGCTCAAAATATTACAGTATAATACCTTCCTGTTTTCCTTCATTTTTAATTTAGTCCTGCAAGTATTATCAAACTTGCACCACCTCCCCTAATAGTAAATAATGTGAATCAATAGTTCAATCATGTGAATCAATAGTTATAATCATGTGAAAATACGAATTACAGTATAGTACCTCTATCTATACCTCCATTTTTAACTTAGTCATGCAAGTATTATCAATCTTGCACCAACTCCCCTAATAGTACAAGAATGTAAATCAATAGTACACACATGAACAAATAATTATAATCATGTTAATTAATAGCAATAAATTGCTCATTTATCCGATAAATTACCCGATTGGTCAATATAACCTCCAGACATCAATTATTATCCAAATAAATGTTGATTTCCACTAATACTAACAATCCCAACACAATGGAACTATCAATTACATCTTTAATCAACACGAACTTATTCATCATTAATATTATAATTAACAATGTTTAACAACCAGGTCGTTCCAAGGAAATTTTGAAATTTGATTTTTTCTGAAAAAGTGAATTTTTGACATTTTTTGACCAAAAAGTCAACCCCGACAAATTTTATGTTTATAGTCTATTTCTACTAATTTCATTGCTCCGGACTCAAATATCACGTCCGCGTCTCCAAATTCAATTCCGAACTCAAATTTGATTTTTAATAACATTCATCATTAATATTATAACTCACAATATTTAACAACCAGGTCGTTCCCAGGAAAGAGAGGACTTTCCGATAAGGATTTCTCCTTATTGGCGTGCAATTAGGTGACCAAACCTCTCCTTGAATGAACTTCTAGAAATTGTCAATATTGAAAATAATAATATGAATAACTTTGTCGTCTCAATTATTGATTTAATAATATAACATATTATACAGATGATACTGTGACAATAATTGAATCAATAATATGAGAGATGTGATGCAGCAATTACTGTAGCAATAATTGAGTATAACTGAGTGACTCTTTACGTAACCATCAATAATCAATACCGTGTGCTACTATGCAACCACGCGTATTACTGTACTTTTACTACCGGGTATTTCAACAGTTTTAACGGTAACACTTTCGTCGTTATTTTTATAAAAAGATAATTTTATCGTTTTTTAAATACAACAATACCTCCATTGTGGGATCCAACAATGATTGTGTCGTCGTACGGATATTTCTCGATAAAAAGAATATTCTCCGACCAATCGATTATTATATAACAACTTGGATACTTTGCAAAATTTATAAATATTACCCACAACTATAACATTATATCAAACCCACACCATAATATTAAAAAAAAAAATTTCGAGAAATTTAAATCTTTATTCATAAAATTTGGGGTCTCACATCTACCATATGTTCTAAATCTCTGATTTATTACTGACGAAGGCTATTAATAATTTAATTATCTTTATTCATGATATTCTTTACTGAGCTAGTTGTGCTCACCCTTTTGCTTCACAATTCCTTTCAGGCAATAAGAGTGTAGTTGGGTAGAGCAGGGGTAACAGGGGGAATAGAATGGTGGTCTATAGTTATAAGACCCCAACTTTTATGAATAAAGATTAATTTTTCTCGAAATTTATTTTTGAATATTGTGGTGTGAATTTGATATAATGTTATAGTTGTGGGTAATATTTATAAATTTTGTAAAGTAAGCAAGTTGTTAAAAAATATTCGATTGTTCGGGGAATATTCGTTTTAACAAGGAATATTCGTACGACGGCATAATCATTGGTGGACCCCACAACGAAAGTATTATAGGAGTTAGAAAACGACAGAAATATCTTTTTATAAAATTAACGGCGAAAGTTTTACCGTTAAATGTTGAAATAACCGGTGGTAAAAGTACAATAATATGCGTGGTTTCATAGTAGCACACGGTATTACAATATCTTTAATTATTGATGCTTACGAGAGAAGTCGCTCAGTTAAACTCAATTATTGCTACAGTAATTGCTGCATAATATCTCTCATATTATTGATTCAATTATTGTCACAGTATCATCAGCATAATATTTTATATTATTAAATTAATAATTGAGACGACAAAGTTATTCATATTATTATTTACATTATTGACGATATCTAGAAAGTTCTATCGAGGAAAGGGGTTTGGTCACCTAATTGTGCGTCAATAGGGAGAAATTCATATTGAAAAGCCCCCTCTTTCCTGGGAATGATCTGGTTGTTAAATATTATGAGTTATAATATTAATGATGAATAAATTCTTGTTGATTAAAGATGAAATTGATATTTCCATTGTGTTGGAATTATTAGTGTTAGTGGAAATCGATATTTATTTTGATAATAATTGATTTCTGGAGGTTAAATTGACCAATCAGGTAATTAATCGGATAAATAAGTAATTAATTGCTATTAGTTCACATGTATATAACTATTTGTTCACATGAATGGAACTATTGATTCGCATGCATTTACTATTGATTCACATGCATGTACTATTAGGGGTGGTGGTGTAAGTTTGATAATACTTGTAGGACTAAATTAAAAATAGAAGAAAAGATGAAGGTACTATACAGTAAAAATTCGAGCTCCAAAACGTGTAATTATTGAAAATACGTTTTTCTATAAATAGAAGCTCATTCTTCTTTCATTCTCACCAATTCACTAAGACTCACAAGAGCAATTATAGAGAGAGAAGTTATAGAGAGAAAGAAGAAGAGTATTCTGCTACTTCACTATTCTAGTATCCAGTCTTCTTCTAAGGTAAGGGATATTATTTTTGTTCAGTATTCATAAGAAATAATATTTTTCTCCATACTCTGTAGTATTCAAGTAATATTATTTCGTTTCGTATTCCTAATTCTACACTCATTCTGTTAAAGTATTGCTTCTATACTCCGTGAAATCAGTAGAATATTCTTGAAATTTGCGCTTCATCCAGTATCGTTTCAGAAGGATATTTTTTAAACTTCTTGTTAAATTTTAAGTTTTTCATGCCAGAGTATCGTTCACGGGATACTATTCACAAATTACTATTTATGGGGTACTATTCATAGAGTACTATTCACAGGATACTATTCACCCTGCGTATTATTCATGACAAAAATTAATTTTTTTCTGTCCAAATCATTGTTGATACAATATTATTCTTGAATTTTACTCCACAAAACAGTATCATGTTGATAATTTGGACATTATTGAATTCTGGATAAATTAAATTATAAATATTTAAAAATTTATCATTTGCTTTTTTTTAATTGAATTCTTATATCATTGTCATCATCCTCATGCTTATATTGTGATGGAAGTCATATGTGGCTTACGTGCATAGATGGACTGTTGATTGGTATGATTATGACCAATGATTATTCGGTATAATCATGACCATAATGTTACAAATGATGTAGTAAAAGTTGTCATTGACCCGTAGTACATTGATGAACAGTAGTTGACATGATCATGACCATTGGTGAAAACACGAATATCCTTAGCCCGTAGTGCATGGATAATTCGTGGTCGTGATACTAATGAATATCCTTGGCCCGTAATGCATGGATAATTCAGTGATGTGGATTATTTATTAAGCTGAGTCTCAGCGATAAAATTGATGATAAACTTTTTAAATCATAGAAGATAGTAGATATCATGATCTACTTGACTCTTCTAATGGATTGCTTATTCCGCTTCAGTTAAACTTGATGTTTATTATATTTTATCAGTTTAACACTGTTGAAGGCTAACGATAATTTATTCTGCATTATCTTAGTTATAATATTTCTTATTGAGCTAGTTGAGCTAACCCTTTGCTTTCATTGTTCTCTTCAGGAAATGAGAATATAGCTGGGATTAGTCGGAGAACGGAGTGACAGTCCAGATGTTTGCATTAGTAGTCCTCAATATTCTGTGAAATAGTGTGATAATAGATGTAATGAGGACTCCATTGAGTTTGGATATTGTCTACAAGATAATATTCATGTTAAAACTCTCAGCTCATATTATATATTTAGGTTTGTATTTGTATTCTGTATCATGTATTTGGTGACTCAGAATGAGTGATGTATACCTATTTTGGGGGTGTCACAACAGCTGTTGAGGTTTCACCTAAAACGGTATAAAAATAATTTTATTGAGAATTTTAGATAAGTGTGTCGTAATTTATACGTCATTTAACCGTTGATTTTGGTGAATCGAATAAGGTGAGGTGAACCTAACTTTGGAAATGTGTTTTTCCACTATCATAGAAGATGTCTAATGACATACGACTTTGTGTTATCATAAGACAAGGTTATGCCCATCCACTTGCTGATTATATCTATGAGCATTACCTATATAATCTTGGAATTTAGTTGAAATATAATTCTCAATTGGAGACAACGGAGATAATTATATGGCAAGAGAAGACTTACCATTAGAAAGAACATGATAGCAATCTTCTCAGTTTTTCTTTGGGGTCTATTGGGTCAACCAAGGATGATTCTCAAGTCATATGATATCTATTTTAACTTAGATGCATGGCCTCCATGTACGAACGTTTCCTTGAGCATTTTCCAAAAAAATTAATTTCTAAAACAGTTATTGAATGCACCTTTATATAAGGTACCATTGTAAGGTGTTGCGGTCGAGGCACCATGAAAGTTACATATATTTGTATTAAAACTCACAGTATATGTGTTATCGTATTTTGCACAATAATTGTAATAATGAGGTTTATAGTTGTTTTCTGTACCATGTTTCTGGCGACCCAAGATGGGTTGTGTGGACCTATTTTGGGGGCATCACACTTACAACCTCCCCTTATTATGAAATTTTGTCCTCGAAATTGGTGTATGTACCTGGTATGTTGAAGAGCTGAGGATACCTTGATTTCATTTCAGATTCTAACTTCCAGGTTATTTCTTCAACATCTTGGTTTCTCCACAAAACTTTGACTTGAGGTATAACCTTGGAGCATGGAATATGTTCCTTCTTATCCAAGATTTTAACAAGTACCTCTTCATACGTTAAATCTTCTACTATCTCGTCTGGTTCTAATTCAATAATGTGGCTTAGGTCTTCCACATATTTAAGTAACATAGATATGTGAAAAACGTTATGAACACGAGACATACTTGGCCGTAAGGCGAGTCTATAGGCCACAGTTTCTACTCGATCGAGGATTTCGAATGGGCCAATGAATCTAGGATTGAGCTTTCCTCTCTTTCCAAATCTCGTAACTCCTTTCCATAGAGCAACACGTAACAACACATGGTCTCCAACATTGAATTCCACGTCCCTTCAATGAAGATCAGCATAACTCTTTTGTCGATCTTGTGAGGTTTTTATACGTTGCCAGATCATTTAAATCTTTTCCGTTGTCATGCGTACCAATTTTGGTCCCAACAACGTTGCTTCACCCACATCATCCCAACATACTGGAGAACGACACTTTCTTCCATACAATGCCTCGAATGGAGCCATGCCTATACTTGCTTGATAACTGTTGTTGTAGGAGAATTCCACTAATGGTAAGAACTTGTCCCAACGTCATTTGAAGTCAAGGACACAGAGTCTTAATAGATCTTCAAGAGTTTGAATAGTCCTCTCTGACTGCCCGTCTGTCTGAAGATGATATAAAAAACTGAATAGTAAATTCGTGCCCATAGCTTTTTGCAAACTGACCCAAAATTATGAAGTGAATCTTGGGTCTCGATCAGAAACTATGGATACTAACATACCATGCAGTCTTACAATCTCATTTATGTATATACGAGCAAGACGTTCAAATGAATAAGTTTCTCGTATAGGTAAAAAATGAGCAGACTTGGTTAATCTATCATCAATGACCCAAATTGCATCAATGCCTTGAGAAACCTTGGGAAGACCAGTAATGAAATCCATGCAAATATGCTTCCACTTCCATTCTAGAATTTTAAGTGATTGCAATGGTCCTTTTGGTACTTAATGTTCCGCCTTGACACGTTGAAAAGTTAAACACCTTGAGATAAACTTCGCTATCTCTCTCTTTATATTGCTCCACCAAAATATATATCGAAGATCACGATACATTTTGGTACTTCTAATGTAAGACACCAACTTTTATGAATAAAGAATAATTTTTTTCTCGAAATATATTTTTAAATATTATGATGTGGATTTGATATAATGTTATAGTTGTAGGTAATATTTGCAAATTTTGCAAAGTAAGCAAGTGGTTATATAATATTCGATTGGTCGGGGAATATTCATTTTAACAGGGAATATTCATACGGCAGCACAATCATTGGTGGACCCCACAACGAAAGTATTGTCGTAGTTAAAAAATGACAGAATTATCTTTTTATTAAAATAATGGAGAAAGTTTTACCATTAAACTGTTGAACTACCCGGTAGTAAAAGTACAGTAATACGTGTGGTTGCATAGTAGCACACGGTATTGATTATTGATGCTTACGTGAGAAGTCACTTAGTTATACTCAATTATTACGACAGTAATTGCTGCATCATATCTCTTATATTATTGATTCAATTAATGTCACAGTATCTGTAAGACACCAACTTTTATGAATAAAGAATAATTTTCTCGAAATATATTTTTGAATATTATGGTGTGGATTTGATATAATGTTATAGTTGTGGGTAATATTTATAAATTTTACAAAGTAAGCAAGTTGTTATTAAATATTTGATTGGTCAGGGAATATTCGTTTTAACAGGGAATATTCGTACGACGGAACAATCATTGGTGAATCACACAACGGAAGTATTGTCGTAGTTAAAAAACGACAGAATTATCTTTTAATAAAAATAACGGCGAAAGTGTTACCGTTAAAACTGTTGAACTACCTAGTAGTAAAAGTACAGTAATACGCGTGGTTGCATAGTAGCACACGGTATTGATTATTGATGCTTACATGAGAAGTCACTCAGTTATACTCAATTATTGCTACAGTAATTGTTGCATTATATCTCTCATACTATTGACTCAATTATTGTCACAGTATCATCTGCATAATATATATTATTAAATCAATAATTGAGATGGCAAAGTTATTCATATTATTATTTGTAATATTGACAATGTCTAGAAGTTCTGTCAAGGAGAGGTTTGGTCACCTAATTGCGCGCTAATAAGGAGAAATCCTTATCGGAAAGCCCCCTCTTTCCTGGGAACGACCTGGTTGTTAAATATTGTGAATTATAATATTAATGATAAATAAGTTCATGTTGATTAAAGATAAAATTGATAGTTCCATTGTGTTGGAATTATTAGTGTTAGTGAAAATCGACATTTATTTCGTTAATAATTGATGTCTGGAGGTTATATTGACCAATCGGGTAATTAACTGAATAAATAAGCAATTAAGTGCTATTAATTCACATGATTATAACTGTGTTCACATGTGTGTACTATTGATTCACATAATTTACTATTAGGGGAGTTGGTGCAAGATTGATAATACTTGCATGACTAAATTAAAAATGGAGGTATAGTTGAAAGTACTATACTATAATTAGTTTTTTTCACATGATTATACTATTGAGTCATATGAATGAACTACTAATTCACATGATTTACTATTAGGGGAGGTGGTGCAAGTTTGATAATACTTGCAGGACTAAATTAAAAATGAAGAAAAAGAGGGAGGTATTATACTGTAATATTTTGAGCCCTAAAATGTGCAATTATTGAAACTATATTTTCCTATAAATAGAAGCTCATTCTTCCTTTATTTCTCACCAATTCACTAAGTCTCATAAGAGCAATTATTATAGAGAGAAATTATAGAGAGAAAAAAGAAGGGAAGTCTGTTACCTCACAATTCCAGTATCCAGTTTCTTATAAGGTAAGGGGTATTATTTCTTTCGTCTTCATGAAGAGAGTTATTTCTTTCAATAATCATAAGGGTTGTTATACCATTCTTTATTATTCTGTTGGAATAACCTGTCTATGCGGTCTATCGCATGCCTGGTGAATTCTTCTATTATTCCATTCTTTATTATTCTGTTGGAATAACCTGTCTATGTAGATTACTGTATGCATGGTGAATGATCCTTCGTATTCATTCCTTATTAAATTATGAAAATGATATGTCTACGTGGATTACCGCATGACGGGCAAAAATCCATTTGCAGTTTTATATAATCTATTATACTCAGTTGGTTAAAGTTTGGGCTTCTATACTCCATGAAATTAGTAGAATATCCTGGAAATTTGTGTTTCATCCAGTATCTTTTCATGGAAATATTCTTCTGAGTATTCTTGAATTTTACTCCACAAAGTAGTATCATGTTGACAATTTAGACGTTATTGATTTCTGGATAAATTAAATTATAAATCTTTAAAATTTATCCTTGAACTTGTTTTATTGAATTATTATGTCATTGTCATCATCCCCATGCTTATATTGTGATGAAAGTCATCTTTGGCTTACGTGCATAGATGGACTTGGTATGATTATGACCATGGATTATTCAATATAATCATGACCGTAATGTGACGAATGATATGGTGATAGTCGTCATTACCCTATTGTTCATTGATGGACAGTTGGTATGATTATGACCAAGGATTATTCGGTATAATCATGACCATTGATGATTACATGAATATCCTTGGCCTTGATGCAGGGATGATTCAATTTTATTTATTAAGATGAGTCTCAACGATAAAGTTGATGAAAAACTTTTGAAATCATAGAAGATAATAGATTTTATGCTCTACTTGACTCTTCTAATGGATTGCTTATTCCGCTGCAGTTGTTGATCTAGAACTTGTTGTCTATTATATTCTATATGTTGTTATACTGTTGAAGGCTATGGATAATTTATTCTGCATTATCTTAGTCATAATATTTCTTACTGGCTAGTTGAACTCGCCCTTTTTTTCACTGTTCTCTTCATGAAATGAGAATATAGCTGGGACGAGTCGGAGAATGGATTGACGGTCCAGATGGTTGTTTTAGTAGTCCTCATTATTCTATAAAATAGTGTAAAAATAATTGTAATGAGGACTCTATTGAGTGTGGATATTGTCTAGATGACAATATTCTTATTGAAACTCTTAGATTATGTTTTGTCGTATTTTACACGACTGTTGTATAGTTAAGTTGTATTTGAATTTTGTACAATGTATTTGGTGACTCAAAATGAGTGATGTATACCTATTTTGGGGGCGTAACAGTTGGTATCAAAGCTTATGAATTCCTAGTCATGTCTTTTGGATTGACTAATGCTCCTGCTGCCTTCATGGACATGATGAACCGAGTATTCAAGGAATATTTAGATCACTTTGTGCTCGTCTTTATTGATGACATCCTCATATACGACGAAAGTGTTACCATTAAAGCTGTTGAACTACCCTGTAGTAAAAGTACAGTAATACGCATGGTTGGATAATAGCACACGGTATTGATTATTGATGCTTATATAAGAAGTCACTCAGTTATACTCAATTATTGCTACAATAACTGTTGCATCATATCTCTCATATTATTGATTCAATTATTCTCACAGTATCATCTGCACAATATGTTATATTATTAAATCAATAATTGAGACGGACAAAGTTATTCATATTATTATTTGCAATATTGACAATGACTAGAAGTTCTGTCAAGGAGAGGTTTGGTCACCTAATTACGCGCTAATAAGAAGAAATCCTTATCGGAAAGCCCCCTCTTACCTAGGAACGACCTGGTTGTTAAATATTGTGAGTTATAATATTAATGATGAATAAGTTCGTGTTGATTAAAGATGTAATTGATAGTTCCATTGTGTTGGGATTATTAGTGTTAGTGGAAATCGACATCTATTTCGATAATAATGGATGTCTGGAGGTTATATTGACTAATCAGGTAGTTAATCGGATAAATGAGCAATTAATTGCTATTAATTCACATGCTTATAACTATTTCTTCACATGTGTGTACTATTGATTCACATTCATGTACTATTAGGGGAGGTGGTGCAAGATTGATAATACTTGCATGACTAAGTTAAAAATGGAGGTATTATACTGTAATTTATATTTTCACATGTATAGAACTATTGATTCACATGATTGAACTATTGATTCACATGATGTACTAATAGGGGAGGTGGTGCAAGTTTGATAATACTTGCAATACTAAATTAAAAATGAAGGAAAAGATGAAAGTATTATACTGTAATATTTCGAGCCCCAAAACGTGCAATTATCGAAACTGTATTTTCCTATAAATAAAAGCTCATTATTTTTTCATTCTTACCAATTCACTAAGTCTCACAAGAGCAATTATAGAGAGAGAAGCTATAGAGAGAAAGAAGAAGAGAAGTCTGCTACCTCAATATTCCAGTATCTAGTCTTCTTCTGAGGTAAGGGATATTATTGTGTTCAGTATTCATAAGAATAATATTTTCTTTCATACTCTGTAGTATGTGAGTAATATTATTTTATCTCGTATTCCTGATTATACCCTCATCTTGTTAAAGTATTGCTTCTATACTCCGTGAAATTAGTAGAATATCCTTGAAATTTGCGCTTCATCTAGTATCATTTCACAAGAATATTTTTTGCACATTCTTGTTAAATTTTAGGCTTTTCATGTCAGAGTACTGTCCATGCGTACTATTATTTATACGGTACTATTCACAAAAGTACTATTCAAGGGTACTATTCTCAAAGTACTATTCATAAAGTACTATTCGCGAGGTACTATTCACAAGTACTATTCACACGATACTATTCTCGAAGTACTATTCACCTGGGTACTATTCACCCAAAGTACTATTCATGACAAAAATTAATTTCTTTTCGGTCCAAATCATTTTTGATACATTATCATTCTTGAATTTTACTCCACAAAGCAGTATCATGTTGGCAATTTGAACATTATTGAATTCTGGATAAATTAAATTATTAAAGTCTTTAAAATTTATCCTTGAACTTGTTTTATTGAATTCTTATATCATTGTCATCATCCTCATGTTTATATTGTGATGAAAGTCATCTTTGGCTTACGTGCATAGATGAACTATTGATTGGTATGATAATGACCAGAGATCATTCGGTATAATCATGACCCGTAATGTTACAAATGATATGGTAAAAGTCATCATTGGCCTGTAGTTCATTGATGGACAATTGTTGATATGATTATGACCAGGGATTATTCAGAATAGTCATGACCATTGATGATTACATGAATATCATTGGCCATGGTGCAGAGATGATTCGATGATGTGGTTTATTTATTAAGTTGAGTCTCAGCGATAAAGTTGATGAAAATCTTTTTAAATCATAGAAAATAGTAGATAACATGCTCTACTTGACTCTTCTAATGGATTGCTTGTTCCGCTGCAGTTAAACTTGATGTTTATTATACGTTATCAGTTTAACACTGTTGAAGGCTAATAATAATTTATTATGCATTATCTTAGTCATAATATTTCTTACTAGGCTAGTTGAGCTCACCCTTTGCTTTCATTGTTCTCTTCAGGAAATGAAAATAAAGCTGGGACTAGTCGGGGAACGGAGTGATGATCCAGATGATAGCATTAGTAGTCCTCACTATTCTGTTAAATAGTGTGATAATAAATGTAATGAGGACTCCATTTGAGTTTGAATACTGTATAGAAGATAATATTCGTGTAAAAAATCTCAGCTCATGTTGTATAATTAAGTTTTTATTTGTATTTAGTATCATGTATTTGGCGATCCAAGATGGGTGATGTATACCTATTTTGGGGACATCACAGTTGGTATCAAAGCTTAAGGATATGATCCTTGGCTGAGATGTGAGACAAGAACTAGGAGGGGAGAGACGGAGAATTCCTTCGCTAGTATGACCTACCTAAGTTTATTTGGTATTAAATTGGTCGGTCGGAGTATAGGGATAATATTTGACATGTCAATTAACCCTTGTTTTGTGGTAGTTTTTGAAAATGCCATCCAAAAATGTTGATATAAGCAATGAAGCACATGAGACCGTTGACTCACCAACGATTAATACCCAGGATAATGTGCAACAGGAAGACAATAATCCTCAGGTAAACAATAACACCGATGAAATGGTGAACGATAGAATGTTTAGAGGCTTTATGCAATTCATGCAACATTAGGCGAGAGTGGCTCCTGTTCAAAATGCAGGTGGAAACACTGGCAACTCTCGGACGGTCACCGCTAAATAGTTCAAGGAGCTGGGACCACCGGAGTTTTTTGGAGAGCCAAAACTGCTTAAGGGGGAGACGTGGATAAAGCAGATCACCAAGATATTTGATGTCTTGGGATGCTCCGAGGAGCATGTGACAACCGTAATTTTGTAATTTAATTTTAAATATTTATTGGATTAAATAAATATTTTTCAATGAACTAATTAATAGATTAATTAATTAATTGATGAATTTGTGATAGATTAATTTAATTATGTGTTATATTTATTAAATTGATGTGGAGAATTTTATTATTTGATGTACGTATTTATGTGAGCTTATTGAATCAAAAGAAATATTTAATAAGCCTTTGTTATTTTAATTAATTTAATTAGTAATTAGAGATTTAATAATTGATATTATTATTAAATGAGAAAATTTAATTATGTAACTATGTGCATTATTGAGAAATTATTATATTTTATTTAAGTAAATTAAATAAGATATTGATTTATTTTATAAAGGAGTGTGACATTATTTAAACTATATGATAATGTTTTATTAAATTAAATGATTTTTGAATTATTTTCTTGCTAGCCAAACATGGCACTAAGGGAGGTTATGGGCAGTTAACCCATGACTGGGTAACTGACCACCAATGTGTCAGTTCCTTTTCTATTTATCATACGTCTTCTTCTTTTCTATTATTCTTCTAAGTCTGATAAAAACATCACAGAGAGAGAGTTTGAGAGAATTGTTGAGAGAGATTGCTTGGTGTTTGAGAATTATTGAGGAAGGCTTTAATTCATCTCCTATTATTTTATCTACGCTTGGGTAATCTCTTCAACTCAATTATTATTTTTACGTCTTTTTAAGTTTTCATGAATATGGCCTAAGTCTTCTGTAAAGTTTATGTAGTTGGAAAAGGTAACAATTATGTGATTATGTGTTAATATATAAGATCATATCATGTTTTATATATATTATATGGGTTCCCATATCTTCAGTTTCATGAAATTATACAGTAAAAGATTTCAGAGTATGTGATATGGCCATATGGCCTTATACGTGTTTTTAGTATGT
This sequence comes from Panax japonicus, assembly GCA_020205505.1. Classification (NCBI taxonomy): domain Eukaryota; kingdom Viridiplantae; phylum Streptophyta; class Magnoliopsida; order Apiales; family Araliaceae; genus Panax; species Panax japonicus. The sequence goes on from CM035110.1 coordinate 63,043,801, forward strand.
CAAACATAAATGGTTTTGCAAAATTTCCACTTGTATATGATTATGCATGATAAAATAAACAAAACGAAACTTGAATGGTTGGATTTGGCTTTATAACGAATCCGTAGCATTAAAATCCATGTTTTGGTTCAAGAACATCAAGAACAGTCCAATTTGCATGCTTTAATTCTGTAATTATGTGTTTTAATGGGTGAAAATCACTCCATAGATGTTAAGTATTGATTATTTAAGAATTCTAGCATGTGGGTATGTCTAAATTCGTGTAAAAATAAGTTGATTGGAAATTTTTAATCGTGCTCTGCAATTTTCGCGAATTGCAGAAACTGAAACTGGAGTCTCGCGCCGCGACGTCAATTCCTAGTTCTTTTCCTGCGCCGCAGCGCCAAGTGTCCAGTCGCAGCGCCATGGCGTCGCAGCTCCAAGAGCCAGTACAAAAGTGGCACCGCAGCGCCACTTAGCAGATTGTCCAGAAAATGCAAATTTTTAATGTTCAAGTATAGAAATGAGTTATTAACCTAGTCTAATGAACATAAAGACTTGTTAAAACCTATAATGAGATGTTTAAATAAATTCTTAACATGTCCATAACACAATTACGTGTGGATTGAATGATCGAATGCATAATTAGTTTATTTTTCGTGAAGTCTTAATTTTACACTAAGTGTAATAATTGACTAAGTATGGTCATGAAATCGAGATTAGACAAAGAATAAATTATGATGTTTAGTACGTTATTATTGACTGGTATTGTGAACGTAATTGGTATATAGGATTTAATTCAAAGAACGAGGTTGTTTAAGTGTAATCTACGCACTACGCAAGTTTCTAAACCTTATCTTGTTACATTGAACAAGTTTTCTAACTCTACAATTTTGAGCAAGTTTCTTACCCTAAACTTTCATTGAACAAGTTTCCTAACCCTACTTATTATCGTTATATAAGTTGATTAATTCATCTTTAGATATTGAGCAAGTTCTCATTTTTATTGATCAAGCCTGTCTTGGATATTAAAGTTTATTAATCTTCAAGCATGATGTTGTTATACAATAATTATTCTATTGTATACCTTTTGAGATGTTATTCAAGTTAAATATTCATTTACTGTTAAACATTATTAGACTAACGAACCCTTATTGATTCGACTAGTCCATAGTTGATGGGCGTTCTAAATTTCAGAATCCCTTGATGAATTATCCAAACCAAACTTCCTTTGGTGAGGACTTGAATATCAAACTAAGATGAACAACCCTGTATAGGGGATTATTTACGCTTTAGCGTTAAGATATTGTGCACAGTATGGTACTAAGGGCTGATCCCCCTAAGTACGAGAAGAATATTCCATAGTCTTATGACTGTTAAAGGTTTCAAGTATAAACACTTGACAACCTAGGACATAGTTCAAGGTCTTATGACCCTCAGAAATTCTTTTGATTCTTGTTATTCATTCTTGATTCAAAAGTTGAGTTTTCCTATTTCAGAAGTATTTGATTCATTCGTATGTTATTATTTTATTGTTATATTGTTATACTTGTGGGCAATTGTGCTTATTCTTGCGTAATAATAACATTTCAGTTAAGAACGAAAGATCCGACGAGCCTTCCACTAGTAAAGGCAAGGGCAAGATTAACAAGTGATGAAGACTTGTTGTTTATGTGATTATGTATTTATGTTTCAGACTTGATGTTGTTTAAGACTTGTTATTTGTTTATGTTTTCGTACAGATGTTTAAGGTTAGTTTAACTTGGGATTGTATTTATTATTATTCAAATGTTGTAATCCCATAAGGGGAAGATTTATTTCTATCTATTGCATGGTTTGCATTTATTATGGGTAAATAGGTAGATGATATTTGTACAGTGAACACCAAATCCCATGGAATTAAAGTACTGATTTTGGGGGTGTCACATGTTGGTATCAAAGCTATAGGTTATGAACCTTAGGTTGGGGAACAAACTTAGGTAGTAGCCTTGTAGGAGATCGAGAACATAGTGGTGGTAAATGTTTCAAGTAAAAACACTTGACACCCTAGGACATAGTTCAACGTCTTATGACCCTCGGAATTTCTTTTGAATCTTGTTATTCATTCTTGATTCAAAAGTTGAGCTTTATATCAGAAGTTATTATTTCTCTCGCATGTTATTATTCATTGTTATATTGTTATACTTGTGGGCAATCGTGCTCACTCTTGCGTAATAATAACATTGCAGTTAAGAACGAAAGAGCAGACGAACCTTCCACTAGTAAGGGCAAGGGCAAGCTTAGCAAGTAATGAAGACTGCTTAATTAATGTGGTTATGTGATGTAATTAGAATTGATGTTACTAAGACTTATTTGTTTATGTTTTCCGCACAGATGTTTTAAGGTTAGAGTAACCTGGGATTTATTTATTATTCAATTGATGTAAACCCATAAGAGGAGAGATTTATTATTTATTTCTATCTATTGCATGGTTTGCATTTATTTATGGGTAGATAAATAGATGATTTTTGTACAGTGAACACCAAATCATGTGGAAATAGAAGTACCGGATTTGGGGGTGTCACAGAGCAAAAGGTTCCCTTTGCAACCTTCATGTTGCGAGCAAAGGCAGATTACTGGTGGGAATCTGTAAAGCGTACTCAACCTGCCGCACTGAATATGTCTTGGGAGAAGTTCCAAGAATCTGTTCAACGACAATTACTTTCCCGAAAGTATTCATCATATGAAGGAGGTAGAGTTTATCAAGATGGAGCAAAACAATATGATTGTGTCACAGTACGAAGCTAAGTTTGCCGAGTTGTCCCGGTTTGCATCTGTGACGCCCCCAAAATAGGCATACATCACCCATCTTGAGTCGCCAAATACATGGTACAAAAATACAAATACAACTGTCGTGGAAAATACGACAAAACATAAACTGAGAGTTTTAATAAGAATATTGTCATCTAGACAATATCCACACTCAATGGATTCCTCGTTACATTTATTGTCAAACTATTTAACAGAATAGTGAGGACTATTAATGCTATCATCTGGACCATCACTTCGTTCCCCGACTCGTCCCAGCTATATTCTCATTTCCTGAAGAGAACAATGAAAGAAAGGGTGAGCTCAACTAGCCCAGTAAGAAATATTATGAATAAGATAATATAGAATAAATTATCATTAGTCTTCAACAATGTTAAACTGATAAAATATAATAAACATCAAGTTTAACTGCAGCGGAACAAGCAATCCATTAAAAGAGTCAAGTAAAAAATAAAATCTACTATCTTTTATATTTTAAAAAGGTTTTTTTATCACTTTTATCGCTGAGACTCAGCTTAATAAATAATCCACATCATCCCTGCACTACGACCAAGGATATTCATTAGTATCACAACCACAAATTATGCATGCACTACGGGCCAAGGATATTCGTGTATTCATCAATGGTCATGATCATGCCAACAACTGTCCATCAATGTACTACGGGCCAATAAGGATTTTTACCACATCATTTGTAATATTACGGTCATGATTATACCAATTAATCCCTGGTAATAATCATACCAAGTCCATCTATGCACTACAGGCCACAGATGGCTTTCAACATAATATAAACATGAGGATGATGACAATGATATAAGAATTCAATAAAACAAGTTCAAAAATTAATTTATCTAGGAACTACTAACGTCCAAATTGTCAATATGATACTTCTTTGTAGAGTAAAATTCAAGAATGCTCAGAAGAATATTTCAATGAAAAGATACTAGATGAAGCGCAAATATCAAAGATATTCCACTAATTTCATGGAGTATAGAAGTCAAAACTTTAACCAACTGAGTATAATGAAGAATGAAATAACAAAAGAAATCACCAGGCATGTGATAGACCGCACAAACAGGTTATTCCAATAAAATAATAAATAACAGAACCAGGTCAGGCGAAATTCGCACCGACAGGATATTCCAACATAATAATAAAGAATGAAATAACAACAGAAATCATCATGCATGCGATAGACCGCATTGACAGGTTATTCCAATAGAATAATAATTAATGGAACCAGGTCAGACATAATACTCACCGACAGGATAATCCAACAGAATAATAAATAACGGAACCAGGTCATGCGTAAACGCACAGACAGGATGTTCCAACAGAATAATAAAGAATGGAATAACAGAAAAATTTCCCCATGTATGTGGTACTTCGCATAGACAGGTTATTCTAACATAATGATAAAAAATGGAATAACAGAAGAATTTTGACGAGTATAGGGTAGTCCACGTATACAGGTTATTCCAACAGAATAATAAAGAATGGAATAACAGAAGAATTTCACCATGTATGTGGTACTTTGCATATATAGGTTATTCCAACAGAATAATAAAGAATGGAATAACAGAAGGATTTCACCATGTATGCGGTTCTTTGCATAGATAGGTTATTCCAACATAATAATAAAGAATGGAATAACAAAAGTTCTCTTCATGAATACGAAAGAAATAATACCCCTTACCTTAGAAGAAACTTGATATAGGAGTAGTGAAGTAGTAGAATACTTTTCTTCTTTCTCTCTGTAGTTTCTCTCTCTAGAGTTTCAGTGAATTCGTAAGAAATAATGAAGGAATGAGCTTCTATTTATAGGAGAATGGACTGAATAGTAACTAATTCATGAACAGTCCAGATTGATTTACTTTTAAATGGACGGTCCATATTAATTTACTATGCAGTATTAATAAAATATTCTAATAAAACAAAATCTTTTAAATAAAATATAATATATTCTATTTATAGTCTAATAAAACAAATAACTTTATAAAAGTATTCTGTTTTACATAAAAAAAATTACTATGCAAAACACTATGTAGGCACTATGCAAATACTATGCATAAAAAAATATAATATATTCTAATTATTGTCTAAAAAACAAATAACTTTATAAAAGTATTCTGTTTTATATAAAAAAAATTTACTATGCAAAATACTATACAGGTACTATGCAAACACTATGCATAATAAAATATAATATATTCTAATTATTGTCTAATAAAACAAATAACTTTATAAAAGTATTCTGTTTTATATAAAAAGATTTTACTATGCAAAATACTATGCATAATAAAATATATTATATTCTAATTATTGTCTAATAAAATAAATAACTTTATAAAAGTATTCTGTTTTATATAATAACCTTTTCTGTTTTATTACATTCATAATACTAATAAAACAAAATTTATTTATATATATATATATATATATATATATATATATATATATATATATATATATATATATATATATAAACCTTCGTGACTTCATAAAAAGACACCTCAATATATTTAATAACATTTATCATCATTATTATAATTCACAATATTAATCGACCAGATCGTTCCCAAGAAAGAGGGGGCTTTCTAATAAGAATTTCTCCCTATTGACGCGCAATTAGGTGACCAAACCTCTCCTTGACAGAACTTCTAGACACCGTTAATATTAAAAATAATAATATTAATAACTCTGTCATCTCAATTATTGATTTAATAATATATAAAATATTTATAATAATTGAATCAAATAACGTGAGATACTATGCAGCAATTACTGTAACAATAATTGAACAAAACTGAGTAACTTCTCTCGTAAGCATTAATAATCAATACTGTGTGCTACTATAAAACCACGCGTATTACTGTACTTTTACTACCGAGTAGTTCAACAGTTTTAACGGTAAAACTTTCACCGTTATTTTCATAAAAATATTTTTGTCATTTTCTCAATCCGACAATAATTCCGTTGTAGTGTCCACCAATGATTGTACCATCGTACGGATATTCCCCGACCAAAGGAATATTATACAACAACTTGCATACTTTTCAAAATTTATAAATATTACCCACAACTATAACATTATCTCAAATCCACACCATAATATTCAGAAAAATATTTCAAGAAAATTAAATCTTTTTTCGTAAAATTTGGGGTTTTACAATCTCTCCTCCTTATGAAATTTCGCCCTTGAAATTTATGTACGTACCTGGTATACCGAAGAGGTGAGGATACATTGACTTCATTTCAAATTCAACTCTTGAGGTATAACCTTTAAGCGCAAAATATATTTCAAGATTTTAACAGGTATATCTTTATACGTTAAATTATCCGCTATCTCGTTCAGTTCTAAATTAATAATGTGGTTCGGGTCGTCCACATATTTACGTAATATCGATATGTTAAAAATGTTATGAACACGCGACACACTTAGCGGTAAAATAAGTCTATAGACCACAGTTCCTACTCGATCAAGTATTTCAAATGGGCCAATTAAATCGAGGGTTGAGATTTTCTCTCTTCATCGACTCTTGCTTCTAGAATAACGCCCTCTTGAACCTTCTTCTTCACATTCATCAGATTTGAGTATGTAGCTTGAGAGACTTTAACTTTATCGATTAAAGTCGATTCTAATCGTATATTCGTTATCTTCACGTAGGTCCCTAGAGTCTTTAACTCTATCTTCATCATTTATAAGTTATACAAAATGGGTTTTTCTATTAACAACATCACACTCATAAACGCATACTGATCTTCTACCCAACGCGTCAGCTACCACGTTCACTCTTCCACGATGATATTGAATGGTATGATCGTAATCTTCAACAGCTTGAGCCAACGTCTTTGGCGCATGTTACGTTCATTTTGGTTGAAGAAATATTTGAGGGTTTAAGAAATGGGTTTTGTATTGAGGTCAATACAAAATTCGATTTCACGCTCTAGGGGTAGGCTAGGAAGTCTTCAGAAAATACGTCAGGAAATTTATTAATAATAGAAATGACATTAAAAACTGTGACTCTCATCCAAGACTTGGATAGCACGTCACATTGATACCTAACAACTTGCCACCGTTATTCACGACGTCCCCTACGGATATTCTGGCTTCGGTGTATTCCAAGACTTGGAAGTCACCAACGAAAGGTTCGGGACTCTTTACTTATGGCTTGATATGACAATGATTAACTTTGGTGGTTTGATTGCTTGAATTCGTATAACAGGTTGGTTAGGAATATAAAAGCTAACAACCTTACAAAAATAATCAATTTTAGCATGATGAGTAGTTAACCAATCGATTCCTCAAATCCATCAAAGGCAAGTATTTTCAAAGAGATAAGATCAACAAGTAACGTGAAAGTGTCGATTTGAATCAACAAGATTTATAAATAGTGGAGATAATGAAGGTTTCTACTAATAAAGTTTTAACCAATAAGTCAAAGTCTAACTTCTCTAGGGTCAAATTTAAACGTTAAGCGCAAGCAAGAGAGATAAAAAAAATGGGTAGAACCGGTATCTAATAAGGTATAGACTTCGCAAGAATTTATAATTAATTAACCCGTGCTAACTTTGTTCGGGTTACTCGCTTTTTGAGAAGTCATAAAAAACGCTCTCCCTGAAACCACCGACTTTGTTTTGTCTGTATCCACCTTTGGTGCCACCGTCCCAGCTGGACTTGACTTCCCTGAATGACAAAATCGAGCTAGGTGACCTTCTCTTCCACAATTATAACATGCTTTGGACGGCATCACGCAGTTTGGACTGATGTGTCCCTACCCTCCGTATTTGAAGCATATGATAGGTGGTCGTTCTCCTTCCTTAACAACGGGTGTTGGTGCTGACATCTTTCCATCATTGTTGAATTTCCTCTTCTTGAAATGTCCATTCTTATTATTTTGGCCATGATTCTCACCGAAGTGGTTACCATTTCTGGCATGTTGATTCCCTCCACGTTTATTGTCACCACTTCGATGACTGCTATCACTGGTAATATCATTTTCCCGGCTGCTCTCTTTTGGTTAGGTTGACTCATTATCACGCTCCAATAACTGAGCCCTATTAACAACATCTGAACACAAATACAGTTTATGAGAGATAAGAAATTGATGTATCTCAGGTTTCAAACCTCTTAGAAACATTCGCATCATTCTCTCTTCATTATCAACCAAGTGGGATGCGAACCGGGATAACTCGACAAACTTAGCCTCGTATTGTGACACGGTCATATTGTTTTGCTCCAGCTTGATAAACTTTACCTCCTCCATGTGACGAATACTTTCGAAAAAAGTACTTGTCATTGAACATTTCTTGGAACTTTTCCCAAGTCATCTTCAGTGCGGCAAGTTGAGTACGCTTTACAGATTCCCACCAGTAATCTGTCTCTGCTCGCAACATGAAGGTGGCAAAGGGAACCTTTTGCTCCTCGAAGCATCCCAAGACATCAAATATCTTGCAGATCTGCTTTATCCACGTCTCCACCTTAAGTGATTTTGGCTCTCCAAAAAACTCCGGTGGTCCCAATTCCTTGAACTGCTTAGCGGTGACCGTCCGAAAGTTGTCAGTGTTTCCACCTGCATTTTGGACAGGAGCCGCCCTTTCCTGTTTTTACATGAATTTCATAAAGCCTCTGAATATTCCATCGTTCATCATTTGGTTAGTGTTGTTATTTGCATGAGGATTGTCGCCTTCCTGATGCACATTATCCTGATTATTGATCTGTGGAGACTCAACGGTCTCCTGTGCTCCATTGATGTTCTCAACATTCTCGGATTTCATTTTTAAATACTGCCACAAAACAAGTGTTAATTAAAATATCACATATTATCTCTATACTTTGACCGACCAATTAAATACCAAATAAACTTAGGTAGGTCATACTAGCAAAGGAATTCTCCGTCTCTCCCCTCCTAGTTCTTGTCTCACATCTTAGCCAGAGATCATATCCCTAAGCTTTGATACCAACTGTGTCGCCCCCAAAATAGGTATACATCATCCATCTTGAGTCGCCAAATACATGGTACAAAATACAAATACAACTTAATAATACAACTGTCGTGTAAAATACGACAAAACATAAACTGAGAGTTTTAATAAGAATATTGTCATCTAGACAATATCCACACTCAATGGAGTCCTCATTACATTTATTGTCACACTATTTAACAGAATAGTGAGGACTACTAATGCTATCATCTAGGACCATCACTCCGTTCCCCGACTCAGTCCCAGCTATATTCTCATTTCCTGAAGAGAACAGTGAAAGAAAGGGTGAGCTCAACTAGCCGAGTAAGAAATATTATAACTAAGATAATATAGAATAAATTATCATTAGTCTTCAACAATGTTAAACTGATAAAATATAACAAACATCAAGTTTAACTACAGTGGAACAAGCAATCCATTAAAAGAGTCAAGTAGAGAATAAAATCTACTATCTTTTATGTTTTAAAAAGGTTATTCATCACTTTTATCGCTGAGACTCAGCTTAATATATAATCCACATCATCCCTGCACTACGGCCAAGGATATTCATTAGTATCACAACCACAAATTATCCATGCACTACAGGCCAAGGATATTCGTGTATTCATCAATGGTCATGATCATGCCAACAACTGTCCATCAATACACTACGGGCCAATGAGGACTTTTACCACATCATTTGTAACATTACGGTCATGATTATACCGATTAATCCCTGGTCATAATCATACTAAGTCCATCTATGCACTACAGGCCACAGATAACTTTCAACATAATATAAACATGAGGATGATGACAATGATATAAGAATTCAATAAAACAAGTTCAAGAATTAATTTATCCAGGAACTAATAACGTCCAAATTGTCAACATAATACTTCTTTGTAGAGTAAAATTCAAGAATTCTCAGAAGAATATTTCCATGAAAAGATACTAAATGAAGCGCAAATATTAAAGATATTCCACTAATTTCATGGAGTATAGAAGTCAAAATTTTAACCAACTGAATATAATAAAGAATGGAATAACAAAAGAAATCACCAGGCATGCGATAGACTGCACAGACAGGTTATTCTAACAGAATAATAAATAACGGAACCAGGTCAAGCGAAATTCGCACAAACAGGATATTCCAACAGAATAATAAAGAATGGAATAACAACAGAAATCAACATGCATGCGATAGACCGCACAGACAGGTTATTCCAACAAAATAATAATTAATAGAACCAGGTCAGACATAATACGCACCGACAGGATATTCCAACAGAATAATAAATAACGAAACCAGGTCATGCGTAAACGTACAGACATGATTTTCCAACAGAATAATAAAGAATGGAATAACAGAAGAATTTTACCATGTATGTGGTACTTTACATAGACATGTTATTACAACATAATTATAAAGAATAGAATAACAGAAAAATTTCACCAAGTATAGGGTAGCCCGCGTATACAGGTTATTCCAACAGAATAATAAAGAATGGAATAACAGAAGAATTTCACCATGTATGCGGTACTTCGGATAGACAGGTTATTCCAATATAATATTAAAGAATGGAATAACAGAAGTTCTCTTCATGAATACGAAAGAAATAATACCCCTTACCTTAGAAGAAACTGGATATAGGAGTAGTGAAGTAGCAGAATACTTTTCTTCTTTCTTTCTATAGTTTCTCTCTCTAGAGTTTCAGTAAATTCATAAGAAATAATGAAGGAATGAGCTTCTATTTATCGAATAATGGACTGAATAGTAACTAATTCATAAACGGTTCAGATTGATTTACTTTTAAACGGACGGTCCATATTGATTTACTATGCAGTATTAATAAAATATTCTAATAAAATAAAATCTTTTAAATAAAATACAATATATTCTATTTATAGTCTAATAAAACAAATAACTTTATAAAAAATATTCTGTTTTATATAAAAAGATTTTACTATGCAAAACACTATGCAAACACTATGCATAATAAAATATAATATATTCTAATTATTGTCTAATAAAACAAATAATTTTATAAAAGTATTCTATTTTATATAAAAAGATTTTAGTATGCAAAACACTATGCAGGCAATATGCAAACACTATGCATAATAAAATATAATATATTATAATTATTGTCTAATAAAATAAATAACTTTATAAAAGTATTTTGTTTTATATAAAAAGATTTTACTATGCAAAACATTATGCATAATAAAATATATTATATTCTAATTATTTTCTAATAAAACAAATAATTTTATAAAAGTATTCTGTTTTATATAAAAAACTTTTCTGTTTTATTACATTAATAATACTAATAAAACAAAATTTATATATATATATAATATATATATATATATATATAAACTTCCGTGACTTCATAAAAAGACACCTCAATATATTTTACAACATTTATCATCATTATTATAATTCACAATCTTAATCGACCAGGTCGTTTCCAGGAAAGAGGGGGCTTTCCAATAAGAATTTCTCCCTATTGGCGCGCAATTAGGTGACCAAATCTCTCCTTGGCAGAACTTCTAGACATCGTTAATATTGCAAATAATAATATTAATAACTGTGTCATATCAATTATTGATTTAATAATATATAAAATATCGAAAATAATTAAATCAAATAACGTGAGATACTATGCAGCAATTACTAGTAGCAATAATTGAACAAAACTGAGTGACTTCTCACGTAAGCATTAATAATCAATACCGTGTGCTACTATGCAACCACGCGTATTACTGTACTTTTACTACCGAGTAGTTCAACAGTTTTTACGGTAAAACTTCCGCCGTTATTTTCATAAAAATATTTTTGTCATTTTCTCAATCCGACAATAATTCCGTTGTGGTAGTCCACCAATGATTGTGTCGTCGTACGGATATTCCTCGACCAAACAAATATTATACAACAACTTGCATACTTTTCAAAATTTATAAATATTACCCACAACTATAACATTATCTCAAATCCACACCATAATATTAAAAAATTATTTCGAGGAAAATTAAATCTTTATTCGTAAAATTTGGTGTTTTACAGCATCCTACTTGGTTGATAATGAGGAGAGAATGACGCGGATGTTTCTAAGAGGTTTGAAACCTGAGATACGTCAATACCTAATTTCTCATAAACTATGTTTGTATTTAGATGTTGTAAATAGGGTTCAGTTATTGGAGCGTGATAATGAGTCAATTCAACTAAGAGATAGCAGCTAGCAAAGCGATACTACCAGTGGTAGCAGTCATCGAAGCGGTGACAACAAACGTGGAGGGAATCAACATGCCAGAAATGGTAACCACTTCGGTGGTAATCATGGCCAAGACAATAGGAGTGGAAATTTCAAGAAGAGAAGGTTCAGCAACTGATGGAAAAGACAGCAGCACCAGCACCCGTTTTCAAGGAAGGAGAACGACCACCGATTGTATGCTTCAAATGCGGAGGGGAGGGACATATAAGTCCAAATTGCGTGATGCAGTCCAAAGCATGTTACAATTGTGGAAAAGAGGGCCACCTAGCCCAATTTTATCGTGCACCAAAGTCAAGTCCAACTGGGATGGAGGCATCAAAGGGTGTCCCAGACAAGGAAAAATCGGTAGTTTAAGGGAGAACGTTTGTCGTAACCTCCCAAAAAGCGAGGAATCCAAACAAGGTGATCACGGGTAAGCTAATCAAAAACTCTAGTGAAGTGTATACCTTATTTGATATCGGTTCTACCCATTCTTTTATTTCTCCTACTTGCACTCAACGTTTAAATTTAACTCCGGAGAAATTAGACTTTAACTTATCTGTTGAAACTCCGTTGAGAGAAACTTTCATTACATCCACTGTCTATAAGTCTTGTTTGATTCAAATCGGTAACCACACGTTACCTGTCGATCTTATTTCTTTGAAAATACTTGCATTTGATGTGATTTTAGGGATTGATTGGTTAACTACTCATCATGCTAAAATCGATTATTTTCGTAAGGTTGTTAGCTTTCATATTCCTAACCAACCTATTATACGAATTCAAGTAACCAAACCACTAAAGTCAATCACTGTCATATCAAGCCATAAAGCTATTCGTTTATTGAAAAATGGATGTCAAGCTTTCTTATCCCATGTCACAGATTTAAACAAAAATACGACAGACTTGAATGATATTTCTATTGTTAATAAATTTCCTGACGTATTTCCTGAAGAACTTCCTGGCCTACCCCCAGAGCGTGAAATTGAATTTTGTATCGACCTTGAATCTGGTACAAAACCCATTTCCAAAGCTCCATATCGAATGGCTCCTATTGAACTTTAGGAGTTAAAAACCCAACTATAGGAATTTCTAGACATCGGTTTTATTCATCCTAGTACGTCTCCTTGGGGTGCTCCTGTTCTATTCGTGAAGAAGAAAGATGGAAGTATGCGACTTTGTACTGATTATCGGGTGTTAAATCATGTCACCATCAAATATAGGTACCCGTTACCTCGTATTGATGATTTATTTGTCCAGTTGCAAGGCGCCAAATTCTTTTCAAAGATCGATCTTCGTTCCGGATATCATTAGTTGAAGATTAAAACAGATGACATTCCAAAGACTAGCTTTCAGAACTCGGTACGGGCATTATGAATTCCTAGTCATGTCTTTTGGATTGACTAATGCTCCTGCTTCCTACATGGACATGATGAACCGAGTATTCAAGGAATATTTGGATCACTTTGTGGTCAGTCTTTATTGATGACATCCTCATATACTCTAAAACCCGTGAAGACCGTGAGCAACACTTAAGGCTGATACTCCAAAAGCTTCGTAAAAACAAGCTATATGCCAAGTTAAAGAAATGAGAGTTCTGGCTTGAGGAAGTAGCATTCCTTGGGCACGTGATATCAAATCATGGAATATTTGTTGACCCGACAAAGATTGAAGCAATTTAAAGCTGGGAGCAACCTAAGTCAGTGACCGAAGTACGTAGCTTTCTCGGCTTAGCTGGTTATTATCAGAGATTCGTAGAAGGGTTTTCTCGAATCGCTACTCCATTAACTCAACTGACTCGAAAAGATACAAAATTTGGTTGGAGCAAGGAATGTGAGAAGAGTTTTCAAGAACTCAAGAGGAGACTCATTTCGGCACCTGTTCTGACAATATCATCTGGCTCGGAGGGATTTGTCATCTATAGTGATGCTTCAGGCAAAGGGTTAGGATGTGTTCTCATGCAATATGGGAAATTCATAGCCTATGCCTCACGACAACTCAAAGAATATGAGAGGAATTATCTTACTCGTGATCTAGAGTTGGCCCCTATCATTTTTGCGCTTAAGATTTGGAGGCATTACATGTATGGAGAGAAGGTGGAGATCTATACGGATAATAAAAGCCTCAAATATTTCTTCACTCAAAAGGAACTCAACATGAGGCAACGACTTTGGCTTGAGTTGTTGAAAGATTATGATCATACCATTCAATACCATCCTGAAAAAGCAAACGTAGTAGCTGACGCATTGAGTAGAAGATCATATGTATGACTTACAAAGGATGGAGATAGAGTTAAAGACTCCAGGGACCCATGTAATGATGGCGAATATACGAGTAGAACCAACTTTAATCGATAAAGTTAAAGCTGCTCAAGCTACAGAACTGAGCTGATGCATATGAAGAAGAAAGTGCAAGAAGGTGCTATTCCGGAAGTAAGAATCGATGAAGAAGGAATACTTTGAGTCAACTCCAGACTTTGTGTTCCTAACGATTCTGACTTGAAGTATAAAATCATGATGGAGGAGCACATCACACCGTTTGTATTCCATCCTGGGAGTACCAAAATGTATCGTGATCTTCGACATACATTTTGGTGGAGCAATATGAAAAGAGAGATAGCGGGGTTTATCTCAAGGTGTCTAACTTGTCAACGAGTCAAGGCGGAACATCAAGTCCCAAAAGGTCCATTGCAACCACTTGAAATTCTAGAATAGAAATGGGAGCACATTACCATGGATTTCATTACTGGTTTTCCAAAGGTTTCTCAAGGCATAGATGCGATTTGGGTCATTGTTGATAGATTGACCAAGTCTTCCCATTTCTTACCGATACGAGAAACTTATACACTTGAACGTCTTTTTAGTATGTACATAAGCGAGATTGTAAGATTGTATGGTATGCCAGTATCCATAGTTTCTGATTGAGACCCAAGATTCACTTCAAGATTTTGGGTTAGTTTGTAAAAAGCTATGGGCACGGATTTATGATTTAGTTCGGCATATCATCCTCAAACGGACGGGCAGTCGGAAAGGACTATTCAAACACTTGAAGATTTATTAAGACTCTGTGTCCTTGACTTCAAGGGAAGTAGGGACAAGTTCTTACCATTGGTAGAGTTTTCCTACAATAATAGTTATCAAGCAAGTATTGGCATGGCTCCATTTGAGGCGTTGTATGAAAGAAAGTGTGATGCCCCCAAAATAGGTATACATAATAATTCAATAAAACAAGTTCAAGAATAAATTTTAAAGATTTATAAGTTAATTTATCCTGAAATCAATTACGTCCAAATTGTCAACATGATATTGCTTTGTGGAGTAAAATTCAAGAATGCTCAGAAGAATATTTCCGTGAAAAGATATTGGATGAAGCGCAAATATCCAGGATATTATACTAATTTCATGGAGTATAGAAGCCAAAACTTTAACCAACAGAGTATAATAGAATATATGAAACTGCAAATGAATTTTTGCCCGCCATGAGGTAATCCACGTAGAAAGATTATTTCAACAATTTAATAAGGAATGAATACGAAGGATCATTCACCATACATGCGATAATCCACATAGACAGGCTATTCCAATAGAATAAACAATGGAATAACAGAAGAATTCACCAGGCATGCGATAAACTGCACAGACAGGTTATTCTCAACAGAATAATAAAGAATGGAACCAGGTCATGCGTAATCCGCACAGACAGGATATTCCTAATAGAATAATAGAGAATGGAACCAGGTCATACGTAATTACGCACAGACAGGGATATTCCAACAGAATAATAAAGAATGGAACCAGGTCATACGTAATCCGCACAGACAGGATGTTCCAATAGAATAATAAAGAATGGAATAACAACAGAATTCACCAGGCATGCGATAGACCGCACAGACATGTTATTCCAACAGAATAATAAAGAATGGAATAACAGAAGAATTTCACCATGTATGCGGTACTTCGCATGGACAGGTTATTCCAATATAATAATAAAGAATGGAATAACAACTCTTATGAGTATTGAAAGAAAATAACTCTCTTCATGAATACTGAAAGAATAATACCTCTTACCTTAGAAGAAACTGGATATTAGAATGTGAGGTAGCAGACTTCTCTTCTTCTTTCTCTCTATAATTTCTCTCTATAATAATTGCTCTAAAGCTTTAGTGAATTGGTGAGAAATGAAGGAAGAATAAGCTTTCATTTATAGGAAAATTTAGTCTCAATAATTGCACGTTTTGGGGCTCGACATATTACAATATAATATCTTCAACTTTTCTTTCATTTTTAATTTAGTCCTGCAAGTATTATCAAACTTGCACCACCTCCCCTAATAGTAAATAATGTGAATCAATAGTTCAATCATGTGAATCAATAGTTATAATCATGTGAAAATACAAATTACAGTATAGTACCTCCATCTATAGCTCCATTTTTAACTTAGTCATGCAAGTATTATCAATCTTGCACCAACTCCCCTAATAGTACAAGAATGTGAATCAATAGTACACACATATGAACAAATAGTTATAATAATGTGAATTAATAGCAATTAATTGCTTATTTATCTAACTAATTACCTGACTTGTCAGTATAATTTCTAGACATCAATTAATATCGAAATAAATGTCCCAACTTTTATGAATAAAGAATAATTTTTTTCTCGAAATATATTTTTGAATATTATGGTGTGGATTTGATATAATGCTATAGTTGTGGGTAATATTTATAATTTTGCAAAGTATGCAAGTTGTTATAAAATATTCGTTTAGTCAGGGAATTTTTTTTTGTCGAAGAATATCCTTACGACGGCACAATCATTGGTGAACCCCACAACGGAAGTATTGTCGTAGTAAGAAAACGACAGAATTATCTTTTTATAAAAATAACGGCAAAAGTGTTACCGTTAAAACTGTTAAACTACCCGGTAGTAAAAGTACAGTAATACGTGTGGTTGCATAGTAGCACACGTTATTGATTATTGATGCTTATGTGAGAAGTCACTCAGTTATACTCAATTATTGCTACAGTAATTGCTGCATCATATATATCTCTCTCATATTATTGATTCAATTATTATCACAATATCATCTGCATAATATGTTATATTATTAAATCAATAATTGAGACGACAAAGTTATTCATATTATTATTTGCAATATTAACAATGTCTAGAAGTTCTGTCAATGAGAGGTTTGGTCACCTAATTGCGCGCCAATAAGGAGAAATTCTTATCGGAAAGCCCCCTCTTTCCTGGGAACGACCTGTTTGTTAAATATTATGAGTTATAATATTAATGATGAATAAATAAAAGCTCATTCCTTCATTATTTTTCATCAATTCACTAAAGCTATAGAGCAATTATTATAGAGAGAAATTATAGAGAGAAAGAAGAAGAGAAGTCTGCTACCTCACTATTCCAGTATCCAGTCTTCTTTTAAGGTAAGGGATATTATTCTTTCGTATTCATGAAGAGAGTTATTTTATTTCAATACTCGTAAGGGTTGTTATTCCATTCTTTATTATTATGTTAGAATAACCTATCTATGCGAAGTACCGCATATATGATAAAATTCTTCTGTTATTCCATTCTTTATTATTCTGTTGAAATAACCTGTCTGTGCGGTTTATCGCATGCCTGGTGAATTATGTTGTTATTCCATTCTTTATTATTCTGTTGGAATATCCTGTTTGTACGGATTACGCATGACCTGGTTTCATTCTTTATTATTCTGTTGGAATATCATGTCTGTGCAGATTACGCATGACCTGATTCCATTCTTTATTATTCTATTGGGAATAACCTGTCTGTGCAATCTATCGCATGTATGGTGAATTCTTCTATTATTCCATTCTTTATTATTTTGTTGGAATAACCTGTCTATGTGGATTACCGCATGCATGGTGAATGATCCTTTGTATTCATTCTTTATTAAATTGTGGAAAATGATCTGTCTACGTGGATTACCGCATGGCAGGTGAAAATCCATTTGCAGTTTCGTATATTCTATTATACTTCATCTGGGATATCATTTCTTTTGTACTCGTCATGAAATAACATTTTCTTTGGTATTTTTCTGTTACGAGTTACTATTCACGGGTTATTATTCACTACTATTACTATTCACTCGGTATTCGGGGCACTTTTCGTGCCAGAGAACTATTCATGATTTACTATTCATGGGTTAGTATTCACCCGGTTACTATTCACTCTAGTATCATTCACTCGGGTATTTGGGATACTTTTCATGTCGGGGTACTATTCATGGGGTACTATTCCCGAAGTACTATTCACGGGGTACTATTTACCCGAAAAATATATTTCTTTTTTGTCCAAATTATTTTTGGTACATGAATATTATTCTTGAATTTTACTCTACAAAGCAGTATCATGTTGACAATTTGGATATTTTAAAACTCTGGATAAATTTAAAGTCTTTAATATTTATCCTTGATTTCGTTGGATTTGATTTCGTTTGATTATTGTTTATATCATTGTCATCATCCTCATGCTTATATTGTGATGAAAGTCATCTTTGGCTTACGTGTATAGATGAACTTGGTATGATTATGACCAAGGATTATTTGGTATAATCATGACTGTAATGTAATGAATGAAGTGAGTAAAGTCCTCATTGGCCTGTATTTCATTGATGGACAGTTGTTGGTATGATTATGACCAGGGATTATTCGGTATAATCATGACCATTGATGATTACATGAATATCCTTGGTCGTGGTGCAGGGATGATTCAATTTTATTTATTAAGGTGAGTCTCAGCGATAAAGTTGATGAAAAACTTATTAAATCATAGAAGATAGTAAATTTTATTTTATACTTGACTCTTCTAATGGATTGCTTATTCTGCTACAGTTGTTGATCTAAAACTTGTTGTCTATTGTATTCTATCAGTTGTTATACTGTTGAAGGCTAAGGATAATTTATTCTACATTATCTTAGTCATAATATTTCTTACTGGGCTAGTTGAGCTCACCCTTTCTTTCATTGTTCTCTTCAAGAAATGAGAATATAGCTGGGACGAGTTGGGGAAAGGAGTGATGGTCCAGGATAAATGGCTTTAGTAGTCCTCACTATTCTACAGAATAATATGATAGTAATTGTAATGAGGACACCATTGAATATGGATATTGTCTAGATGACAATATTCTTGTTTAAACTCTCAGTTATGTTTTGTCGTATTTTACACGACTGTTGTATAATTAAGTTGTATTTGAATTTATGTACCATGTATCTGGTGACTCAAGATGGGTGATGTATGCATGTTTTGGGGGCGTCACATAGGGAGTTCCATGGATGAAGAGGATTTATTCATGTAAAGATTGTCTTTTCTAGATCCTCAATTTTAGAGGTTAGACTTGACTCTCTTTTTCCATTGAGCTCATTTGTTTGTTTTAAGAGCTTATTCTCAGCTTCAAACTTGGAGAGAGAATCAGTACTTAGAAGGGTTGTTTCCAGTTCTTCTTGAACATTTTCTTTCTCCTTTTGAAGAAGTGAATAGTCCTTAGTCAGAACTCTAAACCACTTCATGTATTGATGCAGATCAGATGTTATACCATGAAGTGTAGTTCTTAAGTCATCAATATCTACATCAGGAGAGTTAAAGTTAAATACCTCATACGATACTTACTTCATGTATAGTTGGAGTTCTGTTTGTCCTTGCATTTTTGGCCATCAGGCAAAGATTTGCCATTTGAGGATCTTCATCAGTCTCCAGATTCCAGAGTTGAGTCATTGTCTGAGTCACTCCACGATCCTCCAGCTACAAGGCCTTTGTCTTTCTTCTGGGTCCTTTTGTTGCCTTTGTATTCCTTCTTTGAATGTGATTTCTTTTTGAGTTCTTCTTGAGAGGTTTGTTGCAGTTAGCAATGAAATGTCCAGGTTTCTTGCAATTATAGCATAGGTCATTCATTTGCTCCTAACTGTTGTAGTTGCTGACTTTCTTTAGCTTGGTGGTTTTGCCTTATCGCATGAACCTTCTGAGTCTCTTCACCAGCATTGCAAAGTCCTCATCATCATCTTCATTAGTAGTCAGAATCAACTTCAGTGTTAACTTTGGAAATGTTTTCAGTTGCTTTGAGAGCAACCCTTTTATCCTTCTTTCTTTCTTCAGACAAGGTTTCTGCTCGTTGAGTCAGCTTCAGTTCTTATGTGAGAAGGTTGCAATATAACTGTTGAACAGTCATTTCATGTAGATTCTTTGACTCTCTAATGCCAGTGGTTTTGGCATCCCACTTGCTTGGTAAGCCTCTCATGAACTTTATGATTAGATCTTTGTTTTGGATAGATCTTTCCATAGGCTCGTAGAGAGTTGAGCAGAACATTAAATCTCTCGTAGGTGGCAGTGATGTTCTCTCCTTGAACGTGAGCAAACATCTCATTTTGCTTGTGTCAAGAGAGATTGTTTGTTTTCTCTGACTTCTTCTGTTCCTTCATGCATGAAGAGTAATGCTTTCCAAACCTCCTTTGCTGTTTGTACTGTTGACCACGTTTTCAAACAGATCATCTTCTAAGGATTGGAATAAGATATTCTTGGCCTTTTTGTCGAGCTAGGACAGCTCTCTTCTCATTTTACTGTCCATTCTCCTTTGACTTTGATCTGTATTCTATTTGGGTCGTTTGTAGTTGGTGCAAGCTTTGTAGGAACATAGGGCCCATTCTGAACAGTTTCAAATAGATCTTCATCTATAGAATCTATGTAAGCTTGCATCCTAACCTTCCAGTTAGCAAATTTATCTTTGTTGCACATAGGTGGCTTGCTGCCTCCTCCAGTCTTTGATTCGCTTGGTAAGTGTGCCATTGGATCTACTCAAGCTTTGTAGGCTATATTATAGAACTTGCTCTGATACCAATTGTTAGTTCCCGAAGGCACAATAGTTATCTAGAAGGGGAGTTGAATATATATTTAAAAATCTTTTCATTTTTACTAAGACAGTTTTGATAATGATTTAAACACAGCGAAATTAAGGTTTCTTTGAAATCCCTTTTAGATAGAGTTAATGAGAGTGAGGACAGTTATAGCAGTTATGGCAAGAATGAAATAGACATGGTTGTTTTTAAGTGGTTCAGAGCACTTAAAGCTCCTAGTCCACTCTTTTACTCCTCGAGTAGGAAATCTACTAAGGATGTCTTTTACACTTTTCTGAATCTCACAGATTCCTTCTAGACCAGCAGTCTAGGCACTTCTTAGTTCACTCTTGAACTCTTCAAGTCCAGCAGACTTGGTTCTTCACAGTTCACTTAGAACTCTTCAAGTCCTTCTGACTTGGAACTTTTACTTCAGTTGATTGGCAAGTTAGTTGAGTTCGTGATTGATGCTACTCAGTTGCAGCTAAGCACTTGTTCGAAAGAACTGAGTAGCTGAGCAAGCTTCCTCTTTCTCAGATCGTAGAGTTGAGCGTTGAGTATTCTTGTGTGTTTTTGTTCAATACTTGCTTAGATTTCTCATCTGTATATGTTCTGCATATATGTGATCCTTGAAATCTATCCGTTGAAGCCTTTTGATGAAGCATTAATTGCGTTTGACATTTCTGAACTTTGATGGAGACTTTTCTGCACACCTTCTAAATTGCATTCTGGCCCACTGACACAGCAGACTGCTTTCTCACCTAACACCTGAAAAGGTATTTTTCCTCTGTCCTATGGTCCTTTCCTTAGCTTGTTGAATACGTTCCTTTTGTTGAATACTAAGGATATCTTTTACACCGTTGGGACTGGAGAGGACTTCAACGTTTCAAACCCATTCCACTTTTGTTGGAATTTATCTTTAAATAAAAGTAGGGCTCGATGCTTTTGACACAAGACAGATTGTACTCTACGATCCATATCGTGGTGTCTTATCACATTGGTGCTTGGTCTGAAGAGAACACTAAGATTTCTCTCAAGAATTTGCACACTACGATCTTCACTTGCTCGTTTTGCAGACTCTACATTTTTGAGACCACACTACGAACTCTGAGTTAGCTTCGACAAACGTTTGGACCACTCTACGATTTCTGGAGAGGCCCTACGAGGTAGATACACTACGATCTTCTAAGCTCTACGATCCTGCTTTAGGATCTGCATTCTGTTGATCAACTTGATAGACTACGATTCTTTTTAAGGCCTATCTATTTCTTTCAAGTCATAGATCAACCTAACATCTTTGATCTCTTTATCTATACATTCGTTTATAGAATGATGAACATTAAAAGCTAAGATCAACCTAACAATTTTGATCTATCACTAAGTCCTTGTACATATATTCTTTGAAGGACTTTATATATAATCATGAGCATTTACTTTAAACATCAAATCAAAATATGCATTCTTCCAATAGGGTCCACCAATGATTGTGCCGTCGTACGAAGATTCCCTGTTTAAATGAATATTCCCTGACCAATTGAATATTTTATAACCACTTGCTTACTTTGTAAAATTTGTAAATATCACCCTTAACTTTAAACTTTTATCAATTTAACTATTTACCAAAATAGAAAAATTGAATACTTTTATTTCATAAAGATCGGGATCTCACAATCTCCCCTCTTTATGAAATTTCACCCTCGAAATTTACGTACCTGGTAGTTCGAAGAGTTGAGAATACCTTGCTTTCTTTTCAGATTGTACTTTTTCAGTTATTTCCTCTCTATCATGATTTTCCCATTTCTCATCTCCTGTATTTCAGATATCATTCTAGAATATAGTTTCAAAACAAGGGTTAATTGACATACCGCATATTATCCCTATACTCTTGCCGACCAATTAAATAACAAATAAATTTAGGTAGGTCATACTAGCGAAGAAATTACATGTCTCTCCCCTCCTAGTTCTAGTCTCGCATCTCAGTCAGGGATCATATCCATAAGCTTTGATACCAACTGTGATTCCCCCAAAATAGGTATACATCACCCATTCTGAGTCGCCAAATACATGGTACAGAATTTAAATACAAACTTAATTGTATAACATTAGCATTGAGTTTTAATACAAATATTGTCTTCTAGACAGTATTCAAACTCAAAATAATTCCTCATTTATTATCACATTATTTCACCGAATAAGTGAGGACTACTAATGCAAACATCTG
This sequence comes from Panax japonicus, assembly GCA_020205505.1. Lineage (NCBI taxonomy): Eukaryota > Viridiplantae > Streptophyta > Magnoliopsida > Apiales > Araliaceae > Panax > Panax japonicus. The sequence goes on from CM035110.1 coordinate 63,066,894, forward strand.
GACTGTCACTCCGTTCTCCGACTAATCCCAGCTATATTCTCATTTCCTGAAGAGAACAATGAATGAAAAGGGTGAGCTCAACTATCTCAGTAAGAAATATTATAACTAAGATAATGCAGAATAAATTATCATTTAGCCTTCAACAGTGTTAAACTGATAAAATACAATAAACATCAAGTTTAACTACAGCGGAACAAGCAATCCATTAGAAAAGTCAAGTAGAACATAATATCTACTATCTTTTATGATTTAAAAAGTTTGTCATCATTTTATCGCTGAGACTCAACTTAATAAATAATCCACATCACTGAATTATCTATGCACTACGGGAAAAGGATATTCATTAGTATCACGACCACGAATTATCCATGCACTACAGGCCAAGGAATATTCGTGTTTTCACCAATGATCATGATCATGCCAAACAACAATTCATCTTTGCACCCTTGGTCGAAGAGAATGCATGGTCATGATCATACCAATAACTGTCGCTGAGACTCAGCTCAATAAATAATCCACATCACTTGTAACATTACGGTCATGATTATACCGAATAATCCCTTGTCATAATCATATCAATCAACAGTCCATCTATGCACAACGGCCAAAGATGACTTTCATCACAATATAAGCATGAGGATGATGACAATGATATAATAATTAATTAAATAAAAGCAAGGATAAATTTTAAAGATCTGTAATTTAATTTATCCAGAATTCAAGAATATCTAAATTGTCAACATGATACTGCCTTGTGGGGTAAAATTCAAGAATAATATTTTATTAAAAATGATTTGGACCGACAAGAAATCAATTTTTGTCGTGAATAATACTCTAGGTGAATAGTACCCGAGTGAATAGTTTCCCGTGAATAGTACTTCGAGAATAGTACTTCATGAATAGTACTTTGTGAATATTACTTTGTGAAAGTATTTTGTGAATAATACTTTGTGAATAGTATTCCGTGAATAGTATTTATGAATAGTACCGTACTTATGAATAGTATCGTAGTTATGAATAGTGCCCATAAATAGTACTCTATAAATAGTGCCCTATATATGAATAGTGTCGTATAAATGAATAGTACTCTGGCATGAAAAGTTTAAAATTTAACAAGAATGTACAAAAAATATCATTGTGAAACGATACTAGATGAAGCGTAAATTTTAAGGATATTCTACTAATTTCATGGAGTATAGAAGCAATACTTCAACAAAATGAGTGTAGAATTAGGGATAAAAAAATGAAATAATATTACTTACATACTACAGAGTATGGAAGAAAATATTATTTCGTACGAATATTGAACAAAAATAATATCACTTACGAATACGAAAGAAATAATATCCCTTACGAATAAAAAATAAATAACATCCCTTACGAATATTGAATGAAAATAATATTCCTTACGAATATTAAACGAAGACAATGAATATTGAATGAAAATGATATTCCTTACGAATATTGAACAAAAATAATATTCATACGAATACGAAAAATAATCTCTTCAGAATATGAAATAAATAATATCCCTTACAACTGTGGAACGAAAATAATATTCCTACGGATATTGAACGAAGATAATATTCCTTACGAATACGAAAAATAATATCATAAGTGAAGATGAAATAAATAATACCCCTTACCTCAGAAGAAACTGGATACTGGAATAGTGAGGTAGCAGACTTCTCTTATTCTTTCTCTCTATAGCTTCTCTCTCTGTAATTGCTCTTGTGAGTCTTAGTAAATTGGTGATAATGAAAGAAAAATGAGCTTCTATTTATAAGAAAATATAGTTTCGATAATTGCACGTTTTGGGGCTCGAAATATTACAGTATAATACCTTCATCTTTTCCTTCATTTTTAATTTAGTCCTACAAGTATTATCAACCATGCACCACCTACCCTAATAGTACATCATGTGAATCAATAGTACATACATGTGAATCAATAGTACATACATGTGAAAAAATAGTTACAGTATAGTACCTTAATCTATACCTCTATTTTTAATTTAGTCATGCAAGTATTATCAATCTTGCACCACCTCCCCTAATAGTACATGCATGTGAATCAATAGTACATTCATGTGAACAAATAATTATAAGCATGTGAATTAATTAATTGCTCATTTATCCGATTAATTAACTGATTGGTCAATATAACCTCCAGAAATCAATTATTATCGAAATAAATATCAATTTCCACTAGCACTAATAATCCCAACACAATGGAATTATCAATTTCACCTTTAATCAACACGAACTTATTCATTATTAATAATATAACTCACAGTATTTAACAACCAGATCATTCCCAGGAAATAGGGGGCTTTCCGATAAGGATTTCTCCCTATTGGCGCGCAATTAGGTGACCAAACCGCTTTCCTCGATAGAACTTTCTAGACATTGTCAATATTATAAATAATAATATGAATAAATTTGTCGTCTCAATTATTGATTTAAAAATATAAAATATTATGCAGATGATACTGTGATAATAATTGAATCGATAATATGAGATACTATGCATCAATTACTGTAGCAATAATTGAGTATAACTGAGTGACTTCTCATGTAAGCATGAATAATCAATACCGTATGCTACTATACAACCACGCGTATTACTGTTCTTTTTACCACCGGGTATTTTAATAATTTAACGGTAAAACTTTCGCCGTTATTTTTATAAAAAGATACTTCTGTCATTTTTTAACACCGACAATAATTTCAGTTGTGGGGTCTACCAATGACTGTGCCATCGTACAAATATTCCCATTATAAAAGAATATTCTCTGACCAATCAAAATAATCACTTACTTACTTTGCAAAATTTGTAAATATCACCCTTAACTTTAAACTTTTATCAATTTAACTATTTACCAAAATAGAAAAATTGAATACCTTTATTTCATAAAATTCAGGATCTCACAACGTCGGCTACCACGTTCGCTTTTCCAGGATGGTATTGAATGGTATGATCGTAATCTTTCAACAGCTCGAGCCAATATCGTTGTCGCATGTTGATTTACTTTTGGCTGAAAAAATATTTTAGGCTTTTATGATCCGTATAGATCTCCACTTTCTCCCCATACAGGTAATGTCTCCTAGATCTTTAGTGCGAAAACGACTACTACCAACTTTAGATCATGAGTAGGATAATTACTCTCATATTCTTTGAGTTTTCAGTGAGGCATAGACTATGACTTTCCCATAGTTACATGAGAACACATCCTAACCCTCTACCTGAAGCATTGTTGTAGATGACAGATCCCTCTGAACCTAGATGGTATTCTCAGAACAGGTGCTGAAATGAGTCTCCTCTTGAGTTCTTGAAAAATCTTCTCACATTCCTCACTCCAATCGAATTTTGTATCTTTTTGAGTCAGATAAGTTAATGGAGTAGCGATTCGAGAAAATCTTCCACGAATCTTCGATAATAACCAGCTAAGCCCAGAAAGCTACGTACTTCGGTCGCTAACTTAGGTTGCTTCAAGCTTTGTATTGTTTCAATCTTCACCAGGTCAACATATATTCTGTGATTTGATATCACGTGCCCAAGGAATGCTACTTCCTCAAGCCAGAACTCGTATTTCTTTAACTTGACATATAACTTGTTTTCACGAAGCTTTTGGAGTATCAGCCTCAAGTGTTGCTCATGATCTTCACGGCTTTTGGAGTATATGAGGATGTCATCAATAAAGATAACCACAAAATGATCCAAATATTCCTTGAATACTCGGTTCATCATATCCATGAAGGCAGCAGGAGCATTAGTCAATTCAAAAGACATGACTAGGAATTAATGCCCGTACCGAGTTTTGAAAGCAGTCTTTGGAATGTCATCAGTTTTAATCTTTAACTGATGATATCCGGAACGAAGATCGATCTTTGAAAAGAATTTGGCACCTTGCAACTGGTCAAACAGGTCATCAATGCGAGGCAACGGGTACCTATTTTTGATGGTGACATGATTCAACTCCCGATAATCAATACAAAGTCGCATACTCCCATCTTTCTTCTTCAAGAATATTACAGGAGCACCCCAAGGAGATGTGCTAGGATGAATGAAACCGATGTCTAACAATTCCTATAGTTGAGTTTTTAACTCCTGAAGTTTAATAGAAGTCATTCGATATGGAGCTTTGGAAATGAGTTTTGTACCAGATTCAAGGTCAATATAAAACTTGATTTCACGACCTGGGGGTAGGCCAGAAAGTTTTTCAGGGAATACGTCAGAAAATTTATTAACAATAAAAATATCATTCAAATCTGACGTATTTTTGTTTAAATCTGTGACATGGGCTAAGAAGCTTATGATATTTATTAACAATACAAATATCATAAAATAAACGAATGACTTTATGGCTTGATATGATAGTGATTGACTTTAGTGGTTTGGTTGCTTGAATTCGCATAACAGGTTGGTTAGGAATATAAAAGTTAACAACCTTACGAAAATAATTAATTTTAGCATGATGAGTAGTTAACCAATCAATCCCTAAAATCACATCAAATGCAAGTATTTTCAAAGAGATAAGATCGACAGGTAACGTTAGGGGTGTAAACGGTATTAAACGGATACGGATACAGGTATATCCGTATCCGTATTCGGAAAATTAATTCGCTATCCGTATCCGTATCCGGTATTCGGCAGATTTTAAAAATATTATCCGTATCCGGTATTCAGAAATATATTCGAATACGGATAATATCCATTACCGTTTATTTTATACGAATAGACAAATTATTCGAATATCCGAATATCTGAATTCGTTTATCAGTAATCTAATATAAAATTCATTCAAAATATTTACGAAAAAAAATTAAAGTTTAAATCATACATATTAATTAAACAAAATTTAATATTTAAACCATACATATTAATTAAACATCCTAATCATAAAGGGAGGAACATGCTAATTGACGTTTTGGGTGAAAATAAAAAGATTCAAGAATGTAATCGATACTTTATTTGATTGATCAAATTAAAATTAAAATCTAAATATTATTCTTTCAAATTTTATTAAATAATAAAAAGAGAAATAAATTAATATTTAATAAATGAATAGTAATGTTTATGGGAGATTTATTTATTATTTATCCTCAATAAATAAATTACATGGTTATAAGAAATTATTTGATTTCATTATATTTATGGAGAGTGCGAGTTATAATGTATGTGTGACAACTAGTTAATCTAACTTGATTCAAAATTGATATTGAACTTATTTTACATATTTGGACTTCTAGTTTCTAAATAATTAGGCAAATGAAAGTGATAAATACTCTCTCCACCCAAAAATTCATAAACGTGAATTAATTTATTTAACTCTCCCTTCTAGATTAATTTTAAATTAATTCAGACCTAACACATTTTAACAATAAAATTATATTGTCCATTGCTCTCGTCTCTCGACCGTTGACCTTAAACGTGTGTGTGTGTGTGTGTGTGTGTGTATATATATATATATATATATGTAAGTTATTAATTAATTAATGCAAGTTATTAATATATATGTGTGTGTATATATAATAACTTATATATATAAATGTATATGTTAGTTATTAATTAATGAATATAAGTTAAAGTGATTAATTAATGAATCTAAGTTATGATTTATTAATATATATATATATATAAATAGAAAAATGATCAGGTCCGGGAGTCCAGACCTGATCAAAATTCGGACCAAATTTTTTTTTTTTTTTGTAGAAAAACTAAAAAAAAATTATGGAACTAAAATTTTTCCATAATACAGTATTTTTGGTGTGTTTTTAATACCTACACCAACCAATGTATGTACAGTCTGCCCAGACTGTACAGAAATGTTTTGGTATAGGCATCCAAATCACGCCCAAAACACTGTATTATGTAAAAATTCCAATTTCATAATTTTTTTTTAGTTGTTTCAAAAAAAAAGCAAAAAAAAAGCCTGGATTTTAAACCTGTCCGGGAGTCGGACAGGATTCGGCCTCTATATATATACATACACACGCGTATATATTAATAATTTATATAAATAAATGTAAGTGATTAATCAATGAATGTAAGTTATTAATAAATACATATTATATATATATATATATATTAAATTATTAACAACTTATATAGGTAAATTATTAATTAATAATTTTCATTAATTAATAACTTAATTAATGTAAATATTAAGTGTGTGTCTGTGTGTGTGTGTGTGTGTATATATATATATATATATATATATATATATATATATATATATATATAAGTTATTCGGATACGGATTCCAGATATCAGAATTCGGATATTCGTATCCGCCGGATATATTTACGGACGGATGTTAATCGAATACGAATACGCATATATCCGTATTCGTATCCGTTTATTTACGGATACCTTTAAACCGAATACGGATATATCCGTTTTTTCCCGAATACGAATAATATACGTTTTTTTCGAATACGTATGCGGACGAATACGAATTTTCCGGTTACCATTTACAGCCCTAGGTAACGTGAGGGTACCGATTTGAATCAATCAAGAATTATAAACAGTTGATGTAATGAAGGTTTCTCCAATGGAGTTACAATAGATAAGTCAAAGTCTAATTTCTATTGAGTTAAATTTAAATATTTAGCACATGTAGGTGAAATAAAAGAATGGGTAGAACCGATATCAAATAAGGTATAGACTTCACAAGAGTTTATAATTAGCTTACATGTGATAACTTCGCTCGGGTTCTTCGCTTTTTGGGAGGTCACTACAAACACTCTCTCTTGAACTACCGGCTTTGACTTGTCTGGGATAGCCTTTGGTGTCTCTATCACGGCTGGAATTAACTTTACTACACGAAAAAATTGAGTTAGGTGACCTTCTCTTCCGTAATTATAACACGTTTTGGTTTGCTGCGTACAGTTTGGACTTATGTGACCCTCCCCTCCGCATTTGCAGAATACGAAGGGTGGTCGTTCTCCTTCCTTGAAAATGGGTGCTAGTGCTGCTGTCTTTCCATCATTATTGAACATTCTCTTCTTGAAATTTCCACTTCTATTATCTTGGCCAAGATTACCACCGAAGTGGTTACCATTTCTGGCATGTTGATTTCCTACACGTTTGTTGTCACCGCTTCGATGACTGCTACCACTGATATTATCGTTTTACCGACTGCTATATCTTGGTTGGGTTGACTCATTATTGCGCTCCAATAACTGAGCCATATTCACAACATCTGAATACAGGCAAAGTTTGTGAGAAATGAGGTATTTACGTATTTCGGGTTTTAAACCTCGCAGAAACATTCGAGTCATACGCTCCTCATTATCTACCAAATGGGATGCAAACCGGGATAACTCGGCAAAATTAGCCTCGTACTGCGATACAGTCATATTGTTTTACTCAAACTTGATGAATTCTGTGAGACCCCAAATTTTATGAAATAAAAGTATTCAATTTTGCTATATTGGTAAATAGTTAAATTGATAAAAGTTTAAAGTTAAGGGTGATATGTGAAAATTTTGCAAAGTAAGCAAGTTGATATAAAATATTCGTTGTGTTGAGGAATATTCGATTAGTTGAGGAATATTCTTTTTATCAGGGAATATTTGTACAACGGCACAATCATTGGTGGACCCCACAACAGAATTATTTTCAGAATGAGAAAACGACAAAAATATTTTTATGAAAATAACAGCAGAAGTTTTACCGTTAAAACTGTTGAACTACTCGGTAGTAAAAGTATAGTAATACGCGTGGTTGCATAGTAGCACACGGTATTGATTATTGATGCTTACGTGAGAAGTCACTTAGTTTTGTTCAATTATTGTTACAGTAATTGCTGCATAGTATCAAACGTTATTGGATTCAATTATTGTCGATATTTTTTTATATTATTAAATCAATAATTGAGACGACGAAGTTATTAATATTATTATTTGCAATATTAACAATGTCTAGAAGTTCTGTCAAAGAGAGGTTTGGTCACCTAATTGCGCGCCAATAGGGAGAAATCCTTATTGGAAAGCCCCCTCTTTCCTGGGAACAACCTGGTCGATTAATATTGTGAATTATAATAATGGTGATAAGTTTGTTTTATTATTATTATAAATGTAATAAAACAGAAAACTTTTTATATAAAACATAAAACTTTTTATAAAGTTTTGTTTTATTTGATTATAAATAGAATATATTATATTTTATTATGCATAGTGTTTGCATAGTAAAATCTTTTTATATAAAACAGAATACTTTTATAAAGTTATTTATTTTATTAGACTATAAATAGAATATATAATATTCTATTATGAATAGTGTTTACATAGTATTTGTATAATGCATGCATAGTGTTTGCATAGTAAAAAATTTTTATATAAAATAAAATACTTTTATAAAGTTATTCATTTTATTAGATTATAAATAGAATATATTATATTTTATTTAAAAAATTGTGTTTGATTAGAATATTTTATTAATACTGCATAGTAAATCAATATGGTCCGTCCGTTTAAAAGTAAATCAATTTGGACCGTTCATGAATTTTAGTTATTATTCAGTCCATTCTCCTATAAATAGAAGCTCATTCCTTTATTATTTCTTACGAATTCACTGAAACTCTAGAAAGAGAAACTATAGAAAGAAAGAAGAAAAGTATTCTGCTACTTCACTACTCCTATATCCTGTTTCTTCTAAGGTAAGGGATATTATTTGTTGTACTCGTAAGGGGTATTATTTCTTTCGTATTTATGAAGAGAACTTCTGTTATTCTATTCTTTATTATTCTGTTGGAATAACCTGTATACGCGGGCTACCCTATACATGGTGAAATTCTTCTGTTATTCTATTCTTTATTATTCTGTCGGAATATCCTGTCTACGCGTTTACGTATAACCTGGTTCCATTCTTTATTATTTTGTTGGAATAACTTGTCTGTGCAGTCTATCGCATGCATAGTGAATTCCGTTGTTATTCCATTCTTTATTATTCTGTTGGGAATAACCTGTCTATGCGGTCTATCGCATGCATGGTGAATTCTTCTGTTATTCCATGCTTTATTATTCTGTTTGAATAACATGTATATGTGGATTACCGCATGCATGGTGAATGATCCTTCGTTTTTATATAAATAGTATTTTCATTCAAAAGGGGTTTCTGCCAAGGGAAGTTTGTAATTTTTCTGACCCTCAAAAATTCTAAAAAAAAAATTGAAATAATAATTTGATGAGTTTTCTATATTGTGTCCAAAAATGACAATTTTTGGATGTATAGATTAGGAGTTATGAATTTTATAGGAAAAGACTATTTTAAAAGTAAATCCTTATAACTCCTTGTGGTTAACTCCAAAATTGGTAAAATTTTTATTGGGAGTACATGTATATAACAAGAGTATATCTTGTAAATTTTGGAATTTTTGGACAAAAGTACAATTTATGATAAATGTCTAAATATTCGGCAATTTTAGCCATATGAAAAATAATAAATGAATTTCAAAAATTTTGAGAAAAATATATATGTTCAATATGGGACTATATTCTGCTAAATCTTTGAAAAGAAATATTTTTGGGACTGATTTGGTATTTTTCATGAAAATAAACTAGTTATGAGTAAATGAATTAAATATGTTATGTGAAGTAATAAAATTGAAAAATAGGATTTTATGGCTTGGGAATCCTATATAGGGTATATGCAGATTTTTGATGAGGGATGTGATCATTAATGATAAAATCTTATGAGTATGACATTTTTGAATGATTAAATACATTATTTGATAAAGTGTAAACAATTAAAATAAATTGTTTATAAGTTTAAGAAATGATTAAAATATTGTTATAATATTAATGATATTAGATTATGATATTATTAAGTGATTAATAATATTTGGTTATTATTGAACGCTGGATAAATTGTATTATAAATGTTTAATGTTTATCATTTATCTCATTTGATTGATTCTTTATATCATTGTCATTATCCTCGTGCTTATATTATAATGAAAGTCATTTGTGGCCTGTAGTGCTTAGATGGACTTGGAATGATTATGACCAGGGATTATTCGGTATAATCATGACCGTAATATTACAAATAATGTGATAAAAGTCCTCATTAGCCCGTAGTGCATTGATGGACAGTTTTTGGTATGATTATGGCTATGGATTCTCTTCGTCCAAGGGTGCAAAGATGAATTATTTTATGGCATGATCAGGACCGTTGATGAAAACACGATTATCTTTGGCCCGTAGTGCATAGATAATATGTGGTCGTGATATTAACAAATATCCTTGGTCTGTAGTGCAGGGTTGATTCGATGATGTGGATTAATTATTGAGCTGAGTCTCAGCAATGAAATATTAATTCATGGATGTGATATTAACGAATATCCTTGGCCGTAGTGCAGGGGTAATTCGATGATGTGGATTATTTATTAAGCTGAGTCTCAGTGATAAAATATTGATAATAAATTTTTAATTCGTAAAAGATAGTAGATATCATGCTCTACTTGACTCTTCTAAAATACAGTTGTATGTCTTTGGCCTATAGTGCAAAGATGAATTGTTAATGAATATCTTTGGCCGTAGTGCAAAGATGAATTTATTAGTATGATTATGAGAAGAAATTGTGATTTAGTATAACCATGATTTTTGATGTTTCAGGTGAAGATAGATGATGAAAATTTTCTTCGTCCTGGGTGCAAAGAGGAATTTAGAATCACAATTATGATTATGAGTTATTCATATGATTGTGGACAGGAATTGTTGATTGATGTTACACGGATAAAATATTATCAGTTGACTTTTAACATAGAAAAGATAATAGATCTGATGGTCTATTTGACTCTTCTATTGGATTGCTCGTTCCGCTGTAACTATGGTTGAAAAGTTTTATCATCTACCATATGTTCTAAATCTCTGATTTATTACTGATAAAGGCTATTGATGATGTAAATTATCTTTAGTCATGATATTCTTTACTGGGCTAGGTGTGCTCACCCTTTTTGCTTCACAATTTCTTTCAGGTAATAAGATTATAGCTGGGTCGAGCGGGGATAACAGGGAAATAAAACGGTGGTCTATAGCTGTTGAGGTTCTCCCTAAATAGTATGGAAATAATTTTATTGATGACGTTAGATAAGTGTGTCGTATTGTATGCGTCATTTGATATTTAATTTTGGTGAACCGAATAGGGTGAGGTGAACCCAACTTTGGAAGGGTGTTTTGCCACTATCATACAAGATGTCTAATGACATACAACCTCGTGTTATCATAAGACAGGGTTGTGCACATCCACTTGCTGAGTATATCTACGAGCACTACCTATATGATCTTAAAGTTTATTTGAAATATAATTTTCACTTGGAGACAGTGGATATAGTTATAGGTCAAGAGAAGACTCACCATTAGAAAGAAGATGATAGTAATCTTCTCGTTTTTCTTTGGGGTCTATTGGGTCAACCAAGGATAATTCTATGGACATATGATATTTATCATAACCTAGACGCATGGCCTCCCATGTACGAAGGTTTCCTTGAGCACTTCCCAAAGATTTTAATTTCTAAAATAGTTTTTGACTATACTTTTATGTAAAGTATCATTGTAAGGATGTGGTTGAGGCACAATGAGAGTTACATACATTTGTATTAAAACTCACAGTTAACTGTAGTCGTATTCTATACGACAGTTCAACAGTTGTATAAATAAAGTTTGTATTTGATTTTTATAGTGTGATATCTGGCGACTCAGAATGGGTCATGTGGACCTATTTTGGGGGCGTCACAAATTCTACCTCCTTCTTATGACGAATACTTTCAGGAAAGTACTTGTCGTTGAACAATTCTTAGAACTTCTCCCAAGACATCTTCAGTGTGGCAGGCTGAGTACATTTTATAGATTCCTACCAATGATCTGCCTTTCCTCGCAACATGAAGGTGGCAAAGGAAACCTTTTTCTCCTTGGAGCCTCCCAAGACATCAAATATCTTGGGATCTGCTTAATCCACGTCTCTGCCTTAAGTGGTTCTGCTTTCCTAAAAACTCTGGTGGTCCCAGCTCCTTGAATTGCTTAGCGGTGACCATCCGTGAGTTGTCAGTATTTTCACCTACATTTTGAACTGGAGTCTCTCTCACCTGATGTTGCATGAATTGAAAAAAGCTTCTGAACACCCCGTCGTTCAATATTTGATCGGTGTTGTTGTTTGTAGCGCCCCCAAATCCGGGTATCTTACAACCCGACAGATGGTGCTATACTGTACAAACATTCATACATTCATTCAATTGAAAGTCTCAAAGAATGAACATAACTTATATATATTTAATTCAATATTTACATTTCCCAAGTTCTAAACTCATTACAAAGGTTCTCTTGTCATAATATTCATTACATTACAACAATAGACCTATACTATTACATGACAGCTTAATAATCTGCCTTAGCTTTTCCTTTATCCTTATTTGATCCTTCAGGTTGCTCAGTCTTAGCTGCATTCATATGGTTCAAGCAAGAGTGAGCATGACTAGCTCAGTAAGTATAACAATTTCAATAACAACATGCTTGATACATATGAATCATATATCTTCGATAACTAAACAATAGCTATGAAGTACTATTGATGATTCAAAATAGCAATTCATCTTTCCTTTCAAAATGTTTCACAATGAATAAATCCAGTAAACATTCACTCCGGTCAAAGACCTTGAGTATTCATTCTTTCTTTGAAAAGGACAACCCGGACCTAAGTCCGTAAGCCCGATATTACTTACGAGCACTTCTAGGTGATCAGCCTATTGTACTCTGTGTTGATCAACACTACATTCATTAAATTTATGTACGTTTAATCATTTGGCAACCTCGCGTGCCTGTCGCTTTACCGACAAAACATTTGTTTAACAATTCAGTCTTCTTTTGAAAACTATCAGTAGTTGACAAAAGATACTTGTATTTGATAACAGATGAACAGATTATCAATAATCCACTCAATATGTTAAGTCTAGCCAAAGAAACTGGCTTTAACTTCATTATACTTCAATTCATGCGAAAGGATACATGAACATCATAAACTTGTTCAGATTGAACTGAAACAAGAGTTAGAATACTTGCCTTTAGCGTCTGCTACTGTGTATTTTACTTTACGTTCAAGTCTTTCAAGTCTCTACAATACATGATCACATAATGCCTTACATTAGATCACATATAATCAAGTATGTATCTGACTATATCTTACCCTTCATTTCAATCTAATTATAGATTAGATTTCATTCTTATGCATTTCGACTTATCGTTCGCTTTACATTCATTCGACTTGGTTATATTAACCATTCTTCATTATTTTTAAGTCTTAACAATGTCCCAACGATGTTACTTTAAGTTGTTTAAGGTAGGTTTAGTTCAATTTCCTACCATCCCCTTCCTTTCCCTTCATTTTTATTCTTTACTGTCAAAGTTCTGTGCCTGGCGCTGCGGCGCGGGCATTACTCTTGCAACTCATGCTGTGGCACGAGTAAGCAGTAGCCGAGTCCCAGATGTCGCGCTGTGGCGCGACCAAAAAGCTTAGGGTTGGCGCCGCGGCGCCAACTCTGTGCACCAGAAAATTTTTCTAACTTTTAATTTTTGTGAATTTCCCGGACGCATAACTTCTTCGTTTTAAGTACGAATTGGCTCGTTCAAAAGCCTACGGTTCACAAATTACGTAATCTATGCGTTCATGCAAGAATTTTATCTATTTGCCTTCTTTTGCTAAAAATTCACCTATTGGTTCATTTTTAACGAAAACGATAAACGTTCGTGAACGTTAAACGCTCGTTTCTTTGGTCTAAGTCAAAATTCGTCCATTTTCGAGTCCGCAACTCTTAAATGAAAAACATGACTTGTCTCCATTGGAAAATAACATTTCCGAACTCAAACTCAAAATTTGACTTCCATTCCAGGAAATTTACGAATTCGACGATTATCATCTAATCGTGCGATTTTCGACAATTCTTCGTTCTTAGAACTTGTTCAACACTACCAATGAATTACATTCATAATGTGAACATCTTAACATCCTTATTCCAAATATTTATACTCATGGTTGGATTTTAACTTATCTCATTGTAAGCTTATACTTGATAACTTTCAAACTACTTATGAACTTATCATTCATAACTTATGACAATTAAAGTTCTTAATCATCATCCATACATGATTTCATCATATAACTTTACTTATGTATTCTTGATACATATGTTCTTACAAGTTGATGTATATACATATACTTTCATTAATAAACCTATCACAAGTTCATCATGCATTCACATAAGTTTACAACTTATGCTATCTTAAATGACTTATTACCAACTTATGTGGCTTAAGTTCATTACTTATACATACTTCTTTCTTTTTTTTATCATTCATGTTCCTTAATCCAAGCTTTTCTTATCAACCTATCATGTTAGAGATAGAAGATAATTGGAGAAGGAGTCTTACATTTGAAGTCTTTAGTAAGTAGCTTCTTCTTCTTCTTGACTTATGGAATAACTTACTTGCAACTTAATTTTCCTAACACTTAAGCACTTTGAGAGAGAGTGATTGGATTAATTTGAATAACTAGTAAATGACTTGCCATGCTTCTCTATTTATAGAACTTGCAAGGCTTGGGGTAGATTAGTCTTTACACAATCCACCTCCTTACTATTCATTAATTGACCAACACCACTCATATCCTTTGCTTGGTCCCTACTTTATTTACTTGGTTACCACTTAACTTGGTCACCACTTTTAATACTTGGTAACCACACATTTACCACATTAATATGGTTTACCCCATGGGTTTGCCAACTCATGGATTCTAGCTTGGGCTTGGATTACATAAATCCTTGGGCTTTGCTTAACAAACCTTCATATGTTTATTAATTCATAAGTTGGGCCTTAACCCTTAATTCACTTGGGCTTGTACAAAATCCTAACCAATCTTTACAAGTCCATTAATATTACATAATACATATACATATAGTTTATGTATTATTCTCGTATTCTAATTAATATAGAATTTATATACAATAATGCATTCTTCTTACAAACTCATATAATACTTTGTATTATACTCGTTTCCATTCCTTGTACAATACTCACGTATCATACCATCATTCCTTAACGCAATAGTTCTTCATTTTCCTTACGTTCTCGATTTAAGTCCGCAAGTGAAATATTACGTTTTCCATAACTAGATTATTATTACATAATCTGTCTTACTTTAATATTCTACCATTACGTATTTCTCAGAAATTCAAAAATAAATCCCGAGCAAATACCGATGAATAGTATTTTTCGGAAAATTTCTCGAAAAACTTTTATTTTCGTCTTGGAAATTCAAACACCTTAATTCCTTCACATAGCTCAAATACTACGATGTTCCAATATCAATAGGTTACAAAACGACAACCATCTTGATATCCCACATAATATGATTTTATTATTATTTAATCTAATAAAATCATCTTACATTAAAATTCGAATTTCTCGGTCGTTACATTGTTTACCTGAGGATTATTGTCTTTCTGATGCACATTATCCTGGTTATTGATCTGTGATGACTCAACGGTCTCATGTGTTCCATTGCTTATCTCAACATTTTTCGATGTCATTTTCAAACACTGCCACAAAACAAGGGTTAATTGACATGCCACATATTATCCCTATATTCTGACCGACCTATTAAATAACAAATAAGCTTAGGTAGGTTATATTAGCGAAGAATTTACTCGTCTCTCCCCACCTAGTTCTAGCCTCAAATCTCAGCCAGAGATCATATCTCTTAGCTTTGATACCAACTGTAACGCCCCCAAAATAGGTACACACAACCCATTTTGAGTCACCAAATACATGGTACATAATTTAAATACAAATTTCATTTATACAATATGATAAAAATGTAACTGAGAGTTTTAACACGAATATTATCTCGTAGACAATATTCAAACTCAAATGGAGTCCTCATTACAATTGTTATCACACTATTTTATAAAATAGTGAGGACTACTATAGCCACCATCTCGTACCATCACTCCGTTCTCCGACTAATCTCGATTATATTCTTATTTCCTGAAGAGAACAATGAAAGCAAAGGGTGAGCTCAACTAGCCCAGTAAAGAATATTATGACTAAGATAATACAAATTAAATTATCGTTAGCCTTCAACAGTGTAAAACTGATATCAAATCCACACCTCATTATTCAAAATAATATTTATATCAAATTCACACCTCATTATTCAAAATAATACCATAAAAATAAAAATAAATGAAGTATTTATAAGATGGGAACTGATATTTTCACATAAAAAAATAATATTTTTATATGATCTCTCTTATATAAATAGTGAATAAGTCTCACTTCTACTTCTATGTAAGAGAAATTTATATAAAAATATAATTTTAATACGTGAAAATATCAAAAAAAATTATAAAATTTGTGTGGTAAAGATTAACTTGTTTGTCATTTGAGTTTTTTTTTTTTTAAAAAAAACATATTGCCGCCCGAATGTGAAACATAAAGCAACTGTGACAAACGTTATTGGATGTGACTAAAAAGGACCTGATTTTATAATTGGTGAAGTGATTAGGATTAAGGGTACAGAAATTTACAGATAAATAGTAAATTTGTCCAGTGACAACATCACAACTTTAATTAGATGAAAGAGGTAATATGATTTGATACCTATTTGATAGTCCACGTGTCAGACGATAATAGCAGGTAGTAGATAATTTTGGTGCACATATAGGTGACGGTGGAGGAGGAGCCGAGACAATTATGGTGGTGGAGGAGGAGGTGGAAGTGGAGGGGTAGGGTAGGAGTGGGGATCAACAGCCACAGCTGGAAGATTGTCATATTCTCTCAGTCCTAAGATTTAGACAGACTAGAGCAGGGTGGTCCCCTTAATAAATAAAGCCTAGAGAGAGAGAGGATAGGGGTGTTGTCCCTGTCATGATGCCCACATATGATCAATTTTTTTAATATGTTGGATCAATTTTTTAAATATTATGCTGATAAATTAAATAAATTATGTTTAAAATAAGTTAATTGTAGACTGAATGAAACCAACAATACTACTTTCATATAAAAAATTGTCGCATAATATTTGTTGCCTGATATTTGGAACCCGCAGTATATATGTATGTATATGTGAATATTATGTGACTCTTTTTTATGTGATAGTAGTATTATTTTAAATAAAATTTGTAAGTGCATTTTAAACTCTAAGTGTGTGTTCGTCTATTCACATTTAGAGCGTTGGTGCTTTAAGAGGGAATCAAACAGTTTATTTAACTCACAAATACTTCATTTGAGATTCAAACGTAATGTGTTTGGACCTTCAAACACTATCGCTACAAACACATCAAATATTATCACTCCAAATACTTCAGACGCTAGTAACCGAATAAATCCTAAATACACTTAATATTTTGAATTGATAGACCAACAAGCACTTATTCGATTCTTTTCATTCCATTTCGTATTTTTCTAATAGTCCTCCTAATAAGTCAATCCATCTACGAACCATTCATTATGTGGACAAACATTAATTATTAATTTATCCATTGTGATGACAAACATTATCAATTTGGGGAATCGTTCATACTTGACATTAAACCTGACAAAACCCAATAGGTGAATCATATCTGTCATCATTAAATGAGTTTAGACTGATAATTAAGAATTAAAAATTATAAATACATCCTGCCCGTATAATAAGTGGGTGACTGTAGACTGTCCATTGGACCTCAATTATATAAGTTAATATGGATATAAACTCTGTAATTTTTTTGAATGATGATTTACATATTTTATTATATTTTTGAAAAAAAAATATAAAAATAGTATACTCATAAAATATTTACAGAGTTAATAAAATGTTATATTTATTTACAATATTAGTACAATTAAAATTTCTTAATTTAAGAAATTAGTATGCAATTAGAATTCATTAATTTAGGTTATTCTCTCTCTCCTTATTAGGATTCCTTAATTTAGGTTCTTCTCTCTCCTTATCTAGAATAACTGTATTAATTAGTCACCCCCTTCTTCTTCATTCAACGTATTCATGTTTGAAGGTTACCGACCCACCAAAATAGGTCCAATCCAACCAACCTATTCTGAGTCGCGAATAACATGGTACAGAAAACAACTACAACTTTATTACAACAATTGTCGTGCAAAATACAACAACACGTATACTGTGAGTTTGGATACAAATATATATCAACTGTGACTCATGTCCCAACCGTGGACAGCACCTCATACTGACACCTTACTTAATTAGTCACCCCCTTCTTCTTCATTCAACGTATTCATGCTTGAAGGTTGCCGACCCACCATGGCTATATTGTGTTCGTGCTTGAAGGTTGCCAAGTGGGTGCCGATCCACCATAATATAAATTTCCACTTTCTTTAATTTGAGGTAGCCGTGGTATTTTGTGGAGTAATAATTTGTTTCGTAGATAGCGTTGTGCGAGTTTTGATTGGTGAATATCATGGATCAAAAGATTGCAGAAAGGAAGTTTTAGGGTCCAAGGAAATTTAGAGAGAGGGAGAGAAATTCTTCTCAAAATTGGAAGGTTTGTGCACTAATCAAACAATAAAAGCCCTTCTCTCTCTTCTTTATCTGTATGACATCCAAACCCAGCTCTGCTTCTATTTTGCTAGTCTTTCAGTTTCACAAATGTTGATTTTGCCCATCTAGGTCCTTTCCAGGATCTTCAAACAAGCTACCCTTTCACCACAATGTCACCCTCACCGTTTCTCTCTCAGTCGGAACACCCCCACAGAACGTTACCATCGCTCTGTTTCTGCAGTTTTTTTTATAATGCAGTTGATAGCCAAACCTTCATACCAAGGTAACCTATTCTGTTTTATTAAATTTTTAATTTTTTTTTGCATGTAATACAGTTGGTAGCCAAACCTTCATGCAGTTGGTTGCCAATCTTTCAGACCAAGGTAACTAAATCATACTGCAGGTGTGAATGTAGATTGGTTATCTTGGTATAAAGGTTTGGTTACCTAGGTATAAAAGTTTGGTTACCAATTCAGTTTTATTAAGTTACCAATTTCGTTTGAATGTGATGCAGTTGGTAGCCAACCATTCATACAAAGGTAACCATTTTAGCAAGGAGTGAGCTTCTCTGTAGCTTTGGTGAAAAACACACCCGCCTCTCATGTACGGTTCGTTCCCTTATATTTCTAAGATAGATGACTTGAAACTTGATATTTTTCTTGCATTGGCACCACATGTAACTCCTTAACTTTTCACTCAGTCTGAGATGACCATTATGGTATTATAACATGTATTCATTTCCATCCAGTCATATGGTATTATAACATGTATTCATGCTGCTGCATTTACACTTAAAAAAGTTATGGTGCTTATGCAAAACTCTGTATCGTTTATAGGTTACAAAATTGATTACTCTCTCCAACCTTTGGTTATATCGGACATTTAAAAAGCTTTAAGGGAGCAGGATATCAACCATGAATTAAAACAGAACCCACATGTATAGATATTTTATTTATTTATTTACTTATTTGTTAACTATTATTTCATAATGTATGTGAGCAAGATGAAGATTTGAATTTGAATTATTAGTTTGAATTTGAATTATTAATTATGACAGTTATTTCTCCTTGATTTTAGGTTTTCTTATTAATGTGAATTGTATTATTTTTGTAATATGGGTCCTAATTACACACTTTTATAATTATTTGGTTGATGCACTATTCTTGTAATTACTTTTTATTTGTTGTATACTTATGTAAAGAATCATTTTTTGAATCCTTCTACGGCGATCGGCGTCTTTCGATCAGGATAGTGACATATCATAATTTTTTTTTACTTCTGACTACCAAATAATTAATGTAATTTATTGGAACTGAATTTTATAAAATGCAATGATTTAGGTGTCATTTGGACACATGTAAAAAACATGATCGAACAGATTGTATAACTCTGTTTTTTACATGTGTCCAAATGACATATAAATCATTGTATTTTATAAAAATTTCAATTCTAATAAATCACATTAATTATTTGATAGTCAAAAATAAAAAAAAATTCCGACCAATCACTATCCCAGTCGCTTTAGACTTGTTGAATTTTTTTAAATAACTTTCTGTTGCATTTCTTTGTACTTTCCATGATTAAAATTATTTTTACTGTCCGGATCAAGAAGATTTTAAAGTATGGTGATGCAATGTGGCAGAAGTTGTTGATGCTTTCAAAAAATATATGTCAATTCGTCCATGATATAGGAGTAGGGGTAAGGGGAGGGGGAGGGGGAGGGGGAGGGGGAGGGGGAGGGGAGGAAAGAATAGACATTTTAGGGGAGAAAAGTCAAATGGGAGCCCGCTATGTGAGGGACTTGGACTTTTGTTTTCGGACTTGTCTATGTTGTTAATTTCGACCGTCCAATATTTAACAAAGATTAATACTACGTTTGAATTGAAATAATAGAATAAAAAATAAAATAATTTATTCTATTTTAAATGAAATAAATTATTTCAATTATTCCTCTCTAAAAGAATAAAATTTATAAATTTGGGAAGAATAAGAATGATTCAATTCATTTCAATCGCAATCAAAAATAATTTTTTTTATTTAATAGGAATAAATTATTCCATTCTCACCTTCATTACTACAATTCAGACCTAACATAAGAGAAAAGAGGGTGATATATATTACTCCCTCCTTCCTACCAAAATAAGAATAAATATTATTAATAATATTTTTTTTTAAATTCTTCTGATAGTATTATAAGATAATTCAATGTCATCCAACTGTACAACATGTCATCAGCATACCATCATAATCATTATCAAGTCATTATTAATAAACTAATTACTTAATAAATTTAAAGATAAGTATGTTAAAATTATAATTTCTTAAAATCATAATTACATTCTTTTTTTTGTAAAATAGTGAGAATATTTTTTACTCCTTGCTTTTTAAGGGATATCATGTTTGAATCATTGATACTCCCTCAATTTCCATTATTAAGTTTATAAAATTTAAGAATATATTTTTATTTCATGTTTAACTTCAAATTTATTGAATGTTTGGTTAGTAATGAGGGCATGATAATATTATGATGATAAACTTGAGAATATTTTGTTATTTTATATGAACATCTGATCTCTTTTATAAAATAAAAAATTGACTAGTAGGAGCAAAAAGTTTAATAAAATATTGAAAAGGACCAAAATGCAAGAGAAAAATAAACAAAATATGTTAAGTAATCATAAACAATATTCATTATTATCATATTAGAGTTTAAAAATGTGTTAATTTTTCAACAAAATTGACTTCCATAAGTCAATAATCTATAATAATAGAATAAAACTCAATTTGAATTTAAGTGAGAAAGCACAAGGACGGTTCAGATTCATTTTAATTTTCAAATTATTGAAACGGAGAGAGGAAGGCACAGACAATTACTAGTAATCTTATATTTCAAAACAGAAGAAGTACATTTTTATTAACAACAGAAGTATCATACCATAAATAAAAGGGAAAGAGATGTTAACATCCACAAAATACTAGACAGACCAAACCATCAATACCGTTACAAAATTCAATATCAACGCCATACAAAATTAGGCCACATCTTAATTCCAAGAAAAAAGTGGCCGAGTTTCATTTCAAATGCCCCATTCTCAAATAGATCACAAAATTCTACCAGCAAAATTGCAGAATCATATACACAACTTGGACAAAATTGGCTAATGAATCAAATTTCAAGAAAAAATTTATGATTTTTCAGGGGATAAGAAGGGAGAAGGGAGAAGGGGGAAGGGGGAAGGGGAAGGGGGAAGGGGGGGGGGACACTGCACTCAAGTCGTATTGCCCGGATCGTCCCCGGCCCCGCCATATATATCAATTAAAAAAATTCAAGCAATGTTCAGAAGGAATATGAATTCAATTTGTCAAGAAACCTTCACAGGTCTGCATAATCATTTCTTTTGAAAGTCGGCTTATAATGCAGGACCTAAAATGGGGTTAATAGTTTACTTTATTTACACCTGAAAAAGCTGGATCAAAAATTACATTTATAGCAAAGAGATTCAGATTGAATGTAACAGGTCCAAAAGAGAATCAAATCATTTACAGTACAAACCTCTAACTAAGCTGCCTGAGTGCAATTTTCACATTACAACACACTTATCCTTTGATGCTTTTGAATCTGGCTTGGAAGGTGAGGGCAAGTTCTTGCCACTACTTCTTGAGACCTGCAAAGTGCCCATCAACTTGTTAGAATATGTTCCTATCAGCACAAGGACACAACTCCATCCTCATGCTCACGGGCCACGCTGAAAATCTGGAAGTGTTTTTTCGAATCAAATAGTAACCAAATTTGAATTGGTTGCCAAAAAATTTAAAAGAACAGTTTAAGGGGTCAACTGCTAGATTAAACGGTTTAATTTTTAAAGTAAGAGGATAGTTAGAGCCAAAGATAGTGTTTATGGCATATAATAACATTATTTTATAACGAAGTAAAGGTGGATGAACATATAAATGCAGGCTCCATTCAGCTTGAACAGACTAATAAGCTTAAACGTCATTTAATTGCCCTGCTTTTAATTCTTACAGTCTGTTTTGCCAGGTGGAAGGGCCAGGTCGAGCTTATAAAAAAGGATAGTTAGACGTATCACCCTGGTCTAGTCCACTTCAGCGGCAATCAGATCTGAATCCGATTAAATTCCAAACTGGCTGACCAGTGGTTCCAGTCGTCCAGGTTTCTAAAACTGCTGGTCTGGTTCTGATGCCATTGGCCATAGTCTGTCTTATGCCTAAAGTAAGCGAAAGCTAACATTAGGCGACTTCTGCAGTAAAGATATTTATACAGAAGATCCGCAAATTCAAACCAAAAAGCAATGTTGACAAGAAGCCGGGGATTTTAACAAGCAATCAACTAAGAAGAACTAAACATGGATAGAGACGTACTTATTTCAGCTGTGAAAGTGTAAAGGAGATATGATTCACATATACATGACTTCAAGACTGGGTTTTCCTAGTCTTGTTTTCCCCTTTTCCATAAGTCAAGCCTGCCATCTTAGGGAAAAACTAGAAACTTAGTCTAAGGATTTATGCTACCTAGACATGTGTCGTTCCATAATATAACAAGTATTCAAGCCTTTCAATCACGTTCTCTATTTTTCCTTAACATTGATTTCTATTTCTCAACAAATGAACCATTAATCAAACAGGTATGAAAACCATTCAGCATAACGTGTTCAAAATAAGAAATACATTTTGAGCTATTTGACAAGGGAATTTACTATATGCAAATATGTGGTAGTATAAAAAACATGAAGACATTTGTTTTTTTTTTGTTTATTATCAAGATGGTGAGGGGAACATAGAACCTAACCTCTACCCTACAAGAATTGGACCCCTTATGGGGTTATGAAAGAAGACCCTTAGGCTATCATTAAATCCCTTATAGGATTTGAATCATCTCCCTGTCAGGGGATGAGAGGGTTAACATTAAAGCTAGATGTTTGTAATTTCAGGATAGCTTAAGATGTTGCACAACCAAAGTAGCCCCAGAAAAAATTTATTTTCTATTCCAATATCAACCATCCCCTAGCAGAATAGTCCACAACTTATAGCAACAGGTCCAATATTATGTTAAAATTACATAAATGAATAGAAAGTTGAAAACCTACCTGGGGACCTGTAACCAGCCTTGAACCACCACCAACAGTTGGTTGCTGTGAATTACGTTGCGGTTGTTGCACAAATTCCTGTTGTTGAAGAGCTATCGCCAATTGCAAATCAGAACTGTCACAGCCAACAACAACAATTGATCCTACTCAGTAAGACCAGAAAAGGTAGAATTCCACCTTAAAAAATGTATGCTAGCATACTAAGACTAACAAGATAATATAAATAACAATTTCAGGTCCCATACAATTTCCCACAAACATCTATATGAAATCAACAACACAAACAGAAAGGCATCAACAAAGATGCGAGGGAAAGGTAGAATAATTACCTGAAACTGATATCCTCCTGTGCATGATTGTCAATGCTGGTAAGATAGTCCTGAAACACATTAACTGGAATAAGTCTTTCACAGAAAAGCCATTAGTGAGAAACGAAAAATCAGGTTTAAATAGAGGAAAGAAAAACGTACTGCAGTAGTAGCCATTGCATTTTGTTCATCCCACGTGGTGTTTGCCTGATTTTCTACCTTGAATTCTTTAAAATTGCCAGTCATAAACAATGTATTCCCATTGACCTGAAAACCATCGAGAATCAAACTTAGTATAAAGGCCTGAAGAATGATATACTCTTATAAGGAAAGGATCATCTACCATGATTCGACAACTTATTCTTTTAGGAAAAGCAGAGTAAAAGAATATAGAATTCATAAACGAAGCACAGCGTAGCTAGAAATTGAATTAGAAATTCGTCCAAGAATTGTTCTGGACCAAATTGATCGTTTATGCACATTTGTCTTCCTACTACCCACTCCAATTCTTTAGTTATCAAATGCTCACACCTTTGTTTCTATGAGGAAAGATAAATTCCAAATTCCGGAAATTGCTTTCTTAGAATAGTGAAAAAAAAATTCCACTAGCCCAAGACTCACAACCAAAGTTGAAGAAGAAAGAAGAAATTAGACTATAGCTCCAAAAATGAGGGAAGATTCTCGAATGGTCCCTTGGAGAGACTTTGTGAAGATAT
Source organism: Panax japonicus (assembly GCA_020205505.1). NCBI lineage: Eukaryota > Viridiplantae > Streptophyta > Magnoliopsida > Apiales > Araliaceae > Panax > Panax japonicus. Next base: position 63,091,572 of record CM035110.1, read on the forward strand.
CTGCAAATGTTGTCCTTGCTCCGCACCTCTGATACTTCAATAGTTCTGTCAAGTACCTTCTCACGAACGAAATGATGCTCGATCTCAATATGCTTTGTTCTTGCGTGACACACCGGATTAATAGCCAACTTTATAGCACTTTGATTGTCACCAAGAAGTTTTGTAGGTTTATGAATAGGTGAAACACATCCCCCAACAAGCCGACGAAGATAAGTGCGTCCTTGAGTAGCAAGAGTGGAAGCCTTATACTCCGCTTTGGTAGTAGAAAGCGAGACCGAGTATTGCTCTTTACTACACCAAGAGACATGCCGAACCACAAGAAAACACTTACCCTAGACGTAGATTTTTAATCATCCAAATCACCTCCTAGATTTGCATCCGTGAACCCAAGTAGAGAAAATTCAACCCCTTTTTTATAAAAAAGTCTCATGTCATAAGTAGAGTTCACATACTTCAATATCCACTTCGCCGCATCAAGGTGAGATTTCTGTGGTTATTGCATATAGCGACTAACAAACCCAACGGAATGAAATATATGGTCATGTAATAGTCAAATAAATTAGACTACCAACAAGAGCACCACGATAAGGTCGGGAATCCGACAAAAGTTTACTTTCATCGCCCTTAATTTTAAAGTTGGGCTCAAGAGGAGTGGAACAGTTCTTGCTTTTATTTATTCCAAACCTGTCGACAAGCTTCTTGGTATAGCCTTCCTAGGATAGAATAATCCCATCCTCCACCTTTTTCACTTCCAAGCTAAGAAAATATGACTTAACTCTCCCAAATCTTTCATCTCAAATCGAATAAAGAGTTAGCCCAAAGCTTTGTAACCTCTCGTTCATCATTGTAGGTAATGATCATATCATCCACATATAGTAGAACAATCATGTGTAGTGATCCTTGCTTCTTTACAAATAAACTAGAATCTGAGTTAGAAGCAAATAACCACAAAACTGTAAGTACTCTGCAATCTTACTGTACCACACCCTCGGAGCTTGTTTAAGGCCATAGAAAGCCTTCTTGAGTTTGCACACATAATCTGGGTGAGTTAGAGAAACATAGCCAAGGGGTTGCTCCATGTAGATTTCCTTATCAATCTTGCCATATAGAAAATCATTCATTACATCAAGCTGACATAGCTTCCAACCAAAAGATGCCGCCAAATAGATCACAACCCGAACAAATGTCATTTTTGCTACTAGGGCTAAAAGTCTCTTCATAATCTTCTCCATATACTTGAGAGAAGCCTCTTGCAACAAGCCTTGCTTTGAATCTATCAATGCTCCCATTTGCTTTTTTTTTAATTTGTACACTCATTTGCAAACCAGCTTCACATCCTCAGGCTTTGGCACAAGATCCCAAGTTTCATTTTTTATGAGTGCGTGCATCTCTTCATCCATGGCTTCCTCCCATTCTTTAATACCTTTTGCTTCATCAAAAGAAGAGGGTTCATTTTCATAAATAGGACCAAAACTAAAGCAATGACAAGCGCTTACCAGATTACCATCTTGATAACGAATCGGCTTAATGACTTGCCTTTCGGATCGAGTCATTCTTGGAGCAATTGTTTCCTCTAAGTTAGCATTTTCCTCTTGCTCCACCTTGCGAAAATTAACTCACTCCCCTTATCACCAGACTCCCTTAATTTTGAAGAACCTTTAGACATCACTGGTGATAATGGTGATGATGAAATACTAGAAGAGGCAGAAGCCAAAGAAGTCACTGACAAGCTTATGGACAATTCTTCATGTTCTTCAATTGTTGAAGCACAAGGAGATTTCATCAAACACCACATCTCGAGAAACTTTGCATTTGCGAATTTCAGAGTTTCCACCCTTTTTTCCTTTCATTATAACCAACAAAGACACATTTTCTCGCCTTAGCGTCCAATTTGGATCTCTATGAATCTGGAATACGTACATAGCAAACTGAACCAAAAACCTTGAAGTCTTTCACAATGGGCTTCTCGATATACATCATCTCATATGGAGACTTCATATTAATCGAGCTGAGAGGGATCCGATTAATCACTTAAGTTGCACAAGCCATACCCTTTGCCCATAGGACTTTGGGTAAATTTTTGGCATACAACCAGCTCTTGCACATCTCGGTGAGATGCCGAATTTTCCTCTCTGCTATGCCATTTTGCTGAGAAATGTCAGCACAAGTAAGATGTCTCTGGATGTCATGCTTCAAGCAAAAGATATTAAACTCCTGGGAAGTATATTCTCCTCCATTATCGGTCCTCAACCGTTTGAACTTCATTTGGATCTCACCTTCAACCTTTCCTTTAAATTCCATAAACCTGAAAATCACTTCAGATTTTCTTTCCACAAAGTACACCCAAGTTAATCGAGTAAAATCGTCAACAAAGACCACCATATAGCGATAACTAGAAAAGGTGCATGTACGAGTAGGACCCATCACATCACTATGAATAAGCTTCAATGGTAATCTATCAAATGGAAGGCGATGTGCCTTACCATATTGACTACCCTCATATAGATCTCCACTACTAAAAGTAGTAATATGAGGCAAACCATTAACCAAATTTTTATTCATCATGACTTTTAACTTATCCATATTTAGGTGCCCCAGTTTAGCATGCCAAAGAGAAGCATTATCATTTGTACTCATTTTATCAACATAAGAGGTTGAGGCAGATAGAACAAATAAATCTTTAACTCTCTTACCAGTGTGGACGACATCCCCTTCTACCTTGGACACATTCCGGAAAAATTTTACCTCGTTAGGCCCGAACAAAACATAGTGACCAGAATCCACCTTATTAGCCACTGAAAAGAAATTCTTTTTCATCCCCGACACATGATTCACATTCTTTAGAGTGATAGGATCACCATTGTTGTTGAAGGTGATGCTACCTTCCTTCTCTACCGAATGAATTGTATTAACCGCGGTGATAATAACCTCATTACCTTCATAATTTTGAAGACGAGAACTTGGTGTCATCGCGGGTAAGATGACCACAATCGGAGTCCATGATCCAATCTTCCATGAAGTTGATGGTAGCACAAGCATTAACTGAGGAAGTTTCCACCGACAAACAACTACACCAATTTTCTTCAACCTCGCCATTTTTATTAGCTACATTGCCACCTTTCAGCTTCACTCGACAATTTTCCTGATGTATAGCATTTGATACCGTTTTTGTTGCCATTCTCAATCTTTGATGGCTTTCCATCTCCATCTTTCCTTTTCTCCTTCTCTTTCTCTTTCTTGTAAAAATTTTTATTTCTAAAGAACAAGGCATCACCTTGAGAAGATAAAGAAACCGCCACCATTTGTTGCGCTAATGACTCTTGAGAAAAAAGAAGATTCTTAAACTCAACAAGGGATGGCTCTTGAGCTCAGTATTGAATAGAGGTGACAAAAGAAATGTATTCCTTTTTCAATCCACGAATAATATTCCGTCTCATCCGCACTTACGAGATAGGTTCCTTCAGATCAAAAGAAGAAATTTCTAAACAAATATTTTTAATTTTCAAGAAAAACTGAGAAATAAAGAGATCACTTTGAGTAGTATTCTCCAACTCATTCTCCAAATATTGTAGCCGGACAACATTCTTCTTGTTGAACAACCCATTAAGGGTATTCCATATCTTAGACGTCGACTTACACCCAACTATATGATCGAACAAATTATGAGGGATAGATCTCTTCAACACGAACTCCGAACTCTGCCTTTACATTAGAAGTGCTCCACTTCTGTACGACATCGGCATTATCTTCCGTGGATGTCGGAGCCACTTTATCATCTCACCAACAACCTCCCAGAAGTCTTTTCCAAGAAGATAAGACTCCATGCATGACCTCCATACCTTGTAGTTAGATTGATTGAGCGCCTCAATCCTAAGGCCTACAACTATTCTGCTTGAATCCATTTTTGGAGCACCGACGAATTTCTTCACCAAGAGTGCCTTGACAAGATTCCAACTTAACACTCTTATAGCTCTGATACCATGTGAGGAAAGACATATTCCAAATTCCGGGAATTACTTTCTTAGAATAGTTTTCTAATGAAAAATAAATTTCCACTAGCCCAAGACTCACAACCGAAGTTGAAGAATGAAGAAATTAGAATATAGCTCCAAAAATGAGGAAAGAAAAAAAAACCTTTATTATTATGGAGGAATCTAAGTTACAAGCTTACAAAAAAAATTACAAGAGAGAAAGTAGGAACAAGTTGGCAATGGTAGTTGTTGGTGGTGATTTATGTTTGTGTTGGCTTGGTGATTTGGGGTGGGGGTCTATTTATAGATGACTAAAGAAGGTTCTAGATGAAGGTTTGAAAGGTTCAAGAACTCTAACTTAGTGGGACCATTAGAAGAAAAGTGAAGATTCTAGATGTTGGTGGAAGGCTCAAGAAGGATACCAAGTGCAAGCATGTTCTACAAGGTTCTAGATATTGAAACCCTCAAATACATTAATCCTCACCACATCCCTCAAAATTTAAAATTAATAAATAATTACCAAAAGTTTACTTCAAATTTTTTTAACAGTTTCAGCTCTTCTTTATGCCAATAAAACATGTGCCATGTGTATGTCCAAACTATCAAATATTCACATCAGCAGGTACAGCTAGAGCAAGGACCCTAAGTCGCTGATCTCATGAGAACATCCCTTACCCCTTTAACAAATGAATCTCCCATAGGGACAGTATGCCTAATAAACCAAATATTCGCATGTTGTGATACTACTGACTTCAGTATTATTAAGAGTCCTCTAGCAACCATGCCACCCCCACCTCACTTGGAGTCTTGGATATATTGCAATGTGTTTACCCCATTCATCACCTTCTTTAGTAGTCGAGTTATCTCTATGATGCACCTACAAGCAACACAAGCTTCGTGAAAGTGGAGTAAAATTCTCTATCATGATCTGCGTCCAACAAGACATCCTTAACAGAACCAAATGCATCCCCATCAAAGGCTACCATTAACCTTGCCAACAAACTGTTATTGAAGCCTTTATTGTTTGTAATTTGCAGCTACTCTCATGTAACCGACTCACCCCTATATTTAAGGCATGCCATTTTGCGCTGAAGGTATGAAACATCAATTCATAAATTATTCGAGTAATATTTCTCTTATGGAACAGTACCTTGCCAAGTTAGATTACCAGTAAGCATAATTCTTTGGAACTCTCAATCTCTCTCTGCTTTGTACTATCTCCTATAAGCATAGGAATGTGGAGCTCATAATTGCTACTCTTCCTCTCTCTTTCCCTGCCCTGCACTTTGAACAATATAAGAGGCTTTGGAAGCCCATGAAGTAGAAGTTGTTTAGTTTCTTTAATTTGCAGTTATCTTATTTGATTTGTAGTTATCTTATTAGAGTTCAAGTTAGGTTAGGAAAATTGTCTAAAAGTGTTATAAATAGTAGTGATGTACTTCATTGAATATTTATTTTGATACATTGAATATTTAGAATTGATTTGGTTGTGTGAAGATTATTTGTGTGATATTTACCTTCGTTCAAAACCCTTGTCCCCATCATTTTGGTATCATAGCCCAACCCAAAACCACAACCTTATGCGTCCTTACGTGTGTCCCAAAATCAGTGTCATCAATGACCAAATCCAAGCCAAAAAACCCTAGCCGTAAAAAGCCCTACAACATCAAATCTACCCAACCTATTTTCATCCTGTCAAAACATAAGACATAAACACTAGCCATAATCTACCAAACACAACCTTATTCCAAACCCTTCCTTAGAAATCAACCACACGAACAGGAAAAAAAAGATGGTAAAAGAAGAGAAAAGTCATCGCTACTACATTCCGCCATCTCCGCAACCGCTTTCTACTGCGGCCGCCATCTTTATCTTCTCTTGAACCATGGTAAATGCTGGAGAAATCAACGCCAAGCTTGATGTTTATATGTTAGATGAACGTCTTAAAAGGACAACACTTACCGCAAATATTCAGGCTTATATTACAACACTTACAGTAAAAGTTGATGTACTCACGGAACGCATAGATAAGGGACAAGAAGATGCTCATAAGAATTTTGAAGAACACATCCCGGATCTAAGCATCTGAGACCACAGCAGCATGACCCTAATCCACGAGTTAATCCTCATGTTCTAGATCCTAGAAAGAATGCAGTGGATAGAGGAGCAAAATTAGATGTTGTCCCGAAACATTCTTAGATTGGATTCATAATTTGGAGAGTTTATTTCGTTGGTATGAATTATCCAATGAAAGGAAACTTTTCTTTGTTGAAGCGAAGTTGAAAGGAACAACTCGTATTTGATGGGATTAACATCAGCGAAATTTGTATACAGTTGCGAGAAGATGGAAAGATATGAAAGGTGCATTGACATGACGCTTTGTACCTTCGAATTATAAACAACGAGCATATTTGCAATTAACTGAGTTGGTACAAGGAAGTAAATCTATAGCCGAGTATACTTCAATGTTCTACAGTTTGGTTACACGGTCTGAATTTCCTTGTGTTGAAAAAGTTTTAATCTCCATGTACCGTCGAGGATTGAATCTGGAGATTGCAAGTGGTGCAGCTACAGGTAAACTTTTGCTCTTGGATGATGTTGTTCAAGTTGCCACCCAAGTAGAGGATAATTTGAAAATGAATTTTGTTAGGCCTCCAATACAAGTCCAAACTCGAAGGGAGCATACTTTTGTGGACCCTGTTTTAAATAGGTCAATGGAAAGATCGTCAACAAGCCTTTCAGCTACTAGCAGGCCTTATCGTACCCCGGGTTCTTCTAATGCTAGCAACAACCATACATCTAGGTGCTATAATTATCGTAGTTTTGGTCACATATCTTTTGAGTGTCCTTCCCCGTAGATGAATGTTGCCTCTTCTCCCTCTAGGCAACTTGCTATTGTTGAAAAAGCGTACGGGAAAGCTAACTTAAACAAGAGGTTTGCAAGCCGATGGACTACAAATATGAACTCGATGAGCAAGATTTAGAAGTTGATACTCATTTGGAATGATGTTTGGGTGTTCTTCGACCTTACTTGTTGCTCAAAAACATAAGAATGATTCTCAAATCCATCGTGGGCGAATTTTTCAGACCAGAATCATATGTGCGGGACAAGTGTGCTCTCTTATGATTGATACTCAGAGTTGTACGGATGTTATATAAAAGGAAGCAATTAAGAAACTTGGGTTAAAAGTTGAACCTCACCCAGAGCGGGTGAGCCATATGATGTTGCATGGATCACCAATACAAAATTGCGGGTTACCCAGAGGTGTTTGCTTACATTTTCCGTTGGCAAGCTTAAGGATACTGTTATGTGTGATGTTGTACCCCTTAAGGTTTGTCACATTATCTTAGGGTCATAGCTATGGGATCTCGTGCATGATGCTCGTGCTAATATATATTCGATTATCAAAGGCCATACCAAGTTCACTCTTACATGCTCTATCGACATGCCAACTTTCAAGCTTGCAAAGAATTCCTTGGTGATCTAGCGTGTTTATTCTTGTGGTGATGTTTTTAACTTGACAGAGTCGAGTTTTTTTCAGCGAAGGAGAAATGATGTAGGACGAGCCTGTGAAAGTTGATTAGAACAATATAAGAGGCTTTGGAAGCCCATGAAGTAGAAGTTGTTTAGTTTCTTTAATTTGCAATTATCTTATTTGATTTGTAGTTATCTTATTAGAGTTCAAGTTAGGTTAGGAAAGTTGTCTAGAAGTATTATAAATAGTGACTGTACTTCATTATTTTGATACACTCCCCATCATTAACACTTACTCTCCACATTCCACGTGCTCTCATTCCATTCTTACTAGAGCCCTACTATATTACTATCCTTAACTCAAAAATCTACATATAGAGTTTTGACTATGATAAAGATATTAGTCATCAGCAATCTTTGATGAAAAAAAAATTATGGGGAGACTCTTACCTCATTCAGTTTTTCCCATACCAAATCAGGCTGATTTATGTAACCTTGGTCTGTTGCCAAAAGATATAGTTGACCATCAAACTGCAAATATTGCTTTGCATTAGGTAGATATCCAACAAATCATTTCAAAGGAAATGAAAGCTATAAAATTTACTTTTTTCTTAGAATAATTTCACCGATAGCTAGTGCAGTTGGCAACTGACCTAAGTGGCATTAATACTGAGACTAAATCCTAAAAATTATAAAAAGTAGGTATGGAAATAAGCTTTATCCACAGAGCTCGCCAAGAACAGACCTTGAACATGGTGTTGAAGTGATTATTACGAAAAAATACACAAAGCTCACGTTCTTTTAGACCATCTTGCAAACTAAAAAGGCTGCAAAAAATTCAAATTTCGACAATATCAGTAAAGTCCCCCAACCTAGCAAATTAGAGCGTATTGATTTCAAACGACATAATGTCAAGCATAAAGCCAAAGAAGAAGCCCACTTACCCATATATGGTTAATTGACTAGCACTGCTTTTCAGGAAATTCTGGATAAGTTGCCCTAAATGAGGATTCAGACAAGGATTAACTAGAACTCTAAGATGAACTTGCAAAAACAGCCGTGCACACAGGTGTGACAGAAAGGAAGCAGAAATGAGATTATGCCTACTTCATTGTACAAAGCATTGCTTACCTTGTTCTCGAGTGAGTTCATTTTTAGATTCCACATCACAGGCAATTCTACTGTTTTTGTCCACTTGTTCCGCAAGAACTACCTCACCTTCATACATAGGTTCTCGATCTTCACAAGTTGTAGTTCCTGACTCCAGTATGCATTCCTCTCCTTCATAAATGGGCTCACTGCCATCAGCGCTTGAAGGTAAATTTTTAGGTACATTTGTATTTTGTCTGCTGCCACCAGATGAATCTAACTCTGCATCTGGCATACACGAACTAGCAACATCTAACTTATCAGGAGCACTATGTTTATCTTCTCCCTTATGTATATCAGGGCTTAACATTGATTGATCCTGAGACTGCTCAACTCCTTCAGAGTTGTGAATACTTGGAGATGCAGTTAAAGTATCGGATAAACAAGAATTAGATACTGCAGCTTCACACAAAACCAATGCATCACTGCTACTTTTCTCATCTACGTATTTATGTACAATGCATTCTCTAGATACTTTACAGTTCGACTGATAATTGGGGTTCTCATGATCTGTCTTTGAGGATAAACAAACATCTTTCCCTGGAATTGTTTCAAAGGTTATTAAATCATTATTGTTATTGTCCAAGTCATTGCTATCTGATATTAATGGTTCCTGCTCATTAGACTTCTGAGTTTCAACATCAATATTCGCTTCTGATGTCTCAATTAGAATTACAGGTTCAGATTTTGTGAGATATGCACTCTCATTTGAACGGGTGAACATATTCTGGCCATCATTACTGCCTGTGAGTACATCTTCAGATGAAGTTGGAAAGTCAGCCTCTGAGAATTTTAAGGCTCTCAATAACTCTGCTTCTTCTTCAAGGTCGCCTTTTCTAGCATTCAGGTGCTCAGGGTCAGGACCAGGAGACTCATCAAAAGATAAACCCCTTGAAAGGCAAGGAGAAGGCACTCCTAAAGTAGCAGTCGTTGCAGCAGCAAAATCAACACAATCTTCTTCAGAATTTTTCTTGTATTCGTTTCCCGTATTTTTTGTTTCGAGGCCAACAAGATCGCCCATTAAAGTATTGTAAGACTTCAAGCCAATTGCATTGACAGTATCATAATCCTGCTTATACACCAAACAATTTGGTTTATGTGGTGAATACTTAAAAATATTAACCAGACATGCTACTTAGCCACATTCCGGAAAGGATATTGAGCAGTAGAAGAAGCAGAAGAAAAAGAATAATTATTACTGTATGCTACAAACTGCATCAGATCTTTTAGTCGTCGATAAAAATAATACAAAAACTGGAAAAAAAATGAAATACATTATAATCTTGTAAGAACATAGATGATTCAGACAAGAGTGCTGAGCACAAAAGTCCTTCAAAGCAACTAAAGTGTAAATCACACACCTGATTTATCATGTTTGTGCCACTAACACTCCCAAGAGTATATGCACGGAAGTGTCCCCACAGTAAAATCACTTGATTTTATTTACATTTACTTCTTGCTTTAAGTTGCTTTTTAGTAAAGATAACAAAGTACTGGTGCATGATGTGCCCACAACAATGCTACTTATTAACAACAACAAGAATGGATAAGCGATACAACTAGGTAATCTAAAATGTGGTATGCTAGTGGCAGCTTCTTATTGATGACATCGTTAAATTGCATTGAGATCTTTAAAAAAGTTTTGTTCTCTTTTAGAAAGGATATAACTGAAATAGAATGCACATGCTCTTCTTTCAGTTCTTCAAGTTTCTCAAATGATAAACTAGCACCTATAAAGTCTTGAAATAAATTTAATCTATATTCAAGTGAACAGATGTAAGTTCCTTCCTCAATCACATTACTCTCCACAATTTTCACTAGAAAAGTTTTATTAGATATTTATTCATTGAAATTATATTTCAAGCTATAAAGATAAAAAACCAGAGGAATTGAATTTTTTTATTGCAAGCTTTAGAGTTTCGGAACTGAAACAATGTGTTTTGAAGTTCTATTCATAACACAATCTCTACTACCATGTAACATAGTCTGATAACTCTGGTCTACTCTTACAGTTGAAAATTTATCCTTCAATAGAATTCCACTAAAGCAGGGGTGGAAATGGCCCCTCTCTGACCGCCCCACCACCAATTAGAAGCCACACCCGCAATTCTATAAGCAACCACTTTAATACCTTCATCTATACCCTCTTTCCATCCTGAAAAACACCTCCACTTCAATAATTTACAGAATCACCCATCATGGCCAAAGATATAGACCAAGTTATTGCATTATGTCAACAGTATCACATAATGTAGATATACCACCAGGTTCATTGTCATTGCTAACACCTTCAACTGTAAAGTTAACTCAATTAAGTGTGAGGGTGACTGACAATAGTATTTCTGAATATAAAAAAATAGTATTGTGAATGCATAATCCGTCTAAATGTACTTATTTCAAGTTTCTGGTAAATGGATATCTCCACAGGTTTGCTTTACACAATTCACCACTGTAAATTTGATTTGGTTCACAGGACAATATATAAAATTAAACCTTATATCTGCAAAAGAAATATATATTATTGCAAGTTCTTTTCTCCATATTTGGCTAGTTTTATACAAGCTCAACAAGATCAAGCGTTTCCTCATGCCATATTCAATTTTTGTTTCTTGAAAGGATTTAGTGATACTTTCTTTTAATACTCAAGTAAAATTTCCTATTGGAAAATATTACAATAATGATAAATTCATGGAATAATCAGTTATATAACTATAAAGGTGGTATTGAAAGAAAATCAATTACTATCAAAGGAGGTATAATTATGCTCAAGTCGTTCGAATTTGGTTTTTTCTATATTGGTTGCTGCTTTGTGCTTAGCTAAAGTCCCCAACAAAAAGCATCACCGATCACAACAATTGGGTCTAATGGTTAGTTGAGACATGTATGCTGAAGAAAACTATAAATATGGTATTTTTTCCATAAAAGAACTTTATAGATAGAAGAGAAAAGAACAATAAATGTGCCTTTCATATCCACTGTGTTGTATACTGCATGTGCTCCTGGGTTCGCTCCTTTCTGGCGTTTATAGTGAATTTACTCATTCACTTATCAAGAAAAAAAGAGAGAGAAATGAACAATAAGAGGACAAGAGCTCCTCATGAAAAGAAGGAAAGACACATAACAACAAATGAATCAGACTCAAATTTCCCACTAGGTCTATGCTCCCTCCAGGCCCATCACTATGCCAATTATAATTAACAGAGCAAGCCAATCCCTGGAGCTCTCTCTCTCCCCTAGTCTTTTTCCTCACTTGCGCCGTAGGGTAGATCTCAATCCTTCCTCTCCACAAGGACTCACTAGTTTCAAGCCCATATTAATTCTTAACTAATAGATCTTTAGGATGCCAGATGTTCTTTACCCGAAAGGATGCATAACTGGCTTTGGAGTGGGCAGAAGGCTATACTCAAATTCAAGCAAACAACCCTTCACTTTTGGAATGAGAGGAGCCACTGGAATCCTCAACTTCCTTTTCATCAACACAATCACCTCTATGATGTAATAGTATGTATAGTACTAGTAATAGATTGTTGTGATTTTGTGCTTTGATAAAATCGAATTAAATTCAATGGATTTCGCTACCATTGATTAAGGAAAAGGGTGAAATGCATATCACAGTAAAATATAAATTATAAATGAGGGATATTTGTATTGAAATCCACTCTCGAGAAAAAACCTGCTATTAATAAGAGGATAAAAAAATTGTAGTAATTATACGTTTACATTAATCATCATTTATTAAAATAAACCTTTAGATATTCATGGAGTATAGATGTTATATTGTTTAAAAGTTTAACGGGTATTGCAGGGTTGAAAATGTACCCTACACAGAGAATGAGAAAGAAAATTCACACGGATACAAGGTCAAAAAAATAGAAAACCACCGGCAGGAAAAGTCAAAACAAACTACTCCTAATTGTCTATCTTTGACTTCTAGTGTGGTCAATTAAATAGCTTACATTGAATCTGGTTTGCCATTCCCTCTATGGGCTTACAAGTCTTTACAGTTAAGCTATTCGCTTACTACTCTAGTATGTCCTCACATGCAAAAGCAGTCAAATTTTCTAATATACACAAAATGCGAACAACTGCCTCAAAATTGTCTTATAAAACAATCCAGAAGGAAAGGGAACAAGGTGAAAAAGGGGGATACATGAACTAAACTAGTGCCAGAAACAATGTACATTTAACTTAGAGGTAGCAGGTTAAACAATTCGTACCTGAGGATCAACTATCCAACCATGATAAAGTGGTATATCCAACAAATCAAATATTGCACACTCCCTTGTAAATTCAAAATCATCAATTCTGCAAGAATTACACATATGTCATATCGTCACTATCTAGAAACTGTTTATCCTCGAAATTTAAGATATTACAACACCATGACCTATATTATGCTAAATGGTCACTACCTTTAAAAAGGAGATAACAGAACATGGATATAGAGAAAGATATTGTACCTTCTAAATTTCATATTCACATCAATCCCAGTTGTAAGTCGAGGGAGCAAATCAATTGCATCAGATATGTTCTGTTGTTGGTTTTCAACATACCCTGCATCTTTGTTCTGTACTCCAATTATAAAAGGATCAAAAGATTAACACAAACCAGCACACAGAAAAAGAAAATTTTCTTGATTCGATCCTCACCAAATATGGGAGGATGAAGTATAAAGAAAAACAACAAATACGGAATGAAGCAACTTTTTGATTTTCTTTTCCCCCTCTCGTCCATTGTATGAGCAAATAAACAATCAAATGATCAAACAAGTAAGTACTTACATCGACATTACTGTTAGAATCAATCAACTGCTCCGCAACAAGTGAAAGCAATTTCTCCTGAGACACCTCAGCAATGTCTGGAGTCAAATTTAAATTGTTTTTCAACAAAAGAACATTACCTAACACAAAAAAGGCCCACAAACAAATCGTTAAAATGCAATCCTAACTCTAATACCCAAGAGATAAATCACAACAATTAGTCATAAAGACCCGATCTTTATCACATAAACCATCAAATCATTTCAATGCGGATTTAGGATAATGCAAGAACATATTCTAACTGACCATTTATTAATGAACAAACAAAAACAGAAAATTAATAAGCATACGAAGTTCTAAAACTTGAAATGCCTAATACCCGAAACAATTGATCATATGAAGCAATTCACTATGATCCAATTGATCATTTCTTTCCAAATTATATGTTCAATCACTGAAATGATCAAGAAACATTGCCTTTAAGACTTAAACAGACAGAGAGAAGTAGAAACCCTAGAAGAGAAAAAAGAATTTACAAATAGCGAGGAGAGGACAAGGGCCATTATCGTTTTGAAGAATGATGGGAGTAGTGCGGCCCAAGAATTGTATAACCTTGGTCTTATGTGCCAATTCTTTTGCTGGTTCAGCTATTCGCTCTTCAGCAGACGCCGCCATGGATATATATATAGATAGAGAGAGATAGATAATCTAGCGAGAGAAACAACATAGAGGGGAAAATATTATAGGGGAGGGTGGGGAGGGTGGGGAGAGTGGGGAGGGGAGGAGAGGGGCGGGGCCGGGCCGGGCCGGGCCGGGCCGGCGAGATTATATAGGTAGGAGAGAGAAAATAAGAGAAATTAGCCGTGTTGTAGTCTGTACTGGTTTTTCCGGTATAGCAGGTGAAAATAAATGGTTTGAATTTTTATTTATTATCCTATAAAAACAAAGAAAAATGAAACTTAAAATCTATTATCTATTATCTAAAAAATCAACACATGTCCATCGTGATTAATGATGTTAATTACCTTTTACACAACTACCCATTTAACATAAGATATGACACTTTAAAAAAGCTAAATTCATTTTCCAAATTCCCAAAATATGGGATCATATATTCAAATATGGCAACTAAATTGATTCCGTATTCATTCAAATCTTTCAAACGACGAAGAAGGCTCAACCCAAAGGATAAACATTCTGTAGATTGCTATCCCAATTGTGCCAACAATTCGACTCTTAGTCTGTCAATGCCGACAATGTCAAACTCCGAGCTTCCATGACCGACGCCACCATCGTCAGCGGCCCCAGCTTAAACGGCCTAGCTCTTACCGTTGAAAAGTTCGGCTTCTTCATAATCGATTACAACGTCCCCAAAAAGGTACCTAAACTCTTTCTCTTTATATCTCAAATGCACAATCACACAATTATGGCTGCATGAATTATGTTTTTATTGAGTTTTGTGGCTCAGGATTTCAGATTTCAGTTTATGAACACAATTAGGGTTTTGGACAAATCGTTTAACTTGAATTACATTCATTTCAAAAACGATAACCGGACAATGCTTGATGGAACCTTAATGTTTGATTCTGCTAAATGGATATTTCAAGGAATTCAAAGTTAAATGGATCTTTCAAGGTATAGTTATTATTTTTTTTTTCTAAAAAAATTGTCTGTTTGATTGCTTATAGTGTTGAAGGTTAGGAAATTTGATATATTGTTGTCAGTAATTTGTCTTTGAGAAAATAAAATATAAAAAGTTGAATCTAAAAAATTGAAAATACTGGGTTTTTTATGTTGCAATTTGAAAAAACTTGTGTGTTCTTAAGGTTGAGAATTTGAATGTTGTATGGACTATGTATTGCTGCAAAGAGAGAGATGTTCTAATCACTTTAAATTTTAGCTTCTGAATTGGTGCACTATTTTTGTGGGAACAATCTGATATATGGTTAGAATGTTGTCCTGTGACTGTCGTTAGTTGTGGCGAGCTATATGTAATCTTTTCCTAGATATTACCTGATTGCTCAACAGAGCATTTTGTTCCTCTAGAATTGCTCAACACATAAGGTGTGTCTGGGTGTAGGAATTAGAGTTGCTTTATCAATGTTAAAAACCTTATGGAAATAGGAGTTGATTATGGTAAACGAGATAATTGTTGAGAATGAAAACTGAGTCGTTTTGTGCTTTTATATATATATATATAATGTAATATAAATAGATGTCACATTTAACCCAAGTTGTGACGCCCCCAAAATAGGTATACATCACCTATTCTGAGTCACCAAATACATGGTACAGAATACAAATACAATCTTTAATATACAACAAGAGAGCTGTGAGTTTTAATACAAAAATTATCTTCTAGACAATATCCACTCTCAGAATAAGTCCTCATTACATTTATTGTCACACTATTTATCAGAATAGTGAGGACTACTAATGTTATCATCTGGATTGTCAAACCATTCCCCGACTCGTCCCAGCTATATTCTCATTTCCTGAAGAGAACAGTGAAGGAAAGGGTGAGCTCAACTAGCCCAGTAAGAAATATTATGACAAAGATAATGCAAAATAAATTATCATTAGTCTTCAACAATGTTAAACTAATAAAATACAATAGACATCAAGTTTAACTGCAGCGGAACAAGCAATCCATTAAAAGAGTCAAGTAGAGAATAAAATCTACTATCTTTTATGATTTAAAAAGTTTTTCATCACTTTTATCGCTGAGACTCAGCTTAATAAATAATCCACATCATCAAATCATCCTTGCACTACATGTCAATGATATTATTTAGTATCACGACCACGAATTATCCATGCACTACAGGCCAAAGATAATCGTGTTTTCATCAACAGTCCTGATCATGTCATAAAACAATTCATCTTTGCTCCATTGGCCGAAGAGAATCCATAGCCATAATCATACCAAAAATTGTCCATCAATGCACTACGGGTCAATGAGGATTTTTTCGACATCATTTGTAACATTACGGTTATGATTATACCGAATAATCCCTGGTCATAATCATACCAAGTCCATCTATGCACTACAGGGCACAAATGACTTTCAACAAAATATAAACATGAGGATGATGATAATAATATAAGAATTTAATAAAACAAGTTCAAGAATTAAATTATCCAGAAACTAATAACGTCCAAATTGTCAACATGATACTTCTTTGTAGAGTAAAATTCAAGAATGTTCAGAAGAATATTTTCATGAAAAAATACTGGATGAAGTGCAAATATTAAGGATATTCCACTAATTTCATGGAGTATATAAGTCAAAACTTTAATCAACTGAGTATAATAAAGAATGGAATAATAAAAGAAATCACCATGCATGCGGTACTTCGCATAGACAGGTTATTCCAACAGAATAATAAATAACGGAACCAGGTCAGGCGTAATACGCACCGACAGAATATTCTAACAGAATAATAAAGAATGGAATAACAACAGAAATCACCATGCATGCGGTACTTCGCATAGACAGGTTATTCCAACAGAATAATAAATAACGGAACCAGGTCAGGCAAAATTCGCACCGACATGATATTCTAACAGAATAATAAAGAATGAAATAACAACAGAAATCACAATGCATGCGGTACTTCAAATAGACAGGTTATTCCAACAGAATAATAAATAACGGAACCAGGTCCGGCGTAAAACGTACAGACAGGATATTCCAACAGAATTATAAAGACGGAACCAGGTCCGACGTAAAACGCACAGACAAGATATTCCAACAGAATAATAAAGAATGGTAATAACAACAGAATTTCACCATGTATGCGGTACTTCGCATAGATAGGTTATTCCAGTAGAATAATAAATAATGGAATAACAGAAGAATTTCACCAAGTATAGGGTAGACCGCGTATACTAGGTTATTCCAACAGAATAATAAGGAATGGAATAACAGAAGTTCTCTTCAGTGAATATGAAAAAAAAATACCCCTTACCTTTGAAAGAAGAGTATTCCGACTGGTAGAGTGAGGATATACTCGAAGAAAACTTGCACTACGCTCAAAGCTTTCTTAAACTCTAAAGAAATACGCTCAAGATTATAGAAGAAGAATTCTCTCTATAGTTTCTCTCTCTAGAGTTTCAGTGAATTCGTAATAAATAATGAAGGATGAGCTTCTATTTATAGAAAAATAGACTGCATAGTAACTAATTCATAAACGGTCCAGATTAATTTACTTTTAATCGGACGGTTCAGATTTAAAGTAAAATCTTTTAAATATAATATAATATATTCTATTTATAATCCAATAAAACGAATAACTTTATAAAAGTATTCTGTTTTATATAAAAAGATTTTACTATGCAAAATACTATGCAGACACCATGCAACACTGTGCATAATAAAATATAATATATTTTATTTATAGAATAACTTTATAAAAGTATTTTGTTTATATAAAAAGATTTTACTATGCAAAACACTATGCATAATAGAATATAATATATTCTATTTTTTAAAATAACTTTATAAAAGTATTCTGTTTTATATAAAATACTTTTTTGTTTTATTACATTAATAATACTAATAAAACAAAACTTATATATATATATATATATATAACAATCAACAATAATTGAATCAAATAACGTGAGATACTATGCAGCAACTACTGTAACAATAATTGAACAAAACTGAGTGACTTCTCACGTAAGCATCAATAATCAATACCGTGTGTTACTATGCAACCACACGTATTACTGTACTTTTACTATCGAGTAGTTCAACAGTATTAACGGTAAAACTTCCGTCGTTATTTTCATAAAAATATTTTTGTCGTTTTCTCAATCCTGACAATAATTCCGTTGTGGGGTCCACCAATGATTGTGCCGTCGTACGAATATTCCCCGACATAAAGAATATTCTCCGACCAATCGAATATAATATAACAACTTGCATACTTTGCAAAATTTATAAATATTACCCACAACTATAACATTATATTAAATCCACACCATAATATTCAAAAACAAATCGAGAAATTTAAATCTTTATTCGTAAAATGTGGGATTTTACACAAGTGATGGATAACTCGTGGCAGGTGAGACCTATATATGTTGATCGATTGGACTTCAGTGACCTATCACTTACTTTGAATTGAGGTATATATTATACTCTATTGGCTTGAACTTGGTATAAATCCACATATCCAGTTCTAGGTAGGATATGAGAATGCTTTTGTCTGAGTAATACATTATATGATTATATCTCTTACGAGCAAAACAAAAATGAACTTTATAAAATATTTTGCATTACATTCTTCTGGATTCTTTGTAGCTGAATTTTTATTGCAAATGATACTTGATTATGAAACAACATTTTAGATCAAACAGATGGAGGAGAATATTGTTGCTTTCCCTTTTTTTTATCCCTTTCATCTCCAACCCTGGCTATTTTTGTCTTTCTACTGTCAATAAATCTAGGATATTGAGAAGATCAGAATGAGACTCCAAAAACTTCAACTCAAGTTTGCTTCCAAGTTAATTGTCGTTATAACTGAAAAGGTCAGTTGGTTTTGAATATGTAATGAAATATGTATCAAGAATTTTTTTTTGCCATTTGGTTCATACTAATATAGGGCATTTAGCTATTTCCCTTTGTAAATGAGATAATTTGATGCACAATTTATTCTTGGTGTGCGGCAAGCGTCAACGAATTGAACAATATGTGAATTTTTCTGTAGTAAATTATTTATTTCAGGTAAATAAGTTTTACAATATTCAAATATATTACTCCATAACCATCTTTTTGTTTTTCTTTGCCTTCTAATTTAATGTTCCAAGATTATGATCGAGATCCAGAGTTTTATAGACATTTGGATCCTTTTGAGGTTATTGTACTATGTTCTAAGCTGCATATCCTACCTCATAATGGGTGTTCAGATAGGACCTTTAAGAAATCTATGAATCAGATCTTAGAAGGTTTTTTTTGCTAGATCATGATTTGTCTTCAAGTGAAAAAAGAGACTTCAACTGCTTTCTGTATTTTGGTAAGGTCTCATTTCGAAAATAATTTAGATCTCCAAAGACATAATTATGCTGTTAGGCTGTTGATGATCAGATCGGGGACATTTTGTTTTGATTATACTCCCTCTATTTTCTAAGTTGTATTTGACTATTGACTTTTTTTGAAGCATATTTAGATTGTTTTTGATACATATGAAAAGTCAACTTGTATTTTCTAGAGATATTTCCTCCTTTTCACAAAAAGAATATCATACATCAACCTTTTGTTTTTGTTTAACAGAAAGAGTCCACTTATTAGTAATAGTAGTATAAAAAATAATAAAATTATTATTATTACTTATTATTATTATTATTACTATTATTATTATTATTATTACTACTACTACTTATTATTATTATTATTTTGTTTGTGTATTTGTTTAACATGGGATTACTATGGAAAATTATAATTTTCCTTGGCTTTTTCTTTTTTATCTTTTTCTTAGTTTTAAAAACTCACAAACAGGGTACAAGTGTCACTGATGGAGGAGCGTGATTAGCTTGCATAGTCAAAGCCCAGAAAGTGGAGTTGCTGCGAAAACAAATTTCATTTACCTCCTCTATCTGTCCTCCGTCCTCGAGTATCTCGCCGCTGAGGTATTAACTTTTTATATCTTTCTTTTGCATTTTGTTGCTTTATTTTTATAGATTAATTTGGTATATTGTTTAGGAATTGGGGGAAAATAGTTTGTATGCTTCTTAATGATCGGTTCTGAAATTTTTGATTTTATTAGTTTTATTTGAAGTTAATTTGAATAGCAGAGTTTGTGAAATATGTTTTGATTATCTTAAAATTGTTTTTTTGTTTTCTAATCGTAACTTTGAGCTGTCAAGGATAAATGCTGCGAGCCCTTGGTTGTTGTACTTGCAGTAGTTGTTTTCATGGGCGTGCATCTTTTTTTCATATACATTGTTGAAGAATTGTCGAAGGAATCCATCCATTGATATCACTCCGCCTGTTGAATTTTCAAAATGACATTTAGAAAAGTTTGTCCTCTACTTCCTTCTTTGTGACCTCATCACTTAAAATTTTAATTTTTTTGTTCTTCTTTTATCTAATTAGTGTGCTCTTTGATTTGGAATCCTCACCTTCTCAAATGTCTCACACATGTGTTATTGAGTATACAGTCTGGGAAGTAGTTTTAATATATGACAGTGTAAACGATCATGGATTAATATCTTATTCTAGAGAGAAGGGTTTGAGTTGCATATCTTATTTTGGTGCGTTCTCTTATCAATATATATTCAAATATAGAAAATAAATTCATTCCGTATTCGTTCAAATTATTTCAATCAGCGAAGAAGAATCAACCCCAGATGATGAACATCATGAATCGGACCCAAGAAAGAAGCAGACCACAACAAATTAGATTCTAAAGATAGGGGTTTGAGTTACATATCTTATTTTGGTGCGTTCTCTTATCAATTGTGATTTTTGAAACAACTTGTTTTTTCTTTTTTTTGGTTTTGTTATGCTTTGGTGAGGTGGTAGTGAGACTGAAAGGAAAAACAAATTAAATTAGAAGCAAAGTAATAGAAATCACTTTAATATTTAACATTATATAATATATAATTATACAGAATCTACAACCTAATAAGTGCCAAAATCAAGTTTAGTATGCAGTTCGTGATTTGTTTTTCTAGAAATTTTAGTTTTGATGTGGGTTTTGTATTTCTGTTCGTGTAGCTTGATTTTTGGTATGGCGTCCTTGTGCCCTAATGTATTTTCTTTTAAGCTATCTTATGTTTTGGGATTTCGTACAGTCTAGGTTCTTGTTCAAACCTTTTTGGCCCCTTTTCTTTCTATTTAGGTTGATTGTGCTTCAATCTGTTTGGTTTGCTTCTTGCAGGTTAATGACATTTGATTCTCTAATAGTTTCTTACTTCAAATGCAAGACTTCGGCATGGGATACTTGCTTGATAGTTATGGTTATGTCATTATTATATTTTCTAATGCTTATTTTTTAAGATTTTTAACACTATGCCTTCCTGTTACCTTGACATTGTAAGGGTTATCGGTCATTCTTCATGTGTGGTATTCAACTGTGTAGTTATATAGGATTTTTGAAGCTACCTAAACTATGGTATTTTGTTATTATGTTTCATGTGGATGATGTTTGTGATTAAATTGATCCTTTGATCTGGCTTGTATTGTAGGAGATGTCAGCTGTTGTTATTGAGGGGAATGATCAAGTTAATGGTCACATCATTTCTACAACAATAAGTGGTAAAAATGGTGAACCGAAAAGGGTTAGAGATGGTTTAATTTTATTTATTATGTTCTACTAGCTTATATACTGTATTTATGGCTTGGATCTATTTATCGTGTTGTAATTTAAATAAATATGTTAGAGATTAAAAAAATTGGATTGTCGGGGGTATCTTACATGCATGTATTATCAGTAAGTAAAGTGGTCACACATTCTAGCGCAAATATTTACTTTGTTAGGAAAATATAGGAAAATCTTAGCTGATTCAGCTATAATAATTAATGAGACAGAAATCTTTGGTTTGTTGTAATCTTAGCTGCTTCAACTATAATAATATGTTGTTTTCTTTGCTTGAAGAATAATATGAAACTGAAGCCTATGAGGTAGTGTTGTATCAAAGACACATAAGTTGTACCACCTTCCCACGTGTGTTGATGTGTGAGTACTGTCAGCCTAAAGGGGAATTTCCCTAATTTTTGTAAATGTAAATACAATTTTTTTTTGAAGATTTTAGCCACCACTTGAGTATATAATGTTCGTCAAATGATTGTGACACTCCCAAAATATACATATTAACATATATACTGGTACAGTAAGCACACATAAACTCCTAATTTTTTTTGAGATCTTGAAAACTCTATATGATTGAGTATAGTAACATTTTGACGTAAAATTTTAATTATGTTAAGAAATCCAAGAATTTGCCAAAGAGCATCAATGTGATTATAAACATTTTAGGATTTTGTTCCTGTCTGAGCCTCTGAGGTCAGCATGTCTGGTAATTATACCTACTGGAGATTGGAAGAAAGGCCCGTTATAAATGGCAGGATGCTATTAATAATGTGAGACTGTATATTCTTTGTACTTCATTGACAAGCGAACGGTCATAATTTGCTGAAGCATTCCAACATAAATATTTTATTTTGGTCTTATTATTATTATTATTATTATTATTATTATTATTGGTCTGCCATTAATTTATGAAAAGACATTTGATAGATTAAAGCCTCTAACAATATTATTTATTACTAGATTAGATAAATCAAGTTAGTCAAGGTCTTTGAAGTTCAGGAAGAACATCCATGGGAAACCTGAGGTTGGTTTGCTTTAAATTGTACCTTAGCTCTTTCCATTGCCATGTTTCTGAGTGGTATGCACTTTAAACTTTTCTGAAATATGTTGATAGGTAGAGTGGCTACAGAGCAATGATTGGTACCCACCACAATTGCATTTCAACATTTCACACACTGCATCTTTGGTAGCATGTGGAGTGACAATAGATTATCCAGTTAGTGACTTCATTATTCTTATTTGTACATCTAATATATGTATTGATAGCTAATCTCTTAAATAATTGACATTTATTAGTTTTGGTGCTGCTATTTTCACTTAATTGAGTTTGAACTGATTATAGTTACCTTTCTGATTATAGATTGGCATTGATGTAGAAGACAAGCAACGAAAGTTAAAACACAATATCTCATCGTTCGCTTGGAGATACTTTTGCCGACAAGAGGTGCAACTATTAAATTCTATTTCAGACCCAGAACTTCAGCGCCAGGAGTTTATAAAATTATGGACACTCAAGGTCAGCTAGTTTTCCATAGTAACTGACCATGTTCTGTTTGGATATGTTATTGGCTATGTTTTTCACCATCAAAGCATGGACTTATTATTTCAAAAAAAAAAAATTGAAGTCTAGCATTTTTGTTCAATTGTTGGTATCGTATGTTTTGGCCCTTAGGGGACACCTGATAAAATTTGAACGTGCGCAGGGAGTCAACACTCATAATCGAGAAATAATCCAAAATATTGAAGATCAACTATTTTATATGTTAACTTAGATTAATTGAAGCTTGATCTGGAAAAACACCCTCTGAGATTAAGGGCAATCAATTCCAATATTCAGCTGTTTTTTCCTTATTTTAAGTAAAAACACGTTCACTGTACAATATACGAGTAAGGAAGGGAAAAATATTTGAGAAAAGGAGTTTTTTCCAGATTTGTGAGATGAAGGGGATATTTTAGACATTATTTACTTTTATCATCCTGCATGGGAAAAATCTTATACTCATGCCCTTTTTTCCTTTTAAAATTATGTTTCATAATTCATTCCCACCATTTTGGAGCATGATTCTTGTATGCTGGGGCACTATTTTGGATATATATGTCTCTGTGTATGTGAGAGAGTGATCAAAAGGCAGCTAGATATATTTATATATTAATGAATTAAAAAGGTATTAGGTTATGCTGTTATGCATAACTTTCATAGGTTGATATATGTAAATCATACTTTCTGCTTTTAGCTTTTCTTTAACCTTGAAAATGAAAAACACTTTCAGGAGGCATACGTTAAATTAATGGGAAGGGACTTCTCTGGTGTTCATTCAAAACGTTTATTATCTGGTATTCATAAATTAAATGTTTAATTGGTTCCCCAGCTGTGAAGGTGATGTTGTGCTCTTTCTACTTTTATTTCGTGGTGTATTCAGGCCATCAATTGATTCATTCTGTTACTTGAAAACCAATTAAACATTTAATTTCTGCTGAGGGTTTTAGTATAAGTTGTTGTGTACTCAATGTTATGGGTTGGAACATACCATATTCTTGACTGATTAATGTTTTGAATGCCCTTGCAGTGTTCTTTGGTTAAAGTCATCCATTATATTACCATTTTGTGTGGCAGGATCATATCTAATTCTTGATCATCTGCTCACCATAATTATAATATTTATCGAGTGACAAATAGAGCACATATTATGGAGCCGAAGCTACTGTTTATCTGTCCTCCGTCCTCGAGTATCTCGCCACTGAGGTATTAATTTTTGACTCATTCTTTTGCATTTTTGTTGCTTTATTTTTATATATTAATTTGGTATATTGTTTAGGAATTGGGGGGAAATAGTTTTTATGCTTCTTAATGACCGGTTCTAAAATTTTTGATTTTATTGGTTTTAGTTGAAGTTAATTTGAAAAGAAGAGTTTGTGAAATATGTTTTGATTATCTTAAAATTGTTTTTTTGTTTTCTAATTGCAATCTTTGAGCTGTCAAAGATAAATGATGCGAGCCCTTGGTTGTTGTACTTGCAATAGTTGTTTTCATGGGCGTGCATCTTATTTTCATATACATTGTTGAAGAATTGCCGAAGGAATCCATCCATTGATGTCACTCCACCTGTTGAATTTTCAAAAGGACATTTAGAAAAGTTTGTCCTCTACTTCCTTCTTTGTGACCTCATCACTTAAAATTTTTAATTTTTTTGGTTCTTCTTTTGTCTAATTAGTGTGCTGTGTGATTTGGAATCCTCACCTTTTCAAATGTCTCACACATGTGTTATTGGGTATACAGTCTGGGAAGTAGTTTTAATATATGAGAATGTAAACGATCATGGATTAAGTATTTCTACTGAGTGTTCTTATTAAGTTGCATAGGTATTTAGACTATGCTAATATTTGGACATCTGTTGCTTAAAAGTAGTAGCTATATTGTCACCTAATATGTTGTGTTATGCTTTGTACATGTTAAGAGCAATCTTATTGTTATTTGCAAGTTTCTGTGCAGCTAACCAAGGAAAGGAAACCACTAGAAAGTTCATTTCACATGCTTACATTAGGCCAACTATTAGATAGTTAGTTTTTTGACATTTTGAATAGTTATGAGCTTGATGTTTACTGCATTATTTACAAGGGAATGGTTAGAGGTAGATATTTTCAAGCTATTGTGCCATGTATTGCGTTTCATACACACATTACTCAAAATTATCTCACAATGTGACACTGCTAATTTGAACACTGACTTTGTTTTCAGGCCATTGCAATTGAAGGTTGTTTCTTGAATGAAGGTTCTAAGCTTGTAGTTTGCCCAGATATTTTGCTATATGCTTAGGTTGAATAGTTTGAGCATTGACTTTCTAATTGTATTGTTAAGAGATTTTTTAAACCTTGGCATACCCTTTTATTCTATTTTTGTTATGGATTGTAAAAAGTTAAGTCGAGACAACCCTTTCTTTACAGTAAACAAATTACAAATGTAGTAAAGGACGGGAAAATAAATCAGTTGGCTACACTTTGGTCAAGAAAAATCGAAAAAAATAGAAAAAGGGAAGAGTAGAAAAAATGATGTGTCCACAAGTTGAGGTCACTTACTTTGCCACTAGCCTAAAAATAATAGTTACATACTTATAGTGTAATGCACAGACCGGTAAACTCTCACCACTACCCCCAATAATGTATATTTATTTGTTTTTCTGTGTAAAATTTGATTATCGCACAACAATTTACTCTTTTGAGTATATTTTAATTTATTAATTATATGTACACATTTATTATTAAAAAATTAAATAATCCCTGCCGCAACGCGTGGGTTTGTATCTAGTTTAACTCTAAAAAACTATACTCCCTATAGATCCTTTTATAATTTTTTTTAAATATTAAGAATATATTTTTATTTTAAAAAATATTCTCTTTATTTTAAAATAAAATATGATTATTAATTTTTTTGAAGTCAATTTAAAATATTTTTAAACTCAAAATTGACTTAAATTCTTTTAGTTTTAATTAGTATTATGAGAATTTCATAAAAAAATGCTACTTATGATAAAAAAAAATTATTATGTTGTAATTTTATTAATTAATTATCTCAATTTTGAGTAAATGTATTTTTTAGAAGTTATATAATAATTATATTATAATTTAGAAAAAAGAGAGTATGTTATTAGCTAGATAGTGATAACATAATAATTAAGTAATTGTTCTACGTGCTGAATTTATTTATGCACAAGCAGTCGGATACAAATACAGAGAAAAAAAAGACATAACTAATGGATCTTTTTATACATTCAAAAAAAAGGGGTCTTATTATTTAACAAAGGAATATAACAAAGCCAAGATGATATAAAATTAATTAGTTGGTGATTTAATGTAGGAAATTATTAAATTCACATCCTAAAATGTTATTTCTAAAATAAGAATGTCGCTATAGAACCTATAGCGACGATTTTCACCGTCGCTATACATTTATAGAGATATTGTTGTTGTAAAAATAAAAAAAATTATTGTGAATTTAACCATTCACATTAATGTATTGTAAAAAAAGTGTTTGGAAGATGGAAAGAATGAATTAATATTTGTAGTAACCGTGACTTACATCATATATCCTCAAATGTAATGACATTTTTTTAGGAAAATAATATTTCTGTATGTATTTTTAATATTTTTACATTATCTTATCTTACATGAGCATATAGTTAGTCTCACTTTCATGTGAGAAATAATCATATGAAAATATCAAAAATACATGACTTTATTTTTACATATATTCTCTATCTCATGACTTTATAAACACTCCTTTAAATTTATAGAGCCAGTTTGGAGAGCTTCTTAATGGACTAAAAATATTTTAAATTAAATATAAAACTACGAGTAAATCTTTGGATACATTAAATTTACTCACTCGTTTCTGAATACACTATAAAAGAAAAGAAAAAAAGAAACAAGCAAAATGGAGATCCACATATGAATTACCTTAATCCAATTTTTTTCTTTCCTTTCATAGTGCATTCGAAAAAGAGTTGGGAAGTAAATTTGATGTAAGACCCCAACTTTTATGAATAAAAATAATTTTTCTCTAAATATCATTTTTAAATATTAAGGTGTGAATTTGTTATAATGTTATAGTTGTGGGTAATACTTACAAATTTTACAAAGTAAGAAAGTTGTTATCAAATATTCGATTGGTCGGAGAATATTCGTTTTATCAGAGAATATTCGTACGACGGCACAATCATTGGTGGACCCACAACGAAATTATTATCGGAGTTAGAAAATGACAGAAATAACTTTTTATAAAAATAACGGCAAAATTTTTACCGTTAATTATTGAAATACCCGATAATAAAAGTACAGTAATACGCGTGGTTGAATAGTAGCACACGGTATTGTACAATATCTTTGATTATTGATGCTTACATGAGAAGTCACTCAGTTTTGATCAATTATTGTTACAGTAATTGTTGCATAGTATCTCACGTTATTAATTTAATTAGTGTCACAATATTTTATATTATTAAATCAATAATTGAGACGACAAAGTTTGTGACACCCCCAAAATAGGTATACGATGTAAAGTTTTGTGAAAATCAAAGTAGCAATCAAATTGCAAAATTTAGCGGAAGCATAATAAAATTAGATTTTAAAAATTTTTCACAAACCAATTACCTGGATAATCCTTTATGCATATTATTAATTAAACGAAAAATAAGAAGTTATGAAATCATACCCTTGTAGAAACGAGCTTCCTCAGGTACGACTTTACCTCCTACATCTACGCGATCTCCTTGAATCTCCGGGTTGATTTGTGAAACCCCAGATTTTATGAATAAAGAATTAATTTTCTCGAAATAATTTTTTAATATTATGGTGTGAATTTGAGATAATATTATAGTTGTGGGTAGTATTTATAAATTTTGCAAAGTATGCAAGTTGTTATATTATATTCGATTGGTCAGGGAATATTTTTTGTGTCAAAAAATATTCGTACGACGGTACAATTATTGGTGGACCCCACAACGGAATTATTGTCGGATTGAGAAAACGACAAAAATATTTTATTGAAAATAACGACGGAAGTTTTACCGTTGATACTGTTGAACTACTGGGTAGTAAAAGTACAGTAATACGCGTTGTTGCATAGTAGCACACGGTATTGATTATTGATATTTATGTGAGAAGTCGCTCAATTTGATTCAATTATTGTCGATTAATAATATGAATTATTATAGCGATAATGACGTTTTGTTTTATTCGTATTATTAACGTAATAAAATAGAAACATCTTTTTATATAAAACAGAATACTTTATTAAAGTTATTCTATAAATAGAATATATTATATTTTATTATGCATAGTGTTGCATAGTGTTTGCATAGTAAAAATCTTTTTATATAAATAGAATATATTATATTTTATTTAAAAGATTTTTCTTTAAATATGGACCGTCAGATTAAAGTAAATCAATCTGGACCGTTCATGGATTAGTTACTATACATTCCGTTTTCCTATAAATAGAAGCTCATTCTTTCATTATTTTCTTACGAATTCACTGAACTCTAGAAAGAGAAACTATAGAGAGATAGAAGAAATGTTTTTTGCTACTTAACTTTTCTTTTCCTATATCCAATTTCTGTTACGGTAAGGGGTGTTATTCTTTCTTATTCATGAAGAGAACTGTTGTTATTCCATTTCTTATTATTCTGTTGGAATAACCTGTATACGCGGTCTACCCTATACTTGGTGACATTCTTCTATTATTCTGTTGGAACATCCTGTCTGTGTGTTTTACACCGGACCTGGTTCCGTCTTTATTATTATTCCGTTGGAACATCCTGTCTGTGTGTTTTACATCGGACCTGGTTCCGTCTTTATTATTCTGTTAGAACATCCTGTCGGTGCAAATTTTGCCTGACCTGGTTCCGTTATTATTATTCTGTTGGAATAACCTGTCTATGCGAAGTACCGCATGCATGGTGATTTCTGTTGTTATTTCATTCTTTATTTTACTCAGTTGGTTAAAGTTTTGACTTCTATACTCCATGAAATTAGTAGAATATCCTTCATATTTGCGCTTCATCCAGTATCTTTTCATGGAAATATTCTTCTGATCATTCTTGAATTTCACTCTACAAAGCAGTATCATGTTTACAATTTGGACGTTATTGGTTCATGGATAAATTAATTCTTGAACTTGTTTTATTGAATTCTTATATCATTGTCATCATCCTCATGTTTATGTTATGTTGAAAGTCATTTGTGGCCTGTAGTGCATAGATGGACTTGGTATGATTATGACCAGGGATTATTCGGTATAATCATGACCGTAATGTTACAAATAATGTGAAAATTAAAAGTCATCATTGGCCCGTAGTGCATTGATGGAAAGTTTTTGGTATGATTATGGCTATGGATTCTCTTCGGCCAAGGGAGCAAAGATGAATAATTTTATGGCATGATCATGACCATTGATGAATACACAAATATCCTTGGCCTGTAATGCATGGAATTTGTGGTCGTGACCCAAATGAATATCCTTGGCCGTAGTGCAGGGATGATGTGGATTATTTATTAAGCTGAGTCTCAGCGATAAAAGTGATGAAAAACTTTTTAAATCATAAAAGATAGTAGATTATATTCTCTACTTGACTCTTTTAATGGATTGCTTGTTCCGCTGCAGTTAAACTTGATATTTATTATATTTTATCAATTTAACATTGTTGAAGGCTAATGATAATTTATTCTGCATTATCTTAGTCTTAATATTTCTTACTGGGCTAGTTGAGCTCACCCTTTCTTTCACTGTTCTCTTCAGGAAATGAGAACATAGCAGGGACTAGTCGGGGAATGGAGTGACGGTCCAGAGGATAGCATTAGTAGTCCTCACTATTCTATGAAATAGTGCATTAATAATTGTAATGAGGACTCTTTTTGAGTTTGTATAATCTCTAGTAGACAATAATTGTATTCAAACTCACAGTTATGTTTTGTCGTATTGTACACGACAGTTGTATTAGTAAGTTGTATTTGAATTATGTACCATGTATCTGACGACCCAAGATGGGTGATGTATACCTAATTTTGGGGGCATCGCATGATTCCTTCCTTTGATCAATGTAAGCCACCCAAGCGTATGGCCTCTAGAGGTGATCCACCAAGGAAGAAGAATTTTCAAGAAGAAGAGTGTATTGGCTCAAACCCTAGTTTTTCTTATCTCTATAAAAAAAGGGGCGTACTCTCCAACTCTTGGAAGTACGTATATCTTGATATCTGATATAAGACTCCTCTTATAAAGATATCAGGTCACCCTATTTAATTAAAAATAAGGTATCATTTATTTAATTAAACTCTTTTAATTAAATGGGGCTCCCTAATCTTATTAAGAATAATTAATTAAACTCCTTTAACTAATTTTCTCTTCTAATCCAATTAGGAATAAATGAGAGTACTTATATTAAATTAATTTCTAAACCCTTTTAGAAATTAAAATAATAATAATTGTAATAATATTAATATGACTCCTCTTATTACTTTATATTTAATATTTCTAAAATATTAAATAATAAATATTAAGCTATTTAATTTAATCTATTGCCATAGATTAAATTAAATATACTTAATGTATTATTACGATTATGCCATTAACTTCTTAAATAATTATTCTTCCTTTTAGAACAATTCTAATTTTATTTAAATAAATAAATTAAATGAATAATTTATTTAAATAAATAATATTTATTCTACAATAGGGATAAGTCTTCCTAGCGATCAACGACTTTTCAGATAATATAGATTTCAACATTAATCATAAAAGAACCTTTGAGTTAATAGTTACCGTACAATTCAATCCTTCTACCATACAATGTCCCAATTAAATATAAGACATGGAATTACTGTCAAGTCTTATTTTATTTAATTATATGTATTTCGATTCCTAAATGCACAACTCCTAATGAATGCAAATTAGAAACTACTTTCTAATTTCATTCCACCTTGGCCAAGGATTCCTGGGTTGTCATTTATCGAATCACATAGGACATTTCTTTTCTTTTACTAGAAGTTGTATATTCTTTATTGATCATTCACTATCTTCATATATAACTTATTACACCCAAGCAAACCCTTTGATATACTCTAAGAGTCTTAAGGAATAAGTCAAAGTGTAATTCATTATATATAAGATACTATGATGATCTCAAGTCTAAGGATCATTTGTACTACTATCACTACAGGAATTCTTATTGACAGGCAAGTAAAACTCCATTAGGTATTCCTTAGCGAGTCACGTTCAGTGAACTTATTCTCTAATAAGCACCTACATACTTGCTTTAGTATCTCTACACAAATGATCATGAGATCAATCATCCTCATCCAATGAGCAAGCAACGTACGTACCAATCTATCCAGATTCACTAATCCCCTTTTTAGTAATCCATTCATTGGGAACATTTTAGTTTTAAGCTATCTAAGAATTTAGATCTCATTAGCATGATCTCATCATGATTCTAAAAGCATTGCTTAAAACTATGAGTTTATCACATATTATTAAACAGCACCATGTAGATAATAAATGCCTTTAATAAATAATTCTTTTATTAATAAACAAATAAGATTGATTACAAAGTATATGTTTTATCATCATACATGATTGTCTTGTATGTATACTACTTTCAATCTCCCACTTGCACTAAAGTCAATCGCCGTGGTATCTCATACCCATATTCTCTAAGTGACGATCAAACTGCAGTTGTGTTAACGCTTTAGTAAATGGATCTGCAATATTGTCTTGAGAGTCCACACGCTCCATGGTGACGTCTCCTCTTTCAATGATCTCTCTGATCAAATGAAATCACTGCAACACGTGTTTGGATTTCTGATGAGACCTGGGTTCCTTAGCCTGCGCAACAGCTCTAGTGTTGTCACAGAATAAAGGTACTGGTCCTGTAATGCTAGGAACCACACCAAGTTCAGTAATGAACTTCTTCATCCAAACAGCTTCTTGCAGCTATGTACTCTGCC
This sequence comes from Panax japonicus, assembly GCA_020205505.1. Classification (NCBI taxonomy): domain Eukaryota; kingdom Viridiplantae; phylum Streptophyta; class Magnoliopsida; order Apiales; family Araliaceae; genus Panax; species Panax japonicus. The sequence goes on from CM035110.1 coordinate 63,123,742, forward strand.
TCTGTCATTGAATCAGCAACTATTTGCTATTTGGAACTCTTCCAACTCACTGCGCCACCATTTAAGGTAAACACATACCCCGAAATGGATTTACTGTCATCTTGGTCCATTTGAAAACTTGAGTCTGTGAAGCCCTCTAGTTTTAATTCTGACCCACCGTAGACAAGAAATACATCCTTAGTTCTTCTTAAGTACTTTAGGATATTTTTCACTGCCTTCTAGTGTTCTTCTCCTGGATTCGACTGATATCTACTTGTTACACTAAGTGCATGAGCGACATCTGGTCTAGTACATATCATACAGTACATGATAGATCCTATTGCTGAAGCATAAGGAATCTTACTCATACGGTCTCTCTCCTCAGGTGTCTTTGGGGCCTGTTTTTTGGAGAGATGTATCACATGGCTCATCGGCATGAGACCTCTTTTGGAATCTTCCATGCTAAACCTCTTTAGCATCGAGTCAATGTACGTTCCTTGGGATAAGCTAAGCATCCTTTTAGATCTATCTCTATTGATCTTTATCCTCAAAATATAGGATGCTTCTCCCAAGTCCTTCATGGAGAAGTGTTTAGATAACCAGATTTTAATTGATTGCAGCATAGGAATATCATTCCCTATCAGTAATATATCATCAACATATAATACGAGAAATGAAACAGCGCTCCCACTAACCTTCTTGTACACACATGGTTCATCCTCATTTTTGATAAAATCAAACTCTTTGATTGTCTCATCAAAACGGATGTTCCACCTACTAGAAGCTTGCTTCAATCCATAAATAGATCGTTTTAGCTTACAGACTTGATTTGTTCCAACCTTTAAAACAAATCCCTCTGGCTGTGTCATATACATATCTTCCTCAAGTTTCCCATTGAGGAAGGCCGTTTTCACGTCCATTTGCCAGATTTTGTAGTCATGGTAAGCTGCAATCGCAAGCAAAATCTGAATGGACTTGAGCATTGCTACTGGTGAGAAGGTTTCGTCATAGTCAACTCCTTGTCATTGTTTGAAACCTTTTGCGACCAGTCAGGCCTTATAGGTCTCTACCTTGCCGTCTGCTCCAGTCTTTCTTTTAAAGACCCATTTACACCCAATATGCTTAATGCCTTCAAGGTGGTGAAACCAAAGTCCATACTTGGTTTTATACATGGAGTCCATCTCGGATTTCATGACTTCTTGCCTCTTCTCTGAGTCTTTACTACTCATAGCCTGTTCGTAATTCAATGGATCATCATCATCTATGATGCGTACCTCATCGTCATCCTCTATGACAAGTCAATACCTATCAGGTATCTTTGGTACTCTTCAGATTTACGAATAGGGTGTGGTACAGAAGGAATCTCTACTTGGTTAGGTACCTCACTTTGATCTGTAGTATTTTGTGGTTCTTGAACCTATTCAAGATATATCTTGCTCCCACTGACCCCTTCAAGGATAAACTCCTTTTCCAAGAATGCAACATGTTTCGCAACAAACACCTTTTGATCAATTGGATGATAGACATAATACCCCGATGTTTCTTTACGGTATCCCACAAATCTACATTTGTCAGATCTAGTCTGTAGCTTATCGTTTTTAATTTTTTTGACATAAGCTGGACAACCCCAAGTCTTAACATGATTAAGATTTGGTTTCCTCCCTGTCCATAACTCATATGGGGTCTTGGGGATGGATTTTGTAGGTACCTTGTTAAGTGGGTATGGAGCCGATTCTAGGGCATATCCCCATAAGGAAACTGGAAGGTCGGTAAAGCTCATCATGGATCGAACTATATCCAAAAATGTTCGATTTCTCCTTTCAGATACACCATTCATCTATGGCGTCCCTGGTGGAGTCCATTGTGAGATTATACCATTTTCTTTGAGATAATTAAGAAACTCGTCACTTAAGTATTCTCCTCCTCGATCAGATCAAAGAATCTTAATACTCTTACCAGTTTACTTCTCTACTTCACTTCTAAACTCTTTGAACTTTTCAAATGATTCATATTTGTATTTCATTAAATAAACATATCCAAATCTTGAGTGATCGTCAGTGAATGTAATAAAATAAGAATACTCTCCTCGTGCAGTCGTTGTCATAGGTCCACATACATCTTTGTGTACCAACGCTAACAACTCTGTAACTCTTTCTCCTTTTCCACTAAAAGGAGATTTAGTCATTTTTCTCATGAGACAAGATTCACAAGTTGGATATGATTCATAATCTGATAACTCTAGGAGCCCATCTTTATGCAACTTGGATAATCATGTTTCATTAATATGACCGAGTCTACAGTGCCACATGAAGGTATAATTAACATCATCTCTTTTCCTTTTCTTAGTTTGTTCAATTTGAAGTATATTTTCATGCAATTCAAGTACATAAAGTTCATTTCGCAAATTACCAACACCATATAAAACATTATCATTATAAATAGAACAACTGTTGTTATTTATTATAATATTAAAACCATCCATATCCAATACAGAGATAGAAATAATGTTTCTAATGATATTTGGAACAAAATAAAAATTATTTAAATTAATGAACTTGCCCGTAGGCAGTGCCAAACAATAAGTCCCTACAACTAATACAGCAACCTTTGCTCCATTTCTCACTCGTAGGACGACCTCATCCTTGCTCAGCTTTCTACTTCTGACCAGTCCCTGCATATTATTACATATGTGAGAACCACAGCCGGTATCCAATACCCAAGTAGAAGATTGAATTTCAGAAAAATTAATTTCAATCATAAAAAAACCGTGATTAGGATTCGAAGCTTCTCTAAGCTTCTTCTGCTTTTGTTCCGCAAGCTAATCCTTGCAGTTCCTCTTCTAGTGACCCGGCTTATTGCAATGGAAGCAAATTCCTTTGCTAGCCGGATCAAGTTTCTTTTGATCCTTCACTTTCGCCTTTCCCTTAACCTTCTTGAATTTCTTCTTTTCAGAAGATACCTTGGGCTTCTTCCTTTTCTTGGAAGAATCATCCACCAGTAAGACATGGTTCTTCTTGGATGGGACTATTAGGGGAGGTTGTGCAAGATTGATAATACTTGAAGGACTAAATTAAAAATAGAGGCAAAGATGAAGTTACTAAACTGTAATAATTTGAGCCCTAAACGTGCAATTATCGAAATTATGTATTCCTATAAATAGAAGGTTATTTTTTTCTTTCATTCTCACCAATTCACTAAGACTCACAAAGCAACTATAGAGAGGAAAACTATAGAGAGGAAGAAGAAGAGTATTCTGCTACTTCACTATTGCAGTATCCAGTCTTCTACTAAGGTAAGGGGTATTATTTATTTCATATTCGCTTACGATATTATTTTTCATATTTGTAAGGGATTTTATTTTCAGTTCAATATTCGTAAGGAATATTATTTTCATTCAATATTCGTAAGAAATATTATCTTCATTTAATATTCGTAAGGAATATTTTTTTCGTTCAACAGTCGTAAGAGATATTATTTTTGTTCAATATTCGTATGAAATAATATTCGTATGTGAGTAATATTATTTCGTTTCGTATTCCTGATTCTACACTCATTTTTGTTAAAGTGTTGCTTCTATACTCCTTGAAATTGGTAGAATATCCTTGAAATTTGCGCTTCATCTAGTATCGTTTCACAATGATATTTTTTAACATTCTTGTTAAATTTTAACCTTTTCATGTCAGAATACTATTCATGGGTACTATTTATTTATACGACACTATTCATACGTACGACACTATTTATACGTACGGTATTATTCATATGTAAGACGCTATTCACAAATACTATTCACTGGGGTACTATTCACCTGGGTACTATTCATCCAGAAAATTGATTTCTTTCCTGTCCAAATTATTTTTGATACATGGATATTATTATTCTTAAATTTTACTCCATAAAACAGTATCATATTGACTAATTTGGACATTATTAAATTATGGATAAAATGAATTATAAATCTTTAAAATTTATCCTTTGCTTTCATTTAATTGAATTCTTATATCAATTTCATAATCCTCATGCTTATATTGTGATGAAAGTCATCTTTGGCCTGTAGTTCATAGATGGATTGTTGATTGGTATGATTATGACCAGGGATCATTCGGTGTAATCATGACCTGTAATGTTACAAATAATGTGATAAAAGTCATCATTGGCCCGTAGTACATGGATAATTCGTGGACGTGATACTAATGAATATCTTTGGCCCGTGGTGCATGAATAATTCAGTGATTTAGATTATTTATTAAGCTTAGTTTCAGCGATAAAATTGATGATAAACTTTTTAAATCATAGAAGATAGTAGATATCATGCTCTTATTTGATTCTTCTAATGAATTGCTTGTTCCACTGCAGTTAAACTTGTTGATTATTGTATTCTATCAGTTTAACACTATTGAAGACTGACGATAATTTATTCTGCATTATCTTCTAATATTTCTTACTGGTCTAGTTGAGCTCACCCTTTCGGTTTCATTGTTCTCTTCAGGAAATGAGAACGTAGTTGGGACTTGTCAGGGAATGGAATGACAGTCTGAGATGGTGGCTGTAGTAGTCCTCACTATTTTATAAAATAGTGTGATAATAACTGTAATAAGGACTCCATTTGAGTTTGGATATTGTCTAGAAGACAATATTAGGGTTTAAACTCTCAGCTATGTTTTGTCGTATGTTACACGACAGTTGTATAATTAAGTTTGTATTTGAATTCTGTACCATGTATTTGATGACTCATAATGGGTGATGTATACCTATTTTGGGGGCATCGCAGATATTATTTTGTTCAATATTCGTAAGAACTAATATTTTCTTCCTATACTCTGTAGTATGTAAGTGTTGATCGATTTCGCAATCAATGAATACGTGCAAGTATACATGGTCAACATAGTTTTTGGCGTCGTTGCCGGGGAATTAGTTTAATAATTTTGCCAAAATTAATTTTTATCAAATTAGTTTTAATTTAAACATTTTTTATTTTCTTTAATTCTCTTTCTATTCTTCTTTCTTTCTTTTCAGGTACCATGACGAAATTTAATTATCAATGGCCATATACGAGAATGACTCAGCCAAGGGGAGCAGAGACTGATGGACTCGGGACAATACTTTCTGCATAAATTGAGACACTTTCGAAGAGGTTAGACACTTTTGCAGCACAACATCATTAAAGTGTGGCGGTTACTTGTGATTATTGTGCTAGAAATCATATGAGTCATCAATGCGCCATCAGTTTTGAGCCGGTACAGTATGATGGTGATTACCCCAACAATTATGTCTATCCCAACAGCTATCATCAAGATTGGGGGTATCACCCAGATTTTTCATGGAGCCATACTCATCAAGATCAATTTTATGCTCCAAGTCCAATATATCCACCAAATTTCTCATGTCCACCTCCACTACAACAAGAGGAACATTCAAATTTGGAGGAAATTTTATCCAAGTTCATAGCTTCAAGTGAGGAGTGGAGGATTAATCAAGAGATATCGAGTCAAAATTTTGCGAACCAAATGGAACAACTAATCAATGCCTCGAACATTTGCCTTCAATACACTTGGCCCTATGACATGGATTCCGAGACTGATGGAGAGCCCGAACAAAATCTGCAACTAGATGAGCCACAAGATGTTGAAAGAGAGGAAACTAATTGGGAACCAAGAAAAGGAGATCGACAAAGATTTAACTGTAAGATTTCAACGAAGATGAGCCGATTTCATTAGTATCCCATGTGCCTCCTCCACCAAAGTTCAAGAATTCTGGACAGTTTTGCAAAACCATGCCCAATTGGCAGTCATGTCGTTGGCAAAGCTCTTTGTGACATAAGAGATAGTACAGTTGTGGAGTCATGGTAGGATAAAAAGGAGAAAATAGAGGAATATCCCATTATGTTTATTAAGCTTCAATGCCCTAATCTGATCATCGATATAATGGAAAAAATACCTAGTTTTTGGACGTTCTTAATGGGGAACATATCTACAAAGAACATGCTATGTGACTTTCATTCAAGGGTCATTACTAATAGGAACCTCCCAAAAGAGACATTATTACTGATGGATGGAGGGTTCCTCAATTTTCGTAGGAGAATTGGATAGAGAATTGAAGAAGTCAGGCTGAGACTATAAAACAAGCACTTATTGGGAGGCAACCCAAGTTTAATTTTTATTTTTAGTTTTTATTAGGTTTTATATTATTAGTTTTGAATTTGAATTTATTTAGAATTTAATAAAATTATTTCTATCATGGTTTACTAGGTTATTCAAGTCAAATTCAAGTGAGGGGCCCAATTTTTTCCATATACGTAGCATATTCTCCAAACTTAGCGGACAAGGAGGAAGATTGCTATATTTTCAGGGAAGTCCTCTGCTTTAATTTTTTTCTATTTTAGTTATTGAGGACAATAGTCTAGTTTAAGTTTGGGAGAATTTTAGTGTCGTAATTGCATATAGTTAGTTATTTGCATTATAGTTCATTATTTTTACGTGTTAGCATTGTGTTTTTGAATTTAGTGTGTATATAATACATGGTAGTTAATTGCATATTCATATATGTGATGCATTAGTATGTGTTCATGTAGTATTATAGTTTTATTTGCATTTTAAGATTGCATGTTCATAGTAGATTGAGACATTTAGGTTATGAAAATGTTTTAGATTATTTTTGTTTTATCGCGTGATTCCAACTGTTAGATAGTTAAGTATATCTCTCCCCTTCTAGTTCTTGTCTCACATCTCAGCCATGAGATCATATCCCTAAGCTTTGATACCAAATGTGACTGCCACCAAAATAGGTATACATCACCTATTCTGAGTCGCCAAATATATGGTACTGAATACAAATACAAACTAATTATACAACAGTCGTGTAAAATATGACAAAACATAAATTGAGAGTTTTAATAAGCATATTTTCATCTAGACAATATCCATACCTCAATGGAGTCCTCATTACATTTATTGTCACACTATTTAATAGAATAGTGAGGACTACTAATACTATTATCTGGACCGTCACTCTGTTTCCCGACTAGTCTCGGCTACGTTCTCATTTCATGAAGAGAATAGTGAAAGAAAGGGGTGAGCTCAACTAGCCCAGTAAGAAATATTATGACTAAGATAATGCAGAATAAATTATCATTAGCCTTCAATAGTGTTAAACTGATACAATATAACAAACATCAAGTTTAACTGCAGTGGAACAAGCAATCCATTAAAAGAGTCAAGTAAGAATAAAATCTACTATCTTTTATGATTTAAAAAGGTTTTTCATCACTTTTATCGCTGAGACTCAGCTTAATAAATAATCCACATCGTCCCTATACTACGGCCAAGGATATCATTAGTATCACAACCACAAATTATCCATGCACTGGGCCAAGGATATTCATGTATTCATCAATGGTCATGATCTTGCCAATAACTGTCCATCAATGCACTACGGGCCAATGAGGACTTTTACCACATCATTTGTAACATTACGGTCATGATTATACCGATTAATACCTGGTCATAATCATACCAAGTCCATCTATGCACTACAGGCCACATATGACTTTCAACATAAAATAACATGAGGATGATGACAATGATATAAGAATTCAATAAAACAAGTTCAAGAATTAATTTATCCAAGAACAAATAACATTCAAATTGTCAACATGATACTTCTTCGTAGAGTAAAATTCAAGAATGCTCAGAAGAATATTTCCATGAAAAGATACTGGTTGAAGCGCAAATATCAAGGATATTCCACTAATTTTATGTAGTATAGAAGTCAAAACTTTAACCAACTGAGTATAATAAAGAATGGAATAACAAAAGAAATCACTAGGCATGTGATAGACCGCACAGACAGGTTATTCCAACAGAATAATAAAAAACTGAACCAGGTCAGGCGAAATTCGCACAGACAGGATATTCCAACATAATAATAAAGAATGGAATAACAACAGAAATCACCATGCATGCGATAGACCGCACAGATATGTTATTCCAACAGAATAATAATTAATGGAACCTAGTCAGGCGTAATACGCACCAACATGATATTCCAACAGAATAATAAATAACGAAACCAGGTCATGCGTAAACGCACAGACATGATATTCTAACAGAATAATAAAGAATGGAATAACAGAAGAATTTCACCATGTATGCGGTACTTCGCATAGACAGGTTATTCCAACATAATGATAAAGAATGGAATAACAGAAGAATTTCACCATGTATACGGTACTTCACATAGACATGTTATTCCAACATAATAATAAATAATGGAATAACAGAAGAATTTTACCATGTATGTGGTACTTCGCATAAACAGGTTATTCCAACATAATAATAAAGAATGGAATAACAGAAGAATTTCACCAAGTATAGGGTAGCCCGCGTATACAGGTTATTCCAACAGAATAATAAAGAATGGAATAACAGAAGTTCTTTTCATGAATACGAAAGAAATAATACCCCTTACCTTTGAAGAAACTGGATATAGGAGTAGTGAATTAAGTAGCAAAATACTTTTCTTCTTTCTCTCTATAGTTTCTCTCTCTAGAGTTTCAGTGAATTCGTTAGAAATAATGAAGGAATGAGCTTCTATTTATAGGAGAATGGACTGAATAGTAACTAATTCATAAACGGTCCAAATTGATTTACTTTGAAACGGACGGTCCATATTGATTTACTATGCAGTATTAATAAAATATTCTAATAAAACAAAATCTTTTAAATAAAATATAATATATTCTATTTATAGTCTAATAAAACAAATAACTTTATAAAAGTATTTTGTTTTATATAAAAAGATTTTAGTATGCAGGCACTATGCAAACACTATGCATAATAAAATATAATATATTCTAATTATTGTCTAATAAAACAAATAACTTTATAAAAGTATTCTGTTTTATACAAAAAGATTTTACTATGCAAACACAATATATGCACTATGCAAACACTATGCATAATAAAATATAATATATTCTAATTATTGTCTAATAAAACAAATAACTTTATAAAAGTATTCTGTTTTATATAAAAAGATTTTACTATGCAAAACAATATGCATAATAGAATATAATATATTCTATTTATAGTCTAATAAAATAAATAACTTTATAAAAGTATTCTGTTTTATATAAAAAGATTTTACTATGCAAAACAATATGTATAATAGAATAGAATATATTCTATTTATAGTCTAATAAAACAAATAACTTTATAAAAGTATTCTATTTTATATAAAAAGCTTTTCTGTTTTATTATATTAATAAACTAATAAAACAAAAAATATATATATATATATATATATAACATATATATATATATATATATATATATATATTTAAACTTCCGTGACTTCAGAAAAAGACACCTCAATATATTTAACAACATTTATCATCATTATTATAATTCACAATATTAATCGACCAGGTCGTTCCCAGGAAAGAGGGGACTTTCCAATAAGGATTTCTTCCTATTGGCACGCAATTAGGTGACCAAACCTCTCCTTGACAGAACTTCTAGACATCGTTAATATTGCAAATAATAATATTAATAACTTTGTCATCTCAATTATTGATTTAATAATAATTAAAATATCGACAATAATTGAATCAAATAACGTGAGATACTATGCAGCAATTACTGTAGCAATAATTGAACAAAACTGAGTGACTTCTCACGTAAGCATCAATAATCAATACCGTGTACTACTATGCAACCACGCGTATTACTGTACTTTTACTACCGAGTAGTTCAACAGTTTTAACTATAAAACTTCTGCCATTATTTTCATAAAAATATTTTTGTCATTTTTTCAATTCGACAATAATTCTGTTGTGGGGATCCACCAATGATTGTACCGTCGTACGAATATTCCCTGTTAAAACGAATATTCCCCGACCAATCGAATATTATATAACAACTTGTATACTTTGCAAAATTTATAAATATTACCCACAACTATAACATTATATCAAATCCACACCATAATATTAAAAAAAATGTTTCAAAAAATTTAAATCTTTATTCATAAAATTTAGGGGTCTCATATCGACTACCCTAAGGCATGGCATATTATTGTCATCCTACATATTTTAACTTATATCAACTTAAAGACAATAGATTCCTAGGGGTAGAATATAAATCATTGCATCATGCATGGTCTGCATATGCATTGGGACAAGTCTAAATTATTTTTCTTTGCATATATGTTGGTATAATATAAATATACACCTTTGTTCAGTTACCCGAACAATGAAAAAAATTCGACAGAGTCTCCCCTCTAATATGGACTATCCACATGCACGAGGGCATGCATATATGACCATTTGTAGGCATATAAGAGCAACAAGAATGTATAAGCAATTAACATAACATCACATATATTAAACACCAAGGAAGTATAACACAACAGTGAATACGAATGCATATATGGCCATTTTCCTAGCTTATATATGAAGATTTAGATAATGCTGGAGATTTTGGAAACATATCATTATTCATGAGCATCCTCCTGCCTGGAATTTCGGAAATTGCGTGATATGCCTAATTACGTGATCAAGGATTCCAAGAGTAGAATTTCAAGGGAATTAGAATCCCCTATTTTGGGAATATCAGAATATATTTACTTCATTATAGTTTAAGGTATTTGGTGAAGATGATTGTACACTGTTGTATTATGCCTTTTCTGAAAATAACTTACCTCAGCTCTATCGAAATTCCTTTTCGAAAATGATTGAAATATTTACTTCATTATAGTTTTTATTTTTGTTTCAAAATGATTGAGGCTCTATTAAAAGTCAAAAGATAATCTTAGTGCAAAATGAATGACCATATCAGCCTTTTGAGAAAACCAAGTAGACATGATTTAAACATCAACATCCTCAATACTTATCAAACATACTATTTCAAGAATAGTAATAGAACAAATCATAGTCAAGAGGCAAATTTAGGTGTGAGGTGGATAAACTTGTTATTAGGTTTGTGAAATGTAATTCTTTGATATTCCAATACATTGAGTCACAGGGGAAAACAGCTTGTGAAAGAGTCCAAACTTAAAATTTATAATATTCCACTCCTTTAAATTATCATTACAAATAAAGACATCTAAAAGCAGAATGGGGCATAATCAGAACCAAATTCAGCATTGTATATAACAATATTTTAGTCGGTTACTAACAGTTACTAGTTAAAGTTCCAATTTTTAACATGAAAGGCATTACCATCATTTGTTTCTCCTTCAACTTGCCGAAGAACAAAAAAAAAATTGTAAAATTCCATAACTTAATGCAGATCTCCAACAAATTTTATGACCCTCCACTCCAATCAGCAAAGACAAAAGAAAGCATCACTTTAAAATGAATCAATAAACTATTACAATTAACCGAAAACTATGAAACATTCGCAATGAACTAGATCAAATTCACTGAAAACCCTACCAACAATCTATATAATCAAGATACCCAACCCAAGACCCACAAATACAAACAAAATTCAATTAACCTAATAAAAAAGGGAGAGAATACCTCAGATAGCGAGATTGACAGTCAAGAGGAGAGGCGGTGGCGAAATGGGCGAGGCGGTGGCAGAATGGGCGAGGCGGTGGCGGTGGCTGACATCTCCTTCTTCTCCCCTTTCTCCCTCTTCTGCTCCCTCTTTTTTTTTTCTTCGCATCTGTGTCAAGCGAATGACTGAAACTGGTAACATTAAGAATGATCAGCGACCGCATGTGGTCACTAATTTTTAATGACGTGGACACATCAACGACCGCTTAGTGGTCGTTGATAAAGATTGGTCTCACAAAACAAACGCGCGAAAGTTTCACACCAATTTTTGGGAGGAAAATTCATGTCAGCGACCGCATGCGGTCGCTGATAGAGATTAGCGACTAGAAGCAATACCGGTCGCAGATGACAGACTCTATTATTGATATCAGCGACCTAAAAGGGCAGTCGCTGAAAGGTTTGGTCGCAGATAGAGATTTTTACTGTAGTGGTCAGAAATAATATATTCAATTAATTTTAAAAAAAATTCTATTAATATAAATAATTTATTTTATCATAGTTAATTTCGACGGATATTAAGTTATGTCCGACGGATATTCCCTCGAAATTAAAAAAGACTAGTTTTTCGCGCCTCTCCACGTGGCAAGATGTACTCGATGTAATTTTTTCCGTCGAATATAAGTTAGTTTTGACGAACATTCTGTCAGAAATAAATCCCTCGAAAAATAATTATTTTCGACCGAATAATCGACGAAAATAAGCTCGACGACATTATATTCGTCCGAATTTCTGACGGACTATTCCGTCGGAAGTAATGTTATTTTTGACGGAATAACATTAATTCCGATGGACTAGTCCATCGGAAATAGCCAGGTTTTCTTGTAGTGTCTTTTTAAAGAGACGCTCTCTAGCCTGGGGATCAATATTTCGTAACTCTGATACCGGTTCTGGGAATAATCGTGGAAAGTCCACGCACTAATTCATATAGTTGGAACCTAATTTGACTTAAAAGTTTAATCCATTAATAGGTTCATTCATATATATTAGTCATTTAATGTTTCATTATTCTTTCGACGTGGTACTAGAACTCACTTGTAATATACTTACATTTTCTTTTTCTAAAAGCATTTCTGGCTACTTATTATTACATTCACTTGTATTTATGCGATTAAGAAAATGATGAAAAAGAAAGAATAATCCCTCGATTCCAAGAAAAAAAGTTCCATTCGCAAAACTTGTAAATAGTAAGATTTATTTTGGGCTAATTACATATTATATTATATTTTTGAAAATAATTACAACAATAGTGTACTCATAAAATATTTACACAATTAATACAATTTCATATTTATTTACAATATTAGTGCAATTAGGATTCCTTAATTTAGGGATTAGTTATCCCCATGACTTCTTCTCTCTCCTCATCTAGAACAACTGCATATTAATTACAAGAACAGAACAACATCCACGCTCCTACTCCTCCACCCTCCTCATCCACGCTACGTCTTCCTCTGATGATCGGCCATCATCACCAACAAAGAAAGAGGCACCATCATTTTACATATATCTAATGCCAGGAGCTTTAACCCAAATCAGAGACTCCAAATTCACGGCTAAATTAAGAAAATCCAGACCCAATCCACAAACTCTGATGGCTTTGCAATTTATCAACAACCCCTCCTCAACAACAACCCAACACCCCATGGAAGATGCCCCTTCTTTCCTTTTGAGGATTAGTCATCCTCGATGTCTTCAAAGGAAGAAACTTTTGGCCTTTGCGCCGCCTGCTTTTTCTGCCATCCAGTCTTAAAATGGTTTAAAATAAGAATTTTGTGAGAGGGGTTCCTGTTTCTCATCTTATGTTTTTCTTGTAACTCTTTGTTTATTGAATTTCTTCATATTGATACAGACTCAAATTTATAGAAAGACGTGAAATAAAAAAACATACTTACGATTCATTTTATGAGTTGGTGAGAGGCTTGCGCAGAAAACGATTTTGTGATAGAGGCGCGATTTATTTTTTATGAATACTTGGTTACCCACAAAAATTAAAATTGTTACCTTTGTACGAAAGTTTGTCTACCAACTGCACTATATTCATGTCTACCAACTGCACTATGTTCATACAAAGGTAACCATTTTAGTTTTTGTGGGTAACCAAATATTCATAAAAAAAAAATTATTCGTGATTTTCTCTTTGTTCGGCTACTTCGAATTAGTTTTGGATCTGTTCTTGCTGGTTTGGTAACTCCGACTCTTCTTCTTTGATTTGTTTTGATAACTCTGACTTCTTCTTCTTCTTCAATTTGTTTTGTTTTGGTTGTTCGTGATTTCCTTTTTGTTCGGCTACTCCGAATTCATTTTGTATCTGCTCTTGTTGGTTTGGTAACTCTGACTTTTTCTTTTTCGATTTGTTTTGGTTGTTTGTGATTTCTTCTTTGTTTTGTTTTCAATTTGTTTGGTAATTCTGTTCTTGCTGGGAATTAGTATGCAATTATTTTTGAATTTGAATTTGTTTTTGTTGTTAGATCCAAGATATTTGAATTTAAATTATTAATTATGACAATTATTTCTTCTTGATTTTAGGTTTCCTTATTATTATGAATGTAATCCTATACTAATTCCCTAAATTAAAGAATTCTAATTGCACTAATATTATAAATAAATATTGGAAAGTGTATTATTTTGTAATTATTTTTTGATGCACTAATGATGTAATTATTTTTTAATTGTTGTATATTTCTGTAAAGAACCCTGTTTATTTTTGTTTTATATTTAACCCTAAAAATGAAAAGTGATTAGTTTAACAGTGATGAAATTAGAATAATTTTTTTTGAAGGATATGTGTTATTTTAATTTAAAATCAATTAAAGAAGACTAGTCTTGTAGAAGAAAAAGAATTAGTGAATGCGGCCCTTTTTGTGAAATAAAGTGTGTATTGTGTTATGTAACTTTCTTTGCCAGCTAAATCCTTTGTCACTGGGCCACTCATCTGGGTATAAAATTAAGGAAGGGTCAGGCTCAGGGGCCTGAAGGTGTAGGCCCCAACTATAGATTTTGGATTGGAGGATCCAGAATTAGTGTAATCTAACCTGGATCATTTACTACGGGCCCCCATCTAAAATGATTCCAACGAAGAGATGTGTCCTCGTTAATACATAATGAGAAACTAGTAAAGGGACACAACACGTGTGATTCGTGTGCCTGACAAAGTATAGAATAAAGTTAAGAGTTTTGAGAGATAAATCTGAATTATTTATTTATTTTAGGCTTAAATATGAATTAGTACCCTAAACTATAGGTCATATTCCACTTCGGTGATCCACCTTTCAATTTTGTCAATTAGGTTATTAAACTATCAATTTTTTCCAATTACACAAATTGAACACGCCACGTCAGCAATTGCTGACGTGGCTATCTGAGTAGGATCTGGTTGAGCTGATGTGTAAAAATTAAACACGCCACGTCATTTTTTTTGTTTTTTTTAATAAAAATAAAATAAAATACATTTTTTATTTTTTTTAATAAAAAATGCAGTTTTTTATTTTTTTTAATAAAAAATGCAGTTTTTTTTAATTTTTTTAATAAAAATAAAATAAATTCGTTTTTTTATTTTTTTTAATAAAAAGATACAGTTTTTTATTTTTTTAATAAAAAAATTTGAAAAATGCAGATTTTTTATTTCTGTTTATTAAAAAAATGCAGATTTTTTTATTTTTTAATAAAAATGAAATAAAATACGATTTTTATTTTTTTTAATAAAAAAATGCAGTTTTTTATTTTTTGAATAAAAAAGTGAAGTTTTTTTATTTCTTTTTATTAAAAAAATACAGTTTTTTTATTTTTTAATAAAAATAAAATAAAATACGTTTTTTATTTTTTTTAATAAAAAATGCAGTTTTTTTATTTTTTTTATTAAATAAAAAATACGTTTTAAAAAGAAATAAAAAAAACAGCACTTTTTAATTTTTTTTATTAAAAAAAACTGCATTTTTTATTAAAAAAAATAAAAAATATGTTTTTTATTTTTTTAAAAAGAAATAAAAAAACTGCATTTTTTAATTTTTTTTATTAAAAAAATAAAAAACGCATTTTTTATTTTTTTAATAAAAAAATGAAGTTTTTTTATTTCTTTTTATTAAAAAAATGCAGTTTTTTTATTTTTTAATAAAAATAAAATAAAATACGTTTTTTATTTTTTTTAATAAAAAAATGCAGTTTTTTTATTTTTTTTATTAAATAAAAAATACGTTTTAAAAAGAAATAAAAAAAACAGCACTTTTTAATTTTTTTATTAAAAAAACTGTATTTTTTATTAAAAAAAATAAAAAATACGTTTTTTATTTTTTTAAAAAGAAATAAAAAAACTGCATTTTTTTAATAAAAAAGAAATAAAAAACTTCATTTTTTAATTTTTTTTATTAAAAAAAATAAAAAACTGCATTTTTTTATTAAAAAAATAAAAATCTTATTTTATTTTATTTTTATTAAAAAAACTGCATTTTTTTAATAAAAAGAAATATAAAAACTGCATTTTTTAAATTTTTTTATTAAAAAAATAAAAAACTGCATTTTGTTATTAAAAAAAATAAATAACGTATTTTATTTTATTTTTATTAAAAAAATAAAAAAACTGCATTTTTTAATTTTTTTATTAAAAAAAAATTGCATTTTTTTATTAAAAAAAATAAAAAACGTATTTTATTTTATTTTTATTAAAAAAACAAAAAAAATGACGTGGCGTGTTTAATTTTTACACATCAGCTCAACCAGATCCTACTCAGATAGCCACGTCAGCAATTGCTGACATGGCGTGTTCAATTTGTGTAATTGGAAAAAATTGATAGTTTAATAACCTAATTGACAAAATTGAAAGGTGGATCACCGTAGTGGAATATGGCCTATAGTTTAGGGTACTAATTCATATTTAAGCCTTTATTTTATGACTTTAAATTTGACAATGCTTTGATAACAAATTTATTAATTAATTTAACAGGTATTATTGATTATTAAAAAGAGAGAAAGAACTAAAATCTTGAATATTTAATTGTTAATTTATTACGATTAATTGAGGAAAACGTAAAAAAAAAGACTATGGGTTAAGGAAAGTTACTTAAATGTTATATCTGAAACAAATTTTTAGATTTATTTTTCAAACTCGTATACAAAAAGGTTGACGTTGAGTTGAGTTGAACTCGTTAGAATTAGCAGCATTGATTTTATTTATATTTTTGGCTATTTATCAAAAAAATTCTAAATCTGTAAAATAAACCAAACAGTTCAGACTTAATTCGTATTCGTTTGACTAAAAGTTCGATTCAAACTCAATTCGAAATATAAATGATTAAAATATAACCAAATTTTAAAATTCTATAAATTATACGAATATTTTTAAATTATAATTTTCTATTGATGCTCAAATCATATTCGTTCCAAAAGTTTAAACTGTTCAGTTTCGATTTGAGAACGTGCTTTATAATCAATAAATTTTATGAACTAAGGGGGTGTTTGATAAAAATTGAATAAATCCGAATCTGAATGAAAAAAAATTGTTTGACAGGTCTAAAATATCTAAATGACAAAATTTTATTATTTACCCATTTGAAAAAAAATTTAAAATTGTTGTAAATTTATTTAATATTACTTAATATAATAGTTAATATTTTTTTTATTTTATTCAGATAAAAAAAATCTGACTTAGCCATTTAGCTCATCCATCTTACTTGTTGGGATGTGATTATTTGGGTCTAGCCATGGTGCAACCCAATCTATTTAATGGTGATGGCACATATGTAATTTATTGTGACAGTGGAGAGTCCTTATTAAAATAGGATTGTATTTCCTTATTTGGTGGGATAAAAAGGTTTAATTAAGACTCCTACTTGATTTAGTAGTTATAAGGTGATTCTACAAGAGGAGCCCTTCTCCTAGTTGGATGCGGATGGAGGTGACTTCTATATATACGGGTACAAGCTATGATTTGGGGACAACATACACACAAGATATACAACACAAATATACAACTTGTACTCTCAATATTATTATAGTGGATTACTCTCTCTCTCCGTGGTTTTTCCCAATTGGGTTTCCACGTAAATTCTTGTGTTCATACTTTATATTTCTTTATTTATGTTTATGTGAGTGTATTTCGTGAGTTTGATTTCACAACAACTACTCTATCAACCGTTGGCGCTATTTTGGCCTGTCCTTTTGGGTGATTTCGTCAGGCGTACAAAATCAGGCGTTAACATTGGCGCCGTCTGTGGGAAAAATACACTTGTTCTAGTGTCGATTTAAATCACCGATTCACCGAATGAGATAAGTGATTCTTTTTTATTAAATTAAATATATACTTGTACGTGCGTATATATATATATTATGCATGTAGTGGTAGTATTCACATATGCATGTAAAATCTAAACATTAACACTTTGGTCCAGGTGATGATAAATTGATGCTGAGTTACCGCACCAGTAACGAATTCAACCAGCGCATAAATAAAAGTTTAAGCTTTTATATCATTGAAGTGCTTTAAAGGTGGTTTCGGTTTCATCATCAACCACAGACTGAAGGAAATTCGGAGGATAAAAATCCAGCGGATAAAAATCCAGCGGATATAAATCCCGAGGATATAAATCCCACGAATACTTTTTGAATACTCTCTCATTTGTAAGTTCCTTATGGTAAGTTCCTTATGGTAAGTTCCTTATAAATAAGAGACTGGGGGCAATGTTGGGATGTGATTATTTGGGTTTAGCCATGGTGCAACCCAATCTATTTAATGGTGATGGCATAATGGTGATGGCACATATGTAATTTATTGTGACAGTCTTTATTAAAATAGGATTGTATTTCTTTATTTGGTGGGATAAAGATGTTTAATTAGGACTCCTACTGAATTTAGTAGTTATAAGGTGATTCTAGTAGGATTTAGTAGTTATAAGGTGATTCTACAAGAGGAGTCCTTCTCGAGGTGGCTTCTATATATACGGCTACAAGTTATGATTTGGGGACAACATACACATAAATACAATATTATTATGGTGGATTACTCTCTCTCCGTGATTTTTTCCAATTGGGTTTCCATGTAAATTCTTGTGTTCATACTTTATATTTCTTTATTTATGTTTATGTGAGTGTATTTCGTGAGTTTGATTTCACAACAACTACTCCATCAACCGTTGACGCTATTTTGGTCCGTCTTTTGGGTGATTTCGTCAGGCAAAATCAGGCGATATTCAATTATTTAGCCATTCAATTCTATTTAACTCTAAATAAATATATCCTAAATCTGAACAATTCAATATTCAACCCGACTAAATTTATTTATACTTCTAATCAAATCCCTTAAATAAAAGTAAAGCAATTAAATTGAAAAGAGGGTTTTGGTCCCCGCAACACTTGTAAGGGGAAATTGTAAATTAATCATAAATGAACACAAGGCGCGACCGGCCACCAACTCCTTTTGGCCAATGAGATTTTTTCTATATAAAGAAAAAAAGGACCAATGAAATAATTTTGTTTACTCTATAAAGTAAGGACATTGACGTGCGATAAACCCACGTGAAGTGGGTCTACGGATCGATGCGTTGGCGCCATTCCATTGGCTTCTAACATTTATTATCGTACGGACGGACGTTGATGTCTGTTAAAATCATCGTACGGACAAACAATTTTATATTCTGGTGTGAGTGACCGCTGAGGGCGTCAAATTTCCCTGCAAGGCTGCCTGCAACTAAACGTATAAGTAGCAACCGACACATTTACTAAAGGGGTTTATTGGATATTTTTAATTTTTAATTTTTTTTTGTTTGTGATTCTAAAAAAATATGTACTATTTATTTTAATATAATTTTTACAAAATATAATTTTTTAGATATAATTTGGATACATATATAAAAATAGGGTTGTACAGTCTGTACAATCTTATGTTTGTATATGTATCTAAATTACACATAAAATACTATATTTTATAAAAAAAATTATTGGAATAAATAGTATACATTTTTTGGGAATCACAAGTGAAAAAAATAAATTAAAAATGTCCAATATTCATGTCCAATAAAAATATCTGCCAAGACTTATTCTTTACTAAATATAGTAATTAACGATGAAGTCGTAAGTTGGTAAATTGATCAATACAATGTTAATATATAAGGAAATTATTTCTCAGTCAGAATGTCTACATTGTATTAATCAATTGACCAAATTTAACTTCATGCTAACCATCTTCAAATTTACTACTCCCCTTCAAAAATTGAATATTTTTCAAAATTTTACTTTAAAATAAATAATACTCCATCTATTTCACAAAAAAGAATATTTCTTTTGTTAAAAAAAAAACAAATTCTAGGAAAAATAGGCCCTTTTCTTTTGATATTATGAATTTCGTGGGACTAATTTCGTCGATCGTGCACCAATTTTAATAATCTCTTCATCTGAAACAAATTAAGAGTAATTTATTTATTTTTGAAAAAAATTAGGAAGAGTTATGAACAAAAAGAACATTCTTCTTTTATTATTCTTTATGCGTACACAATTATACTATTGAATATTAAATGTACAACTACATGTACATAAATTAAAATAATATTTTTATCATGAAGAAACCTAAGATTCTAAATATAGCTAGACAAGAGTACAAGACAACTGAAATTGGAAGGAGAGAAATTAAATATGGAAAGTGAGCATGATTTCATGTGAAAACTAAAAGTAGTAGATCGCCTCTCTTGTGTGTAATTCAATTAAATTATATATACTCCCTCCATCCTTAAAAAAACATGAACCGAACAAAGTATAAATTATATATATATATATTAATAAAAAAATACAGGAAATTAAATTTTAAATTTTTTCTTAGTGTTGTTTTTTTATACGAATGAGTTCTACTAAATTACATAATTACTCTTCACTTTTTATATTTTATTTTCTTATTTCAATGATAAAAATATTTATACGTTTATTTTTAAGGACTGTTCTTTACCACCATTATTATACTTATTATATTCCATTTAATTTATTTTTTGGGTGCCTATATATTATATTAGCGTTCAACTTGTGAGTTAACCAAAAGCAGAAAAAAGACGTGAGGTTTTGTCCCTACTTGACCTTTCTTTTAATCATTCATGTTCTTTGGTCCAAACTCAATTAGCAAAAGGGAAAGGGGAAAAAAGGGTTTAATTGAGAAAATCTATTTATTTAATTTTCTCTCCATCTTCCTATAAAGTTTTCCTAACTAGGGTTTTGATGCTTCTACTTTCCTTCTTATTTCGATAATTTTTTTAATTCCCTTTATTTTCTTGCTTTCCTTTCAGATCTAGTACTTCAACAAAAAAGGAAAGACCTTTTGTCTGGTTTTTCCTATTTTGGATCAGATCAACTTCCATCCCTTTATCCCCTTTCTATATTTAGTAAATTACTGAGCATGGGTTTTTGATTAATTGACTTGGGTTTTCTTGGAGTGATCAGTTTGTCTATAAATACTTATAAATTCCATTATTTATTTTCTTATTTGGGTATTTTTTTTTCTCTTTTCTTTTGTTGGAATTCCAAATTCATTCAGTTTTTTTGTATAATTAATTAATTATATAAGAGATAAGAGATGGTGAGAGGAAAAACCCAGATGAAAAGGATCGAAAACACAACAAGTAGGCAAGTGACCTTCTCAAAGCGCAGAAGTGGACTCTTGAAGAAGGCCTTTGAGTTATCAGTTCTCTGTGATGCTGAAGTTGCACTTATGGTCTTCTCTCCAACTGGAAAGCTCTATGAGTTTTCAAGCTCATCAAGGTGCATAAATACTTGTATGTATATATGTGTGTGTATATATATATCCAAAATTTTGTCCTCGTAATCTCTTTTAGTAGTTTACAACATTAAATAATGGATCTTTAATGGGTTTATAAATTGTTTTGTTCATTATATATCATTTATTCAGTGCACTATAGAATTTATAGCTAGAAGTTAATGGTAGTACTTTACTACTATAATATAAGCTTAACAAGTACAATGACAAAATCAATGGTTTATTTTTCTGCACAAAAGGGTTCTATGGGAAGAATCAAATCTTACCTTGGGATTTTATTTTGATGAGTTTTCTGATTAGTGTTTCTTTCCATTGATCTTTGAGATTTGTTTTTAATTCCTCTCTCGAAATCCCGAATTCGTAATCTCGATGGGTTGGGTTAATTAGCTTGTAAAGTGGAGATGCTATATATACATATATATATTTGGTGTTTTAGATAAGTGATGTATTAGATATAGAATATAGATTAATTGTGGATCTTTAAGTTGTATATGAGGCAGTTTTTGTTAACAAGGAAGCAAAAAAAACTTGAATTGTACTCCCTCCGTTCTTTTAATTTTTATGTCTTTAATTTTAGAGAGTGAAATTTATTCATTTTTATTTGTCGTTTGTAGATTTTAAGAAAATATTAATGACTTAGTTTATCATATTATCCATACATTAAATACTAAATTGTTTATTTTTCATATTTTTCAATGAATTTTGAAGGGTAATATTGAGATTTTATATTCATTTTAATCAATCAAACAAAACATTAATTGTATTTCTTAATTTTTATGTTTTCTCATAAAACGTCAAATAAAATAAAAAGGAATAGAGGAAGTACATATCAAAACATGGAAGTGTACAATTTTTCTGGGAAGCTATCTAAATGAATTAAAGCATATGCATGCATGGTTTAATTGATGAAATTTTTTGTACAAAGATTAATTCATACTTTTATATTTAAGGGAATTGATATTTTCACAAGTAAAAATGTTAGTTTCACAGGATCTTCCTCTTAATACCTCTTAAGAGTCCACCTCTTAATGTCTCTTAAGAGACCACATATTTGTATTAAAAGGGTATTGAATAGTTAAGATACAAATATGAGTCTGAACTATTCAGAGAATTTCTTAATACAAAAATATGGGCTCTTAAGAGACATTAAGAGATGTACTCTTAAGATACAATCAAACACCACCTAAGTGGAGCTCACTCTCATGTGAGAAGAACTTATGAAATTAATATTTTCACTTGTGAAAATATCAATTTCCTAGATTAATTAATATTCTCTTTTAGTGTTTTTTACCATACTAGCTATTGATTTGAAGACTCCTATATAATTAAAGTAGATTAATTTTGCTCAAAGTCTTCATGGCTTTCCTTTTAAGTTCTGTACTTCCCTTGGGATAGGAAAGTTTAAAGCTTTTAAAAGGAGTGAAGACAACATATTCAAGCGTATATTTTGATACTTTCCCTATATATGTGGAGTCAACAAACAACTGTGGGGTGCAATCTTCTTGACATTTTTTCAAGATTAAGTTCAACTTTTTAAAGTTATTCGAGATATTTTTAAATCAAATTTAATAGGATTCATCTAACTTTTCAAAGCAATCAATCTTGTAATTAGTAATGTTATTTGTGCATTTTATAATTTGGGTGTTGATATATATATGAACATCCTGCATTAATAGTTGTACACCCTTATGGAAGAAAAAGTCTATTTTATCCTTATTAAATGATATTTGAATGTACATACTTCTTCCGTTCTCAAAAGATCGAATGATTAAATGTACAATTATTTTTGTTCCCAAAAAGATGAGATAAGATACATAAAGTGAAGGGTAATTATATCATTTAGTGGGGCCCATTAGTATAAAAATAAAATAAAATTATTCATCACTTTATGAATCTTGTGGGACCAGTAAGAAAAAATTTAGAACTTTATTTACTCTATTTCTTCTACTTTTTTTTTAAAAAAATTTAAATTCTAGCAACCCGTGTGACCAAATAGTATTTTATAATAAAAATTAATTTGATGTTATTTATAAATAATATTATTTAAAAATAAACAAACATTAAAAAAATATACAATCAAAGAAGGCAAGATCATTATACTCCTAAGAAAAAATTCTAGCAATCCATTGTTAAAGGAAACATTGCAAACTAATAGGAAAAAGTCAACACACTATTTTACCTGCCATTGAGATTATTTTCTAAGAAAACTCAGCAATTGTGTTTTATTTAAAAAAGTTAAAATCCATTAATAATTAAGTTACTAGTACGATCCAAGGGTAAAATGGACAAATTATTATCAAGTGATTTGGGATTTTATTTATTAAGGATAAGTTGGTCATTTTCTTATCTTTAAGTGTGAAACTATTAATTTAGGATGTGCATATATTAAATTTTAATATTTGTATTGTTTAAATTAAACTAGATTATTATTTTTTATTTATATATATTTTAATTAATATAAATTTGAAAATATTTCAAATTCCCTTAAAAAAATTAATATTAATCCTATAATTTGGATCAAAAAAAGTATTTTTAGATCCATCTAGTAGCTTCGATCACATATATAATTAAGAGCAGGTCAATATTCTATTCTTCTATATAAGCTTCTTGTGATATTTGCCTTCTTTGATATGATATGTTCAAATTTCAATGTGATCATGAGAAACATCTTCATTAGCACTAGTTGCATTTTTGGGAGTCTTACTTTCTTTTGGACTCAATTTGAATTCATTCTTATTTATATACATATAAGAATGAGTATACACAATCAGGGAATGATCCATAATATGTATTTATTGAGAACATGTCCTCTTCTCATATTCTCTGTCTCCTTTGTGTCCCCCCACTTCAATTTTGATACCTAACTTTTTACTTAACATCAATTAACTCTAAAATTAAATAAAAAGCCAGATGCCAAAATTTAAGTGGAGGGACACAAGGGGACAGGGAAAATGGGGACAGAGGATCTGCTCTCGTATTTATTACGGATCTTTATAGAGTATACACTATTTATATCATTTAAAATAAGAAAAAAGGGTCAAGATTAAAAACTGAAAGTCAACGTCATAATATAGAATATACACCATCTATATCAATGATCCATAACATGATTTATTACGAATTTTTATAGAATATACACCATCTATATCATTAAAAATAAAAATGGATGGTACTGATTATGGAAATGAAGAAAATTTCCAGAGAATTTGTAAAGCATTGAATTATTGGAGTTCGTTGCCTATAATTAAGCTTCTATAAAGTAAAGCAAAAATGGCTCATCAGCCTTGTGTTAGTCTCTTTATATAGGTAACCCTAATTAAGACAAAAATTATAACTGTACGAATAAATATCCTGAGTTGAGGTTAGCAACATTGTTGCTTTTCAACCAAAGCTCAGGAGAAATGTGAACCAGATTTAATTTCATAATTAAGACATTCTCTATAAATTAAGGACAAATATTATAAGTAGACACTGATAATTAGCAGCATCTGTAGCTTTATACAATAGGTCTTATATGTCATAGATCATAAAAAAATTAATATTGACCTTACATCTTGAAATGAAAGAAGTAGAATTTACTACAATATCTAGAAGTTAATACGGAGTAGTATAAATACACGTATTACTTTATTTCTATTTGAGACTGTTAGATATTTCACATAATTCATATCAGATAAATTTAAGAGTGTAAATAGTTTAGTTAGTATGATGAAGTCCTAACATAATTAATAAGTTAACATTTTTGATAAGGAGGTGATCCAATATACTTGTTGGACCAGTCTACATAGGTGTTCAATGCATTAGTGTGATGAATTATGATTCATATAACTTCACTACAAGTGGTATATCAAAGCCCATGGTTTAATGAACCGCCAAATATCAGTTTGGTTCTTCAAGGTGGAGCATTCGCAGGCCTCGTGTTACTCTCTCCACGTGGTGGAGCAAATAAAGTTAAGGGTTAATTGATGCGAGTCCAAGTACAAGTTAGGGTTTACATATGAACTAAATGAATTAAAAGAAAAGACTTAAATAAATGAACAATATCGCAATTAATGAATGGATCATTAAATGAGCAAAAAGGGATAAACCCTAGGGTTCAGCTCCCGTAGGGTTTCCCCCCTAGGGTTCGGCCACCCTAGGGGATCAACCACTCCAAGATGGTTCTTACTTAAGGAAAAGTTAAATCAATCTCTTTCACGACTGGATTTGGTTGGAACTAATCAAATAAGACAAGAAAAATGGACAACTGATAAACGAAAGAAGCCAAAGCACCCCTAGGGTTCGCCCCATGGGCGTGCCCCCCTAGGGTGCGCGTTACCTCATTTTCTAGATTTGTTTGCCAGAAGAGTTTTGATCGATGCAAT
Organism: Panax japonicus; assembly: GCA_020205505.1. Classification (NCBI taxonomy): domain Eukaryota; kingdom Viridiplantae; phylum Streptophyta; class Magnoliopsida; order Apiales; family Araliaceae; genus Panax; species Panax japonicus. Next base: position 63,149,387 of record CM035110.1, read on the forward strand.
AACATAGCAATGAGCCCAAATTACAGAAAACAGTAAAATCTTGTGAAACTCCAAGAAATGATTAGCCTTAGAATCTCCATGACAAGAAGAACATCTTACAGGTCTAAGAATCACTAGAAAAGGATGAAAACCAAACAAGAAAGACTGAAACGAACGAAAAGAACCGAAGGAGCCCCCTTAGGGCGCGACCTCCCGTGTCTTGCACTGAGTTCTTCCTAGGTTTTTCGACGACGAGATTCTCAAATAAAGGAAGAGCAAGAACTCATGGTTTGAGCAACACAGCTTTGAAGCATGAGATCGAGGAGGAGCCGCCATGAGTTCCAAGGCAGATCCATGTGTAGCAACTGCAGGGGCTTGTCAATTGAGTTGGTATTTTTGCTCTTGAATGAGCTTCTGGTCTATTTTTCTAGCTGACAGACATTGCACGGCCTTTCTTTAACGAAGCGGAACTCAGGTAAGCCTGCAACTAGATCTTTTGAAGCTAGTTTGGACATGCTCTTGAAGTTGAGATGAGACAGTCTTCGATGTCATAACCAACTCATTTCTTCAGATGCTTTAGCCAGAAAGCATATTGTTTCGTCTGAGCTTAGTTGACCAAGATTTACTGTGTAGACATTTTCTTCTATTGTTCCGGTTAACTTTACAACAGATGTCTTCAGGTCTCAGACTTGACATTGATTATTGAATAATGTTACTTAATGACCCTTGTCGCAGAGTTGGCTAATGCTTAGAAGATTGTGTTGTAGTCCTTCCACATAGGCCACTTTACTGAAGGATACTACACCATTTCCAGCTGAGCCATATCCTCTTGTCTTGCCAGAGCTGTTGTCTCCAAAGATGACTAAGGGACCCTCCTTCTCTATGTAGTTAGACATAAGGGCTTTGTTCTCAGTCATGTGCCTTGAGCATCCACTGTCCAGGTACCAGGTTATGATCGTGGAGCTCTTGTCCCGTGGTAACATTAAACCTTCATTTTGGTACCCATACTTGCATGGGTCCTACTTTGTTAGTACCCTTGGGGACCCACATCTGTTTGATTTTGAGTCTCATATGCATGGAATTAAAATGGCATTTTGCAGCCTTGTGGCCAACTTTATATCACACAAAACTTCTAATATGATCGATGTTTGTGTGTGAGAATTCTTCCTCCATTTGGACTTTTGTGGATCTTTAGTCATTCTTCTGTTAAGCTGATTTTCCTTCTTCCATGTGTCCTTGTGTTTCATGATTTGTGAGGAGTGTACCTTACCTCTACTGTACCTTCCCAGTTGGTTCGTAGAATTGGTCTTACTTGACTCTACGATCCTTCGAGGTTGGTGAGTAATGGTTGGGTTACTCTTCTCTTTTCTGAAACCCAGGCCAGCATGAGATCCCTTACTTCTTGGAATATGGATTGAGCCAGTAGATCAGGGTTTGACTGGCTCATCCTTCTATGAGGATTTCACAAATATAATACTTCTACTAAAACTTGAAGCATTACTAGTGCTAATTTCCTTTACTTTTTCCACACATGGCTAGAGATTAGGGAGTCCATGGATGAAGAGGATTTATTCCATGTAGAGATTTTCTTTTCTAGTTCCTCAATTTTAGAGGTTAGACTTGACTCTCTTTTTACATTGAGCTCATTGGCCTGCTTTAAGAGCTTATTCTAAGCTTCAAACTTGGAGAGAGAATCAATACTTAGAAGGGCTGTTTCCAGTTCTTCTTGAACTTTTTCTTTTTCCTTTTGAAGAAGTGAATAGTCCTTAGTCAGTACTCTAAACCATTTCATGTATTGATGCAGATCAGATGTTATGCCATGCAGTGCAGTTCTTAAGTCATCAATGTCTACATCAGGAGAGTTGAAGTCAAATACCTCATCTATACTTACTTCATGTATGTTGGAGTTCTGTCTGTCCTTTGCGTTCTTGGCCATCAGGCAAAAATTTGCCATTTGAGGATCTTCATCATCTCCAGATTCTGGAGTTGAGTCATTGTCTGAGTCACTCCACGATCCTTCAGCTACAAGGCCTTTGTCTCTCTTCTGAGGCCTTTTGTTGCCTTTGTACTCCTTTGGATTGATTTCTTCTTTAGTTCTCCTCTAAGAGGTTTGTTGCAGTTAGCAATGAAGTGACCAGTTTCTTGCAATTGTAGCATAGATCATTCATTTGCTCCTGGCTGCTGTAGTTGTTGACTTTCTTTGGCTTGCTGGTTTTGCCTTGACGCATGAACCTTCTGAGTCTCTTTACCAGCGTTGCAAAGTCCTCATCATCATCTTCATCATTATAATCAGAGTCAATTTCGGTGTTGAATTTGGAGGTGCTTTCTGTTGCTTTGAGAGCAATACCCTTATCCTTCTTTCTTCCTTCAGATAGAGTTTCTGCTCGTTGAGTCAGCTCCAGTTCGTATGTAAGAAGGTTGCCATATAACTGTTGAACGGTCATCTCATGGAGATTCTTTGACTCTGTAATAACAATGGTTTTGGCATCCCACTTGCTTGGTAAGGCTCTCATGAATTTTATGATTAGATCTTTGTTTGGATAGATCTTTCTATAGGCTCATAGAGAGTTGAGCAGAACATTAAATCTCTTGTAGGTGGCAGTGACGTTTTCTCCTTGAACGTGTGCAAACATCTCATATTGCTGAGTCAAGAGGGATTGTTTGTTTTCTCTAACTTCTTCTGTTCCTTCATGCATGATGAGCAATGCTTCCCAAACCTCCTTTGCTGTTTTGCTGTTGACCACGTTTTCAGACAGATCATCTTCTAAGTATTGGAATAAGATGTTCTTGGCCTTTTTGTCGAGTTGAACAACTCTCTTCTTGTTTTCTGTCCATTCTCCTCTGACCTTGATCTGTATTCTGTTTGGATCGTCTGTAGTTGGTGCAAGCTTTGTAGGAACGTAGGGCCCATTCTGAACAATTTCAAATAGATCTTCATCTATTGAATCCTTGTAAGCTTGCATCCGAACTTTCCAGTTGGCGAATTTATCTTTGTTGCACATAGATGGCTTGCTGCCTCCTCGATCCAGTCTTTGATTCGCTTGGTAAGTGTGCCATTGGATCTACTCAAGCTTTGTAGGATATATAATAGAATCTGCTTTGATACTAATTGTTAGTTCCCGGAGGCACAATAGTTATCTAGAAGGGGGGGTTGAATAGATATTTTTTTTTGTTTTACTTTGTTAGTTTTGATAATGATTCAAACATAGCAGAATTAAGATTTTTTTGATCCCCCTTTTTAAATAGCGAGTTATTGAGAGTGAAACAGATATAAGCAGTTATAGCAGGAATGCAATAGACACAATAGGTTTTAAGTGGTTCAGAGCACTTAAAGCTCCTAGTCCACTCTTCTACTCCTCGAGTAGAAAATCCACTAAGGATGTCTTTTACACTTTTTGAATCTCACAGATTCCTTCTAGACCAGCAGTCTAGGAACTTCTTAGTTCACTTTTGAACTCTTCAAGTCCAGCAGACTTGGCTCTTCTTAGTTCACTTTAGAACTCTACAAGTCCTTCTGACTTGGAAATTCTTTCTTCTTGATTTGTAGTTGATGAGTTCTTGTAATGCTATTCAGTTGCCGTTAAGCTCTTGTTCAAAAGAACTGAGTAGCTGAGCAAACTTTCTTTTCTTCTTAGATCGTAGAGTTGAGCGTTGAGTGTTCGTCTCGTTTTTGTTCAATGATTGCTTACTTTATCATCTGCAGATGTCTTTCATATATGTGATCTTTGAAATCGTCCCGTTGAATCCATATGTTGAAGCATTTAATGCATTTGACGTTTCTGAATTTTGATGGAGACTTTTCTGCATATCTTCTGAAATGTATTCTGGCCCACTGATATGGCAGACTGCTTTCTCACCTAACACCTGAAAAGGTGTTTTCCTCTGTCCCATGGTCCTTTCCTTAGCTTCTTCAATACGTCTTTTTGTTGCATGCTAAGGATATTTTCATGCCATTGGGACTGGTGATTACTTCAACGTTTGTAACCCATTCCACATTTGTTAGGATTTTATCTTTGAACAAATGATCAAGGCCCACAACTTCTGACACAATCAGATGATACTCTACGATTCTTATCGTGGTGTCTTGCCACCTTGGTGCTTGATGCAACCAAACGAGAACACTACGATTTCTCTTTAGGGCTGGCACACTACGATCTTCACTTGCTTGTCTTGTAGACTTTACATTTCCGAGAGCACACTACGATCTCTGAGTTGGCTTCAGCAAACATCTGGATCACTCTACGATCACTGGATTGGCTTCGACAAACGTCTGGACCACATTACGATCTCTGGAGAGGCCCTTCAAGGTAGTCATACTACGATCCTTGATGCTCTACGATTTTGCCTTGGCTTCTGCAGACTCTTGCTTAGCTCATTGGATAACAAATCTGTTTGGAGCCTATCTATTACATTTCAAGATATAGATCAACCTAACATCTTTGATCTCTTTATCTATACATTCATTTACAGAATGATGAACATTGAAAGCTTAGATCAACCTAACAATTTTGATCTATCCCTAAGTCCTTGTACATATATTCCTTGAAGGACTTCACATATAATCATGAACGTTTACTTTAAACATCAAATCAAGATATGCATTCTTCCAACAAAACTATTTAATGGGTTCCACTATATATGGTATATGAGAAGGTGAAGGCAAGGTGGATTTATATGATAAGTGAAAGTTGAGGACTCGATAGAGGTGAGCCTAAAAGAATACTAAAACCCTAACTACAACAACACATATATATTTGGACTAAAAACATAATGCGTTGATCGAGATCCAGATTCGCGTCTTGGAAAGCTTGATTTGCTTGCCTTGGAACTGGATTCGTCGAAGTAATGCTAGTTGTTGGTGAAACTCTTCCTGTAGTTCTCCCACTTCGAGTTGTGGGTATACCCTTCATGAATTCTACACCTCCCCAGCAGAGTCGCTAAAGAAATGTGGGCAAGGAAATCATACCTTACTAGGGTTAGGGTTTCATGTTGGTTGGGAGGAGATAAATTCACGAAGAGTACAAAATTGATTGATGAATTGAAGAGGGGAGAAGAACAGGTGAACAAGTACTTCAATGACACGTGGCGGAAATCTTAGGATCCAAAGGCCTTTTTAGGGTATCAAAAATCCAGAGAGCCTTCTGGGGTTGAGAGAGAATCCTTTAGTTTTTGATTTTCCAAAAGTCCCTTCATAAAATATGAGGAGTATTTATAGATTTTTCTGAAAAGTGGTCGCATGCCACGCACATGACTTTATGGAAATTCCAGAAATACCCTTGGTCATCGGAATAATGCCAAGATCGTTCCATCCTTTTAGCCACCAATCCAATCCCTCAATCAATTCCCAAAATGAGTTGCATCTATACGCCTTCTGCCTTGGGACTCACGGAGGCTCCTCCTCGATCTCATGCTTCAAAACTCTTGTTGTTCAAACCATGCTTTTTTACTCTTCCTTCTTTATTTGAGAATCTCGTCACTGGAAAATCTCAGAAGAACACAACGCAGGACACGGGAGGCCGCGTCCTATGGGGCCAAACCCTAGGCTTGAGCTTCCTTCGGTTCTTTTTATTCGTTTCAGCCTTTTTCTTGGTCGATTTTCATCATTTTCTTATGATTCTTCGTCCTGTAAGAAGCTTCTCTTGTCACAGAGATTATAAGGATAATCATTTCTTGGAGTTTCACAAGATTTTAGTTTCTTTCTGTAGTCCGGGCTCATTGCTCTGTCACTGCATCATTAAAACCCTTTTGACATGCAAATCGAGAAAATAAGGTAGCGTGCCCTAAGGGGCTGAACCTTAGGGGGACCAAACCCTAGGACGTACTTTGACTTTCTTCTGTTAATCTTTTGTCCGTTTTCTTTGTTTCGTTCCGATAATTCTAACCAAATTCAATCGGGGAAGAGATTGATTTATCTTTTCCTTAAGGAGGAGCCAACTTGGAGTGGTCGAACCCTAGAGTTTTTTCCTTTTAACTCATTTATTATTTCGTTCATTAATTGCGGTCTTGTTCATTCATTTCCGTCTTTTTCGTTATTTATTTAATTATAATGTGAACCCTAATTTGTACATTTAATTCAATTAGGTCATGTGAACCCTAATTTGCACTTGGGCCCACACCAAGTAACCAATTAAAGGTCATCAAGTCAATATATTGATTGAGCTTGGCATCATTTTGCATGCAGATTGAAAAAGATACAAAGGGAGGTAACATAAATATACAGAAAAAGATAAATAACACAATATTCATATGTAGTCCACTCTTCTCCCACTATTGAGAAGATATTCTCCACTTGTAATGAAATTCTTTTAAGAATCGATTACAAGTTTGCTGAGAATAGGTAACAAAGTTTCACTTAGAAAATATAAGGACATTAGGTTCTTAGAATACAAAGTTCTATATTCCATCACAAAGTGAGATGATTGTTGTGTATGTGCTGCTAATTATTTCCTGATAGAGATGGACGATCATGTAGTTTCTGCTTAAGCACTTATTTAAGAGCTTTAGTACATATTGATTGAGAGCTTCAAATGGGATTTTGGATTATCATGAATTATTTTTATTTTTGTGGCTCTCTCCTTTTATATCTTTGAATTATTCGTTTAAAAACTTATCCGTGGAGAAGATAAGGATTAAGCAGATTAATTCGTGGTTTTTCTCTTTCTTCTAATTCTTTTAGGAGCATATTTTGGACCAGATTATAATATACTTCTTACACAGCAACATACTGAGGCTGTAACAATTGCTTTACATATACAAGCTAGCAAGGTGGACAAATTTAACACAAACAGTAAAGATGGTCTACATAGGTCTTCCAAAACCCATTTTAGTGCAATGTTATATAAAAGGAGAAGTCGATTCATAATAGTCTGTCATCAATGATCCAAGGATAAACCAACGTCCACAAATATAAACATGCCCCAAGTATCTAGGACCTCCAGGTCATTGTTATAGGGACCCAAAGTCGTCAGTTGAATCTTATAGTCACCATGTGTAGTTACCATTAGCAGGTGTAAATTCTTATTGACTTTTGTAATCTATGGGGCATTTGAAAATTAGATGTGGTAAAATACTATCAAGGATAAAGGTTGGGGCGGCATTATCGTGCCAAAACACCTACGCGAACTATGGAAACATAGCTTCTAGTTAGAACATTTTGCCAACAATTAGTACCAAATGCTTGTTCCAAAAAGTCTTACATTAGGGAAGCTTCAATACCAGATAGTTCTGGGCAGGTTACATGAGTCATATCTTCTTCTTTATCTCGTTTTTTTTATATAAAAGAGATCCGATTGTATAAAAAGCCACAAGAGGTTGGTCCACTCCGATTTTATAACATTGGAGGTAACAATATGATACCATAGAAATACACAAAGAAAATAAGTTGTTTTCAACTGTCAAGCCTAGGTTGATAAATTGCGCTCCACAGACGAGTTTAGTAGATAAAAATAAATTGAGAATATGAGTTGTAATTTAAAATTTATTATATTGAAAGTTGAGGATAATATGAAAATTTTAAGAATATTACTAAACTTTGGCAGGAAAAATGGCCAAGTTTTTTATCAATTTATTTTCTTTTCTATTTATTAAAATACCCAGAAACATAAAAATTGGAAATAAAATTTAAATTTTCTATACATTTCTTTTCTTTTTTGTCCATTTTAAAACTCAGAAATTGAGTGTTAGTTCAAACTTAGAGTACTATACTCGACTTAAACTTAGTGTCATATTTTATGATCCTTACCCTGATTTCTTCGTTTCAAAGTCTCTGTCTGTTTGTCTTGAATATTCAATCTGGATCTACATTTTTGAGCTCTACCATATATATCTCGCTAGACATCTTTGAGTTCTACATCTGACTGTTTGATCTTAAGCGCTAAGATTATGCTCTATGTTCAGTGCTCTAGGATATTTGTTCTCAATTTGATCTTATTAATGTTAGGATATTACAAGTGAGTTAGAGTTCCATATAGGAAAATAATGAAATATTAAATGACTAATATACATGAATGGACCTCAGATTTAATAATTTAAACTTTTGGGTCGTTTGAAATATGTACACACACGTAACCCACGGGCTCCCGTTTCTTCCCCAACAACTAGTATGTGGTGAGTTGAAAATTAGTGATCCTCGGTAATTAAAGAGAAAATATTTAATTCTTGATGAAAGTTACTTTCGATGGGAAAAAAGCCGAGAGTTGTTGGTCAAGAATTAGTGTCGCAGTGATTAAAGAAAATTGTTCTAGTGCGGGGAAGTTCTTGATGTGATGAATTCACTTGTGAGTGGTAAATTGTTAAGATATCATAAGTGAGTTGGAGTCGCACATCGGAGAAATAATAAAATAGCAAAGGATATATCACTACCATACATGAATGGGCCTAATGACTTAAATTTTTGGGTCAAATTGAATTCAAATATTTATACTAGTGTTTTATGTATGTGCATACAACCACGGGCTCCTCGTTCTTCCCCAACAATTAAACCACTACAATCTTAGTCCAAACTTTGCGTTTGTAGATTGCTGATGTCTTAGTAGGTTTATTCCGTTTCACTCTGCGATCCTACAACTTTACGATCATCTAATTTAGATCTCTTAAAAATTCGTTGTGTTTCTCCAAATCTCAAGTTTACAAAGATTTACTCGGGAAATAACCAATACATGAATTTTTTAACCTATCACACTAAGTAGAGTAACCTGAGCCTACTTGCAACCTATACATTTTGAATCCTAAGCTCATTTACTATAATTGCTTTGTTTAATCAATTAAATTGAGTACATATAATTAAGAGATATTTTGATTTTATCCTTCTAAAGTTCATTGGAAAAATGAGAGAGAAAAGAGGGAAGTTATTTCATTACAGTAAATTACCTGAAAAGAATTAGAGAACAAATTTGTATTGTTTAGGGATAATATGAGAACCTGAGTAATTAGTTCTTCTTTATAATATACAAACTAAAGATGATAAGGAACAAGATTCTTACTCTAAAAAGACAGGTTAAAATGAACGGAAGGATTATTTGGTAATTGCATTCAAGTTGTTACCGTATATATGTACTCCAATTTTAACACAAGATTGTAACATGGTGAAACAGTTCTGTAGCTCTTTCTAATTTCAATCATGATTGAGTTCTTGCCAAAGACTTTGTTTCTAGTGTACTCAGTGCAGGTGCCTTTGGTTTATAATTTAGAAAGGGAACATGGACTTATCCCATAGTTCATGAGCTGATAAAACATGAAAGCTAAAATTAAAATGTTTGCAGCATATGGTTCATTAGCCAAGTAGGGTTCAAGTTTCCAAAGATTGATGTGTATTTATTGTGGTGGGATTATAATGATAACAAGCCTCCAATTAACCAATGTGAGGCACATGCTATCTTTATATATTTTTTGTTTATTAAAATAGTTTAATTGTAAGTTTCTCTTTTAGATTATATATATAATATATATATATATATATTTGTGTGTGTGTGTGTGACATTAATATTTTTTATGACTTTTCTTTTACTTTATTAATTGTTAGATTCATGCATTCATGTATGTGTATATGTATCCATCTATTCAGATTTGAGAATCCTATTTGAGTTGTTGATATTATTGTTGTTATTTTTTATTTTACATATTAAGAGTTGCTAGTGACACATTTAAGCATGATATGTTTAATGTTTCTTCTCAATAATAAATTTTAGTACTAAAATTTATTATTGAACAACAAAAAATAATAATAATAGAATAAAAAAAATTGAAATATTTATGAAGTGTATCCTAGCTATATATAGACAAAACTTAATATGTGGGAAAAAAAAATCAACAAGTCAAGTAAGACTCTAGTTTCTGAAGTAATAATTACCTTAATTTACATAGACTTCAGTGAGTAGCAGTTGAATCTTATGATTTGGTTGATCTTATAGGCACACCAATACTTTGTTATTTTGTTACATTGTGGTTTTATGTTATTTTTCTAACTGGGGTTTGTTATTGTGTCACATTGTGGTTTTCTGATTGACGCATAAGTTTGAAAGATTTTGTCAGAGTATTTCAACACATAAATATTATTGGAGTTGTTTCAGTACAAATGCAACGATAGATCGGTATGAGAAGAATGCCAAGAACCTAGGAACTGGCCGTATAAGTGCAGCAGATGAAGAAAATATTGAGGTTAGCAGTCTAAATTGATAATGGAGTACAATTAAGCTTCTGTTTCTTGAGTATTAAAAGAGGTTTTGCTATATTATCAATCTTTCTTAATAATTAAAAGTACTCTTTACCCATTGTAAGACTCCAACAAAACTGGCGCTAGAAATTTTCTTTTATAATGACCAAAGATAATTAATTTTTTTTAATTAAATTAAATCCAAAATAATTTAAGCGTGACAAATCCAAAAATTTGGATGTGGCCACAAATATAGATTCTTCTTTTTAAATTCACTTTGCTAGTTTTATTTTGGTATGGTAAAACTGGATTATTTTTTCTTGGGTTGCACACGAAGGTGTTATAATGTAAAACTTTTATTATTAATTTGTGCCAAATAATATCGCTTTAGGAAAATTTTATGTATCATATATATATATATATATATATATATATATATATATATATATAACAAAAAGTGGTACATGCAGCATCTGAAGGAAGAGGTCGAAAACATGGCAAAAAAGATCGAGTATCTTGAAGAATGTCAAGGGTACGTGCAAATTGTGTGTTCCTGAAGAGCTTCAGCTGCTCACACTCACATATATATATATATACTAAATTTCACATATTAATGCAGAAAGCTCTTGGGAGTTGGTTTGGAGTCTTACAATGCAGACGAGCTACAAGAGATAGAAACCCATTTAGAGAGAAGTTTGAGCAACATTAGGGCAAAAAAGGTACGTAATATTTATATATATGTATCCATGAAAAGTCTCATTTGTATATAAACTTCTTTGTTTTATGAAAATAGTCTCATTTTGTTTTTATGGTAGTACATATATAAAAGAGCATAGGGCCTCAAATTATTATTAATTATTATTATTATTATTATTATTATTAATTTGTTTTTTGTGAAGCCCCATTCTTAAAGAATGCCATAACATATAATCAGGATCTCCCTTTTTTTTATCAATGGGTTCTCAAATCAACTTGTCCTCCTTTTTTATTTTTCGGTAAGCGTTTTTTCATTCATTCATTGATTCAAGATAACTTTAGCTTGATCTTTATTTCGTGTGTCCTATCTTTCTTTGCGGATTCTCTATTTTGAAGGAGTAGCGGCCTTAATTTGTCTCTGGTTCTGCCAGAACTTTACCTATAATTAACTTCGATAGCTTATTTTAGATAGCTTAGGTTACTTTTCCAGTTCCGAAACTTCCTTCTTCCTCGAGTCTTCGCCGTCTAAAATACCATCTTGTTAGTTCTTATGTGAGCGTGCTTCGTTAGTGTGCTTAGAAAAAAACATACTAACTTGATTATAAAAGAAAGTGAAACGTTTTGTTTTTCACAAAGTATCTCTAATTCTCTTCTTTTCCTCGCATAAAATCATGAAAAAGAAGGATTGGAGCCCATTCATCTCCTACATGAAAGGATCTGAGTTCATCAAAATAGCCAAAAAGAAGGCCTAAACCTATATAGCCTATGAGAAAGTCAGGATGAAGAACTCTATTAGGGTAATATTAAAATGTAATAAGAATGATAATTACAATATTAATAAACTCACAGTAAAAGTAAGAAATTACAATAATCAATCATGCTAACATAATCACATTTAAAAGGAAAGAAATGAAGAAAATAAACTTGCAAACCTAAAGGTTTTTCTTAAACATCAGGTTAACTTTATCATCACAGCTATCATTATTATACCATCACTTTTAAACTAAATACTCAATATATTTATGAACATAAATGGAATAAATTTTATATATAGGAATATTTTTGTAAAACCGAGAAAATATTAAAATCTTATATATCCTTTTAGCAAAATACAAAAATAATAAAAACGAATTTTGTTTTAGTACAAACTATAAATGTCATACATCCTATACAACTATCCAACACAAAATCATAAAAGATAATACACCATTTTATTTACTTTGATTCCAAGTATTCTCTCATGTTGCTATATATTCTTCAACATCTTCCAAAGATAAAATTGAACAATCTGTTTGACATTACTTTTTTTTTCTTCATAATTTCAGTGCCAGTTGTTTAAGCAGAAGATTGAGAAGCTGAAGGAAGAGGTATGTATATCTAATTATCTATAAACCACTAAATCACAAGTAGACCCCCTAGTTTTTGCTTAAAAATGATTTGTATCCTAAATTTATTTTCGATTAAAAACACCTACTTTAAGTGAAAAAATCTTACACCCTTCGCTCTGCTTTCATCCATTTGACTGATTGGATCGCTGCAAAAAGGGATAAAAGGGTAAAACGTTTATATTTAGACAAAACAAAAATAATAAAGTATACCAAAAAAATAATAAAGTAAATATCGAGTTATTTTAGTTGGTCTAAAATCTATTTAATATTCTAAGTTTTAATTTGAGTTTTAATATTTTAGTTGGTCTAAAATGTATACCAAAAATATAATAAAGTAAATATTGAGTTTTTGTCTTTTTTGTCATAAACCACATTTAAAACTTACATGACAAATCAATTATAAATTTATTAATGTTTTGCACGGGTTATTAACCTTGTATAAAAACAAAGACAACAAACAAAAAGAATATGAGAGAGGCGGCTCATAAGATTTGGAAAAGTTTTTTCCTCTTTCATGTTCTCTTTTTATTTTTGTTTATTATGTATTTTTTGCTCTTTTTTATTTTATAGTTTTTGTTGTTTAATTATTTCTTCCTTTTCTTCTTTTGATCTTTTTGGTTTGTTTTGTTTTTTTATTCTACTTCTTAAATATTTTTTTATAACGTATATTTTTAATCTTTTGTTTTTTTATTTTCTAGAAGTTCCTATGGTCATAGACGAATTTCTTAAAAAAATTTAGAGTGCAAATTGTACTTCAATGTTCCTTTTTAAGTGATGCTAATAAAATTTTAATCTTTTACTTTTATTACCCTTCATTTTAACAGATCAGTCAATTAAATGAATAAAAAAATAGAGTAGATGGTGCAAATTATTTTTTTCGCTTAAAATTTGAGATGCTTTTAATAGAAAATAAATTTTAAGATGCAAATCAGTTTTTAACCTAAATTATACTATACTGCAAGTTTTAATTTAGTCTTTATAAATTGTAGATTTTAATAGAAAATATTATGCATATATATATTTATTTATTTACCTTGATTTCCTTGATTTTGATATAATAATTCAGGAGAGAAGATTAGCCAAAGAAAATTTAGAATTACAGAAGAAGGTTGGTCTGTTTCCTTTCATATCAATACTTAATTATGGTTTACATGTTCCATCTACGTACATATCATGATACTCCAACCTTTCGATTATTATTATTATTTTCTTTTCACGAAGGAGACGTATATTTTTGTCGAGACTAATATAAAATTACACCATATCTTCATGTTTATCATAATTTTATTTTCACGTCATCATAACAAATAAACAACAATAATATTTAGAGGTACGCAAGTTAACATGGAAGAAAAACATAATTTTAAAGTTTTCAAATTTGTATCCGAGACACTTCATGTGGACAAAGGTAGTACTACTTAATGTTAGTAAACTAAAAATGAATACTATATATATATATATATATATATTAACTTATTTTAAAATAAATTTATCAAAGTTAATATTTGGTACTATGTTCTTAAGAAAATTATGTCTTCCTTATGGTGCTCATAGTTGATAGCATTCGTCTCTTAGGATACAATGACGTTGTATACTATAGTAGCACTTCAAATAGTATCATCAACGAACCAAAATAAAATGCCTAGAACTCTCTCTCAAAAAATAAACTATAAATTGTTAATGAAATGAAGAATAAGAAGACTGGAATGCTTATGCTTGAATGAATTGAATGAATGAAAATGACTGACCCCCTTCTCTATTTATAGTAGGGTAAGTGACCCATCAGAAGGGACATAACCCACTGAAAAGGTATGATTAAGCCAAGAACGACGTAGTTTTGGCTTTAAACAGAAGAGGCGCGTTCGTTCCGAGCAAAAACGACGTAGTTTTGGCTTTAAACAGAAGAGGCGCGTTCGTTCCGAGCAAAAACGACGTAGTTTTAGGCTCATCAGAACAAAAACGACGTAGTTTTAGGCTCATCAGAACAAAAACGACATAGTTTAATGCTTTAATAGAAAAGGCGCGCATGTTCAGGCAAAAACGATATAGTTTTGCAACGCCCGTTCATGCAGATAGCATTTCCCAAAACGACGCAGTTTAAACACGTCTGTTCGGCAGGTAATGCTTCACAAAATAACGTAGTATAATAAATACTGTTTATCAAAATGATACAGTTTTGATAATTAGAACTAAATAAAATATAAATAAATTTTAATTAAAAAATTTAAATAAATTTTGTCCAAAAAATTATATATAAGAACCAAGACCCACGAGTCTCGTGCCGCGAGTCCAGGCCAGGCCGGTTGGTCTTTGGCGGCGCGCACGTGTGGGTTCGAACCAAACCTTAGCTATCTAGGTCCTCTTCCTTCCACAAAAGTGGGGTGCCCTTGGGGCACAAACCCAAGAGCAACTTTCATGTATATAAACCTATTAAATCTTTAGTTCTTAACCAATGTGGGACTTGACTTCCCACATATATTTATTATCATTTATAATTTTCAAAGGTGAACTTTGGAAGTTAATATCTCATTCATTACTCCATGAATTTGAGCTTTCAAATATTCAATTTAATCTACTCATGGAGTAGAACACATTGATATGTGATTTACTTAAAATAATTATTAAAACCCACTTTTATTTTAGCTCAAATTCTAACAATTCCACACATGAATGATATTGAATGCCACCTTATGCAAATGTTATGCAGACTCTGAGAGAGAGAAAGATGTGGGATATTGAATGCCACCTTATGCAAATGTTACGCAGACTCTGAGAGAGAGAAAGAATTGAAATAATCTGTATCGAGAGAGGTAGCTTTTGGCTTTGAACCTTCCCTTGTGAAAGACTATTGGGTTTACTGATTGTCTAGTGAACGTGATGTCTTGAACTGTCCAATTATTTGTGTAAATCGAGACAATAATAATTCATACAGAATCTTTCTAGACATTATTTGGTTCTCATGATTTTGTTTATTTTGGCCCCGAACAATCCCGAATTTATGAGTGCTTTAGAGAAGTATAGACTTATCTTTCTCATAGAATTGGCCCAGTTCACACTCACATAGGTGATTCTTAATAAGAGTATCTTGATATACTCCACTTGTTTATCAAGATTGAAGAATCATTAAAAGCATAGCTTATCCTGTAACCGCTGCAGGTATCACTATCTCGTATCATAGGAATGAGCAGAAGAAATTAATTTCTTCATAGTGATTTGGTTGAATCGTTCACAATTTAGATGTCCCTTTGAACCTAGATCTTGGGATCTTTAGTCAACTAGGTTGAGTTTTCATCATGACGATCCTTGTTTATAAGATTTAAACTCATTCCCCTCGAAGTTATTTTTACTTACTCTCTAGTCAAACCTTTAGTCAACGGATCTACTATATTTTCTTTCGATTTTATGTATTTAATAGACATAATTCCATTAGAGAGCAATTGTTTTATGGTATTGTGTCTACAACGAATATGTCTAGACTTAATATTATACATGTGACTCTGTGCTCTTCTAATTGCTGATTGACTATCACAATGGATATAAATAGGAGACACAGGTTTAGGCCACATAGGAATATCTTCTAAAAAGTGACGAAGCCACTTAGCTTCTTCTCCAGCTTTATCCAATGCAATAAACTCAGATTGCATCGTTGATCGAGCAATACATGTTTGTTTAGAAGATTTTCGTGATACTGCTCCTCCACCTAATGTAAACATAAAATCACTTGTGGATTTAGAGTCTTTTGTATCTGATATCCAGTTTGCATTCACAGTATCCTTCGAGTACTGCTGAATATCTTGAGTAGTGCAATCCAAAGTTTTGAGCGTATTTTAAATGCCTTAAAACTCTTATAATCACTTTCCAGTGATCTTGTCATGGATTACTTGTAAATCTAATCAATTTATTGACAGCTTGTGCTATGTCAGGACGTGTACAATTCATTAAGTACATAAGGCTTCCAATTATTTGTGCATACTCAGTTTGTGATATACTCTCTCCTTTATTTTTAGACTAGTTTAGATTTATATCTACTGGTGTTCTCACAGGATTGCAATCATATTGATTGAATTTCTTGAGTATTTTTTCTCAATATAGTGTGATTGTGATAATACTAACCCATCTCATGTTTTAGAAATTTTAATTCCTAATATTACATTGGCAACACCCATATCTTTATGTTAAATGTATTGTTTAACATCCTCTTGGTATTTTTAATGATTTTATTATTATTACCCATAATGAGCATATCATCTACATAAAGACAATAACTGACGTACCCTTTGTCAGTGTCTTTGACATACACACATTTGTCACACTCGTTTATTTTGAAACCATTTGACATCATTGTATTGTCAATTTTTAATGTCATTGTTTAGATGCTTGTTTTAATCCATAAAGGGACTTCACAAGCCGACAGACTTTCTTTTCTTGTCCTGGAACAATAAACCTTTCTGGTTGTTCCATATAGATTTCCTCTTCTAAATCTCCATTTAAGAAAGTTGTTTTCACATCCATTTAATGTATTTATAAATTATATATAGCTGCAATGGCTATTAACATCCTAATTGAGGATATTCTTGTTACAGAAGAATAAGTATCAAAATAATTTAAACCTTCCTTTTGCCTGTATCCTTTGATTACAAGTCTTGCTTTATATTTGTCTATAGATCCATCTGCTTTCATTTTCTTCTTAAATATCCACTTATATCCAAGATGTTTAGAGCCTGGTTAGATATCTACTAATTTCCACGTATGATTATGCAGAATGGATTCTACTTCACTATTTATAGCTTTTTTCCAATATGGAGCTTCGGGACTTGACACCGTTTCTCTATAAGTTTGAGGCTCATTTTCTAACAAATAAGTTAAAAAATTCGGACCATAAGATTTTGATGTTCTAGCACGTTTTCTACGTCTAGGTTCATCAATATCTTCTACCTTATGATCACTAATAGTGTCATAAGTTCTTTTGTTTGAATATATCTTCTACCTCATGATTACGTCCTTTCCATAAGTCATAGGGTGAAGCATTAGACTTCTTTTGAGGTATTAGGTTGAGAATATATTTTTCTGAAAAAATTGCTTCCCCCCCCCCACAAATTCTGAGGTAACCCAGAACTTAATAATAATGCATTCATTATTTCTTTCAAAGTTCTATTCTTTCTTGTTGCAACACCATTTTGTTGTGGTGAATAAGGTGCAGTCGTTTGATGTATTATACTATGTTGTGAACAAATTTCTACAAAAGGAAATTCATATTCCCCACATCTATCACTTCTAACAATCTTGATCTTTTTATCAAATTGGTTCTCAACCTCATTTTTGTAATGTATAAATATTTCTAAAGCCTCATCTTTATTTCTCAATAAGTAAACATAACAATATCTTGTACAATCATCTATAAAGTAATAAAATACTTCTTATATTCTCTTGTTTGTATGTACTTTAAATCACAAATATCAGTATGTATTAATTCAAGAGGTTTTGTACTTCTTTCAATTTATTTTAAATTTTTTTCTAAGTTTTGCTTCAACGCAAACTTCACATTTATGATTGGAGTTAATTTCACATTTTGGCAAACAGCCCATATTAATTACGTATAATATTATAATTAACATGTCCTAATCTACCATACCATAAATTAGAAAACTCAATCATATAAGCAGAAGATGTAATTTTATTAAAATTGAAAGGAACAATAGTCATTACATTCATTTCGAAGAGCCCATGGCTCATATATCCCTTCCCCACATACATCCCATTTTTAGTTAGGACAAATTTGTCTGATACAAAGACTAATTTAAATTCCATTTGACTATGAAGGGATCCTGACACTAAATTCTTCCTAATATCAGGCACATGGAGCACGTTGTTGAGGGTGAGTTCCTTCCCTAAAGTTATCTTTAGAACCACTTTTCCTTGTCCAACAATTTTTGATGAGAAAGAATTCCCCATGTACAATTGTTCACCGTTCTCAATTTGTTGATATGTGGAGAATATCTTCTTGTCAGAACACACATGGCGGGTTACTCCAGTATCTACCCACCATTCCCTGGGATTTTCAACCATGTTAATCTCAGAAACAACCGCTGAAAGGTTTATTTCTGAAACATCTTGAAGAAGACTGACTATCCACTTCCGTTACATTGGCTTGTGCGGATTTCTTATTCCGGTCTTTTCGTTTATGACAGTCATTTGCCCTATGTCCGGACTTGTCACAGATGTAGCATTTGCCTTGGAACTTCTTATTTGTTCCTTGTTGAGGCCCATTTCCGGAAAGCTTCCTCTTTTTAGATTTCGGACCTTGTTCCACCACGTTAGCTTTATATTCCACAAATGTCCTTCTTGTTTTCTTCTCAGAGGCACGACTGTCCCCTTCTATTGTTAATCTTACGATTAAGTCTTCAAGTTTCATCTCTTTGCGTTTATATTTGAGATAATTCCTAAAATCTTTCCACATTGGTGGTAATTTTTCAATAATAGCATCAACTTGAAATGATTCACTTAAAGACATACCTTCTGCATGTATTTCATTCAAGATAAATTGTAATTCTTGGACTTGATTAATAACAAACTTGGAATCAACCATCTTGTAGTCCAAAAACTTGCCAACTACGAACTTCTTCGTGCCAACATCTTTCGTCTTATATTTCATATTCAAGGAATCCCATAGTTCTCTTGTTGTTTTAAGAGAACTATACACATTATATAATGCGTTATCTAATCCATTGAGGATATAGTTTCGGCACAGAAAATTAGCATGTTTTCATGAATCAATAACAGCAACCACTTTCCTATCTGTTTCATTCTCATTAAGCACAGGGGGTCTTCATGAAAAAACCTCACCAAGTTGAGCGTAGTGAGTTAAACATCTTTTGTTGCCATCTTTTAAACTTTGTTCCATTAAACTTTTTAGGTTTTTCACCATGGTTCACAGGAATATTTGGTATAGAAGGTGTAGAAGAAGAACAGATTATAGTTACAATCGATAGCCATATTTCTTGAACACACACACACACACACACACACATATATATATATATATAGATATTAATCGTCTTAAAAATGTTAGTTAACTGAAATGGATACTATATATATATATATTAATGTAAGACCCCAACTTATTATAAATAAAATTAAATTTTCTCTATTTATTATCTTGAAATAATAAGAAGTTAATTTGATATAATACTTTGGTTAGGGGTGAAATGTGCAAATTTTACAAAATAAGCAAGTGGTTATAAAATATTCTTGTTGTCGGGGAATATTCGTACGACAGTGCAGCCATTCATGGGCCTCATAACAGAATAACCGTTGAATGAAGAAAACAACAAGTTTGAGTTTTTATAAATAACGGTATAGTTGTTATCGTTAACACTGTTAGATTACTTGGTGGTTAAAATATAGTAATACGCGTGGTTGTACAGTAGCACACGGTATTGCACAGTATTTTTGAATTATTGATTCTTACGTAAGAAGACACTACTCAATAATTGTTACAGTAATTACTGTTCAGTATTTTATTTTATTGATTCAATAATTGCTGCGTTGATGTTTTATATTATTGCTGTTTCAATAATTGTCACTGCACAGTATTTTTCATTACCAGATCAATAATTCATATTATTTGAATAATATTATTAGATAGCATTATTGGCAATATCTAAAAAGTTCTGTCAAGGAGAGGTTTGGTCACCTAATTGCGCACCAGTAAGGAGAAATCCTTATCGGAAAGCCCTCTCTTTCCTGAGAACGGTCTGGTTGTCATTATTTATTTTATGTGAATTTAAATGAAGGAATTTTAGCATGAAACAATTGTTAAAAGTTTGACATATTTTTGTGGAATTACAATTATTTCTCTGATAAAATATTCATTCAAATATATTCTTATGCTATATTAAAATTGTTTAAAAAAAGAGGGTTATTATATATATATATATATATATATATATATATATATATATATATATATATATATATATAGTCCGGATCAGGTCCGGACTCCCGGATTTTGTTAAAATTCGGACTTTTTGTTTTTTTTTTGTTTTTTTTTGAAACAACTAAAAAAAAAAAAAAAAAAATTATGGAATTGGAATTTTTACATTATACAGTGTTTTGGGCGTGATTTGGATGCCTATAACAAAACATGTCTGTACAGTCTGGGCAGACTGTGCATACATTGGTTGGTGTAGGTATTAAAAACACACCCAAAACACTGTATTATTGAAAAATTTCAGTTCCATAAATTTTTTTTTTAGTTCTACAAAAAAAAAAAAAAAATCAGGTCCGGATTTTCTCCTGTCCGGGAGTCCGGACCTGATCTATTATATATATATATATATATATATATATATATATATATATATAAACATGTGATAAAGGAGCGGAGTTAGTGGGCAAGTTGTAAAAGGTTTCTAATTTCAAAAGTAATGCAGTAGCTGTTTTTGTTTTTTCAAAGATAGTGTATTCTGCTTGTGTTTCTCCTAAGTGGGTTGGTGGATGCTTTGTATTCTTTGTTGGTGGCTTGAATGAATTAATGTCAGCATAATGTTATGAGATTTTTCATGTGGACCTCACCTATAAGGAAGAAATGAGTGGTTAGTGTTTTGTTAGGCCATTTGTTGGTGAAAAAAAAAACGTTGCATGCAAGCTTGTTTCAAAGGGATGGCCCCACCCATTTGAAAATATAAAAAGTTAGGCATGATATTAGGCAGAGGAGAAAAAGAAGGAAATGTCAGGCGCGTTGTATCTGTTTCTTTTCTCCTTCTGTTGCTATAAATAGGGGGTAACCCCTCCTTCCTCATAACACCATTTCTAAATTCTGAAATTCTTATTCTATAGTATTTTGAGTATTTTTCTTGAGTACAAGGATACTTTGAGTGTAGTTTTTCTGCAAGATTTTCTCAGAATAATATCCGATACTCCAATCAAATCCAGTTCTACGAAGGTAAAGGATATTATTTTATTGCAATATTCGTGAGAAATATTATTTCCTTTCATACTCCATATTATGTAAGCGATATTATTTCATCTCGTATTCCTAAATTTGAACTTACTATGGTAAGTATTGCTTCTATAATTCCTGAAATGATTAGAAATTTCGCTTCGTCTAATATCATTTCATAGAAAAATTGATCTGAAATTTTAATCAAATTTGGAACTTTTCATGACTGAGTACTGTTCACGGGTACTGTTCACAGTTACTGTTCACGGGTACTGTTTACAAAAAAAAAAAAATTCCTTTCAAGTTATCTGTTGTGACCCTTATTCTTGAAATTGGATCCTTGTTTTGATCTTCACTATGGATTATTATGGAGCTTTTTTAAACTTGAATTATCTAAAGAACGGATCTCTATTCTTTGTCTTTTTGTCTCACTGGATTCGTTCTTTAAAATGTTTTTCATCATCCTCAGTCCTTAATGGTGATACTTGATGAATATCTTTGGCCTGTAGTGCAAAGATGAATGATTACCTGATGAATATCTTTGGCCCGTAGTGCAAAGATGAACAGGTGTTGAGATGAACATGACCAACTGGTGATACAGATGGATATCTTTGGCCTGTAGTGCAAAGATGAATATTTGATTCAAAATGTATATTAATTGATGTTACAGGGATAAAATATTGATGATGGACTTTTAAATTCATAGATGATAGTAGATTTCATTCTCTACTAAACTCTTCTAATGAATTGTTATTTCCGCTGCGAATATTGATCTAAAACTTGTTGTTCATTATATTTTATCTGATTTGTTGAAGGCTAACGATAATTTATTGTTCATTATCTTAGTCATAATATTCTTTACTGGGCTAGTTGAGCTCAACATTTTCTTTTTTGTTCCATTTTTCTTCTCAAGAGGTGAGAATATAGCAGGAACCAGTCGGGGTAAAGAGTGATAGTCCTAGACAATTATTTTAGTAATCCTCACTATTTTTATAAAATAGTGTATCAATAAATAAAATGAGGACTTATTTAAGTGTGGATATTGTCTAGAAGACAATATTTATATTTAAACTCAGAACATGTGTGTTGTCGTATTTTGCATGACAATTGTAATAATAAAAGTTGTAGTTGTTTCTGTACCATGTTTTTGGCGACTCAGAATGGGTGATGTATACCTATTTTGGGGGCATCACAATTAACTTATCTCAAAATGAATTTGTCAAGGCTAGTACTTGGTACTATGTCCTTAAGACAATTATGCCCTCCGTATGGTGCTCAGAGTTGATAGCACTTGTCTCATAGGATATAACGACACTGTATACTATAGTAGCATTTCAAATAGTATACTCAACGAACCAAAATAAAATGCTTAGAACTCTCTCTCAAAAAATAAACTATAGACTGTTAATGAAATGAAGAATAAGTGAAATTCTCTGTATGTGCACACCTAGAGGGGGGGGGGGGTGAATAGGTGTTTAAGCTAAAAGTGATAAACGGTGAATTTTTTTTGAAATTTTCTCCAACAGGTTTAATTCAGACAGCTACGCATGTCTACTTTAGTGTCTGTTTTAGCTTATGTTCTTCGTTTCTTATTATCAAACGGCTAGACCTGTCTGCTTTAGTGTCTGGATAGTAGCGTGAATAACAAAAATGTGCAAAACGTGAATGACAGAAAAAGAGATAAACATAAGTAAAAATCACACCAAGATTTTTACGTGGTTCAACCCATATCCTCTAATTTAGTGGCATAATCCACGTCCAATCCCAACTAGGATTGGAGACTCTTTTTATTAAACGTAATATTCAATTAAATACAATAAAAAGAACTCCCTGTTTCAAAGAAGCTTTCCACTGATGGACACCTCTGCCCCCTTTGCACCTATGCAACCTTGAAAGCTCTCTTTGAACAGACCCTATCCACTACTGGATCGATTAAGCCAACAAGCTTGGAAATTTGAATATAATAGAAGAAATTACAATAGACTTCTTATTTTTCAGCCACAAAGAATTATAGACAGTACAATGAATAGCTAGAAATAAACAATGAAGGCTCTCAATAGGATTCTTCACTGTATAGCAACGTGAATTAGCTTCTTGTATCCTTCCTGCTTAGCCATGAGATAAGGCTATATATAAAGAGAGACCCAACGACTATAAAATAATTGTTAGCAATAAATTAGATGATTTAAATCCCATAGCAAGAAATCAGATGATTTAAATCCCATAATATTAGCTACTAATATTGACCAACAGTTATATAAACAGAAGCTAGAATATGAAACACATCACAATTGATAATTGATATACCCCATGATTTTAGCATTTAAAGAGTTCAACAAATTTGGTAAATTAAGGATATGTTTTCAAGTCAAACCAAAACACCTTAAATAAAGGAATAAAGAGATTAATAAGGATAAGACCCAATAGCTTCTGTAAGTCTCCTTTTCAAAATAGAATACCAAAATATCACTAATTAATGTGGGCTCCACTAAGCAAGATAAAATCCTTAAATAAATAAGCACCCACGAAATACTCTGATGAAATAGAAGAGCCAATTTGGGCCAGCTGGAATTAATAACAAAAGACCATAATATTTGTCATTAAAATTATAAATACCAACATACCTTAATAAACTCCAATTCAAATCCTCCATAATAGACTCCAAATCAAATCTTCCTTAATAAACTCCAAATCAAATTTGAAATGATTTTAAAACATTCCAACTTACCAACAGAAGAAAATCAGCAACAAGTGTTCATGTAATAACCATAACCCATGCATATTAATTATAATATTATAACAAACCATGAACCATGCACATGTCTAATATACTTAAATTAGTCATCATTCAAAACATCATAAAATCAAAAACCAACAATAAGAAGACTGGAATGCTTATGATGCTTGAATGAATTGAATTAATGAAAATAGCAGCCCCCCTTCTCTATTTATAGTAGGGTAAGTTACCCATCATAAGGGACACAACCCACTGAAAAGGTATGATTAAGCAAAAAAAGACGTAGTTTTGGCTTTAAACAGAAAATGTGCGTCCGTTCGAAGCAAAAACGACGTAGTTTTAGGCTCAGCAGAACAAAAACGACATAGTTTAATACTTTAACAGAAAAGACGCATCCGTTCAGGCAAAAACGACGTAGTTTTGCAGCGCCCGTTCAGGTAGGTAGCCTTTCCCAAAACGACGCAGTTTAAATGCGTCCGTTCGACAGGTAACGCTTCATAAAACGATGTAGTATAATAAATATTGTTTATCAAAACTACACAATTTTGATAATTAGAACTAGATAAAATAAATTTTAATTAAAAAATTTAAATAAATTTTGTCCAAAATATTATATACAAGGACCTAGACCCTCGAGCCACTTGCCCAAGCCTGAGCTAGGCTAGTTGGTTGGTGGCACGTGCGTGTGGGTCCAAACTTAGCCTTGGCTAGGTCCTCTCCCTTCCACAAAAGTAGGGTGTCCCTTGGGGCCCAAACCCAAGAGCAACTTTCATGTATATAAACCTATTAAATTTTTAGTTTTTAACCAATGTGGGACTTGACTTTCCACATATTTTTATTATCATTTATCATTTTCAAGGGTGATCTTTGGTAGTTAATATCTTATTAATTACTCCATAGATTTGAGCTTTCAAATACTCAATTTAATCTAAAATACATTGATATGTGGATTTACTTAAAATAATTATTAAAATCTATTTTTATTTTAGCTCAAATTCTAACACTTAATAATAAATAAGAGCTAATAACAATTTAATCCCTTGAAATTCTATCTGTTTTATAATTGAGCTTATAATGTATCATCGATCCCGATATAGACCCTCAAGTAGGGTTAAGCACGTCTGTCAACGATTTATAAGAAATAGCCACACTCCATAACACGGATAAAGGCCGGGAATCAAAACGCGACTTTGGTGACGTCCCACTTAATCAAGAATTAACCCTGATCTATCTTAATTAATACATATCATAAAATTTTAAAAACATAGATAGTGGAGTCAGTTGGCAGTCCTTTCCTTTTCTTCTTTAACTCTCTGTCGTGGGAAGTGGAAGGCATGAGACAAGCTGTCGGTTTGAGTGAATTACAGCTGGTTAGACTCTTCTGATGATAGGGGACAACTGGCTGCTACTTTCTGATAGTGGAGCTACTGTGCTTGTTTTCTTCTGATAATTGGGAATACTGTAGTGGAAAGGTGGCTGTCATCTTCTGATAATTGATGCTGTAGTGGAATGCCTTTACGACTTTCCTTTGCCTTTTTTGTCCTGTGTCATCTTTTCAGAAATCATCGATGTTAGAGAATCCCAAAAGTCTCCCATGGTGGGTTCTGGTTCTTGACTTTCTCCTGATAATACATTGAATTGATTTTCATCCTGTTCAGAGTCTTCATCACTGTTAACAGTCCTCATGGAGGCGTCATCTGGGACTAAGGATTGTAAGAATTGGATTTTCATATAATCCATAGTTTTTACTAAGAGTTCTGTTTTAGTTAAGTTTGGAAACTTTTGTTTTAAATCTGTTTGGATCTTAACAAAAGGGTTTACTGGTGTTGATGCTGGAAGGGTCTGTGGTATAACATCTAAACAGGCCTGGGTATGACCTTTTATGGTCTTGAGGAGTTCTGGTAAATTAGGGTTAAGCCCTTTATCCCACCATTTGGTAAAAAATATCATTTTTAGGCGAGGAATTTTGTTCTGGTAATCACACTGAAAATCCCACTTCCAAATCCAAGGAATTCCAAAACGAATTATGAAATGGGCAAATAACTTCTGCATGGATAACTCTTTATTAACTGGTATATGGGTATAGGCAACTTGCCATTCCCTGAATGCTGTTTGAACTGTTTCTGGTAGGGTGTCAATAGTGATACCTATTTTATCCCACCAAACGAAAAACCAGTTGGGAATTTCGTATCTTAAAACTTCTGGACAGATTCGGATAAACCAAGAATGGTTGTGAATAGGATTCTGGTAGTAAAATACTTGCGTAAAGGAATCAATATAATCCCAATAGCTGTACCTAGTTTCTGTTAAATGACTGGAGTCAATGGTACGGGTAGTATGGGGATTAATGCCCCAATTAGCAAGAGGCATAATGCTCTTGATAGTGGTTTTACTGTACTGTATTGGACTGGCTGTTTTAGATGGATCATGAAGCTTGTGCTTTATATCCATAGATGCTGTTTTTAGAATGATTTGTTCACACACATAACGATACTGATTAAAACGAGGAGGAGATTGTTGAGTCGTTAAATAATGGCGTTTGATCTCCCATGGATCTTTCATCCATTTCTCATCATTCTGTTCAATAAACAATACTGTTTCTTCCACATAAGTATTTGGAATATACTGTTCGGGTAAAAGAAGAATATCTTTTACTGTAGGTTGGTTAGAAGAAGCCGAAGAATTACTGGATTGAGGTTTAGGCTAGGAAATTCTGTGTAATATAGATTAGCCCTACCTCGGCCTCGTTGACCGCGACCATGACCTCTACTGGTCATTCCTGCAAATATTCTCTGGTTAAAAAATTCGGTAAAGAATTTTGTTTTCCTTTGATATACTCAATATCAAAGTCAAATACTGATAAAATACTTTGCCAAGTAGCAAATATCTGTTTGGATGCCAGATGTTGAACATCTTTTATAAAAATTTGTTTTGCAGCTGAACAGTCAACTCTAATTAAAAAGGGCTAATTTAAAAGATTATCCTGAAATTTTAAAACACATTTGACAATTGAAAGGCATTCTTTTTTAATAGTAGGATAATTTAAAGAAGGTCTTTTCCATGATCCTGAAGTAAACCGAATAAGATCCTCTTTATTACTATTAGGATTAAATTGTTTTAAAATACCACCATATCCTGTATTGGAAGCATCAGTCTGAACAATCTTTTTCCATTTGGGATTAGGTAAAGATAAACAAGGTAACTGTTTAACTCTAGATTTAATTTTTCTTACTGCATCAGTATGTTCTCCGGTCCAAGGTAAAGGATTTTTTCGAAGGCGAGTATATAGAATAGAAGCTTCTTGGAAAAGATTCGGATAATAATCACGTATATAATTTAAACTTTCCAAAAACCTTTGCAATTGATTAATATCTTTGATTTCATCCGGAAATTTAGATGCAAATTCAATACATCTATCAATAGGAATAATAGTTCCATTGGAAATATTATGTCCGAGAAATCTGATTTTTATTTGGAAAAGTTTCATTTTAGGAGCAGAAACTACCAAACCATTTTTTATGATAACATTTTTGAAAATGTTTAAATGTTTAATGTGATGTTCAATAGAAGAGGAGAAAATTAAGACATCATCAATATAACAGATAATAAATTCAGTAAAGGGATTAAAAATATCATTCATGATGTGCTGGAATTCTGAAGGTCCATTCTTGACGCCAAATGGAAGAACATTCCATTCATAGTGACCAAAAGGTACTGTAAAAGCAGTTTTATAAGTATTCTGTTCTCTAATTTGTATTTGCCAAAATCCTGATTTTATATCAAATTTAGAGAAAATATTGGCATCGTGAAGACGGTCAAGAAGATCTTTCTTATTCGGAATAGGATATCTAATCCATTGAAGAGCTTCGTTCAGTGGTTTATAATTGATAACGAGACGAGGAGTTCCTCTTTCAATTTCTGAATTTTTATTAACATAAAAAGCTGTACAGCTTCAGGGAGAAGTACTAAGTTTTATTAGCTTTTTCTGTTGAAGGGATTCAATTTCAGTTTTGCAGAGGAGTAAATATTCTTTTTTCATCTGACTGGATTGAGATTTAGTAGGAATATTTTTCTCATTAAAATTAGGGATATAAGGAAGAGAAATAATATGTTTCTTCCTGTTCCAGAAGGCATTCAGGACATCGCTGCAGATTTCTGTTTGAAGAGTTTTATGGATTAATTTTATTTTTTCCTGTAAAGAAGGTTGTAAAATTCTCTGTTCTGTAGTAAGAAATTTTATTTCTTTCTGAATAAAATTGATTTGTTGTTCTTTAGAATAAATCATGTTTTTGACTTGATTTAATTCTTTAGTATAAGGTTCTATAATAAATTCAAAAACAATTTGTCTGTTATTAAGAGTTGTATGAATTCTTAAAGTATCAATTTTTGTAATAGGCTTTAAGAGGCATAAAAAGGGAGTGCCTAAAATGATACTTTGAATCATGTTACGGATAAGAACAAAAGAAGTAGGCAGACAAAGACCTTGATTACAGATTTAGGCTTCAGGAATTTTATACTTAATATTCATAGTGTTACCGCTTGCACTAGTTAGGGATTGAGTAGTTTTCTGGAAGTACTTGGTAGGAATTAATCCTTCTTGAATGCATTTCATGTCAGCACCACTGTCCACAAGAGCAATGGCGTCTTTTATGATAAAGTCTGGTTTGATAATAAAAGTAATTCTAATATACCATTTCTGGAAGACTACTTGATTCATAAGCATCAAATATTGTTAAGAAGATTCTGGTTTATCAGAAGATTCGGGTTGTTTGGAGGATTCTATGTTATCCTGTTTATGATTTAACTTATTTTTAAAATTGGTTAAATCTTGAAAGATAATAATATTATTATTCTGTAATTGTTTTATTTCAGATTTTAAAATATTTATTTCATTTTTTAAATCCTGAATAGTAGTAGGTTTTTCAAAGGTTGAAACGCCTTGAATACGTTTCATAACTTCTTTCATACTGTACTGATTAAGGGGAAGGGTGTCTTCAACCTTTTGTTTTGTATAACAGATTTCTAAGAATTTTAATTTAATTTCTGGATCTTTAATCTGATCAGCTAGGTCGAGAAGGGACTTTTGGTGGTCAGTTAAGACATTGATGCTGGGACCTCCAATATCTAAACCATTTATTTCGATAATAGCTTTCCAGTAATTAGCTTCAGTAGCTGTATTACAGTTATTAATAGTACAGGTCTGACATTGTTCGGTGTCAGAATTATTGTCAGATTCTGAATAGACTTCTGCTAAGTCATTATTTGAGCTAGACTCAGAATCATTATTAGATAAACAATTAAGAATTTGCTGTTGGGTTTCCTCATCAAGGGATAATTCATTAATCTTTTGTTTTAATTTTGAATTGCATTTATTAGCAAAGTGTCCTGTTTTTCCACATTTATAGCATTGGATTTTAGATTTATCTTTCTTTTTGCTATTTTTTCTTCTCCTGGAAGATTTTTCAGGGGTTTTTGTTTTCGAAGATTTCTTAGAAGAAAGTTTTTGGTAAGATTTAGAGGGTCTAGAACTTTGCTGTTTTTTAGTTTTGTGAGGATACTGTAATTTTGTATCATAAGAGAATTGATCACAAAATTCTCCTATTTCATGTCTTTTAGTAAGATTCTATTTTTTCATTAATTGTTGAAGTTTCATATCATTACATAAAGATAATCCTTCTTCTATAATTACTGAAATAAGATGGCTATAAGAATACTGGTCGTAAGGTATACTCATACGGTCATGTTTATCTCTCAGTTTTTTCCTAACTTTTTCTGCAAAGAAAGTAGGAAGTCCATCAACGAAAATTTGGCTTTCCAATGTTCACTGTTGGCGTCTGCTATTTGCATGAATTTCATTAAGAAAACATCTTTATACCATCTAAAATGGGTTAAGGATGGACAACGAAGGTTCTGTAAGAGTTCTCTACTTCTATCAGTAATGATTTGTCCTCGTCCTACAAAATGATGAACGATGGCTTGAACTAAGGTGTAACAAGCATCTTCTCTTCTGGTATCAAGTTGAGTAATGGAGTCAATTTCAGTCTTATAGGATTGAAGGATCTCAGTCCTCTAGTTATCAGAGAGTACATTATCCCACTATCCTTTAAGAATGCAAGTAAATCCATTGACTAAGAAACGACAAATCTGATGGTCTGTGTTATCATTCTGTTTGCAGACAGTTGCATACATCAAGATATGATGGGTGGTTTCAAAAATCTGATATTCTGTTTTACCATCGATATTCCATTCATAAATAGTTTTACCATGGTAAGACTTCTGGGAATGAAGAAAGTCTTTTTCATACAGAATATCTTGAGGAGTAGGTCTGGGGTAATAGTACCTACTGGGGTAAGACTTCTGTTGTGCTAATGATATCCCTTGGATCTTTAAATGGTCTTATACTCTCACTCAGCATGTGGGAACAGGGGTTCATAGGCTATGTCGACAATTGGCTGTTAAATGGTGGAATAAATTTGACGAAGATAAAATTATGGATGTTCTTCCAAATATTGTTGACTATGATATGAATAAATATGATGCCACTCAGCAACAGTTGAAATCTCTCCTTAAAGGAATACCTAAAGATGAAATCTTAGATTTTCTAAGGAATCATAAGGACACTGTGACTATGCTCGACAGTGATGATGATGAGAACACCGCATCTAATAATCCTTTCGGTGGACCGTGTTCTCAGCCTAAATAATTGAGGCGGCCGTTCTTTTTTGGTTCTTAGCCTTAATAATACAGGCTTTCGGTGGGTGGTCCCTTTGTTTGCCTTAATAATGTAGGCTTTCGGTGGGTGGTCCCTTTGTTTTATCTGCTGTCCGATCGACTCCATCCTTATCTAGGACACGCGTCAGCAACTTTATAAAGTTTTCCCCTTCTTTTTATAAAGTAGTTTTCTTTTTTAAAAGTTGTTTGTTTGTTGTGATAATGGCGCTTTGTTTTTTTAAGTTGTTTGTCTGTTGTAATAAGTTTGCTTGCCCTCAGTTCTATAAGAGGAGCGTCTGGTGTTCAGTAGGCGCATCCGAAGTTTGTATTCAGTATAAGTCATATAAGTTTTAAGAGTTTAAGGAAGCTTAAAAAGCTCATTTCTTCTATGTAAGTTTATAATATTTCAATAATATCTGCTTATTTCTGTATTATCATCTCTATATGATCTTGGTTGAATTTTGGTATCAGAGCCATTATAGAGTTTGATCTTGTTGATGATATTTAGTTTTCTGTTCTGTAATGAATTACTGAATCTGCTCATTTTGTTTTAAACACCATTTGAATACTGTTAGAGATTAAGCTTTAAGTTTTGTTCAGGGTATGTTGGTTGTCATTTGAGGCTGTTCTGTTGTTTTAAGCCGTGTAGACATAAATCCTATAGTGGACATCCCTTTTATCAAAACTTGCCTGCTTATCTTGCTAAGTTTTAAATACCGTTTAAACGACTAATGGCAAACATATCCAGAAATCTATCCAGATCTAGAAACTCTTCATCTTCTTCATCTTATTCCTCTTTGGATTCATCTACTAAGCAAGTGGTTTCTATTAGAAACATTGAGACCCATTTACAAAATTGGTCTATCCCAAAAACTCCTACTTCACAAATTTATAATAAAGGTAGTTTTTTGTTTAAATCTGATTATATTATTAAGTCTGTTGAACAGTCCCTTCCTATAACTCAAGGTCACATGACTGTTGAGATGCTTCCCAAGAGATTGCTAGAAGAAGCCGTCGAAAGAGGCTATAAATATCTTCATATTGGCTTAGTTCAAGTGGCGGTTAAACCGTTAACCCGAATCGGTCTTTCTACCTCTTTGCTTTTATGTTTAAGGGATAGAAGACATTTAAAGTTTAACGATTCTCTGCTGGGATGTGTTACTTCATCTCTCTCAGAAGGACCGGTTTACTTTAATAGTTTTCCTAATTTTTCGGTCTCTTTGTTAGATCCGACCATACTTAAAACCTTAACTTTGAACTTACAAACATCAGGTTTTGATATGGATCCGTTATCCTTTAACATGGCTTTAATATATTGTATCTATATTAAGGTTATGAATACTATTACTCCTGATATTAATCTTAAGAGTAATTTTATTAAAGATTGTAGAGGAGAAACTACAGTGTTTCAAATCAATCCTTTGAAAGCTAATGTTTCAGTCCCTAAAACCTTAAAGTGGGATGAAATAGCTATTCCTCAGAATTGGACACTGCAAGAAGCTGTACCTAAAAAGGTACAAGGATCTAATCACCAATTAGAAGATGTTACAGAAAATCCTAACGGATCTGTAAATATCAGATTTGGCAATAGTAAATATCTGATTTTGGATACTCAGAAAGTATTTATACCCTTAATAATCAGGGTGTAGAAATACAAAAATCATTGTTGAAAGCAATGTTTAATTCCGATAAAAATTAAAAAAAAAAAGAGAATGGTTTTTTACTTATTATTCTCAGTAACATTAAGATTTTATCAGAAATATTTACTATGATTTCTTAAAAGAATATGGAAAAAATGTTGATTTCTTTATTTTTCTGAAAACTTGGAGTCATGTAAAAGGGTATGACTTCCCTTTTAGGGGGGATTGCAGAGTCGTTTCTAAATTTGGTTCTGTTAATACTATTGAAAATTCTTACAGACCTTTTAGATTGGCTAATGATAAAGACGACAATGATGTTATTTCATCCATTCATCCTCCTTCTGTCCCAATTTTTGTGGGAACGGGTAAAACTCGAGCTGTTCCTTATAAGAAGGTGTTTGACAAAGAAGCTGAAAGAAAATCTGAAGAAGTTCAAGGGATTAATCAAGTTTTAGAACAAAATAATTATACTAATTTGTTTCTTCAATCCCTGGGAACACAGTTGACAAGAATAGAAAAGGTAGTTACTTCAAAAGTAAAGCCTTTGTCTATTTGTCCTTCTCCCGCAGAGATCCTTGTTAGTTCCTCAAAGGATAGCAAGCTCTCATCAAAAGAAAAACGTGGAGTTGTTCTCTTCAAACCTCCGCCCGAGCTTTCTAAAGATTTTAATCTTGAATCTGCTTCTACTGAAATGTTTGAAGAATTGAAGAATAGACTTGAAAAGATGTCAATCAAGAAAACATCTACAGGATCTACATCTCAGGGTCCTTCTATTTCAGTTCTTAAAAATGATGGGTTAGATCTTGATGAGATCTTAAGTAAAATCTAAGAAGAACAAGGTGATCCGCAGTTGAATAGGCTAAAATGGGGAAAGATTAAAAATCAGCCCTATTATCATCGCCCTTCGCCTATTGACGCCCAGTTTGAAAATAGAGCATTCAATGACGGAATACAGTTCAATGGAGAATATATTTGTGAATGGAACTTAGATGGTCTTACTGACTATCAAATCATTGTTCTCCTCAAGCAAATGACAATGTTTGCCCAAGCAGCAAGAATTAAAGGTAATTCTGAAAAAGGATTGCTCAAGCTTTAGCATCCGGTTTCGTTGGACAGCTTGGTCTTTGGTGGGATAATCTCCTAACAAGCGAAGTTAAAGAAAGTATCTTTAATTTCCAAGTGCAAAAGGGTGTCGATGAAAGAAACGAACCTATCTTTGGAGAAGATGCCGCTAATACATTATTATATACTATTATGCGCCACTTTGTGGGCAACAACCAGTTAATAGTATCAAGGACGTACGAGCAATTAAGCAACTTAAAGTGCAAATCACTCTCTGAATTTAAATTCTATCGTGACACGTTTTTTCTCTAAAGTTTTCAATAGAGGAGATTGTAACAGTGACTATTGGAAAGAGAAATTCATTGAAGGTTTACCTATTTTGTTCTCTCAAAGAGTCAAAACTAGGTTAAAAAATAAGAATGGTGTAGTTATTCCTTGGGAAGAATATACTTATGGAGAACTAGCTTCTGAAGTTATAGCTGAAGGTGCTGATTTATGCAATATTTTAAAGATTCAGAAGCAAATTGCCGAAGAAAGAGCAAGAGGTAAAAAAGCTCTAGGCGATTTCTGTGAACAATATGGCCTGGCCGAGATCCCTAAGGATAAACGGAAAAGAAAGTCTTCTAAAGAATCTTCTAGTTATAAAGATAACAAGAGGTTCAAGAAGAAAGATCATCGTAGGAAGTCTAAATCTCAGACTGATAATATTTTGCCTAAAAGGAGAAAGTCATCTAAAAGGAAGACGACTACTTCCAAACCTCCAACGTGCTATAAATGTGGAAAGATAGGTCATAAAAGCCCTGAATGCACGACTAAAAAGAAGATTAACCAGCTGGTTAAAGATGAAGGTCTAAAGAAACAACTACTTGCGGTCTTTATAAATTCTGATGAAGAAGAAGTTTCTTCTGCCGAAGAATCAAGTCCTAGAAGTAGCTGTTCTAACTCAGATACTAATGATGAATAAGTATCTTGTGATGAGTTAGAAGACTGTCAATATAACGAAGGTGAAGCTTGTTTATGTGCCTTAAATGGACTATCTATAAATGTTCTATCTAAAGAAGATAGTCTCATTTTAGATATTATCGATCAATTAGAAGATTCTGGAAAGAAGAGGCAAATGATTGAAAAATACATCAATTTGGCTAAGAGCAAGTCTAAATCTTCTGAGGATGATGAAAGATTTGATCCAGGTCAATACTCTCTACAAAAGATCTTTGATAAAGTCAATGATCGTCATAAAGAGCCCACTTTGAAAGAGTTACAAGAATTGATAACCAATCTACAAGCTAATAGCGCGGCTAGAGAAGTTGACATTACTGATCTAAAGAAAGAGATCAAGCAAGTCAAGAAAGATATTCGCTGGCTTAAAAGCAGGGATGATAAAGGCAAGGAAAAAATAGAAAATTCTAATTCTCCTTCCCTAATTAATGATGAAAGTAAAGATTTTGATGATGAAGTCCTAAACTTCGCTACTCAAGATAGACGCATGGTTATACCAGGAGAATCTAGTTCAAAGGGTCTAAAAATCAATTTAATTGATAGAATTATTACTAAAAAGTGGTATGTTCTAATTACTATCATTATTGACGACGAGTTTTCAGTCACTACTGAAGCTTTGATTGATTCTGGTGCAGACTTAAATTGTCTGGCTGAAGGTCTGGTTCCTTCGAAGTACTACTCTAAAACAGCTCAAATGCTGAGTACTGCTGATGGTAGCCATTTGAATATTGATTATAAACTATCAGATGCGGTAGTTTGTAACAATGGAGTCTGTTTTGAGACTCCTTTCCTCCTTGTTAAAAATATGGCCCAATCGGCTATTTTGGGTACACCTTTTATTAGTCTACTTTTCCCAATCGCTATTGATCAGAAGGGAATAAGTACTAATAAGGGGGGGATAGATGTAAGGTTTAATTTTATATCTGAACCTAGGTTTCAAGGTGTTAACCATTTGCTTAAACGCAAAGAAGATTTTCTGTTCTTTCTTAAACAAGAGTTAGAAATTAAGAAAATTGAGAGACATCTTAAAGATGACAAGTTTAAAATCAAGCTTAAAGCTTATCAGGAGGATCTTTGTAAAGAAATATGTTCTACATATCCTACAGCTTTTTGGAATAGAAAACGACATGTCATCTCGTTGCCTTACATTGAAGGATTTAATGAAAAGCTTATTCCTACTAAGGCGAGACCTATTCAAATGAATGATAGGTTTCTAAAGCTGTGTCAAGAAGAAATCAATGATCTCTTAAAAAAGGGATTGATTAGGAAAAGTTACTCTTCTTGGTCTTGCTCTGCTTTCTATGTGGAAAACGCTGCTGAAATTGAGAGAGGAGTTCCCAGGTTGGTGATTAACTATAAACCGCTCAATAAAGTCTTAAAATGGATCAGGTATCCTATCCCTAATAAAATGGATCTTTTGAATCGTTTGCTTAAAGCAAATATCTTTTCGAAATTCGACATGAAGAGCGGATACTGGCAAATTCAAATTAAAGAAGAAGATAAATACAAAACAACATTCACAGTTCCATTTGGACATTATGAATGCAATGTTTTGGGATTTGGTCTTAAAAATGCGCCTTCAGAGTTTCAAAATATTATGAACGAGATTTTTAATCCATTTATGGATTTCATGATCATTTATATTGATGATGTCCTTGTTTTTTCTAAGGACATTGATCAACATTGGAAACACTTAAATGTGTTAAAAGCAGCTGTTAAAAGAGAAGGACTAACTATGTTAGAGACTTGTATAAAGATTTGGCTGTTGATGCTGCCGCTCTATACAAAAGGCTTAATAAGAAGCCTTCGCCTTGGACAGATGAGTGTACTCAGGCTGTCATTAACATTAAATCTAGGGTCAAATCCCTACCTTGTTTACATTTCTCTGATCCTGATGCTCCTAAAATTGTCGAGACTGATGCCTCAGACAAAGGTTATGGTGGTATCCTTAAACAAATTAAGAATTCCAATGAAGTCTTGGTTTGTTTTGTTTCAGGAAAATGGAATGATGCACAGAGAAACTATTCCACTATTAAAAAGGAGATATGCTCTATAGTTCTGTGTATTGATAAATTTCAAGGAGATCTCTTAAATCAGAGATTCCTTCTTAGAGTTGATTGCAAATCAACTAAAGAGGTTTTAGAGAAGGATGTTAGAAACATCGCTTCTAAACAAATCTTTGCTCGTTGGCAAGCTTTATTATCTGCATTCGATTTTGATATTGAATTTATTAAAAGAGATACTAACTCTTTGCCTGATTTCTTAACCAGAGAATTCTTACAGGATATTCCTTTGGCTACTCCTAACATTTTTATGTTAAATATTGTCAGGTCTCCTAGACGTTCTGCCAAACCAGCAATGGAAAGACCTTCTCATGACTACCTTAAAGGGCAATCGTCCGGGTCTCAAAAGCAGGCCAATAAAGGAAAAGCTCCTGAGCTTAAAGTTCAGGTTGATTCTCAGTATATTGAGACTTTAATTAAATAGGTTGTTGATGTTGAAGATGTTGACGCAGTAAGATCTCCTGAACAAATAGCAGATTTGTATTTATCTTACTCTCATGATCTTCCGGTTTTCCTTCCTAAAACTAGGGAATTCTTTGAGAAAATTCTGGTTGAGACTGGGTCTGTTAAAATCTCACATAAGCCTAGGGACAGGTATAATCTGGCTTTCTCAACGGTCAAGATCTTAAAGGTCTTGCGTCCGAATGAATGGGTAGGTGATCTTAGGTCTCATAAATATTTTGAGAATAAATCCATGATTCCAAAATATTTTAATTATTTCGATTACACTCTAGCATTGGAAAAGTTTTTACTTTATCAAAATGAACATTATACCCATAGCTGGTTTTTCACCCTAAGTTCCCAAAAGGTACTAAAGCGCAGGATTTCCCTGCATGGTTTCAGTCCTAGTTTTATTTTTGGGGACCTGTTCCACAGATCTTTCCTCCCAAGGTTGAAGATATGTTTGATAAATACTATCAAACTTCTGTCAATCTCAATGACAATCAAGCTTTGTTAAACTTCTGTTATGCTAATGATATCCCTTGGATCTTTAAATGGTCTTATACTCTCACTCAGCATGTGGGAACAGGGGTTCATATGCTATGTTGACAATTGGCTGTTAAATGGTGGAATAAATTTGACGAAGATAAAATTATGGATGTTCCTCCAAATATTGTTGACTATGATATGAATAAATATGATGCCACTCAGCAACAGTTGAAATCTCTCCTTAAAGGAATACCTAAAGATGAAATCTTAGATTTTCTAAGGAATCATAAGGACACTGTGACTATGCTCGACAGTGATGATGATGAGAACACCGCATCTAATAATCCTTTCGGTGGACCGTGTTCTCAGCCTAAATAATTGAGGCGGCCTTTCTTTTTTGGTTCTTAGCCTTAATAATATAGGCTTTCGGTGGGTGGTCCCTTTGTTTGCCTTAATAATGCAGGCTTTCGGTGGGTGGTCCCTTTGTTTTATCTGCTGTCCGATCGACTCCATCCTTATCTAGGACACGCGTCAACAACTTTATAAAGTTTTCCCCTTCTTTTTATAAAGTAGTTTTCTTTTTTAAAAAGTTGTTTGTTTGTTGTGATAATGGCGCTTTGCTTTTTTTAAAGTTGTTTGTCTGTTGTAATAAGTTTGCTTGCCTTCAGTTCTATAAGAGGAGCGTCTGGTGTTCAGTAGGAGCATCTGAAGTTTGTATTCAGTATAAGTCATATAAGTTTTAAGAGTTCAAGGAAGCTTAAAAAGCTCATTTCTTCTATGTAAGTTTATAATATTTCAATAATATCTGCTTATTTCTGTATTATCATCTCTATATGATCTTGGTTGAATTTTGGTATCAGAGCCATTATAGAGTTTGATCTTGTTGATGATATTTAGTTTCCTGTTCTGTAATGAATTACTGAATCTGCTCATTTTGTTTTAAACACCATTTGAATACTGTTAGAGATTAAGCTTTAAGTTTTGTTCAGGGTATGTTGGTTGTCATTTGAGGCTGTTCTGTTGTTTTAAGCCGTGTAGACATAAATCCTATAGTGGACATCCCTTTTATCAAAACTTGTCTGCTTATCTTGCTAAGTTTTAAATACCGTTTAAACGACTAATGACAAACATATTCAGAAATCTATCTAGATCTAGAAACTCTTCATCTTCTTCCTCTTTGGATTCATTTACTAAGCAAGTGGTTTCTATTAGAAACATTGAGACCCATTTACAAAATTGGTCTATCCCAAAAATTCCTACTTCACAAATTTATAATAAAGGTAGTTTTTTGTTTAAATCTGATTATATTATTAAGTCTGTTGAACAGTCCCTTCCTGTAACTCAAGGTCACATGACTGTTGAGATGCTTCCCAAGAGATTGCTAGAAGAAGCCGTCGAAAGAGGCTATAAATATCTTCATATTGGCTTAGTTCAAGTAGCGGTTAAACCGTTAACCCGAATCGGTCTTCCTACCTCTTTGCTTTTATGTTTAAGGGATAAAAGACATTTAAAGTTTAACGATTCTCTGCTGGGATGTGTTACTTCATCTCTCTCAGAAGGACCGATTTACTTTAATAGTTTTCCTAATTTTTCGGTCTCTTTGTTAGATCCGAAGTTTGTATTCAGTATAAGTCATATAATTTTTAAGAGTTCAAGGAAGCTTAAAAAGCTCATTTCTTCTATGTAAGTTTATAATATTTCAATAATATCTGCTTATTTATGTATTATCATCTCTATATGATCTTGGTTTATCTAAATTTTCGGATGAAATCAGAGATATTAATCAACTGCAAAGGTTTTTGGGAAGTTTAAATTATATACGTGATTATTATCCGAATCTTTCCCAAGATGCTTCTATTCTGTATACTCTCCTTCGAAAAAATCCTTTACCTTGGACCGGAGAACATACTGATGCAGTAAGAAAAATTAAATCTAGAGTTAAACAGTTACCTTGTTTATCTTTACCTAATCCCGAATGGAAAAAGATTGTTCAGACTGATGCTTCCAATACAGGATATGGTGGTATTTTAAAATAATTTAATCCTAATAGTAATAAAGAGGATCTTATTCGCTTTACTTCAGGATCATGGAAAGGACCTTCTTTAAATTATTCTACTATTAAAAAAGAATGCCTTTCAATTGTCAAATGTGTTTTAAAATTTCAGGATGATCTTTTAAATCAGCACTTTTTAATTAGAGTTGACTGTTCAGCTGCAAAACAAATTTTTAAAAAAAGATGTTCAAAATCTGGCATCCAAACAGATATTTGCTATTTG
This sequence comes from Panax japonicus, assembly GCA_020205505.1. NCBI lineage: Eukaryota > Viridiplantae > Streptophyta > Magnoliopsida > Apiales > Araliaceae > Panax > Panax japonicus. Next base: position 63,188,959 of record CM035110.1, read on the forward strand.
GCAAAGTATTTTATCAGTATTTGACTTTGATATTGATTATATCAAAGGAAAATAGAATTCTTTACCGGATTTTCTAACAAGAGAATATTTGCAGGAATGACCAGTAGAGGTCATGGCCGCGGTCAACAAGGCCGAGGCAGGGCTAATCTATATTACACAGAATTTCCTAGCCTAAACCCTCAATCCAGTAATTCTTCGGCTTCTTCTAGCCAACCTACAGTAAAAGATATTATTCTTTTACCCGAAGAGTATATTCCAAATACTTATGTGGAAGAAACAGTATTGTTTATTGAACAGAATGATGAAAAATGGATGAAAGATCCATGGGAGATCAAACACCGTTATTTAACGACTCAATAATCTCCTCTTCGTTTTAACCAATATCGTTATGTGTATGAACAAATCAATCTAGAAACAACATCTATGGATATAAAGCACACGCTTCATGATCCATCTAAAACAGCCAGTCCAATACAATACAGTAAAACCACTATCAAAAGCATTATGCCTCTTGCTAATTGGGGCATTAATTCCCATACTACCCGTACCATTGAATCCAGTCATTTAACAGAAATCAGGTACAGCTATTAGGATTATATTGATTCCTTTACGCAAGTATTTTACTACCAGAATCCTATTCACAATCATTCTTGGTTTATCCGAATCTGTCCAGAAGTTTTAAGATACGAAATTCCCAACTGATTTTTCGTTTGGTAGGATAAAATAGGTATCACTATTGACACCCTACCAGAAACAGTTAAAACAGCATTCAGATAATGGCAAGTTGTTTATTCCCATATACCAGTTAATAAAGAGTTATCCATACAGAAGTTGTTTGCCCATTTCATAATTCGTTTTGGAATTCCTTGGATTTGGAAGTGGGATTTTCAGTGTGATTACAAGAACAAAATCCCTCGCCTACAAAGGGTATTTTTTACCAAATGGTGGGATAAAGGGCTTAACCCTAATTTACCAGAACTCCTCAAGACCATAAAAGGTCATACTCAGGCCTGTTTAGATGTTATACCACAGAGCCTTCCAGCATCAACACCAGTAAACCCTTTTGTTAAGATCCAAACAGATTTAAAACAAAAGTTTCCAAACTTAACTGAAACAGAACTCTTAGTAAAAACTATAGATTATATGAAAACCCAATTCTTACAATCCTTAGTCCCAGATGACGCCTCCATGAGGACTGTTAACAATGATGAAGACTCTGAACAGGATGAAAATCAATTCAATGTATTAGCAGGAGAAAGTCAAGAACCAGAACCCACCATGGGAGACTTTTGGGATTCTCTAACATCGATGATTTCTGAAAAGATGGCACAGGACAAAAAAGGCAAAGGAAAGTCGTAAAGACATTCCACTACAGCATCAATTATCAGAAGATGACAGCCATCTGTCCACTACAGTATTCCCAATTATCAGAAGAAAATAAGCACAGTAGCTCCACTATCAGAAAGTAGCAGCCAGTTGTCCCCTATCATCAGAAGACGCTAACCAGATGTAATTCACTCAAACCTACAACTTGTCTCATGCCTTCCACTTCCCACGACTGAGAGTTAAAGAAGAAAAGAAAAGGACTGCCAACTGACTCCACTATCTAGGTTACGCCATATCCTTCCTTATATTCTTACTTGTATAAATTAGGAGACCTCGCCCATTGTTGAGGCAGAACTTTCTTTAGTTTTTCATCGGTACTCTCTATGTATCTCCCCCTCTGTAAAATATTTGATAAATAAATAAATTTGAAGTTTGAAGACATTCGAGATTCTCCTGTAAGTTTTAAATTATTGCTTCTGTGAATTATTATGTTTCTTTACTTGAACTTTTAAATTACCATACAGAAAATAGTAATCGTTACAAAACAGCATATCAAACTGCTACAAACAATTATAACCGTTTTTATTTCTTAGAACAATTTCATAAATCTGAACATTATATTGTTTTAACAAAAACCGCCATACAGGAAGAAACCCGTCGGCTCATAGTTTTGGGTTGAACCCCTACCCCTAATCAACAGTAGTTTCATGAGATCATATATGTGATAATTTATCTGTTAATATATATTTAATATGTTTTTAAAATTTCAATTAAGGGGGGATCGGAGATAAGGGTTGATTAAGCACGTCTGTCAACGATTTACAAGAAATAGCCACACTTCATAACACGGATAAAGGCCGGGAATCAAAACGCGACTTTGGTGACGTCCCACTTAATCAAGAATTAACCCTGATCTATCTTAATTAATACATATCATGAAATTTTAAAAACATATTAAATATATATTAACAGATAAATTATCACATATATGATCTCATGAAACTACTGTTGATTAGGGGTAGGGGTTCTATCCAAAACTATGAGCCGACAGGTTTCTTCCTGTATGGCGGTTTTTGTTAAAACAATATAATGTTCAGATTTATGAAATTGTTCTAAGAAATAAAAACGGTTATAATTGTTTGTAGCAGTTTGATATGCTGTTTTGTAACGATTACTATTTTCTGTATGGTAATTTAAAAGTTCAAGTAAAGAAACATAATAATTCACAGAAGCAATAATTTAAAACTTACAGGAGAATCTCGAATGTCTTCAAACTTCAAATTTATTTATTTATCAAATATTTTACAGAGGGGGAGATACAGAGAGAGTACCGGTGAAAAACTAAAGAAAGTTCTGCCTCAACAATGGGCGAGGTCTCCTAATTTATACAAGTAAGAAGATAAGGAAGGATATGGCGTAACCTCGATAGTGGAGTCAGTTGGCAGTCCTTTTCTTTTCTTCTTTAACTCTCAGTCGTGGGAAGTGGAAGGCATGAGACAAGTTGTCGGTTTGAGTGAATTACATCTGGTTAGCGTCTTCTGATGATAGGGGACAACTGGCTGCTACTTTCTGATAGTGGAGCTACTGTGCTTGTTTTCTTCTGATAATTGGGAATACTGTAGTGGACAGATGGCTGTCATCTTCTGATAATTGATGCTGTAGTGGAATGTCTTTACGACTTTCCTTTGCCTTTTTTGTCCTGTGCCATCTTTTCAGAAATCATCGATGTTAGAGAATCCCAAAAGTCTCCCATGGTGGGTTCTGGTTCTTGACTTTCTCCTGCTAATACATTGAATTGATTTTCATCCTGTTCAGAGTCTTCATCATTGTTAACAGTCCTCATGGAGGCGTCATCTGGGACTAAGGATTGTAAGAATTGGGTTTTCATATAATCTATAGTTTTTACTAAGAGTTCTGTTTCAGTTAAGTTTGGAAACTTTTGTTTTAAATCTGTTTGGATCTTAACAAAAGGGTTTACTGGTGTTGATGCTGGAAGGCTCTGTGGTATAACATCTAAACAGACCTGGGTATGACCTTTTATGGTCTTGAGGAGTTCTGGTAAATTAGGGTTAAGCCCTTTATCCCACCATTTAGTAAAAAATACCCTTTTTAGGCGAGGGATTTTGTTCTGGTAATCACACTGAAAATCCCACTTCCAAATCAAAGGAATTCCAAAACGAATTATGAAATGGGCAAACAACTTCTGCATGGATAACTCTTTATTAACTGGTATATGGGCATAGGAAACTTGTCATTCCCTGAATGCTGTTTGAACTGTTTCTGGTAGGGTGTCAATAGTGATACCTATTTTTGAATGCTGTTTGAACTGTTTCTGGTAGGGTGTCAATAGTGATACCTATTTTATCCCACCAAACGAAAAACCAGTTGGGAATTTCGTTTCTTAAAACTTCTGGACAGATTCGGATAAACCAAGAATGGTTGTGAATAGGATTCTGGTAGTAAAATACTTGCGTAAAGGAATCAATATAATCCCAATAGCTGTACCTAGTTTCTGTTAAATGACTGGAGTCAATGGTGCGGGTAGTATGGGGATTAATGCCCCAATTAGCAAGAGGCATAATGCTTTTGATAGTGGTTTTACTGTATTGTATTGGACTGACTGTTTTAGATGAATCATGAAGCGTGTGCTTTATATCCATAGATGTTGTTTCTAGAATGATATGTTCATACACATAACGATACTGATTAAAACGAGGAGGAGATTGTTGAGTCGTTAAATAACGGATTTTGATCTCCCATGGATCTTTCATCCATTTCTCATCATTCTGTTCAATAAACAATATTGTTTCTTCCACATAAGTATTTGGAATATACTGTTCGGGTAAAAGAAGAATATCTTTTACTGTAGGTTGGCTAGAAGAAGCCGAAGAATTACTGGATTGAGGGTTTAGGCTAGGAAATTTTGTGTAATATAGATTAGCCCTGCCTCGGCCTCGTTGACCGCGGCCATGACCTCTACTGGTCATTCCTGCAAATATTCTCTGGTTAGAAAATCCGGTAAAGAATTTTGTTTTCCTTTGATATACTCAATATCAAAGTTAAATACTGATAAAATACTTTTCCAAGTAGCAAATATCTGTTTGGATGCCAGATTTTGAACATCTTTTTTAAAAATTTGTTTTGCAGCTGAACAGTCAACTCTAATTAAAAAGTGCTGATTTAAAAGATCATCCTGAAATTTTAAAACACATTTGACAATTGAAAGGCATTCTTTTTTAATAGTAGGATAATTTAAAGGTCTTTTCCATGATCTTGAAGTAAAGCGAATAATATCCTCTTTATTACTATTAGGATTAAATTGTTTTAAAATACCACCATATCCTGTATTGGAAGCATCAGTCTGAACAATCTTTTTTCTTTTGGGATTAGGTAAAGATAAACAAGGTAACTGTTTAACTCTAGATTTAATTTTTCTTACTGCATCAGTATGTTCTCCGGTCCAAGGTAAAGGATTTTTCCGAAGGCAAGTATACAGAATAGAAGCATCTCGGGAAAGATTCGGATAATAATCACGTATATAATTTAAACTTCCCAAAAACCTTTGCAGTTGATTAATATCTTTGATTTCATCCGAAAATTTAGATGCAAATTCAATACATCTATCAATAGGAATAATAGTTCCATTGGAAATATTATGTCCGAGAAATCTGATTTTTGTTTGAAAAAGTTTTATTTTAGAAGCAGAAACTACCAAACCATTTTTTATGAAAATATTTTTGAAAATGTTTAAATGTTTAATGTGGTGTTCAATAGAATAGGAGAAAATTAAGACATCATCAATATAACAGATAATAAATTCAGTAAAGGGATTAAAAATATCATTCATGATGTGCTGGAATTCTGAAGGTCCATTCTTAACTCCAAATGGAAGAACATTCCATTCATAGTGACCAAAAGGTACTGTAAAAGCAGTTTTATAAGTATCATGTTCTCTAATTTGTATTTGCCAAAATCCTGATTTCATATCAAATTTAGAGAAAATATTGGCATCATGAAGACGGTCAAGAAGATCCTTCTTATTCGGAATAGGATATCTAATCCATTGAAGAGCTTCGTTCAGTGGTTTATAATTGATAACGAGACGAGGAGTTCCTCTTTCAATTTCTGAATTTTTATTAACATAAAAAGTTATACAGCTCCAGGGAGAAGTACTAGGTTTTATTAGCTTTTTCTGTTGAAGGGATTCAATTTCAGTTTTGCAGAGGAGTAAATATTCTTTTTTCATCTGACTGGGTCGAGATTTAGTAGGAATATTTTTCTCATTAAAATTAGGGATATAAGGAAGAGAAATAATATGTTTCTTCCTGTTCCAGAAGGCATTCGGGACATCGCTGCAGATTTCTGTTTGAAGAGTTTTATAGGATTAATTTTATTTTTTCCTGTAAAGAAGGTTGTAAAATTCTCTGTTCTGTAGTAAGAAATTTTATTTCTTTCTGAATAAAATTGATTTGTTGTTCTTTAGAATAAATCATGTTTTTGACTTGATTTAATTCTTTAGTATAAGGTTCTGTAATAAATTCAAAAACAATTTGTCTGTTATTAAGAGTTGTATGAATTCCTAAAGTATCAATTTTTGTAATAGGCATTAAGAGGCATAAAAAGGGAGTGCCTAAAATGATACTTTGATTCATGTTACGGATAAGAACAAAAGAAGTAGGCAGACAAAGACCTTGATTACAGATTAAGGCTTCAGGAATTTTATACTTAATATTCATAGTGTTACCGCTTGCACTAGTTAGGGATTGAGTAGTTTTCTGGAAGTACTTGGTAGGAATTAATCCTTCTTGAATGCAGTTCATGTCAGCACCACTGTCCACAAGAGCAATGGCGTCTTTTATGATAAAGTCTGGTTTGATAATAAAAGTAATTCTAATATACCATTTCTGGAAGACTACTTGATTCATAAGCATCAAATATTGTTTAGAATATTCTGGTTTATCAGAAGATTCGGGTTGTTTGGAGGATTCTATGTTATCCTAGTTTGTGATTTAACTTATTTTTAATATTGGTTAAATCTTGAAAGATAATAATATTATTATTCTGTAATTGTTTTATTTCAGATTTTAAAATATTTATTTCATTTTTTAAATCCTGAATAGTAGTAGGTTTTTCAAAGGTAGAAACGCCTTGAATACGTTTCATAACTTCTTTCATACTGTACTGATTAAGGGGAAGGGTGTCTTCATCCTTTTGTTTTGTATAACAGATTTCTAAGAATTTTAATTTAATTTCTGGATCTTTAATCCGATCAGTTAGGTCGAGAAGGGACTTTTGGTGGTCAGTTAAGACATTGATGCTGGGACCTCCAATATCTAAACCATTCATTTCGACAATAGCTTTCCAGTAATTAGCTTCAGTAGCTGTATTACAGTTATTAATAGTACAGGTCTGACATTGTTCGGTGTCAGAATTATTGTCAGATTCTGAATAGACTTCTGCTAAGTCATTATTTGAGCTAGACTCAGAATCATTATTAGATAAACAATTAAGAATTTGCTGTTGGGTTTCCTCATCAAGGGATAATTCATTAAGCTTTTGTTTTAATTTTGAATTGCATTTATTAGCAAAGTGTCCTGTTTTTCCACATTTATAGCATCTGATTTTAGATTTATCTTTCTGTTTGCTATTTTTTCTTCTCCTGGAAGATTTTTCAGGGGTTTTTGTTTTCGAAGATTTCTTAGAAGAACGCTTTTGGTAAGATTTAGAGGGTCTAGAACTTTGCTATTTTTTAGTTTTGTGAGGATACTATAATTTTGTATCATAAGAGAATTGATCACAAAATTCTCCTATTTCATGTCTTTTAGTAAGATTCTGTTTTTTCATTAATTGTTGAAGTTTCATATCATTACATAAAGATAATCCTTCTTCTATAATTACTGAAATAAGATGGCCATAAGAATACTGGTCGTAAGGTATACTCATACGGTCATGTTTATCTCTCAGTTTTTTCCTAACTTTTTCTGCAAAGAAAGTAGGAAGTCCATCAACGAACTTGGCTTTCCAATGTTCACTGTTGGCGTCTGCTCTTTGCATGACTTTCATTAAGAAAACATCTTTATACCATCTAAAATAGGTTAAGGATGGACAACGAAGGTTCTGTAAGAGTTCTCTACTTCTATCAGTATTGATCTGTCCTGGTCCTACAAAATGATGAACGATGGCTTGAACTAAGGTGTAACAAGCATCTTCTCTTCTGGTATCAAGTTGAGTAATGGAGTCAATTTCAGTCTTATAGGATTGAAGGATCTCAGTCCTCTGGTTATCAGAGAGTACATTATCCCACCATCCTTTAAGAATGCCAGTAAATCCATTGACTAAGAAACGACATATCTGATGGTCTGTGTTATCATTCTGTTTGCAGACAGTTGCATACATCAAGATATGATGGATGGTTTCAAAAATCTGATATTCTGTTTTACCATCGATATTTCATTCATAAATAGTTTTACCATGGTAAGACTTCTGGGAATGAAGAAAGTCTTCTTCATACAGAATATCATGAGGAATAGGTCTGGGGTAATAGTACCTACTGGGTCCAGATAAAGCCATTCTATTGATAGGCTTTTGACTATAAGTAGTTTTATTAATATTTTGCATCTCCTGAAAATTATTCTGGATTTCAAAAATATTAATAGGGGAAAAATCGGAATCATCTTCCTCATTATCTGTATTACTATTACTAGTATGAGAGGAAGGCTGTCCAGACATCATATTGAGCTGGGACGAGGATGCGGGTGTGAGTTTTAAATCTTTCATTTTATTTAAAAGATTATCAATAAAACTATCACTGGTTTTAGAAGATTTTATTTTAAAATTGCTAACTTCTAAAGGTGGTTTTATAGTTGCTAGTTGAAAGTCAATTTTTTGAGGGACAATTTAACAATTATCATTAATATGATTTATTTGTTCTTCAATTCTGGTTAACTGTTTTCCTACAGTTTGAAGGAATAGATTAGTATAATTATTCTGTTTTGACAAAGGCAAAATATCTTTTATTTGACTTCTTGTTGTTGATGAGAGATTTCAGAAATATCAACATACGGGTTAATAACTAAAGGCTTTCAAATTTTCATTTCCAGGACTAAGTTCAAGAGACTTAGGAGGAGGATGAATTGATTGAATAATACTGCCAGTAGTGGTAATCCAATCTTTTTGAATTCTAGTTAAAATATTCAGTTGGGTTTCAGTGTAAGAGTCTGATTTTAAGATAAAATCATAATACCATTTAACAAATGATAAAATACACTGGTTACTATTCAGATAAGCATAATAATTAGCTTTAATTTCTGCTAACTTATTATTATCATGATTTTTAAAATACCAATTTCTAAAATTCTAGTATTTATCCTGCATGAACTCCTGATTTAAACATTGGCTAATTTTGCTATTTGGAGAAAAATCCATTTAACACTCAAAATTCATATCACTAGCAGTTGGTCTGTAAGGTCTTCTGTTCTGAGGAGTAGCCTCGTAAATACTATGAGGTATTTGATTTTCAAAAATATGAATTCCTTTAACAATGTCTTCATTTTTAACAGACTCATTGCTGGGATTTTTAGATTCTTGATAAACAGATTCTAAAGGGTCTGGCACAAATTGTCTAGATGATTCTGGAAAATTGATATTGTAAGAAACATTGTTAATAGACCGACTTCGGGTAAAAGGTCTTTGAAATTTCAGATAAACATTTCCATTACTGGTTTGAATAACATCTTCAAGGTTCTGTCTAATTATTGGTCTGGTAGGAACGACATTAGTAATTTGTCATTGTTTTGGGAAAGTGATTTCTTCCCAAGGGATCATTCTGGGAATAGCCACCTGACTACTAAAGAGATTAGTGTCTATAAGGACAGTATGTCCTTGTTGGCTTTGCTTTCTGATATAAGGATTTAAAGTTGTTAGAACTTTAAGGTATATACGGAATAATATGGCAAAAGGAGGAGATCCGGGTAAATATTCATAACCATGAGATATAATTCTCATTTCTAAAACTTTAGACAGATTATTATCAGTTAGGCCAACACTTAAATTCGGGTAGATATTAAAATATACCGGTCCATGGGCAAGGCTAGTTTCAATAGCTCCCATGAGAGAGGCTTTCCAGTTAAGGCACTTACCATCTCTAAGTGTGCACTGAATACTGGTATTTTGGCCAAGTAAAGTCAAAGGTTTGAAAGAAACTTGGACAAGTCCTATGTGAACATATTTATATTTTTGCAAAAAAGGGTATAAGTCTTCAACATGCAATAAATATAAAATTTCATCATTATTCTGTAAAGGAACAGCATGTTCAAAGGTTTTAATTATCCTTTTACTGGTAAAATCAAAGGTTCCAATTTTATAAATTGTTTCTGGTTTGATTTTAGGAATAGTCCATTTATTCAGGGCTTCCTTTACATCCTGATAAGCTATAAGTTCGGTTGCTTCCATAGTAGAAGCTGAAGCATTAGCTACGGTAGAAAGAGGTTGAAAAATCAGTCATTTTTCAAGGTGATCATATATGCATAATTTATAAGCAATATATTCATTAATATGTTAATAATCTAACATGGCTTTGATACCAATTAAGGGGGGATCGGAGATAAGGGTTGATTAAGCACGTCTATCAACTATTTACAAGAAATAGCCACAGTCCATAACACGGATAAAGGCCGGGAAGTAAAACGCGACTTTGGTGACGTCCCACTTAATCAAGAATTAACCCTGATATATCTTAATTAATACATGTCATGAAATTTTAAAAACATATTAAATATATATTAACAGATAAATTATCACATATATGAATTTTAATTAAAAAATTTAAATAAATTTTAGTCCAAAAAATTATATACAAGGACCTAGACCCTCGAGCCACTTGCCCAAGCCTGAGCTAGGCTAGTTGGTTGGTGGCACGTGCGTGTGGGTCCAAACCAAGCCTTGACTAGGTCCTCTCCCTTCCACAAAAGTAGGGTGCCCCTTGGGGCCCAAACCCTAAGAGCAACTTTCATGTATATAAACCTATTAAATTTTTAGTTTTTAACCAATGCGGGACTTGACTTTCCACATATTTTTATTATCATTTATCATTTTCAAGGGAGATCTTTGGTAGTTAATATCTTATTAATTATTCCATAGATTTGAGCTTCCAAATACTCAATTTAATCTAAAATACATTGATATGTGGAATTTACTTAAAATAATTATTAAAATCTATTTTTATTTTAGCTCAAATTCTAACACTTAATAATAAATAAGAGCTAATAGCAATTTAATCCCTTGAAATTCTATCTGTTTTATAATTGAGCTTATAATGTATCATCGATCCCGATATAGACCCTCAAGTAGTGTTAACTTATTAACAATCACCCAAATTCGATAATTTCAGTCTAAGGTGGTGTTTGATTGCATCTTAATGCATCTTAACATCTTACCTCTTATTCACTAAGAGGCATGGAGTTGTTTGGTAGAAAAAAAATTCCCTTTGAATGTCTCTAAATAGTTAAGATAGAAAAATAAATCTAAACTATTCAGAGGGTACAAAAATAACCTCTTCAATATTACATAATTCTTTCTGTATGCCTTAAATTTACGCAGCAAATAGTCAATGTACTTTCTGTGCTCTTATTTGAGAGTAAATTACAAATTGAATTAATATTAGAATCACTTACAACATATGAAAGCCCTGAGATTTCTGGTGATAGGGGAAATCCTGAAATTTGTATGGATTTAGATGGTTTTTCTGCTGGGGGAATTAGGATTTTGGAGGGAATGTCTAGATTTGGAAAAAGTAAAATTAGATTCTGAAGAGAATTGAGAAGAAAAGAAGTGCTTGTGTAGATTTGAACAATAGGATAGAGCTCCATGTCTTGGCCTGTTCCTAGAGAGCACGAGTGTAGACTATCTGAAGGAAGGAGCAGTGAATTACCGAAAATAAAAGAGGGAAACGAACCGAAAGGTATCTGTGATTATCAAACAGAAGGGTTAAAATGGTAAAATACTGTTATTCAGACATTTTGAAAATATTAATTATTAAACAATATTTCTTTATTCATATACAATTTTAGACAGATGATCTACGTTATTCAGATGTCTAAACTGTAACATTCAGTTTTATCAAACATAACTCAACTTTTGTCGGAAAGAGTTGTGCCACGTCATCATTTTCGAGTAAAAAACCATCCGATTACCTATTTGAATCTATATATATCGTGCTTACTTAACACTACTTCAATTCAAGGTCTAAATAGAAAGGATTGGTAAATTTAGAGGCTCAATTATATAACATGGGAGGAATTTTGAGGGACTAAAAGTACTTTTAACCCTTTGATATTCACAACTTTACTCAACAAAAACGAAAGAGTCTAATACAATATTTATCTAGTTTAAGAATAAATTTTCGTTTCATATTTGATCTTAAGATTATTGAGTATTTAGTTTAATAGTGATACCATGATAATGTAATATTAGTGGTAAACTAAACACATGTAATATTTAAATTATCATAAAATAATATGAATCCTTTAATTTTTGAACAAAGATTGACAAATAAGATTTTTTTTATGGAGTAAAGGGAGTATAATATTATTTAACGCTTCATGGATTCCTAAATATAAGATCAAATTTGACCTTTTAAAGTATTATTTGTTGTATTGCTAAATTTAGACAAATTTATTTAATTTTAGACATTTCAAATACAAATTATATAAAAGGGTTTACTAGTATGAGAATTGTTGTTTTCAAATGTTAAACAAATCATCAGTTTTGAATTCTTAAAAAGACCTCAAAGGTTAAAGTAATTACATCTATGTTATTAATTATAATTAAGGGAGAGCAGGTAAAAATAATTGTTTTTTCGAGTTTCTGCTACTATTTTCTCTCTTCCCGGTTGATTCTCTTATCTCTATTTTTACTACTACTTCCGTTCCTAAAAGATTGTCATTTTAAAAGAAAAAATTTATTCCAAAATATTTATTGTTTACAACTTTCGAGAAGAATAAATTATTTACTTTCTTATATTACCCCTACCTTCTCTTATTGTCCCAAGAAATTCTCTCCCTTGTATTAATAGTTTTCAACTTCCCATAAAAGGGTAGTGATAGAATTTCAAACATATTTTAGTTGGTAAATGATACTACCTCCGTCCCACAATAAGTTATTTTTAGGCTTAATGTTTTTTCCCAAAATAAGTGATGTGTTAGAACTCCAATACAAATTTTATAATATTTTTTCATATATGCCCTCCATTATTCTTGACTCTTAGTTTTCTCCATTACTCACTACAATTAAATGACACTCATTAACTTTTTAACTCCAAAGAATGTATATTAAGGGTATTTTTGTCATTTTAACTTATGTATTGGTATGTGTGATTTAAGCTAAAAAATCACTTATTATAGGACGGAGGTAGTACCTTCTTAATCCATATGCCAAAACTTTAAACGACAATCTTTTAAGAACGAAGGTAGTATTTCACTATCTCATAACCTCTTTTTCTCCAACTCTTATTTGTAATTATTTTTCTCTTTCTCTTTTTTTTTCACAAACTATGCGTGTGCATGTCAGATAATTACTCCCTTCATTTTTTAATAGCTGACGTTTTAGATAATTCTTTTATTCCTAAATATATGACGTTCTAGAATTTATAGGAGAATTTATTACATTATTTCATTAATTACCCTTAAACATTTAATACTCTCTTTAATTCTCTCATATTTTTCCAAAGCTACTTTTTCTCTCTTTTAATATCTTATCAGTATACTCTCTTTAATTCTTATATTTTCTCTATCCTCAAACAATGTCTCTTTCATCTCTATCACTTACAATTTAGCTTTCCATTTATCTATGCAAGGAATGTTTTTGGTAATACATAGTAATTTTACGAGTTTTAACTTTCTTAATCTCTGTGCAAAAACTTAAACGTCACATATTTAGGAATGGAGGGAGTAGTATTTTAACATGCCATAAAATTCGTACATTAAAATCATTGCTATCAATTAAAATTGCGGACATAAAAATTGGACATGAGTATTTGAATTTCATCTATTTATATTTTTACTCATTATTGGGGGTAAAAATATAAATAAATAAAATTTAAATATACTCATGTTCAATTTTCATGTCTACAGAGTTTTTGAAATTGCAATGTAACATGGGGTTTGATTGATTTCAGTGTGAGCTGCAAACATTGCCTCTAGAAATTTCATGGAAAGAAGTTGCAAGAAGAGAAATTGTGGATGTCGAGACGGAATTGTTCATAGGACCGCCTGAAAGAAGAACAACCAATTAATCAGGCAAATTCAAAATTAACGGGAATTCTTTATATTTTAATTAGTATAATGATAAATATTATAAATTATATAAAAAAGTACTACTCATGATAAAAAGTATTATTTCATAATTTTTTAAAATAAATTATCTTAATTTTAAGTTAATGTCACAAATTGTAATTCATTAGAACATTAAGAGTACGTTGTTTGCTAAATAGTTATTGTATAATAATAACATAATAGTTCTACGTGCTCAATTTATGTACAAGCACTTGAACACAAATAGAGGGAAAAATAATAATTATTTAAATTATCAATATAATTCATTTATTATATATATATTTTACTATATTCAATGTAAATGGGAAAATAGCAATTGTGTGGATGCATTCAATACCATGGCCTTTATTGCATCACGTTTGTGTAGCATTATTATTGAGTCCCTCCATTCTAAAATTAGTGTATATTTTAATTTTAATTTTTAAAATTGATTCTTGAATTGTTTAAAATAATAAGGTTTCCATTAAATTTTAAAAATAATATATGATAATTAATACTATTAAATAAATTTATATTGAATTTTAAAATTTTAAATTTCAGGAATTAACTCTAAAAAACTAAAATATATTTCGATTTAACTAAAGGAGAAGTATAAGTTCTTCACCAAAAGGGTGAAATAAATTATTCTATATGCCAATTTAAAATCTATCTTGAGAGGTATAAACCCACCCACCCAAATGATTTTAAGGCTCATAAATGATTGCCAATCATTAATGACCACTTACAAGTCAAATTCAAAAGTCCATAATGGGAGAAAGATCTTAATTCCTTCCTCCACATATGAATTTGAAGGCCTTAGAGCACCAATTCAAATATTAGTACAATTTAAATCAAAAGTCCATTATTGGAAGAGGGCTTCAATTCGAAGGCGTTGTGCCTCATCCTAAGCTAATATCAATTCGAAGGCACTTTACGAGGCATGGTGATCACGGTTCACGACTAAGCTCGAGGGAGTTGAGAGCAGATTTTGTCTTCAATTTTTCTGTTTTTTTACTTAAATTTTGACATATGTTTTCTTATTTAATTTTAGAGTTAATTGGTGCTAAGTAATATATTAGCTGTCAAAATTTAAGTAAAGGATAGAAAATTTGTTCTCCAGGAAGTTAGGTGGACAAGTTTAGAATTGAACAAAGCAGTTAAGGTTGATTGCCGAACTCAAGGGAGTACTGTGGTCAAGGTTCACAACTGAGCTTTAGAGAACTAGGTGGTCAAGGTTCTTGTTGGGCCATGATATTTTATGTAGTGGGCCTGGATTCTTTGATAAATCCATTGGGTCATATCTACTGGGCTTGGCCAGTTGGACCAGGTCAATGGGTTATCTTTGTCGGATCTTGAAAGTCTTGGGCCGGATTGTTGGGCTGACCCATCAGATAATTAAATATCTACATTTTAGGCTTTGACCGGTGATGATGAAAAAGATAGTTGTTGACCGATATCCTGCATTGCATTAATGAGGATGGGACAGAGTCAGCCGGCGGTGAACTAAGGTGATGGGATTAGCAGGTAGACTACCTACAGTGTGAGTGTCAGGCAGGTCAGTTGCACACAAAACCGGGGAACTAGTATATGAGGAGATAGGACGACCCAAGGAGGAGGTAACTGATATTTTCTCTCTCTCAATACACTAGATATAATTTTTCTCCATTGTTAACCGTGTGATCGCCTGTACTGACTCTCACGCCGGAGCTATCCCCTGACGGTTGAAGCCGTCAAGCTTTTGGTGTTGTCGTGTTTACTGTGCAGGATCGGACGTGTCTTACATGATTGGGACGCGTGGAAAGGTCTTGGCGTTAACATTGACTCTAAAAGGAGGGCTTGTTTTCTAGTGATTCTTGAGTTTTCAATAACAATTTTTCAGTTGTTCTACGTCGGAAGTTATGGTGAGGAGTAGAACTGTTACCCTTGAAGGACAACCGATGGCTGTAAGTTCGTATTTATAATGTATTTCTGTCAAGTATCGGTTGGGTCCTTCAAAAAGTGCTCATGATAGCATGACTTCCAAACATAATTCAGAAGGTTTTCGTTCGAGAGCCCATGGTGATGCTAGGAGGAGATTGGTTTTTGCAGCTGATAAAGAACGTGATCATGGTCGGAAACGGGTAGAAAGCACACCGCCTAGAACCCGACACCGAAGTGGTCAAGATGATAAAGCCTCCAAGCTGGCGAAGATGGCAGATGAGGCAGATAAAACTTTAGAGGTTCTTCTGAAGTAGAGGGAGGATATAGCTGAGCAGATGCTTCGTATGGCCGAACTGAAGGACGAGGCGTCAAGTTATGTTCAGTCCGAAAGGTATAACAAATCTAGAGATGGGCAACCAATGGAAGGGAAGGAGCATGTACACTCCGTTCCTATATCTCGAGGTCGACCTAAGGATCGAAGGAGGTCAAGAAGCCATTCTTCTGAAGTATCTGTTGGAAGAATGCATATTGTGATTTGATATTTTATGAAACTACTCATGATTATGTAAAGTCCTTCAAAGAATATATGTACAAGGACTTAGTGGTAGATCAAAAGTGTTAGGTTGATCTTAGCCTTTAATGTTCACTTGAATAGATAAAGGGATCAAATCTGTTAGGTTGATCTATGGCTAGAAAGAAATAGATAGACTTGTAGTCTATCCGACTGATCAACAGAATGCAGAAGCTAAGGCATGATCGTAGTGCTGATATGATCGTAGTGTATCTGCCTTGAAGGGCCTCTCCACGAATCGAAGTGTGGTCCAGACGTTTGCCGAAACTAACTCAAAGATCGTAGTGTTAAAATATCGTAGTGTGCTCTCGAAAACGTAGAGTTTGCAAGACGAGCAAGTGAAGAACGTAGTGTGCAAATCCTTGTGAGAAATCGTAGTGATCTCTTACGAACAGGAAACAATATGACAAGACAGTACGATATTGATAGTAGAGTGTCATCTGCTTTGTGTCAGAAACATCAAGCCCTATCGTTCATCTGAAGATGGACTCCAAAAAATATGGAATGGGTTTTGAACGTTGAAGCTCTCACCATTACCAACGTACAAAAGATATCCTTAGTATTGATCAAAAGAAACGTACTCAAGAAGCTAAGAAAAGGACCATTTGGCAAAGGAAAATAACTTTTGAGGTGTTAGGTGAGAAAGCAGTCTGCTGTATCAGTGGGCCAGAGTGTAATTCAGAAGATGTGCAGAAAAGTCTCCATCAAAGCTCAGAAATGTCAAAACGCATTTAATGGCTCATCAGATGACTTCAACGGATAGATTTCAAGATCACATATATACAGATCAAAGACAAATGAGAAAAACAAACAAGTATTGAACGAAAAAACGCAGAAGAACACTCAACGCTCAACTCTACGATTTGAGAAAAAGGAAAAGCTTGCTCAACTATTCAGTTCTTTCGAACAAGTGCTTACTAGAAACTGAATAACATCAATCACGATCTAAACAACATTCAATCAACTGAAGTAAGAGTTTCAGGTTTGAAGGACTTGAAGAGTTCTAAGTGAACTGTGAGAGACCAAGTCTGCTGGATTTGAAGAGTTCAAGAGTGAACTAAGAAGTACCTAGACTGCTGGTCTAGAAGGAATCTGTGAGATTCAAGAAGTGTAACAGACATCCTTAGTGGATTTCCTACTCAAGGAGTAGAAGAGTGGACTAGGAGCTTTTAGTGATCTGAACCACTTAAAACTATTGTGTTCATTAACTACTATAACTGCTATAATTATAATATCTGCTATAATTGTCATAACTGCCTCAATCTCATTAACTTAAGATTATATAACAGAAGGTTTTTCACATATACTCATTCCGCTGTGCATTGATTACCATCAACTAAAAAAGATTAAAAGAAAAAGTTTTAATTATCTATTCAACCCCCCTTCTAGATATCTATCGTGCCTACAGGGAACTAACAGTATCGAAGAGGGCACCTCACCCTATTGGTTCTCGGGGTCACGGTGGCAGTAAACGAAGAAGTAGGTCCAGGGAGTACACGCCAGAGAATACAAAGAAGGCATTCCGTCTTGAGTATCCTCAGCACGATGGCAGAGCCCCACGCCGAAGTAAATCCAAAAGTCATACTCCTGAGAATCCACTGAGGGCACACCGCTTTCTGTATACTCACCATCGAAGAATTCCGTCTAGGACAGTGGGTTCGGATGGAAGAGGGCGGTCCACTCACCAAAAGAAGATTTCTCCGGAGAAAGAAGTCTCGTCACAGCCCGAAGGAGTGGAGTTTCTGGTTAAATAATTGAAAGAGCTTTGGAAGTAGCTGGACTGAAGTTCAACAAGTGAAGGATACTTCGGGAAAAAAGGCGTCTCTTTTTTCCTCGGATATTCTTAAGGAGAAGGTTGATCCTACCAAGAAGCTACCTCACATGGAGAGTTATGATGGATCTGGAGATCCCTATGACCATAGTCAAGCATTTGACAGGCTGATGGACTATTACAATTTTATCGATGCTGCCAAGTGTCAAACATTTGTAATGACACTCAGGAAAGATGCAAGGCAGTGAATGGGTACTTTGCCTTAGGATTCAGTCTCGTCATAGACAGAGTTATGCAACAAATTTCATGCTCGTTTTGGGAGCAACAGAAGGAGGGGAAAGCCTACCGGTTCACTGGCTTAAGTTCTACACTATTCAAATGAGTCCCTGGGCCAATATATAAAGCGCTTCAGGGAAGCAGTTGGTTAGGTAACATACCTTAATGATCTTCAAGCTGTTGGATTGTTTTAGAACGGTTTAGATCTGGTGAAGTCAGAGAAGCTGGTGAAGAAGTTGACGTTTCAACACTCGAAGAGTTTGGCCGAAGCTTTTGATAAGGTTGAAGGCTATATTGTGGTAGAAGAAGCTATGAATAGCTTAAAACGTCCTTCTTCGGACAGGTTGAAGGAGGCAGACATGGATAAAACTGACGGTGATCAGAGGAAAGGTGGAGGGAATAATGATTGGCCAAAAGGTAGCTCGAAGAAGTACAACAACTGGCGCCAAGGAGACAATCGCCCACCTGCTCCCACCCAGAAGGTGAATAAGCTATACACCAAACTGAATTTGGATAGGGCTGTTATATTAGATCAGATCAGGAACCAACCTTACTTCGAACCATCTCATGACAACATTAAGCTTGGGACAGACAATACTCGTAAATATTGTGGTTATCATTAGGCATCAGGTCACGACATAAATTAATGTTGTAGTTTGAAGGAATTTGTGGAGAGGAAGGTCCAGAGTGGTGTGTTGGTCCAATATGTGGCCGGAAGATATCCCCAACAGGAACAACCGAATGATGACTGGACTGTTTAGGTAGTTCAACCAGGTTCAACCTGCTCCAAATCAGCCACCAAGGCACGTCGTTAATGTTATTACCGGGGGGACAGCAGGAAAGACGATAGGGAAGAAAAGACGTGGATATTTGGATTCGGTTATGTATGTGGCGGGTTTTCTCCCGAAGACTGACAGACCGTATTTGTGACGCCCCCAAAATAGGTATACATCACCTATTCTGAGTCGCCAAATACATGGTACAAAATACAAATACAATCTTTAAAATACAACAAGGGAGCTGTAAGTTTTAATACAAATACTGTCTTCTAGACAATATCTACTCTCAGAATAAGTCCTTATTACATTTATTGTCACACTATTTAACAGAATAGTTAGGACTACTAATACTATCATCTAAATTGTCACTCCATTCCCCGACTACTCCTGACTATGTTCTCATTTCCTGAAGAGAACAGTGAAAGAAATGGTGAGCTCAACTAGCCCAGTAAGAAATATTATGACTAAGATAATGCAGAATAAATTATCATTAGTCTTCAACAATGTTAAACTGATAAAATATAATAGACATCAAGTTTAACTGCAGCGGAATAAGCAATCCATTAAAAGAGTCAAGTAGAGAATAAAATCTTTATGATTTAAAATATTTTTCATCACTTTTATCGCTGAGACTAAGCTCAATAAATAATCCACATCGTTAAATCATCCCTGCACTACAGGCTAAGGATATTTTTTAGTATCACGACCACGAATTATCCATGCACTACGGGCCAAAGATAATCGTGTTTTCATCAACGATCCTGATCATGCCATTAAACAATTCATCTTTGCTCCCTTGGCCGAAGAGAATTCATAGCCATAATCATACCAAAAACTGTCCATCAATGCACTACGGACCAATGAAGACTTTTACCACATCATTTGTAACATTACGGTCATGATTACACCGAATAATCCCTGGTCATAATCATACCAAGTCCATCTATGCACTACAGGCCACAGATGAATTTCAACATAATATAAACATGAGGATGATGACAATGATATAAGAATTCAATAAAACAAGTTCACGAATTAATTTGTCCAAGAACCAATAACGTCTAAATTGTCAACATGATACTGCTTTGTAGAGTAAAATTCAAGAATGCTCAGAATAATATTTCCATGAAAAGATACTGGATGGAGCGCAAATGTCAAAGATATTCTACTAATTTCATGGAGTATAGAATTCAAAACTTTAACCAACTGAGTATAATAAAGAATGGAATAACAAAAGAAATCACCCTGCATGCGGTACTTCGCATAGACAGGTTATTCCAACATAATAATAAATAACGGAACCAGGTCAGGCGTAATACGCACCGACAGAATGTTCCGACAGAATAATAAGGAATGGAATAACAACAGAAATCACCATGCATGCAGTACTTCGCATAGACAGGTTATTCCAACAGAATACTAAATAATGGAACCAGGTCAGGTGAAATTCATACCGATAGGATGTTCCAACAGAATAAATGAATAATAAAGACGGAACTAGGTCCGGCGTAAAGCACAGACAAGATATTCCAACAGAATAATAAAGACGGAACCAGGTCCGGCGTAAAGCACAGACATGTTATTTCAACAGAATAATAAAGAATGGAATACAGAAGAATTTCACCAAGTAAAGGGTAGCCCGCGTATACAGGTTGTTCTAACAGAATAATAAGGAATGGAATAACAGAAGTTCTCTTCATAAATACAAAAGAATAATACCCCTTACGGGTACAACAAATAATATCCCTTACCGTAAAAGAAACTTTGATATTGGAGTAGTGAAGTAGCAGAAAACTTTTCTTCTTTCTCTCTATAGTTTCTCTCTCTAGAGTTTCAGTGAATTCGTAAGAAATAATGAATGAATGAGCTTCTATTTATAGAAGAATGGAATGAATAGTAACCAATCCATTAACGGTCCAAATTGATTTACTTTAATCGGACGGTCCATAATTAAAGCAAAATCTTTTAAATAAAATATAATATATTCTATTTATAATCTAATAAAACGAATAACTTTTAAAAAGATTTTACTATGCAAACAATATGCAGGCGCTATGCAAATACTATGCATAATAAAATATAATATATTCTAATTATTGTATGATAAAACAGATAACTTTATAAAAATATTCTGTTTTATATAAAAAGATTTTACTATCAGCCTAATAAAACGAATAACTTTATAAAAGTATTCTGTTTTATATAAAAAGTTTTTCTGTTTTATTACGTTAATAATACGAATAAAACAAAACTTCGTTATCATATAAAATATCGACAATAATTGAATCTAACTGAGTGACTTCTCACATAAGCATTAATAATCAATGCCGTGTGCTACTATGCAACCACGCGTATTGCTGTACTTTTACTACCGAGTAGTTCAACAGTATCAACGGTAAAACTTTCGCCGTTATTTTCATAAAAATATTTCCGTCATTTTCTCAATCCGACAATAATTCCGTTGTAGGGTCCACCAATGATTGTACCGTCGTACGGATATTCCCTGACAAAAAGAATATTCCCCGACCAATCGAATATAATATGACAATTTGCATACTTTGTAAAATTTATAAATACTACCCACAACTATAACATTATATCAAATCCACACCATAATATTAAAAAAAATATTTCGAGAAATTTAAATCTTTATTTATAAAATATGGGGTCTCACAGTATCTAGGGACGGTCATATCCTTCAAGGCATATGACTGAGAACAAAGCCCTTCTGTCTAACTTCATAGAGAAGGAGGGTCCCTCGGTCATATTTGGACATAATGGCACTGACAAGACTAGAGGCTATGGCTCAGCCAGGAAATGGTGCAGTATCATTCAATAAAGTGGCCTATGTGGAAGGACTACAACACAACCTTCTAAGCATTAGCCAACTCTATGGCAAGGGTCATCAAGTAACATTCATCAATAATCAATGTCAAGTCTGAGACCTAAAGAGATCTGCAGTAAAGCTAACCGGAACAAGAAAAAGAAATGTCTACACAGTGAATCTTGGACAACTAAGCTCAGATGAGACAATATGTTTTCTGGATAAAGCATATGAAGAAATGAGCTGGCTATGGCATCGAAGATTATCTCATCTCAACTTCAAAAACATGTCCAAATTAGCTTCAAAAGATCTAGTTGCAGGCCTACCCAAATTCAACTTCGTTAAAGAAAGGCCCTGCAATGCCTGTCAATTTGGAAAACAGACCAGAAGTGTGACGCCCCCAAAATTAGGTATACATCACCCATCTTGAGTCGTCAGATACATGGTACAGAATTCAAATACAACTTACTAATACCACTGTCGTGTATAATACGACAAAATACAACTGTGAGTTTGAATACAATAATTGTCTACTAGAGATCATACAAACTCAAAAGGAGTCCTCAATACAATTATTGTCACACTATTTCACAGAATAGTGAGGACTACTAATGCTATCCTCTGGACCATTACTCTGTTCCCCGACTTGTCCCTGCTATGTTCTCATTTCCTGAAGAGAACAGTGAAAGAAAGGGTGAGCTCAACTAGCCCAGTAAGAAATATTATGACTAAGATAATGCAGAACAAATTATCGTTAGCCTTCAACAGTGTTAAACTGATAAAATATAATAACATCAAGTTTAACAGCAGCGGATCAAGCAATCCATTAAAAGAGTCAAGTAGAGAATAGAATCTACTATCTTTTATGATTTAAAAAGTTTTTAATCACTTTTATCGCTGAGACTCAGCTTAATAAATAATCCACATCATCCCTGCACTACGGCCAAGGATACTCATTAGGGTCACGACCACAAATTCAATGCACTACGGGCCAAGGATATTTGTGTATTCATCAATGGTCATGATCATGCCAACAACTGTCCATCAATGCACTACGGCAAATGAGACTTTTACCACATCATTTGTAACATTACGGTCATGATTACACCGAATAATCCCTGGTCATAATCATACCAAGTCCATCCATGCTCTACAGGCCGCAGATGACTTTCAAAAATATAAATAAGAGGATGATGACAATGATATAAGAATTCAATAAAACAAGTTCAAGAATTATTTTATCCAGGAATTATTAACGTCCAAATTGTCAACACGATACTGTTTTGTGGTGTAAAATTCAAGAATGATCAGAAGAATATTTCCATGAAAGGATACTGGATGAAACGCAAATATCAAGGATATTCCACTAATTTCATGGAATATAGAAGTCAAAGTTTTATCCAACTGAGTATAATACAGAATGGAATAACAAAAGAAATCACCATGCATGCGATAGACCGCACAGACAGGTTATTCCAACAGAATAATAATAATGGAACCAGGTCAGGTGAAATTCACACCGACATGATGTTCCAACAGAATAATAAAGACGGAACCAGGTCCGGTGTAAAACACACAGACAGGATGTTCCAACGGAATAATAATAAAGACGAAACCAGGTCCGGTGTAAAACACACAGACAGGATGTTCCAACATAATAATAATAAAGACGGAACCAGGTCCGGTGTAAAACACACAGACAGGATGTTCCAACGGAATTATAATAATGACGGAACCAGGTCCGGTGTAAAACACACAGACAGGATGTTCCAACAGAATGATAGAAGAATGTCACCAAGTATAGGGTAGACCGCGTATACAGGTTATTCCAATAAAATAATAAGAAATGGAATAACAACAGTTCTCTTCATGAATAAGAAAGAATAACACCCCTTACCGTAACAGAAACTGGATATGGGAAAAGAAAAGTTAAGTAGCAGAAAGCTTTTCTTCTATCTCTCTATAGTTTCTTTCTCTAGAGTTCAGTGAATTCGTAAGAAAATAATGAAGGAATGAGCTTCTATTTATAGGAAAATGGAATGCATAGTAACTAATCCATGAACGGTCCAGATTGATTTACTTTAATCTGACGGTCCATATTTAAAGAAAAATCTTTTAAATAAAATATAATATATTCTATTTATATAAAAAGATTTTTACTATGCAAACACTATGCAACACTATGCAAAACACTATGCAACACTATGCATAATAAAATATAATATATTCTATTTATAAAATAACTTTAATAAAGTATTCTGTTTTATATAAAAAGATGTTTCCGTTTTATTACGTTAATAATACGAATAAAACAAAACGTCATTATCGCTATAATAATTCATATTATTAATCGACAATAATTGAATCAAACTGAGCGACTTCTCACATAAATATCAATAATCAATACCGTGTGCTACTATACAACAACGCGTATTACTGTACTTTTACTACCCAGTAGTTCAACAGTATCAACGGTAAAACTTCCGCCGTTATTTTTAATAAAATATTTTTGTCGTTTTCTCAATCCGACAATAATTCTGTTGTGGGGTCCACCAATAATTTTGCCGTCGTACGAATATTCCCTGACAAAAAGAATATTCCCCGACCAAACGAATATTTTATAACAACTTGCGTACTTTGCAAAATATATAAATATTACCCACAACTATAACATTATATCAAATTTCTTCCATGATATTCAAAAATAATAATTATAAAAATTCATATTTATTTATAAAAACTGGGGTCTTACAACCTCCCCTTCTTATGAAATTTCGCCCTCGAAATTAGGGTACGTACCTGGTATGTCGAAGAGGTAAGGATACCTTGATTTCATTTCAGATTCTAACTCCCAAGTCATTTACTCAACATCGTGGTTTCTCCACAAAACTTTGACTTGAGGTATAACCTTGGTGCATAAAATATGTTCCTTCTTATCCAAGATTTGAACTGGAACCTCTTTATACGTTATATCTTCCGCTATTTCGTCCGGTTCTAACTCAATAATGTGGTTCGGGTCTTTCATATATTTACGTAGCATGGATATGTGAAAAACGTTATGAACACGAGACATTCTTGGCGGTAAAGCGAGTCTATAGGCCACAGTTCCTACTCGATCGAGGATTAAAAATGGGCCGATGAATCGAGGATTGAGCTTTCCTCTCTTTCCAAATCTCGTAACTCCTTTCCATGGAGCAACACGTAACAACACATGATCTCCTATATCGAATTCCACGTCCTTTCGATGAAGATCAGCATAACTCTTTTGTCGATCTTGTGAGGTTTTTATACGCTTCCGGATCGTTTGAATCTTTTCCGTAGTCATACGTACCAAATTCGGTCCCAACAACGTTGCTTCACCCACCTCATCCCAACATACTGGAGAACGACACTTTCTTCCATACAACGCCTCGAACGGAGCCATGCCAATACTTGCTTGATAACTGTTGTTGTAGGAAAACTCCACCAATGTTAAGAACTTGTCCCAACTTCCCTTGAAATCAAGGACACAGAGTCTTAATAGATCTTCAAGAGTTTGAATAGTCCTTTCTGACTGTCCGTCCGTTTGAGGATGATATGCCGAGCTAAATCGTAAATCTGTGCCCATAGCTTTTTGTAAACTAACCCAAAATCGCGAAGTGAATCTTGGGTCTCGATCAGAAACTATGGATACTGGCATACTATGCAATCTTACAACCTCGTTTATATACATACGAGCAAGACGTTCAAGTGTATAAGTTTCTCGTATCGGTAAGAAATGAGCAGACTTGGTCAATCTATCAACAATGACCCAAATCGCATCTATGCCTTGAGAAACTTTGGGAAGACCAGTAACGAAATCCATGGTAATGTGCTCCCACTTCCATTCTGGAATTTCAAGTGGTTGCAATGGTCCTTTTGGTATTTGATGCTCTGCCTTGACTCGTTGACACGTTAGACACCTTGAGATAAAAAGCGCTATCTCTCTCTTCATATTGCCCCACCAAAATGTATGTCGAAGATCATGATACATTTTGGTACTCCCAGGATGGATTGCAAACGGTGTGTTGTGCGCCTCCATCATGATTTTATACTTTAAATCAGGGTCGTTAGGAACACAAAGTCTGGAGTTGACTCGAAGTATTCCTTCTTCATCGATTCTTGCTTCCGGTATCGCACCTTCTTGTACTTTCTTCCTCATACGCATCAGCTCCGGATCTGTAACTTGAGCAGCTTTAATTTTATCAATTAAAGTCGGTTCTACTCGTATATTCGCCATCATAACGTGGGTCCTTGGAGTCTTTATCTCTATCTCCATCCTTTGCAAGTCATCCAAAATGGGCCTTTGCGTTGACAATATTGCACTCGCACCCGCATATGACCTTCTACTCAATGCGTCAGCTACCACGTTCGCTTTTCCAGGATGGTATTGGATGGTATGATCATAATCTTTCAACAGTTCAAGCCAACGTCGTTGTCGCATGTTGAGTTCCTTTTGAGTGAAGAAATATTTGAGGCTTTTATGATCCGTAAAGATCTCCACTTTCTCCCCATACAAGTAATGCCTCCAAATTTTAAGTGCGAAGACAACAGCTGCTAACTCTAGGTCATGAGTAGGATAATTTCTCTCATATTCTTTGAGTTGTCGTGAGGCATAGGCTATGACTTTTCCATGTTGCATGAGAACACATCCTAACCCTTTGCCCGAAGCATCATTGTAGATGACAAATCCCTCCGAACCAGATGGTATTGTCAGAACAGGTGCTGAAATGAGTCTCCTCTTGAGTTCTTGAAAACTCTTCTCACATTCCTCGCTCCAACCGAACTTTGTATCTTTCCGAGTCAGCTGAGTTAGTGGAGTAGCGATTCGAGAAAACCCTTCTACGAATCTCCGATAATAACCAGCTAAGCCGAGAAAGCTACGTACTTCGGTCACTGATTTAGGTTGCTCCCAGCTTTGAATAGCTTCAATCTTTGCTGGGTCAACAGATATTCCATGACTTGATACCACGTGCCCAAGGAATGCTACTTCCTCAAGCCAGAACTCGCATTTCTTCAACTTGGCATAAAGCTTGTATTCACGAAGCTTTTGGAGTATTAGCCTCAAGTGTTCCTTATGATCTTCACGGCTTTTGGAATAAATAAGGATGTCATCAATAAAGACGACCACAAAGTGATCCAAATATTCCTTGAATACTCGGTTCATCATATCCATGAAGGCAGCAGGAGCATTAGTCAATCCAAAGGACATGACTAGGAATTCATAATGCCCGTACCGAGTTCTGAAAGCCGTCTTTGGAATGTCATCGGTTCTAATCTTCAATTGGTGATATCCGGAACGAAGATCAATCTTTGAAAAGAATTTGGCTCCTTGCAACTGGTCAAACAGGTCATCAATACGTGGCAATGGATACCTATTTTTGATGGTGACATGATTTAACTCCCGATAATCAATACAAAGTCGCATACTCCCATCTTTCTTCTTCACGAATAGAACAGGAGCACCCCAAGGAGAAATACTAGGACGAATAAAGCCAATGTCTAACAATTCCTGCAGTTGAGTCTTTAACTCCTGAAGTTCAATAGGAGCCATTCGATATGGGGCTTTGGAAATGGGTTTTGTACCGGGTTCAAGGTCGATACAAAATTCAATTTCACGCTCTGGGGGTAGGCCAGGAAGTTCTTCAGGGAATACGTCAGGGAATTCATTAACAATAGAAATATTATCCAAAACTGACGTATTTTTGTTTAGATCTGTGACATGAGCTAAGAAAGCCTGACATCCGTTTTTTAATAAACGAATAGCTTTATGGCTTGAGATGACAGTGATTGATTTTAATGGTTTGGTTGTTTGAATTCGCATAATAGGTCGATTAGGAATATGAAAGCTAACAACCTTACGAAAACAATCAATTTTTGCATGATGAGTAGTTAACCAATCAATCCCTAGAATTACATCAAATGCAAGTATTTTTAATGCAATAAGATCGACAGGTAATGCGTGGGTACCAACTTGAACCAAACAAGACTTATAAACCGTGGATGTAATGAAGTTTTCTCCCAACGGTGTTTCCACAGATAAGTCAAAGTCTAATTTCTCCGGAGTCAAATTTAATCGTTGAGCGCAAGTAGGAGAAATAAAAGAATGGGTAGAACCGGTATCAAATAAAGTGTAGACTTCGCTAGATTTTATGATAAGCTTACCCGTGATGACCTCATGCGGGTTCCTTGCTTTCTGGGAGGTCACAACAAACGCTCTCCCTTGCACTACCGGCTTTGATTTTTCGGGGACAGCCTTTGGTGCCTCCATCCTAGTTGAATTTGTCTTCGGTGAACGACAAAATCGGGCTAAGTGGCCTTCTTTTCCACAATTATAATATGCTTTGGACGGCATCGCGCAATTTGGACTGATGTGTCCCTCCCCTCCGCACTTGAAGCATGTGATAGGTTGTCTTTCTCCTTCCTTAACAACGGTTGCTGATGCTGACGTCTTTCCATCATTGTTGAATCTCCTCTTCTTGAAATTTCCATTCTTATTGTTTTGGCCCTGATTACCACCAAAGTGGTTACCATTTCTGGCCTGATGATTTCCTCCACGCTTGTTGTCACCGCTTCGATGACTGCTCTCACTGGTATTATCATTTTGCCGGCTGCTTTCTTTTGATTGCGTTGACTCGTTATCGCGCTCTACCAACTGAGCCCTATTTACAACATCAGAATACAAACACAGTTTATGAGAAATAAGATGTTGACGTATCTCCGGCTTCAAACCTCTTAAAAATAATCGTGCCATTCTCTCTTCATTATCCACTAAATGGGACGCAAACCGGGATAACTCCGCAAATTTTGCCTCGTATTGCGTCACGGTCATATTATTTTGCTCCAATTTGATAAACTCCACCTCCTTCATGTGACGGATACTTTCAGGAAAGTATTTGTCACTGAACAGCTCTTGGAACTTCTCCCAAGACATCTTCAGTACGGCAGGTTGAGTACGTTTTACCGATTCCCACCAGTAATCCGCTTCTCCGCGCAACATAAAGGCGGCAAAGGGAACCTTTTGCTCCTCGGAGCATCCCAAGACATCAAATATTTTGGTGATCTGCTTTATCGATGCTTCCGCAATAAGTGGTTTTGGCTCTCCCTTAAACTCCGGTGGTCCCAGCTCCTTGAACTGTTTAGCGGTGACCGCCCGAGAATTTCCAGTGTTTCCACCTACATTTTGAACAGGAGCCGCTCTCGCTTGCTGTTGCATGAATTGCATAAAGCCTCTGAACAATCCATCATTCATCATTTGGTCATGAGGATTGTCGCCTTCCTGATGCACATTCTCCTGATTATTGATATGTGGAGACTCAACGGTCTCTTGTGCTCCATTGTTATTCTCAACATTTTCGGAAGTCATTTTCAGATACTGCCACAAAACAAAGATTATGTAACATAATATCTCTAAACTTTGACCAACTAATTTAAATACAAAATAAATTTAAGTAGGTCATACTAGCGAAGGAATTCCCCGTCTCTCCCCTCCTAGTTCTAGTCTCACATCTTAGCCAGGGATCATATCCCTAAGCTTTGATACCAACTGTGACGCCCCCAAAATTAGGTATACATCACCCATCTTGAGTCGTCAGATACATGGTACAGAATTCAAATACAACTTACTAATACCACTGTCGTGTATAATACGACAAAATACAACTGTGAGTTTGAATACAATAATTGTCTACTAGAGATCATACAAACTCAAAAGGAGTCCTCAATACAATTATTGTCACACTATTTCACAGAATAGTGAGGACTACTAATGCTATCCTCTGGACCATTACTCCGTTCCCCGACTTGTCCCTGCTATGTTCTCATTTCCTGAAGAGAACAGTGAAAGAAAGGGTGAGCTCAACTAGCCCAGTAAGAAATATTATGACTAAGATAATGCAGAATAAATTATCGTTAGCCTTCAACAGTGTTAAACTGATAAAATATAATAACATCAAGTTTAACAGCAGCGGATCAAGCAATCCATTAAAAGAGTCAAGTAGAGAATAGAATCTTCTATCTTTTATGATTTAAAAAGTTTTTAATCACTTTTATCGCTGAGACTCAGCTTAATAAATAATCCACATCATCCCTGCACTACGGCCAAGGATACTCATTAGGGTCACGACCACAAATTCCATGCACTACGGGCCAAGGATATTTGTGTATTCATCAATGGTCATGATCATGCCAACAACTGTCCATCAATGCACTACGGCAAATGAGACTTTTACCACATCATTTGTAACATTACGGTCATGATTACACCGAATAATCCCTGGTCATAATCATACCAAGTCCATCCATGCTCTATAGGCCACAGATGACTTTCAAAAATATAAATAAGAGGATGATGACAATGATATAAGAATTCAATAAAACAAGTTCAAGAATTATTTTATCCAGGAATTATTAACGTCCAAATTATCAACACGATACTGTTTTGTGGTGTAAAATTCAAGAATGATCAGAAGAATATTTCCATGAAAGGATACTGGATGAAACGCAAATATCAAGGATATTCCACTAATTTCATGGAGTATAGAAGTCAAAGTTTTATCCAACTGAGTATAATAAATAATGGAATAACAAAAGAAATCACCATGCATGCGATAGACCGCACAGACAGGTTATTCCAACAGAATAATAATAATGGAACCAGGTCAGGTGAAATTCACACCGACAGGATGTTCCAACAGAATAATAAAGACGGAACCAGGTCCGGTGTAAAACACACAGACAGGATGTTCCAACGGAATAATAATAAAGACGGAACCAGGTCCGGTGTAAAACACACAGACAGGATGTTCCAACGGAATAATAATAAAGACGGAACCAGGTCCGGTGTAAAACACACAGACAGGATGTTCCAACAGAATAATAATAATGACGGAACCAGGTCCGGTGTAAAACACACAGACAGGATGTTCCAACAGAATGATAGAAGAATGTCACCAAGTATAGGGTAGACCGCGTATACAGGTTATTCCAACAAAATAATAAGAAATGGAATAACAACAGTTCTCTTCATGAATAAGAAAGAATAACACCCCTTACCGTAACAGAAACTGGATATGGGAAAAGAAAAGTTAAGTAGCAGAAAGCTTTTCTTCTATCTCTCTATAGTTTCTCTCTCTAGAGTTCAGTGAATTCGTAAGAAAATAATGAAGGAATGAGCTTCTATTTATAGGAAAATGGAATGCATAGTAACTAATCCATGAACGGTCCAGATTGATTTACTTTAATCTGACGGTCCATATTTAAAGAAAAATCTTTTAAATAAAATATAATATATTCTATTTATATAAAAAGATTTTTACTATGCAAATACTATGCAATACTATGCAAAACACTATGCAACACTATGCATAATAAAATATAATATATTCTATTTATAAAATAACTTTAATAAAGTATTCTGTTTTATATAAAAAGATGTTTCCGTTTTATTACATTAATAATACGAATAAAACAAAACGTCATTATCGCTATAATAATTCATATTATTAATCGACAATAATTGAATCAAACTGAGCGACTTCTCACATAAATATCAATAATCAATACCGTGTGCTACTATGCAACAACGCGTATTACTGTACTTTTACTACCCAGTAGTTCAACAGTATCAACGGTAAAACTTCCGCCGTTATTTTTAATAAAATATTTTTGTCGTTTTCTCAATCCGACAATAATTCTGTTGTGGGGTCCACCAATAATTTTGCCGTCGTACGAATATTCCCTGACAAAAAGAATATTCCCCGACCAAACGAATATTTTATAACAACTTGCGTACTTTGCAAAATTTATAAATATTACCCACAACTATAACATTATATCAAATTTCTTCCATGATTATTCAAAAATAATAATTATAAAAATTCATCTTTATTTATAAAAACTGGGGTCTTACAAGAAGCTCATTTAAGAGCAAAACCATCAACTCAATTTGGGAAACAGACCAGAAGCTCATTTAAGAGCAAAACCATCAACTCAATTGACAAGCCTCTGTAATTACTACATATGGATCTTTTTGGACCAATTCCAACGACGAGCCTTGGGGGAAAGAGATACTCACTGGTCGTAGTCGACGACTACACCAGATTTACATGGGTATTCTTTCTAACCTCAAAAGATGAAACAAGACCCCAACTAATCAAGATGCTCAAGCTGGTGATGAATGAGAAAGGAGAGAAAATCAAGGCCATAAGAAGTGATCATGGCAGAGAATTCAATTTCTCAGAAATGGATCAGTTCGGCACAGACAATGGGATTAGTCACAACTTCTCAGCTCCACGAACTCCCCAACAAAATGGAGTTGCTGAGAGAAAGAACAAGACATTAATAGAGGCTGAAAGGACTCTACTAGCTGCAGCTCATCTACCGGAGTACTTCTGG
The DNA here is from genome assembly GCA_020205505.1 of Panax japonicus. Taxonomy (NCBI): domain Eukaryota; kingdom Viridiplantae; phylum Streptophyta; class Magnoliopsida; order Apiales; family Araliaceae; genus Panax; species Panax japonicus. Next base: position 63,221,147 of record CM035110.1, read on the forward strand.
GCAGAAGCGGTCAACACTGCATGTTATACTCTGAACAGATCACTCATACACTCTACGATTAAGAAGACTCCTTATGAACTTTGGAAAGGAAGAAAGACAAATGTCAGCTACTTTCATGTGTTCGGCTGTGCATGCTACATACTCAACAATGGAAATCAGTACTTGACAAAGTTTCAACCGAAATTAGGCGAAGGAATCTTTCTTGGATATGCCACAGACAGCAAGGCCTACAGAGTGTTCAACAAGAAGACACTGAGTGTAGAAGTCTCAATTCACATCATCTTTAATGAAACAGACTTAGACAAAACAGTGCTCCAAGACAATGCGACTAACAGTTCAGACACTACGAACGAGGTCGTCGAGCCCAATACTACGATCGTAGTGCCCGATAATGAAACGTTGAGCAAGAGAATGAGATCGTAGAGAGGCCTATGCTAGACAATGAACCTCCACATCAAGAAGAAGAAATAGATCTTGAAGATCTGAGATAAGAAGGCATAAGAATAGATGTTCCAACAGGAAGTAGATGGGCAAGAGATCACACTCAAGATCTAATCATTAGAGATCTGAACGCAAGACTCAAGACAAGAGCTGCTACTCAAAATGAATGCTTCTATCTAAACTTCCTATCTCAAATAGAACCAAAGAATATAGAGGATGCTATGGAAGATTCCAGCTGGATAGAGGCCATGCAGGAAGAACTTAATCAGTTCGAGAGAAGTAAAGTTTGGAGATTGGTCCCAAGACCAAAGAACCATCCTGTAATTAGAACCAAGTGGGTCTTCAGAAATAAGATGGATGAAGATGGGGTGATAACAAGGAATAAGGCTAGACTAGTAGCCAAGGGCTACTCTCAGGAAGAAGGTATTGACTATGATGAGACATTTGCACCTGTTGCCAGACTAGAAGTCATCAAAATATTTCTTGCCTTCGCTGCTCACATGAAGTTCAAAGTCTTCCAGTTGGATGTCAAAAGTGCATTCTTGAATGGTGAACTTCAAGAAGAAGTCTATGTAGAGCAACCTCCAGGTTTCATCAATCCATCTCTTTCTAATTATGTCTTTAGATTAGACAAAGCCTTATATGGTTTTAAACAAGCACCTAGAGCATGATATGAAACACTGACTAATTTTCTTATTGAAAATGGGTTCACTAGAGGTAGAGTAGATACCACTCTATTTGTTAGAAAGCATAAGGATAAAGTCCTATTAGTTCAAATCTATGTTGATGATATCATTTTTGGTTCTACTGATGAAAAGTTATGAAAGAGATTCTCCAAGCTTATGCAGAGCAAATTTGAAATGAGCATGATGGGTGAGCTAAACTTCTTCCTTGGACTGCAAGTAAAGCAGACTGACGAAGGAATCTTCATAAATCAAGTCAAATACATTAATAACTTACTTAAGAAGTATAGCATGGAGTCTGCCTCTCCCATCAAAACCCCAATTGCTCCTGCAACCAAGCTTGACAAAGATGAAAATGGTAAAAGTATTGATACAACTCAATACAGAGGTATGATTGGCTCTCTTTTATATCTAACTGTCAGTAGACCAGATATAATGTTTGCAACATGCATTTGTGCTAGATTTCAGGCTAGCCCTAAAGAATCTCATTTAACTGCTGTTAAGAGGATTTTTAAGTATCTCAAAGGTACACCCCACTTTGGGTTATGGTATCCCAAGGAATCCTCATTTGAGCTAACAGGATATACAGATGCTGATTTTGCAGGCTGCAAAATAGATAGAAAAAGTACCAATGGCACTTATCAACTACTAGGTAACAGACTCGTGTCCTAGTTTAGCAAGAAGCAAAACTCAGTATCTACCTCAACTGCAGAAGCTGAGTACATTGCTGCTGGCAGTTGCTGTGCTCAGATTCTATGGATGAAAAATCAACTAGCAGATTATGGGTTTGAATTCAAATCCATACCTATTCATTGTGATAACACAAGTGCAATTGCTATAAATCATAATCCTGTCATACATTTTAGGACTAAGCATATAGAAATAAGATATCACTTCATTAGGGATCATGTACAAAATGGAAATATATCTTTACAGTATATTTCTACTGAAAATCAACTTGGTGATGTTTTTACAAAACCTTTAGATGAATCCAGATTCAACAAATTGATAAGTGAGCTAGGCATGCTTAACTTGCAAACCTGAAATATTATGTTCTAGTTTGTGCTAACCATACAGATTTAAGGGCTATGTCCGAAATCAAAAACATGATCAAAAGAAGTCTACGATCGTAAAAGCCAAAGTGTCATAGAATGACAAAGATCGCAGTGAAGACTCAACGATCGCAGCGCAGACTCAACGATAGCAGATCTATATCAACAAAACAAAAGGAACACTCTATGATGATCAAGATTAAATCAAAGCATTCTCTCTGATAAGTGCCTCAGAAACAAACCTAACCCTTGTTTCTTTCAAGAGGCTGGCCCTTCCCGAGCTACCTTAATTTAAGGAAAATGCCAAGTCAAAAAGATTCATCACAAGGACTTATTCAAACTCTACGATTGCCAGTCAGATTCTACGTTTACAGCTCAGACACGACGACTGCTACACAGACTCAACGATGGTAGAACAGACTAGACGACTCCAAGGACCATCTCAACGATCGTAGTCCCACTAAAGAATACATCATCCTAGAAGAATTTAAGGGAAATTCAGTACAATCCTTCTCTCTCAAGAATTCGTAGAGCCAAGCAAAGTTCGACACCTGTCCCACTAAGCAAAATAGATAGAGGGAAGTTTCAGGTACAAATTAAAATCATCTTTTTGAAATCTGAAGTTCAAAAGACCATCTCTCTCTTCCTCTCTCAAGAAGAAACCCTAAATCAGTAGCAAGCTCTGTCAGCCTAACTTCCTACAAAGAAATCAATGGCAGCTTCCAGTGTTGTCTCTGGCTACAAATTGTGTTTAGACGAGTTTAAAACGGCTGAACCCCAATTTCACAAGACATTGTCGCTACTGAAGAAGGCAGGTCTCGAAGAAGCCTTGGGTACTGACACATTGATCTACCCAAAGCTGGTAAAAGAATTCTACAATAACAGAGTGTTTGAAAACAACACCATCACCGTGAAAGTAAGGAACGTCCAAATCAAATTAAAAGCTGAAGACATCAATCTAGTCCTAGGGCTCAAATTTGAAGGGTATCCGTGCTTAGATGGAATAGACTTCCATAAAGGTCTCAAGAAAATGCATCATAAGAAATCACCCTCTGTCAAAGGATACAAAAAGGAGTTTCCACGGAGGTATGAGTTTCTGGCTGACATTGTTGGAAAATGCATATGTTGTAAAAGCTCAGGTCATGACTCTGTGAATGAAATACAACTCAAACTCATGACTGCCATATGCTATAAAATTCAACTAAACTATGGGGCTTTATTACTTGAATGGATTGGAAAATGGTTGGTTAGCTCCAAGAAGACAAAGAGCTCTCAGAAGATGCTCTACGGACGATTTATCAGCATTATCCTACAGGCTGCTCTTGGTGACCTGATTGAGGATGATGAAGGAGAAGCCATAAACCCAAATCGACGAATGACCCAACAATTGTTTGAAAACTAAAAGAGAAATCCAGCTAAAAATGTGAAGTTGATGTCTGAATCTATTGGTCGAACTGGTGAGATAAAAGGAACAGGAGTGCCAGGGAATATGTCTGTTGTCAAGGAAACTGAGGAAGAAAAAGAAACTAACCAGGGAGAACCCATTGCTTTAATCAGAAAGAGTAAAGGGAAAAGAAAAGCCAAAACTACAGAAGAACCTCAAGGATCCACCACCATCAAGTTTGTAGAGTCCTCAGAAATTGAGACTATAAGGATCCTAAGGAGAAAGGAACAGCAATCAGAGGCAGAAGAAGATAGAACAACTATATCTCAGTTGTTAAAGATGAGTAAGACCAACCACAAAATCAAAAAGCCATCAGCCTCTTCGATCGTCGAGTCTCCTCCGATCATAGAGCCTAGACCAAACAAGGAAGCAGCGGCATCAAATATCTTGGCTGATCTGAAGGACACAACTGAAGAGATTCCTGAGGCTGTAGCACAACCTAAAAGGCCAAGAAGGAAACTGGTGAAGAAGTATATTCTTACCAATGAAGAAGTTTCTAAGAAGGGAAGAAAAAGAACTGAGTGCTAAAAAGGAACCAGCAAGTGAATGTCAAGTAGTCATGGCTCCTGCTGAGGGAGATACACCTAAAGATCTAATAATAGAAGGTGCTCATACTGAGGGGGAGATGCCTGAAGATCTTCTACCAGAGAATGCTCTAGTTGAGGGGGAGCTCTTGATATTTCAAAAGAATGATCAAGCTGAGGGGGAGGCTCATGACACCTTAATAGCTTAAAAAGAAATTCCTAGAGGAGATAATGAAGAACCTGAATCAATCGATATAATGTAATCCTTCAGTGAAAACAGAGAAGAAGATGATGAGATTGAGATCATAGCTGTAGGCATTGATGGGCACAGAAGAGCCACCTATGAGTAACTATTTGCATATCTTCATATGATGCCCTTTCACCGAGCTCAAATTCTGAACTCTTGGGATCACATGTTCTGGAGTTTAAAAGAGTTTCCAGCTATGTCAGTACTTGCAAATGGATTCCCAGGGAAATTCAATTTTGCCAAAAAGCTTCTCTCCAACAGCCCTTCCTCAGAGAACACACTTGAGGTACTATCTAGCCCCACTCCTTTCAGAATTAATCACTTACCACCACCCTTATTTAATCAATTCTATGAATTTCTGTAATGGTTGGAAGTAATTCTTCATCCACTGAATCAATTACCAGTTACAGAATTACAGAATCTCAAAATTCTGTAACTGAAGAACCAAATAAGATCAACTCCCTAATGCTCACTCAGCCTACTACCTCTACGATCCCTGACTCTAGCAACTGGTAGAGTATCCACCATAAATCGTAGTCACTAAGCTCCAACATCCAAACACATGCCCCTCCTTTAGATATTCCCTCCTCATCTAGAAATGAATGCTTCAATCTTGAACTTGCTCTCTACTCACTTCAAGATAAATTCAAGAGCACGTCACCTCCCTCACAAATTCCAAATCTAGATGAAATCCTGTCAGAACTATCCACAAAGGTTGATTTGTCGGCCATGTCTGAGAAAGTGATCAAAGAACTAGACGAGAGCCTTGAAGATCATACTGCACTGATACAGCTGAGATTGACATCAATGATCAATGCTTGCAAACAATCTTCCAAGCTCCCTGAGCTCCGAACTGTCCAAAACACTCAAAGAGATTATCAAAGAAATGCTACAAAGCATAAAGGACATGGATGATATTCACTTCCTCGCAGCTAAAAGACATCGGGATGCTGTCTCGATTCTACAGAAAACTCAAGAATCTCAGAACCAACTGATGATACAAAGCATCCAAAATCTTCAGACTACTGTTGTAAGACCCCAAATTATTATTAAATGAAATTTATTTTCCACTATTTATTATTTTGAAATAGTAAGGGTTGATTTAATTAATGTGGTTAGTTGTGGGTAAAATGCGCAAATATTTTAAATAATCAGGTGGTTATAAAATATTCATTGTTGTCGGGGAAAATTCGATTGGTCATGGAATATTCTTGCTGTCTGGGAATATTCGTACGACGGCGCAGTCTTTTGTGGTCCCCATAATGGAAAGCGATTGGATGAAGAAAAATACAAGTATAAGTTGTTTATAAATAACGGCGTAGTTGTTACCGTTAATACTGTTGGAATACCCGGTGGTTAAAACACAGTAATACGCGTTGTTGCACAGTAGCACAAGGTATTGTACCAATTATTGATTCTTACGTAAGAAGGCACTACTCAATAATTGTTACAGTAATTATTGTTCAGTATTTTATTTTATTGATTCAATAATTGCTGCGTTGATTTTTTTATATTACTGTTATTTCAATAATTGTCACTGCACAGTATTTTTCATTATCGGAGCAATAATTCATATTATTTGAATAATATTATTAGATAACATTATTGGCAATGTCTAGAAATTTCTGTCTAAGGAGAGGTTTGGTCACCTAATTGCGCGTCAGTAAGAAAAAATTCTTATTGAAAAGCCCCCTCTTTCCTGGGAACGGCCTGGTTGCCAGTACTGTGATTCTGTAATATTATTTGTGATTAATTAATTATTGATTTATATGATGAGGAAAATATTAATTTTATGTGGATATAGATGGAGAAAATTTTTAAAGTGACAATAGTTGAAAATCGATATTTTATATTTTTTGATAAAATAATATTTTATTATATTATTATAATATAATAATGGGAATATTTTTACAATGAATGTGGGATATATGAGTATATGAGGATGAGGAGTATTTTTGTTGCAAAAGTTGTTTAAAACATGTTAAACATGTCCGTGGGCCCATTTCTTGACTGAAATTTGATTATAGCCTGTAAAATCGTCCGTTTATGGATTTCGGTCAATTTCTGTTTGGAATTTGGAAAACAATTCTTCTGCAAAATTGTAGATAATGGAATTTCCTATGGAAAGGCGCGAGATTCGAATTTTCTGATAAAAGGGCTATTTATTATGAATTATTGAAGTTCCGTAGTTCCGAAATAATTGATTTTTGGAAGTTTTAAATAATTATTTTTAGAAAAACATTTTTCTTACTTTTTCTAGAAGGTTAACATGTGTGAATTGTTGAAATTCAGATTTCAAAGAGTACGTATAATATTTTTATAAATAATAATATTTTATTAAATTTTTCTGCTTTGGTGTTCTAAAGCATTTTCCTATAAATAGTGTGCTTAGGTTAGAATTGAAAATCACACCAGAAACTAAAGTTTTCTCTCTCTTTTTCTCTCTATAATATCGAGCGTATTTGTGAGTATTTTAGTACTTTGAGTATTGCTATACGGTGCAATTCTTTCAGCACTATATCCAGTATTCCAGTCAAAAGTACTATTCTTTCTGAAGTAAGGGATGTTATTTTCTTCTCAAATGATATTATTTCTTCAATATCATTATGCCGAAATATTGGTTGGAATTTTTTATCAAATTTGAAACTTTTTCATGTCGGTATTACTATTCATGAGTTACTATTCACGAGTTACTATTCACGAGTACTATTCATGAAGCATGATGATGTTTTTGTGAAATTTCTATCTTTTGGTGTCGGAGTTACTATTCACGTATACGGCACTATTCACGTATACAGCACTATTCAAGAATACGGCACTATTCACCGAAAAATAAAATTTATTCTTTTCGTTCAAAATATCTATTCTGGACACTAGCTTTGATTGTATCCATGTTTTGATCATTCTTGAATTTTACCCCACTCTAGTTATTTATGAAGTATTTTTGAATGAGAATTGTTTAAAGTACGAATCCTTAATATTTGTTCTTTTGCTTCACTGGATTCATTTTCTTTAAAATATTTTTCATCATCCTCAGTCCTAAATGATGATATAACTGAATATCTTTGGCCTGTAGTGCAAAGATGAATGATTTCTTGATGAATATCTTTGGCCCGTAGTGTAAAGATGAACATGTGTTGAGATGAACATGACCGGCTGATTAATATCTTTGGCCCGTAGTGCAAAGATGAACAGGTGTTTAGTTGAACATGACCAAATGATGAATATCTTTGGCTTGTAGTGCAAAGATGAATATTTAATTCCAAATATATATTGATTGATGTTACATGAATAAAATATCAACGATGAACTTTTAAATTCATATATAGAAGATAGTAGTTTGCATTCTCTACTTAACTCTTCTAATGAATTATTATTTCCGCTGCGAAGATTGATTTAAAACTGGTTGTTTATTGTATTCTATTAGATTTTTCCCTGTTGAGGACTAACGATAATTTGTTCTATATTATCTTAGTCATAATGTTCTTTACTGGGCTAGTTGAGCTCACCCTTTTTCTTGTTGTTTCATTTTTCTTCTCAGGAGGCGAGAATGTAGCGAGTACTAGTCGGGGTGTGGAATGATGGTTCTAGAAGTTGTTCTAGAAGTCCTCACTATTCTGTAAAATAGTGTATTAATAATTATAATGAGGACTTATTTAAGTGTGGATATTGTCTAGATGACAATATTTGTATTTAAACTCACAGTTTTTATATTGTATTAATAAATTTGTAGTTGTTTCTGTACCATGTATTTGGCGACTCAGAATGGGTGTTGTATACCTATTTTGGGGGCGTCACACAAATAATATTACATAATCACAATACTGGCAACTAGTCTGTTCCCAGGAAAGAGGGGATTTTCCAATAAGGATTTCTCCTTACTGGTGCGCAATTAGGTGACCAAACCTCTCCTTAGACAGAACTTTTTAGACATTGCCAATAATTTTATCTAATAATATTATTCAAATAATATGAATTATTGATCCAATAATGAAAAATATTGTGTAATGACAATTATTGAAACAACAACAATATAAAATATCAACATAGCAATTATTGAATCAATAAAATAAAATATTGAACAGTAACTACTGTAACAATTATTTAGTAATACTTTCTTACGTAAGAATCAATAATTTGTGTAATACCGTGTGCTACTGTGTTTTAACCATCGGGTATTCCAACAGTATTAACGGTAACAAACTACGTCGTTATTTATTAACAACTTATATTTGTCGTTTTCATCGTCCAATCGTTTTCCGTTATGGGGCCCACACAAGGCTGCACCGTCGTACGAATATTCCCCGACAATAAGAATATTCCATGACCAAACGAATATTTCCCGACAACAATGAATATTTTATAACCACTTGCTTATTGAAATATTTGCGCATTTTACCCATAACTAACCACTAAAATAATAAATCAACCCTTACTATTTTAAAATAATAAATAGAGGAAGTACTATTTATTATTAGTATTGACCCCCACCAAAGTAGATTTGATAGAGACACACAGAAATATTACTCCTGTTGCAAGAAATCAAACTAATGTACTTTTCCCATATAATCAATGTCAGCTTTTTCTATTCCCATAGTGCTTTATTATTATGTTTGACTACTTATTCACCAGACAGTCTTTATAATAATAATAATAACAATAATAATAATAATAATGGTAATAAAATAATAAAAAGTACATAAGCCGATACAATATGTAACGGTTTTATACTCAATTCGTAATAATAATAGAATAATAATAATAATTGAGTAATTATAACAAAATAATGAGAAAATATAATTTGGGGGGAAATGAAATGTTTTAACATATATCAAAATCCAAGGTAAAATTTGACAGCTAGGCCCGTGGTGCTCAGGTGGTCATATGACGAGGGTTTGAAGCTTGAGGTCGCGGGTTCGAGTCTGTTTAGCAGCGAAAAAAATTATTATCCAAGCCGGTATAACCTGTACCGGCCGGGCGTTTTTAATAAAAATTTATTTTAATTTTACAGTTCTAAGCCGTTATAGCCTGTACCGGCCGAGCCTTTATTTTAATAATTTATTATTCAAGCCGGTGAAGCCTGTACCGGTCGAGCAAAGTGACAAAACTTTTTCTGCCACATCGCCTCGGGAAAGACACCGAATATCAGCCTTTTGACTACTTTTTCTGCAACAATGCCTCGGGAAAGAACACCTGCAAGCTCGGTAAACTAAAAGGCTGAGAACACACGTCTCAGTGTTTGAGTTTGTACCGACTTGCATGAGCTTATTTAACCATCTATTGAGAACACACGTTGTTCAAACTAAAGTTCAGTATATAGCTAGATAAAATAAAAATAACAGAGAGTAGAGAGTATTTCGGAAGAGAGGAGCAAAAAACTTCAACAAGTTGAAGCAGCTGGATTCCATTTATTATATGCTGAAGACACCGAATTATTAGTAAGATATTGTTATTTGCAGCATGTTATTGTTATTTGTTATGTTTGTAATAGTTTTTATTTATTGTTATTTGTTCAGTTTTTAATAGTTTCTGTTGTTATTATTTTCGTATAATAGTAAAATAATATTATTATATTATATAAATGAAAAAAATTGTTACATTATTTTTCATTTATTATTTTTGTTGTCATTAATACACTTATACACAATTATTGTTTTTGTCATGCATGTTATTACTGTCATTTTGCAGCATGTTTTTTAGTCATTTTGTCGTGCATCATATATACTAATATGGAATTGATGTTGTATTTTTAGGTAAAAGATGGACAGCTGGGAATATGGGCCAATTGATCCAAGTGTTCTTCATGATCAACAAGATCATGTATCAGATGACATATATCATGGGAAAGATAGGAGAAACTAGGCTCCAGTCAATATACTGATCAAAAATATAATCAGTGGAATTTGACAAAAGAACAAAAAATCCTTTTAGATAAATGTGGATTTGGAGTATTTAGTTTTCGAGGTGTTGTACACCAAACTGACCTTGGTCTAATATCTGCCCTAGTCGAGAGATGGCGACCGGAGACTAATACTTTTCATTTAAACTGTGGAGAAATAACAATCACGTTAGAGGATGTTCACTTTATTTTTGGATTACCGGTGGTGGGAAAGCCCTTAACGGGTCCCCTTGCTGTCACCAATTTGAATTATTTTAGGAATTGTTTTGGAGATAAATTAGCCGGAGAATATTTTAGTTCAAAAAAGCGCAGTGCAATTTCATTAGTGTGGTTGCACGAATATTTTAATAATTGTCCCAAGAATGCAAGTAAAGATGTTGTAGGGCGACACACAAAGGCCTACATGTTGTGGTTGTGTGGGGCAATATTATTCCCGAATAGGAATAGGAATAGTGTGCACCCAAGATATATGTCTTTTATTGCCAACACAGAAGATTGTGTAACTTACTCTTAGAGCACGAAAGTGTTAGCATATTTGTACAGATCTTTATGTACTGCTACTAGGAAAGGAGTTAAATACATCAATGGTTGTATAACATTGTTACAAAATTGGGTGGGCCTATGAGCATGTAAATATTGGAAGGCCAAACCCTTGGCCACAATCATCCGTATGGTTACCTAGGGCTTTAGCATTGTCATATTTTGGATCCCACTATTACCCTGGTAGGCGTGAAAATTCCCACCACCATTTGTCATTTTATCGAGGGGAGTTAGAAGTTAAGTCTATATGGGATGTGGTTTGGCGGCCTTACATGTTGTGGGAATGATGATATCAGTGGATTTAATTTTGAAGGCAGGTTGTTAGGATCTGGTGGGGTCCCCTTAATCCACTTTGATATTGTGGAATTTCAGATGCCGGACCGTGTGATGAGACAGTTTGGGTTCATGCTAGGCATACCATCACCCGCCAAAAACCATGGTGACCTTAGGAAGGAGAAAAAGTTTAAATTTATTAATGTCGAGGATTGCATGGCCTTGCGAGGGAAATACATTTTGATTTGGGAGGCATACATGGATCATCTCGAAGGACAACAATATGAAATTAATAATTATGTGTCAGTAGATGATTACATGGTCTGGTATAGAAAAATTACACGTTAGAAAATTCACCGACCTCGAGAGGCAAGGGACCCCGACAGTTGTTATGAGCCTCGGGCCATTTACAACCAACAACACCTTATTAAAATGGTAGGAAATTATATTCTTCTTTAATTAATCATGTATTAGAGTAAATACTTAATATTATATTTATTCTTATTTAATTAATCATGTATTAGAGTAAATACTTAATATTACATTTATTCAAATTTAGTGTTATTAATATTTGTTTGTGTTCATCTTACATGACAGGTTAAGAGTGCAAAGTCATTGCTTGATAAATTTTTAGCACTTACCCAGCTACCTACCGAGTTGGTTCTGCAAAAACACAATTGGGATTACCAATACAGTCTATACGACTTCGAAGCAAGAGGGAAACAAATACCTCGATAGATGGGTCCTAATATTTTTGCACCACCAACCGAATTCTCTCAAATCAATGAAGGGCTTTGGAAACAAACTGATTATGTTGTACAAGAGAGCTACATACCCACCACATAAGCACGGCAGGAGAGCTCCATTCCCACCTCCTAAGCCCACGAGGAGTGTTACATTCTGACCTCTCTTGCCAATGAGGAGTGTTACGTCCCGACCTCCCAAGCCTATGAAGAGGGTTACATTCTAACCACCTCTGATTTTGTGGGATTTTCTAACGTCATAGGAGATTGTTCACTTAAGGTATATATAATGATGATTTTAATTTCAGCAAACTTTGCATTATTTATATTCATATTTTAAAATAAAAATGGTATGCACAATAATAATAATGTACATTTGGGTCTTAATCAGGTACAATATGCGAGAGATCACATCTCTTATAGACCAAAATGGTCCATTACCAAAAAACTGAAAGATTGGAAGGAGGTATTTATCAATAAACATATGTTTGGAAACGTGGTGGCCTTGGAAATGAATTTATATCCTTTGTCACATCCACGACAGTTATATGTTTTAGACCACAATGCATTGCATTCCTTAGGACCTGGGAATTGGATTTTCGAGCATGTCCTCGATGCTTATATGTTGTTGCTACGAGACAGGGAGGAATACTACAGGTCGCAGGGGAATACAAAGGTGGGCCAAATTTGGTTTCATAAATTCATTCTTCATTCATCTTGAGCAGAGCTAAGTGCCCATATACTGAAGAGATTCATGCATGGAGTTTTTACCATCCGTATGTGAACCAAGATGTTGGCCCACCTTTACACGAATGCCAATACATATTCATGTCGGTGTGTAGTACACATCAATGCCATTTTTTCTTGTTCCTATTTGGAGTTGAAGATTGGATGGTTACGATAATTGACCCGTACTACAATGATACCAAACATATGAAGTTATAGGAAATGTACACAGAATTCGTTAAAGTTGCAGTATGTGTAGTTTTAAAATATTTTACTTTTATAATTTCCTTTAATATTAAAAATTCATTAACCAACTACTTTGTACGTGCAGGTACATTTAATACCATTTTGTTTGCGAAATGATAATCCGATGCGTGCGTGGCCCAGCAGTAATCCTACCGTGCAGACCGTAAAGATTCAACCGAAACAACACAACGACTCAGACTGAGGCATTTTTGTATGCAAGTATGTTGACTTATTCGTTAATGCCAATAGTGATATTTGCCGCAAAAAGTGGTCCTTGGAAAATGTCACGGTCTTTCGTTACCGCATCGCATGGGAGCTCTACAAGAAATCTGCAAGATTACTTCCGGCCTCTGAGATATAAAACTTGTCAAGCGTTATCTAATGTACATATTAATTAATAAGAATATCTATTTGGTTGAACTGTATGGATATTATTATTCAGTCTAGTTATTAATAATCACATTATTTATATTAATATTAAAAATAATGTTTCATATTATTTACTCATACTCAAATAATAGTTAAAATAAATATAAAAATAAATATATGTGTAATAATAAAATAAATTACTATAATCTAAATCCATTTAAATTCCACTCAACCAATTTAATAATAAAATTATTAATACTAATAATGCAAGATTTATAATGATCACTTTATATTTTATTAAAGAATGATATTTATTTTTTATATATTAATAATCCTTTTATTGATATTATTACAAAAATAAGAAAAAATATTAAAGGGGATAATAATAAATATAGATATTAACTTATTTCTATTTTAACAAACCCAATTAATAATATAGATTTATATAAAAATAAATCGTAATATAATAATAATATATAGATTTTGAGGGATGGTGAAGTTTTACTATAAAGATATATCATTGGTTGAAATTAGTAGCTAGGCCCATGATACTCGGGTGGTTATATGACGAGGGATTGATGTTTGAGGTCGTGAGTTCAAATTTGTTTAGCACCGAATAGTTAGATACATAAATTATTTATTTATTTATTTCCCAGCTGTACCGACCGGGTCTTTTTTATTTTATTTTATTTAATTTTAATTTGTTGATTCATAACATATAATGGAGAAAAGAAAAAAAAAATAAAACTGTACTGGCTGGAAAAAAAAGAAAAAAGAAAAAATAGGGTGATGGTACAAGCTCTTCCGATTTTATTATTTTAATAATAAATATTCATATTTTATAACTATACTGACAATATAATTTTACGTGGGCCTCTCTTATTAAAATAGAAGCCTGTACATGTAAATAATTAGGCACAACAACTTGTGCCGGCTTATCAAATATATAATCTAATCTCAGCCTTCAATTCAATTTATCAACGGTCCAAAAAGAGGTTGTTGCATAGTTTTCATGGCAACCGACTTGCTATGGAAGGATTCCATATATATATATATATATATATATATATATATATATATATATATATATATATATATATATATATATATTCGTGGATTATAATTCAGGGAGAGAAGACTAGCCAAAGAAAATTCAGAATTGCATGTTTCATTTATACGTACGCCATCTTTTTTATAAAAGGAATTACATTTATCTTCTTCACCTTCTCTTTTTTTTCTATAAAAGAGACTCCTTTTTTATAAAGGCAAGTATATAATGTCACAATTATCTTCATGTTTAATGTCTAATTTTATTTTCATGCCACCATTTATACTAAGTAATTAGACAATAATTATATTTAGGCGTGCATTAACATGGAACAAACATATAATACTTGTTAACGCCAGGATCTTTCTCCACGTCCCAATCACAAAAGACGTCCTGATCCTGCAAAGTAAACACAACAAACACCACAAACTTGACGGCCGGACCGCCGGGGGATAGCTCAGGCGTGAGAGTAAGTATATGTGTTCACAAGATTAACTCAAGAGGATGATAATATCTAGTGTCTGAGAGAATAATTATGTGGTGTGTGTAATATTTTGTTACTTACCTCCTCCTTATGATCCTAGCTCCATGCAAACCCTAATCCCGGTTTACCGTGCCACCCATCACCTCCTGACACCTTTTTCCCCCACTTCCGGTCATTTCTGCCGAAAGCATGCACCCGGCCTCCATATTTGCTGCCACACCATGCTTTTCGCCGAAAACATGCACCCCGCCTCCATATTTACTGCCATACCTTGCCACCGCCCGACCTCCCAGTCCCATCCTCATTAATGTCATATAGAAAGGTGGCAGACATAATAGTCAACTATTATTTTGAGTAATGATTACCGATCAAAGTTGGGTTAAGTGGAAATATGAATAATGGGCTAATTTGATAAGTAAACCCAAACAAAATAGAAATGACCCCTACGACCGGATCCAAATCAAACGGACTTAATGGAACAAATCAAATAATTGGGCCCAAAGCATCCGGTCCAATAGGACAAAAATAATCATTACTCAAGGGAAGAGCCCATTAAGTCTGGCCCAACAAGGAAAAGGATCATGGCCCAACATTGCCCCCTAGTCTTTTATTAAACATGAGGTTTAATGGAAGACTATAAATGATATAGGCCCATGATATAACGAATTATGATAAGTCATAAGAGGTCCAAAGTGAAACTCACCAAAGCCCAAATAAGTCGGCTCAAATTGATACCAGAGATAGAAATGGGAAGTCCAACAGATATAAACCCACTCTGATTAGGATATTTAGACCCAAAATCGGGCAACGCCTCTTCCAATTCCCCATCATTACTGTGAATTAACAGTGCCGCCTTCGATTACCGTGTAACCGTCAATATAAAAGGCAAACTTTACCAATTTTGACAATTTTACCTGCCAATTCGAATTTCGAACCTTCAAGCTTTCTCTCTGTCTCTTGAACTTTCTTTGTAATCTCTGCGAATTGTCAACAATGGCGTCTCAAGATTCTGAAAAAGGTCGTCCCCTGCTAGTGAAACCTATTTGCTCCATTGTTCCAGACCCAAATTCTAGCAAAGATGCTTCGAGCTCTGGTCAGGATGTTGCGACTTCTATAAAGATACTGACAACAACATTTTCTCCCAGTCCTTCCGAATTCTATAGGGACAATGAGCTGTATGTTCATGCCAACATCCCCTCGAAAGTTATCGAGGCTGATTTGGAAAGACTTCGAACTCGTTGCCACATTCCGGATACCCACCAGATGAGAGTTCCCAGGTCTGGGGAAAGAATGTACCAACGCCTTGAAGGATGGATGGCTGTTACAACAACCATTCTGGAGAAAGGGATCCGGTTCCCTCTACACGCCTTCGTGGTGACTCTATTAGGGTTTCTGGGTGTTGGGTTCGCCCAACTAATGCCGAACTCATATATACATATTTTGGCATTCATAGCTCTATGCCACGAACTTGGCGTCGAACCTGCGCTCGACTTCTTCTTTACTGTATACAAGGTCGGTCAGTCCAGAGAGAAAGGATTTAAAACCATAAGCAAGCATTCTTCAAAAACAGGGGAGAGGTTCGAGAGACGTTCATTAGTGAATACTCCTTCAAGCAACAAAGGATGGCATGAAAGATGGTTTTTAGTTAAAGGACCCGAAGTCCTCTCCTTACCAGGGCTGGGCCACAAATGAGAAGATTTCCACGGACTTCGGGGATGTTTCTGAAGAACCTGAGGCTGAGATAATAGAGCTTCTGGACAATTTCCCAAGGGAGGAATGGAATTATAGGCTTCTTTCCAACCAAGCGTGGTTGTATAACCACAAATGTAAGTACAAATTCATTTTGTGAATATTTGAAAATTTTGTGATATGGATTCTGATGTAGAACTGTTAATCTTCTGTAGTAACTTTGATCAAACCGTCGCTTTAGGAGATGAAAGACTTAGAAGATTTGTTAGCTGGAAAACCGGTAGAAGCCCCCATCGATTCTTCACAACATGAAGTCCCATCCGAAGACAATGCCGGAAAATCTGCAGATGTTGATGCCGGACCTTCACAACCGGATGTTTCCTCCAAATTCAACCCACCTACCGAAGTACCAACTGAGGAGCCTCAAACCCACGCACCCGAAGATGACGAACCTCTTCTTCCGGAAAAAGTTCTTCAACTTCGACGAAAGAAAAGAGCCATCCGAAAGCCTCGGCCAATCTCGATCCATCCCATCAGACTCCGAAGATCTTTCTGAATCCGAACCGTCCTTTAATCCGATATCTCCAACTACCAGTCCAACACCAACTGTTGACCCAATATCACCGAACGTAGATCCAGTACCACCAACCGCTGATCTAATACCTCCGAATGTAGACCTAATACCGCCAACTGCTGTCCCACAATTGGCTCGAACCAGTTTATTGGATCTTCCTGCGAATAATCGAAGACAACTTCTTCGGATAAAAAAATTGAGAACCAAAATCATTCCCCTAACCCCTGATGAGCTTAGAGTTCCTTCTTCAAATATTCACCCTTCAACAAAGCTTGTAGAGACTTCAACTATGAATGAAGAAGAAAGAACGGAATCTACTGCAATACCGTCTCGAAAGAGAAAACGACCATCTGACAGCCACTCAAGCCCAACGCTTGTAATTCTACCAGTTTAAGGTCCTTCTCCAACTCGATCTCCTTCCCCCGAAAACATCTACATGGATCTTTCTCCCGTTCATGATCAACCGATGCCTTCCCCTCCAAGGCCTTCAACACAAAATTTCCATGATGAAGCCACTGGGGAGCCGACCATGTGGCCTCGGTACAACGTCAATTTCCCCTTCCAGCTCTTTGATGCCTTCGTTCGGGAAAATGATGATCACCGATTTGATAATCATACGAACGGAAATTTTCTTGATGAAGGCATGAGTTATCTGGCCAAGGTAAGTGAGAGTTTTATTAATTAAACACTTCTTCACTTGCTGAAATATTTGAAACTGACTAGATACTTTTGAATATATGCAGGCGAATGCAGTCTTCGGGCGTTTACGTCCCAGGCATATAAATTCCGAGTCTGATGAAGAGACTTTGAGGAGGGAGAACAACATGCTGAAGGCCACACTGGCCCGAGAGAGAGAGAGGAACACGAATCTGTTCTTCACTGCCAACGAAAGTCTTCAAAGGGAATTGGCCCAAACGAAGGAAGACATGAAAGAAACTTATGATGTGCTGAGCTCGGTCAGAGAAGAACTGAAGACGACAAAAGCCAGTGAACAAAAATTATTTATTCTGAATATTCGCTTTGTTGCTGAGACCGAAGCCTTGAAGACTACCAAAGAGGATCTTGTTGTAGCCAACCAAAATTTATCAACCCAGCTCCATGAAGCTCAGACGAAGGCTCGATCTATTAAGAAAGTTTAGAAGGCCAAGCGTCGCAAGCTTCGCGGTAAGATAAAGGCACTTCAAGAACGAGATCCTCCTTTGACCGAAGATCTAATCAATCAAATACGGGTGGATTACCGTACATCGGACGAGCTGGGGTCAGAGATGTTAAAGGTATATTATGAAGGATATGAAGAATGCCGGAGCAGGGGCAAGGAAAAGATGGTGGCTGCTCAACTAGATCCATCTTTGCTAGATTCTGAAAATGAGACCGCGAGCTGAAGATAATTTTATTTTAATTTGTAGGACTTGTAAAAATTATTTATTTTTATAATTAAATCAAATATTAATGAAATTTGATTTCGTCCCTTATGACTTCGGTGCATTTACTTCGTGCAAATACTTCAATATTAGTGCAACTGAAAAAATATACATAATCGCTTCAAGGATTCAGCTCTAACTGTTAATTATCAATTAAGTATGACATATAACAGATAAAGTGAGGTTAAATAGTGAGGTATCCCGAACTTAACACTTGGAAAAAATTTAGGTAATAAAGTTAAGGGATACTTATTAGTTACCGAAGAGTGAGACAGATCTGCTTCATTAGGAATTTGTTTACCCCGAAAGGCCTAACAAAATAAAATGAGGGATGACATTTGACTACCACGAAGGGCCTGACAAAGTCTTAAAGATGACACTTGCCTACCACGAAGGGCCTGACAAGGTCTAAGTGTCGACAATTGCCTACCACGATGGTCCTGACAACGTCTTGAGTGACCACCTGTCGAAGAGGCTTCCATCGAATGATCAGCGAGTCCTCCCGAACCTCCAAACACCAATGATGTTTGCCTACCACGAAGGGCCTGACAAACTCATAAGGACCTCCTGCCGAAGAGGCTACCATCTAATGGTCAGCGAGTCCTCCCGAACCTCCAAACACCAATGACGTTTGCCTACCACGAAGGGCCTGACAAACTCATAAGGACCTCCTGCCGAAGAGGCTACCATCGAATGGTCAGCGAGTCCTCCCGAACCTCCAAACACCACTGAACTGATCGGCAACAGAGACAAAATTTGTTTGAGAGAAAAAGGAAACTTTTATTGATGATGATGTAAATATTTACAGACTTCCGATGTACTGACATTGTTCTTACTGAAAGTATTTCCTAAGCCTGCCAGCATGTCAAGTATTTTTAATTTCTGACCCATCTAAAGCCTTCAGCCGATAAGTCCCCGGCTTTGGTACTTCAGTGACTTCATATGGCCCTTCCCAATTCGGCATCAATTTTCCCAGATTCTGAGGCGTGGATGCTTCAACTTCTCTGAGGACAAAATCTCCTACTTCAAACCTACGAAGATTTACCCCCTTATTATAATGTTTGGCTACTCTGCGTTGATAGGCTGCCAATTTAATTAGGGTTATTTCTCTGACTTCTTTAAGCAAATCAAGATTAGCCTTCAACCCTTCTTCATTGTAGATTTCTCTGAATTGACTAACTCGAAGACTTGGAGATCCAATTTCAACTGGGACTAAGGCATCAGTGCCATAGGCCAATCTGAAAGGTGAATCTCCTGTTGTAGTCCTCGGAGTAGTTTCGATAAGCCCATAGCACACTAAGTAGCTCTTCTGTCCATCTGCCCTTAGCCTCGTCCAATCTGCGTTTGATCCCATTCAGGAGTGTTCTGTTAGTCACTTCAACCTAGTCCGTTTGACTGAGGATGAGCTACTGAAGTTTTTTCTGTGTTGAATCCCCAGTTCTTTCAAAAATGCTTCAAACTTCGATCCCACAAATTGACGTCCATTGTCAGATATTACCACCTTAGGAATTCTAAAACAGAATACGACTGACTCTTTCAAAAATTTCAAGCACTCCTATTCTGTTATTGACCTAAGTGGCTTTGCTTCTACCCATTTGGTCATATAGTCGATGGCAACTATAACAAAACTGACTTGACCTTTTGCTTTTGGTAATGGGCCCAGTATATCAACCCCCCAGACAGCGAAGGGTATAGGAGATAGGATAGAATATAGCTCTTCGGGTGGCTGATACGGTATCGGACTATTGAGTTGGCATTTCTCACACTTCTTGACGTATTCAGTTGCTTCCTTGAAAATGGTAGGCTAGTAGTACCCTTGACGAAGTACTTTGTAGGCTAATGACTGAGCAGCCATATGATCGCCACAGATGCCCTCATGCACCTCTCGCAGAGCATATTCAGCTTCATAAGGAGTCAAACATTTTAGTAATGGAGACGAGAAGACCCTTCGGAACAGATCTCCATCAATTAGAATAAATTTAGCACTCTTGTACTTGATTTTCTTGGCTAGCATCTGATCCGAAGGTAAGACGCCATCCGCCAAATATTCCAAGTATGGAGTTAACCAGCAGTTAGTTCGGTCGACGCACATCACCACTTCATGATGAACACTAGGATGTTGTAAAATTTCTAAGTAAACCAACCCATCAAAGGTATTAACATCCGTAGTGGCTAATTTGGAGAGCGCATCGGGAATGGAGTTGTTGTTACGCTCGACCCCCTGAAACTCGTAGGATTGGAAATACTGAAGTCGTTCTTTCACTTCCGCCAAATACTTGATCATTCTCGGACCCCGAGCTTCGTACTCTCCAGAGAGTTGTTTAACGACTAACTGAGAATCACTGAAGATGATTATTCTCTGCACTTCAAGACTCTTTGCTAATCGTAACCCGGCAAGTACTGCCTCATACTCAGCTTCATTATTTGTTTCTTTAAACTGAAATCTGATGGCCTGCTGCACCTTGAATCCCTCCGGACTCGTCAGAATAATCCCGGCTCTACTGATGTCCGTAGTAGAAGACCCATCTGCATACAGCGTCCATAGACCCTCCTTCTGCTGAAGAACTGCAACTGCCCTGTCAGACCCTTCAGCTTCGGCCACAACTTCATCAGCCTCAGAAAACGAACACTCAACCACAAAGTCAGCCAACGCTTGCCCTTTAATGGCGGTTCGGGGATGATACTCAATAAAAAATTGGGACAATTCCATCGTCCATGCAGCTAGTCTCCCCGATACCTCTGGTCTTCCCATAACCGTCTTTAAAGGCTGATCTGTGTATACTATTACCAATCTACCCTGGAAGTATTGCCTAAGCTTTCGACTAGCAGTTATTAAAGCAAAAGCAAACTTTTCAATATTTGGGTACCTTGTTTCAGCATCCCGAAGGACATGGCTTACATAATAAACCGGGTGCTGCTTACCCCCAACTTCCCATACCAAAACCGCTCCCACCACCAAAGAACTAGCTGCTAAGTACAAATATAGAGGCTCGGTAGGAACAGGCTTCACCAGCAAGGGCACCAAAGATAAGTAAGACTTGATGCTCTGAAAGGCGTCTTCGCACTCTGAAGTCCATTGAAAGGTCTTTGCATTCTTTGGCCCTTTCAAAGTATCAAAAAACGACAAACATCTCTCTGCAGACTTGGACATGAACCTCCGCAAAGCTGCAATCCTTCCAGTCAGACGTTGAACATCTTTAAACGACTGAGGAGTATTCATGCTCAGGATCGCTTGAATCTTCTCTGGATTGGCTTCAATTCCTCTTCGACTGACAAGATAACCCAAAAATTTGCCAGCCCCCAGACCGAATGTGCACTTAGTGGGATTTAGTCTCAAATTGTGATGACGAAGTGTCTGAAAGCATTCCTCTAAATCATCCAAATGTTTATGTATCAACATGCTTTTGACAATCATATCGTCTACGTACACCTCAATATTCCTGCCCAACTGATATCTGAAAACATGGTTCATCATCCTCTGGTATGTGGCTCCGGCATTGATGAGGCCGAAAGTCATTTTCTTATAGGCATATACCGAACGATGCGTAATGAACGCCGTCTTCGGTATATCCTCTTTACACATGGAGATCTGATGATACCCAGAGAATGCATCCATAAAACTTAATAAAGCATACCCCGAAGTGGCATCAATGAGTTGATCGATGTGGGGCAGCGGGTAAAAATCCTTCTGACAGGCCTTGTTCAGATCAGTGTAGTCGATGCAGACTCGCCATTTACTATTCTGCTTTTGGACCAGCACCACATTTGCCATCCACTGCGGGTAGTCAATCTCAAAGATGAAGTCAGCTGCCAGCAATTTTGCAATTTCCTCATCAATGATCCGCTGACGTTCAGGCGCAAAGATCCTCCTCTTCTGTCGAACGGGTTTCTTTGACGGATCTACTTCTAGCCGATGCTCAGCAATATCCCGGCTTACTCCAGGCATGTCCTGAGGTTCCCATGCGAAGATATCAACATAACACCTCAGTAGATCCATGAGGTTCGTTCGGAGGGGTTCTGGTAGACCCGAACCTATTTTCACTGTTTTATCCACTTTGCCCAGGATGAGCTCTATCTCCTCTGTTTCCTCAGCTGACATAACTAATGGTTCGGAACTGCTCTCAGTAAAGGGCTCGATTTCTATCGCCATGGTTCGCTTCTGCTTCGATACTCCTACTCCCGAAGTGATCACAACATTTCTGTAACACCTTCTGGCCAAATCCAAATCCCCTTTTACCTCACCAACCCCATGAGCCGTAGGAAATTTGATTTTGAAGTGAGGTATTGAGGTCACAGCTTGTAAAGAAATTAAAGTGGGCCTCCCCAAAATAGCATTATAAGCAGAATCTACATGCACAACATAAAATTTATAAATAATCTCTACCTGCTGAGGGGCCGTTCCGAAGATGACGGGTAGTTCAATGGTCCCAGCAACCTTGACTGGATCATTACTAAAACCATACAGAGGAGCCTCCTGCCCTATCTCCATCTTTCGCCCGTCCAGATTCATCCTTTGATAAGCGTGGGCATACAGGATATCTACAGATGACCCATTATCCACCATCATCCGCTTCATATCCACTGAACCCACTTGCGCAGTCAACACTAATGATCCTTCGTGCGGTTTGATGACCTCCAAAGGGTAATCTTCATCAGTAAAGGAGATTACCTGTATTCGGATAGGGTCTATCGGTCTTCGGGAAGGTACCCGCCACCGACATGACCTGAATCCAAATAACTTCGGCATTTCTTTCCAATTAGCTTGCCAGAAGTACCTCCAGTGATGACATCGATCACATGCCTTGCAGGTTGTCCCGAAGCTGGCAACGCCTGCTGAACTGGTTGAGCCGCTGGGACAGGTCCTTGGTCCTGTTGTTGATTAGTTCTGGCAGACACATACCGAACTAAAACCCCACTTTGTACCTTTCTTTCAATGAAGTCTTTCAAACTGGCACAATCATTCGTATCGTGACCCGAAGCCTGATGGTAATCACAATATTTGCGAGGATTTCCTTTTTCGGGCTTAATGTTATCTCGAGGTGGCTCGAAGATAGGTTGATTTTTAATCTGATCCAAGATAACTGCCCTGTCTGCATTGAGTACCGTATACGTTCCTATTCACCCTCTGGGCCGGCGCGGACGATCGTCCTCCACCCTGTCTCCAATTATTATACTTCTTCGAGCCGCCCTCATAACGGTCTTTATTCCCTTCATTCTTCTTCTGGTCTCCATCAGTTTTGTCCCGATCTGTCTCTCTGAGCCGCTCCGAAGAAGGTCGTTTGAGGCTGCTCATAGCCTCCTCCACCACAATATAACCTTCAGCTTTGTCAAAGGCTTCAGCGAGACTCTTCGGGTGATTGAACATTAGTTTCTTTACCAACTTTTCTGACTTGACCAAATCTAGCCCATTCTGAAACAATCCCACAGCTTGTAAATCGTTCAAGTCTGCCACTTGACCGACGGCTTCACGAAATCGTTTCACATACTGGCCTAAAGACTCGTTAGAAAACTGCCGAACTTGAGCCAATGAGCCAGTTGGTTTTCCCCTTCTTTTATTGCACCCAAAGCGAGCATAAAATTTACTACACATGTCTTCCCATGACGAGATTGAATCCGAGGGTAAGGTTCCCATCCACTGCCGGGCATCCTTTCTAAGCGTTGTGACAAAAGTATGGCATTTAGCAGCGTCGCTAAAGTCATAATAATCCATGAGTCGATCGAACGCTTGACTATGGTCGTAAGGGTCCCCCGATCCATCATAACTCTCGATATGGGGCAACTTCTTGGTGGGATCAGCTTTTTCTTTAAGAATCTCCGCGGAAAAAGGAGATGCCTTCTTTCCCGGAGTATCTTTTATTCTCTGTACTTCGGCAAGCTGCTTCCGAAGTTCTTTTAATTCTTTAACCAGATACTCCACGCCTTCTGGTTGAGATGATGCTTCTTTTTCTGGTGACTCCTTTCTCTTCTGAGCAGACCGGTTTCTTTCAATAGAACCCTCAACATTAGAGGGACTCTTTCGATGACTAGTGTCTACAGGGTGGTGTACCCTCAGTAGACTCTCGGGAGTATGATCTCTTGATACACTTCGCCTCTGAAACCGGGCGCTATGGTGAGAATGTGCAACAACAAGTGCTTTCCTCGTGTACTCAGGGGTGCGATCTTTGGATCGACCTCTTCGTTCGCTTCGCCCCTGTCCTCTAGAATTAGCAGGGTGATATGTCCTCTTTGATCTTTGAGGAGTAAGGCTTCGGGATTTTCTTCTTTTCCTAATTCGACCCAGAGATTCTCGCCCTGAATGAGCAGGTTCCTTTCCCCTCCGATGACCCTGTTCTTTGGATTGAGCATAACTGAACTCTTCGTCTCTCATTTCTGTCATACGAGCCATTTGTTCAGTTATATCCTGTCGTTGCTTCAGAAGTGCCTCCATGGCCCTATCCGCTTCATCTGCCATTTTAGCCAGTCGTGAGGCTTTTTCGTCTTGGTCGTTTCGGTATCGAGTTCTAGGCAAGGTGCCTTCTACTCTTTTCCGATCATGGCCATCTATCCCTTCTCTATCGGGAAAACTAGCTTACGCTTGACGTTGCTCATAGCCCTTAGCCGAAAATTTTCATGTGATCGTTTGGACGTTGTGCTGGCATGGACACTTATTGCAGGTCCCAAACGATCCTTGACAAACACTCGCGGTGTCGATTCACTGACCGCCATAGGTTACCCTTCGGGCGTCGGTGTTCTACTCTTCATCATGAATATTGACGTAAGACAAATATGGTTTGTGATTGAAAAATGTTCAGGACGTACACTAGAGCAAGCCCTCCTTCTAGCGCCAATGTTAACGTCAGGATCTTTCTCCATGTCCCAATAACAAAAGACGTCATGATCCTGCACAGTAAACACAACAAACACCACAAGCTTGACGGCCGGACCGCCGGGGGATAGCTCAGGCGTGAGAGTAAGTATATGTGTTCACAAGATTAACTCAAGAGGATGATAATATCTAGTGTCTGAGAGAATAATTATGTGGTGTGTGTAATATTTTGTTACTTACCTCCTCCTTATGATCCTATCTCCATGCAAACCCTAATCCCGGTTTACCGTGCCACCCATCACCTCCTGACACCTTTTTCCCCCACTTCCGGTCATTTCCGCCGAAAGCATGCACCCGGTCTCCATATTTGCTGCCACACCTTGCTTTTCGCCAAAAACATGCACCCCGCCTCCATATTTGCTGCCATACCATGCCACCGCCCGACATCCCAGTCCCTTCCTCATTAATGTCATATAGAAAGGTGGCAGACATAATAGTCAACTATTATTTTGAGTAATGATTACCGGTCAAAGCTGGGTTAAGTGGAAATATGAATAATGGGCTAATTTGATAAGTAAACCCAAACAAAATAGAAATGACCCCTACGACCGGATCCAAATCAAACGAACTTAATGGAACAAATCAAATAATTGGGCCCAAAGCATCCGGTCCAATAGGACAAAAATAATCATTACTCAAGGAAAGAGCCCATTAAGTCTGGCCCAACAAGGAAAAGGATCATGGCCCAACAATACTTTTTGTGGATGTAGTAGTACTTAACAAATTTATAAATAATACTCCCCACTACAAGAAAAACTTCTATCAGCGACCAAAGTTTTCAGCGACCGCAATATTTGGTCGCTGTTAATGATAATAGCGACGGCCATTTGCGACCGATATTGTTTCTAGTCGCTAGTTTATTTCAGCGACCGCATGCGGTCGCTAAGCGGTTGCTAGATTGAATTTCCCTCCCAAAATTTGGTGCGAAACGTTGGCGCGGATGTTTTTGGCGACCAATTCTTATCAGCGACCGCCTAGCGGTCGCTGATAAGTACACGTCATTAAAAATTAGCGACCGCAAGCGGTCGCAGATGGCGATCGCTGATCCTCTTAAACATAATCACAGTCAGGCATTCGCTCGACGAACAACAGAAGAAAGAAAAAGAGGGAGAACGGAAGAGGGAGAAGAGGGAGAAGGGGGAGAAGAGAAGGGGGAGGGAAATTGCAAGCTACCGCGTCGCCACCACCGTCGCCCATCTAAAAAACTCAGGTATTAACTACAAATTTTTCATCTTCTTCAATAGTGTTCTCTCAAATCAGAAATTTTGCAAAGTATTGTTAGTGTGATTTTTATGAATTTGTTACCTATGATAGCTGAATAGTGTAGTGAATAGTATGATGCTACAATATTTTCATCTTGTTCAATAATGTTTCTTTTTTGTTTTTATTTGCATTGGTTTTGATTTGGTGATGTGAGAATCAATAATACTGCAGGAACCATAAGGATTCTTGCTTATTTTGTGATAAATTTAATTCAGTAAGCTAGGAAGTTATGAAGTGTCTGGTTTAAGTTATATTTTTGTTTACTTGTATTGTCATATGCAGATTAATAGTTCAAGTACTTAATGTTAAATAAATTTTGTATGTAGTTTTCAGTATTTTGTGTTTCTCTAAATAGGTTAGAAATGTATATTAGGAGAAGGTCCATTCCACATGTTGATCATACCTGGACTTGAGCTGATTAGACTAGCACCCTATTTATTTTATACCATGACTGAAGTTCAAATTACCAAAAGTGGTACACATGTACTCTTTTATCTTACACTAGTTATTTATAAATATTAATAGATAAGTTCTCTATGGATGAGTAGTATTACAAATATTCTATCAAAGATAGTGTACTAAAAGTTTTTCCAAATACAATAAAAGTAGGGAATTGATATTACCACATGGAAAAATGTAATAAAAGTTTTTCAAAATACAATAAACGATGCATCTTCGTCGTCGTTTTCATTGCTTGAATCTTCATCATGCTCATCCTCAATATCATCATCCTACAAGTAGTACCTAATACCCAAGTAAAATACAATTATACCACCGACATTGCATTGATAACTAATTAATTTTTCTAAAAATGAAAATAAAAAAAAACATCCATCCATTATTGAGAATTCAAAAGCACTTTGAAATATATTATACATCCATCCATCGTTGCTGCCGCCGCCCATAGGTAACCTAACTATGAAAGCACTATCTTATATTGCTACTGAATTTCTTGTACAATAGTTTGGGGCAAACCTAGTTCATACAATAAATTATCTTATATTGCTACTGAATTTTTGTTTTAAGAGTTAATTTAGAGCTATGAATTTGGGTATGAATTTTAGTAGTTCGTTGTGGTATGAATTTGGGATTATTGCATTTGGGATTACTGAAATTTATAGCTTCTTATTGAAATTGGGAATATACTGAAATTGTTGCAAAGAGTTTTATGAGATTACTGAAATTTTTAGGTTAAATTATTTTTAGGGTTAATATGTGTTTAATATACTGAAATGTGTTTTAATATGTGTTGAAATTGGGAATATACTGAATATGTGTTTTAATATGTGTTATTCAACCTTGTGTGTTATTCAAAATTGGGTTGTTTCTTGAGACTCACCTTGATTTTAGCAAAGATTTCTTATGCGTCTGTGTATCACCTAATAAGGAACTATATTTATGGGTTACTTAATTGTAGTCGATTAGAAATTCAGTATGTTTGGGAGAGTTCATTGGATAACCTCTTTTATCCAAGACAAGATGTGAGGATTAGCATATTTCCCTCCCTCTCCAAATACAGTAATAGGTCTTGAAACCGTCCTTGAGATGACACTAACCTCAAGAACATTCTATATATATATATATAAAAGGAAGGAAGAAAGAGGATGAAGACTATGGGTAAATAAGCCCAAGTGATGGTACAATGAAGATGACTAGTGGATTGTTTAGACATAAAATGTACAATTATGAACTCTCGGGCTGTGTCAATGCAAATGGGGCCAATATAAAGTTGCTAGTTTTATAACTCCACTCCGTAGACTTCCAAAATAGGCAGTGCTAAGGAACTGTTAGTGCAACAGAGAAGGTAACTAGACACACTTGGTCAATAAAGAGACTGTTAATCATTCGTTCGTTAATCATGTTTATGTATCTTTCACTTATGAGCGCTATCCTGAAGGCACTCCACGTCCGTCTATCGATCAAGAGTTGTGGGAGAGGGCGTCTGTTGTGAAGAAGAACTACGTTAAAGGTCAAGGACAACGACGACGCCCATCCTTCAGTGGCTCATGATGCTCTTCTACCCAGTCTACACAGTCATCTAGCCATCCAGCTGTTCATACTCCGGCTGACTGTGTGAGAGCTATATGTCAAGATCGGGATCTTCTGAAGATACTAGGGCGGACATCTGGGGGCTCTGAGTGCTGAGGAGTTAGCTGAAGCAGTAGCGGCAGCAGCAGCATCACAACACGGGGATGGCGACGAGGTATAAAATCAATTTGTTGTATATTGTCGTAATATATCAATATTAACATAGTTAGTAAATATTTATAACTTGTTTTATTATTTTGTTAATATTACAGGGTGATCAAGGAGGCGGTGATGCTTGATTAGTACCTGTTTTAGATTAGTTTTATAGTTATAATATAAGTTTGTACTTGTTTCATTCTTAGGATGTTTGTATATTGTTACTTAAACAATTTTTAAAATGTTATTATATTTATTCAAAATCATATTGGTTTTGAATGGTTTATATTCTAGTTTAGTGTATGTGTTATATGATGGACGCTGGATGGATGTTTTATATTGTTGTGTATGTGTGTTGGGATAAAACAGGTACAAAACAGGTACAGGTTTTTGGGATTTATGTAAAAACAGCAAGATTCTGTTATTTTATTTTTTAATATCAGCGACCGCATACGGTCGCTGATGCCGGTCGCTGACACGTCACGTGAAACACGTCAGCTTTGGCCATGGCCCATGCTGACTCAGCTTAGCGACCGAATTTGCCTTTTCGGTCGCTGATATCGGTCGCGAAGAATCGGTCGCTAATAGTGGTCGCTGATGTGCATTTTAGCGACCAGATTTTGTGCGACGCCTTTTAGCGACCGCAGATGGTCGCAGATAGATATCAGCGACCACAGGTGATAGGTCGCTGATGGTCGCTGATAGGCGGTCGCTGATAGGCTTTTTTGTTGTAGTGCCCTACATTCCACAAAAGAGTCATATTTATACTATTTATAAAATTTTAAAAAATATTTTTATTTCATGTTTTCTCTTAAGTTTATTAAGTATTTAGTTAGTAATAATTACATGATAAAGGAATAGTATGTCGTTTTAATTATCATAAAAAGAAATATGAACCCATTTTTCGGGAATAAAAAATGAATAAATAGGACTTTTATTGTGGAGCAAAGGGAGTATAATCTTATTAAATACTCTCTTTGTCCAACTTTATTTGTCCAATTTGATTTTTTGTTATCAAATTGACCATATTTAAAATCAAACATTATTCTTAAGTTTATTAGATATAGGCAAAAAATTATTATCATAATCGAATATACTATCAAAGTCAACTTATATGATTTCCAAATTTCAAATATAATTGTTTAATTATTAATTTTAAAATTGATCAATCTGATTCATAAAAAGTCAATATATTAAGACAAGTAAAGTTAGACTGAGTTCTTCGATTCAAAATATAAAATCAATGTTGACTTTTCTGAAGCTAATTTTTATGATACTTTTTAAGTTTAAAAAATTATATAAATTTATTTAATTTTAGACAATACAATTATGAAAATTATAAATTGTATAAAATGTACTACTATCACAAAAATTATTTTGGGACCTTCTTTGACCTTTATTATCCTAGAGAATTATATTGTAATTTTATCCATAGGGTGTGAAATATATATAGTAAATATTGAGAAGAACTAAATACACTTCTGTTACAATTATTAACTTTAGATTTGAAGTAATTAAAATCAAATTGTATATATAAAAATAAATTATAACAAAATTAAATAATATTAGATGGAATTACTTGATTTTACCCTCTTAACCATTTATATTACTTGTCTAATTATCTACCCAACCACCATTAGCAACACCACCAGTCCGGCCATCCACCACCAACAACATCACCAGTAGTCCACCCATTACCACCACCAACAATATTTTACTGTTGAAAGTAGTAAACTTTTTTAGAACACAATCAAAATCCTCCAAATGATCTAAATAACGAATCTACTAACCAATCAAATTAATCATATCAATAATTAACATATCAGTGAGTCAAAAGAAATCCTAAATAGCGATGAATTAATATAAAAGGTGTTGGAGGATATATTATATAAGTTGGAGGTTGTTGCTGATGAAGACGAGCATGCCAGTCGACAATGATGATGTTAGGTTGGTGTTGCTAGAAGAGATAGATTGTAAAACAACTCGGGTCAAATAAAGTCTTAAATCACTTAACTAATAGTATCTTATTGACTCGACACATATTTACTCAAATGGTCATGACTTGAAGATACTATAAGTAACTTAATTACTTTTACACAAACAATTTTTTTTCGTAAGACTGGGGTGTTACAGATCAGATGAAGATAAGGACCATTTTGGTCCCCTTTTTTTTCCATAAAGTCAAACAGTATAACTATAGGTTTGTCGGCAATTTAGGTATTCCAACTAATTTCAATCGGAATCTAAATTTGTGCGAGGGGCATTGTATGCAATTCCGTAGTTTGTGTAGCAATTTGTAAATTCAATTATTTTGAGAGGCTGAATTATGAATTTGCTGATAGTTGGGATAACATAAGTGTATTAAGCACTTTTGAAAATAGAAAAAATGTTGAGATTATTATGTAGTTCATTAAAGTTGTACTCAGAAATAAATCAGGTTAGCATGAAGTTTATTTTGGGTAAGTTGGTTAATTGATCAATAGAATACTGACACACATAGAGCCTCGCCTGCGTGTCATCACTCTATTGGTCAATTGACCAACTTACTCAAAAATGAACTTAATGCTAACCACTTCCCTCAGAAATGAGGGCGCCCAAAAAAAAACACATTTACTACTACATTCGTCCTTAATTATTTGACGTTTTAAAGGTGGACACAATAATTAAGATAATGATTGGAAATCATTAAATATAGTACTCAATTGTCTATAATACCCTTAAATTTTTTGTTGGGATAAGGAGAGTTTTGTTGGGATAAGGAGAGAGAAAGAGTTTAAAATATCAAAAAAATAGGCAGAGTAATGAGGGGTAATTTTGGAAAAATTATCATTAATTTTCCTATATTTGAACAAACGTCAAATAATTAGAGACAAATTAAAAACTCTAAAACGTTAAATAATTAGGAACAGAGGGAGTTTTAATTAAAATTGCAATATAACATGGGCCTTAAATTAATTTCAGTGTGAGCTACCCCTGGAAATTCCATGGAAAGAAGTTTTAAGAAGAGAAAGTGTGGATGTCGAGACGAAATTGTTCATAGGACAACCTGAAACACGAACAACCAATTAATCAGGCATCGCAAAATTGATTAACATGCAAATTATTCTTATAAAAAGAGTCTGATTAACTACCAAAACTTGCATAATTTTTAAGTATATATTGTTGCTCTGTATTTATCCCTAAATTAATTGATTTTTGACATTATAACGTAATTATGATATTATAAATTTGAGTACATAGTATCATTTTATATTACTAGAAAAGTGGGTTAAATGTAAAGTCGACCACTGAACTTATCTGGTATTTGAGTATTGAGCCTCTTTATTCTAGTCAACGCAAACTGGGCCTTTTTCTAGTAAAAAATTTAGACTTTGAACCCTAAGGCGCCACATGTACGTTGGCATGATGACGTGGCACACATGGCGCCTACGTGACACATGTCACCAGGTCTGACGTGGTATTTAATATTAAAATTTGACACTTGTCCGATGACATTTCAAGTCTTTTGAATTTTTCCCAAAACTTGCCTCTCCATAGACTCGAACCTACGACCCAATGTTTGGAATTTTGGTCATTTGACCACCCGAGCACCACGGGCCTAGCTGTTTGTAATTTGCAAGGAATAAAGTTTATATCAAAATATGAGATTTCCCCCAAAACAATTAAAACACTTGAAGATTTACAGACAAGGGTCATTTCGTTCTTTAGACAAATTCTAACCCTCGATTTCATTCCTGTCTTTCTCTCTCTCATCCAATTCTCGCATGCACTGAGAAAAGCTAAGGTTTTAAAATTTCGCCAAATCGAGGGTTTGTAGTGGGGATACTAAAGTTATTCGAAGGATCTGAAAGTGTTTTGTGGTGGGGGAGATGGTGTAAGTGTCTCGAAATCCCTCTTTATTGATTTGTCCCTTTATTTTATTCCCCTTTATCTGTCTAATGTATCCCCTTTATTTGACTTCACATGTCTATTGTCTGGAACTTAATCCCCTTTCCTTGTGTATTGTCAGCTCTTTACTAAAATTGGTTGTTATTATATAAATATCAACTAGATTGGTTATTATATTGTGGTCCTAATATTGTCGGGTAATAATTATATAGTCTCTTTTGTATTTGTGGTCTGTCTTTGTGTTCCATAGTCCAACATAAGATTTGTACTGTAGTTTATTGGTAGTGGAACTCCACCAATAAACTTTTGTCTATCATGTGCTGGAATTAGAGTAATAAAGTTTTGTTTGTCTTGTTATACTGTAGCTTTGTTTGACATGATATTTAAAGTTTTGTTTGTCCTGTTATACTATAGTTTTGTTTGTCTATCATGTGCTCGAGAGAAATATTGTTTTTAATTAATGTTAATGGTATTTTTATTGTAGAATCTTGGAAGTGGAACTCCACCATGAGGGTTTATTTGGGTTACATCCTGTTTTCCATTATGATTATGGGAAAATTGATAAGTTTCAAATCCCTTATTTTGAATTGAATTTTGAGAAGCTGAAGATAATGTGTGAGAGTTTTGGGTACACAGATGTAATTGGGTTATATTATAGAATGTCTGATACTATATTCTGTGGGCATTTTTCAAATCTTAAAGATGATGATGACCTAAATATGATGTTAGATACTGTTTTAGATTATAAATATGTTGAGATTTATCTTGAGCATGATTGTGAAGGGGGTAAACAGGCTAAATAACTTAAACAAACTGAATATGCTAGTGATAGGAAAAAACAGGCTAAGAAGGTGAGTTTGATAATTGATATTAGTCATGATGGTGATGTATTGGTCACAGAAAATAACTATGAGGACTCCAGTTCATCTAGTGATAGTGATATTCTTCTTGATGAGGAGGAAGAAGAAATGTTTCAAACTTATGATGAAGAAATAATTGAGGCAAGAAAAAAATAAGGGAATATAAAGAACATAAGAAGATATTAAAACAAGCAACTGTTGAGACAGGCAAGAATGTTGATGGTGAGGGCAATGCTGAGGGTGACAATACTGTTGAGGGTGAGGGCAATGCTAAGGGTGAAAATATTGATGAGGGAGACAGTAATGTAGAAGAATAAGATAGTGAGAGTGATCCTGATTATTCTAATGATAGTGAAACAAATAGTGACAGTGAAAGTGCTTATGACTCTAATCAAGTTAAAAATGACATCCCTGAGGAAGCTGACTCTAAGGATGATACACTTGTGAGGAGGCAAAACCCTTTCCTAGTATATAATCCTAACACCAAAATCATGGGGACAAACTTAGAGATTGGTATGTTATTTGCAAACAAGAAAGAATTCAAAACTGCAGTCATTAATTGGTCATTAACAAAAGGTTTTGATTTAAAATTTGTGAAAAGTGAAAGACATAGGGTGAAAGGGAGGTGAGTGAATTCCAAAAATTTTCCTGTTAAAGTATGGGGAAGTAAAGTTCAGTTTCAACAAACTTTTCAACTGAGAACATTGAAGAAAAAACACAGATGTTCAAAGACTTTAGTGAATAGGCAGGTTAATGCTAAGTGGTTAGCAAAAAATTTAAATACAGAACTTAAAGAATTCAGGAATTGGAGATTGGTTGATATTCAGTCTTATGTGAAAAAGACCTTTCTAGTTTCTGTGTCAATAGACAAATGTTATAGGGCTAGACAGTTTGCTTTGCAGGAGTTGATGGTGAACATGAAAGAAAATTATGCCAAGTTACACAGATATATTGATGAGTTAAGAAGATCAAATTCTGGGATTACAATTGACTTGTATCAAGTATTTCATACTGGTGCACCTGAATTTTCCAGTTTTATAGACAAATGTGGCAGACAAAGGTGTGGTAGACAAAGGTGTAGTTAGACAAACTGGTGTAGTCACAAGAAATCGTGCAAGAAGAGAATGGGTCCCACCTGGTGCTGGCTGTTTCATTTCCCTAAATACAGGCAACACTTATATTTCAGTAAGTATATGTGAATGATTATTAGTTTTTATTCTTATTTCAGTACACTTATTGTGTTAAGTTATGGTGTACACTTTTGTATATATAGAGCATACCTGGGAGATGTTACTTAGCTGGATCTTGCCCAAGGACTGCACCTGCACACCATCCACCAAGGCCAAAGACAACTGCACCTAAGGCCACAACAAAACTGATGTCTAGTGTTATGAGAGCGGCAGCTGCACTTACTGGAGAGACTGAAACAGAGGATCGTGAGATGGCTCAAGCTTTGTATAACAGCTTCAAGGAGACTAGAGGAGGAAGAAAAACAGAGGGTGAGGGTCAGTCGGGTGGAACAACTAACAAGACTGGTGGTACTCAAGAAAGTGTGAACAAGGAGTAGAATAAGTTGATCTATTTATATATATTATCATTTTGTGTGAACAGTTTATTAGTGGTTTTTGGTGTTTGTATTATGTCAAACACAAAAATGATACAGTGAGGTTTATTTGGTGTACTGGCCTGGATGGTTTATTAGTAACTAAGTATTTGGTGTATGTACTGGCCTGGATGGTATCCTAGCAAGGCATATTTACTTTTGTGTTTGTAATCATGACAATGTTGTTACTGTTTAAATAAAAAAGGTTGTTTCTTATTAAGATTTTTGTACAAATGTTACAGTAAGCTTTGTATAATTAAAGGGCTGCAGTTTGTATACTTGCACTTATAAGATGAGTGTTCTGTTATGCTCTATTATGCTATGTTTTGTAAAAGTACAAATCAAATAATTTGGAATGTCCCCAATTAGTGAAGTAGCCTCTGTTTTGCTAAATAATTATACAAATAAACACAATTATCCAAACAAAATCATTCTGTAAAATAATGTAATTATCCAAACAAAATCATTCTTCAAATAATCTAATTATCCAGACAACATTATACTATATATATCAAATTTTTTCAAACATAAAAAAAAACTTAAACTATTTCATGGTTTTTATCATGTTTAAACACAGCACAAGAAGCATCCCAATTACAAGTAAGAACCATTTCTCCCTAATTTGTAAATTCCTTATTTCTTCTTTTAAACACTTCAAATCATTCTTCAGTTGGACTTTCTTTTTTTCCAATTTCGATACTTGCACTCCCAAGTCATGAGCTTTCTCCTTCATCATTTGTAGGTCAATTTCTATGCTTCTCATATTCAACAGACCCGAATCATTCTCTACCCCAACATCTTCTAACGTCTGGATAAAGTCAATCCATTGAAAAAAGCCACAAAATGCTTGGGTATGTAGAAAATTAAACAAGAAGTTATCAATTATTATGATTATGTGTAAAAATTTAAAATTTTATCAAGGTAAATATAATAACTTACACCATAATTTGAACAACCATAAAACTTTCTCCCAACATTGAGTCCCTTTGATGATGTATAAATTCGTACTCGTATCCCACACCCACAATATCTTGGTGATGAAATCCCACTGACTCCAGTGGAAATTGAACCTTCCCCAACCTTTTGATGACTATTTTCTTTAGGGTGCTGCTTTCCTCTTTTCATTCCTCACGAAATTTAAGATTACAGCAAGAGAGGGAGAGACGACGAAACCCTAACCTTTTGCCTCACTTTACATCAAGATAGAGACGAACTTCGTGTTGGATGTGAGAAATTAACAGATCGAACTTCGTGTTAAATGAATGTTGTCTATAAATCTGTAAGTGTTTTAATTATTTTGGGGGAAATCTCATATTTTGATATAAGACTTATTCCTTGCAAATTATTATCAGCTACGCCCGTGGTGCTCGGGTGGTCAAATGACCAAAATTCCAAATATTGGGTCGCAAGTTCGAGTTTGTGGAGAGGCAAGTTTTGGGAAAAATTCAAAAGACCTGCCAAGTCATCGGACAAGTGTCAAATTTTAATATTAAATACCACGTTAGACCTGGTGACATGTGCCACGTAGGCGCCACGTGTGCCACATCATCAGGTCAATGCACATGTGGCGCCTTAGGGTTCAAAGTCCAAATTTTTGACTAGAAAAGGGCTCAGTTTGCGTTGACTAGAAGAAAGGGGCTCAATACCCAAATACCAGATAAGTTCAGTGGTCGACTTTGCATTTAACCCCTATAAAAGTTGATGATTGAACTATTTTTGCTAAAAGAATTAAGTAATTTAAAATTCAGAGTAAATCATATCTGTTAAAAAATAAATTATATAAGGATGGACTGTAAAATTATTATTATTTTAATTTATATCATCGAATAATATGTCATGCATGTAATTTAGGATAAATTAAGGAATTTCAAATGTAATTTGACTAATTAAACAACTGTATAAATTTTATTTAACTACTTGGGGCCAATTTAATTTACAGGTTTTCTCACATGACCACCTATGTTTTAAAAGGTGACATATAAACACCTATGATATTGAGACTAAGACAAAAATACTCATTAATTTAAAATACCATCATCTCCATTGTCGCCTCTCTCATCTAATTTCAGATATAAAAAATAAAATAATTTACACAATTATCAAACTTAGTTACAGAAATAGCATAAAAATTAAATTAACTACACAATTAACTTAATATAAAGTAAACAAATTACACAATTAACATATATGCTAAATAAAGTACTGAAAGTAGTATGCATACAAGTCAATCATGTATGATGATAAAGCATATACTTTGTAATCAATCTTATTTATTTATTAATAAAGATTTATTTATTAAAGGCATTTAATTATCTACATTGTGTTGTTTTAATAATATGTGATAAACCTATAATTTTAAGAAATACTTTTAGAATCATGATGAGATCATGCTAATGAGATCTAAATTCTTAGATAGCTTAAAAACTAAAATGTTCCCAATCAATGGATTACTAAAAATGAGATTAGTAAATCCGGATAGATTGGTACATACGTTGTTTGCTCATTGGATGAAGATGATTGATCTCATGATCATTTGTGTGGAGACACTAAAGCAAGTATGTAGGTGCTTATTAGAGAATAAGTTCACTGAACGTGGCTCGCTAAGGATTACCTAATAGTGCCTATCAATAGGAATTCATGTAGTGATAGTAGTACAAGTGATACTTAGACTTGAGATCATCATAGTATCTTGTGTATAATGAATTACACTTTGATTTATTCCTTAAGACCCTTAGGGTATATCAAAAGGTATGCTTGCGTGTAATAAGTTATATATGGAGATAATGAATGATCAATAAAAAGTCTGTCACTTCTAGTAAAAGAAGAGATATGTCCTATGTGATTCGATAAATGACAACCCAGGAATCATTGGCCAAGGTGGAATGAAATTGGAAAGGTGTTTCTAATTTTGCATTCATTCGGAGTTGTGCATTTGGGAATAGAAATATATATAATTAAATAAAATAAGACTTGACAGTAATTCTATGTCTTATATATTGGGACATTGTATGGTGGAAGAATTTAATTGTACGATAACTATTTAATTACTCAAAGGTTCTTTTATGATTAATGTTGAAATTTATAGTATTTGGAAAGTTATTGATCGCTAAGGAGGCTTATTCTTATGGTAGAATAAATATTATTTATTTAAATAAATTAATAGTTTAATTTATTTATTTAAATGAGATTAGAATTGTTCTAATTGATTTATTCACAATCGGTTTAATATTGAGAACCTATAGCGTCACACCATAAAAGGAGGAATAATTATTTAAGAGGTTAATGTCATAATAATAATAATATGTTAAGTGTATTTAATTTAATCTATGGTACTGATAGAATAAATTAAATAGCTTAATATTTATTATTTAATATTTTAGAAATATTAAATATAAATTAATATGAGGAGTCTTATTAATATTATTATAATTATTATTATTTTAATTTCTAAAGGAGTTTAGGAATTAATTTAATATAAGTACTCTTAAATTATTCCTAATAAAATTAGAAGACAAATTAATTAAAAGAATTTAATTAATTATCCCTAATAAGATTAGAGAGCTTAATTAATTAAAAGAATTTAATTAATTAAATAATACTTTAATTTCTAATTAGATTAGAAATGTTAACTAATATCTTTATAAGAGAAGTATTATATTAGATATTAATATACGTGATTCCAATAGTTGGAGAGTACGCCTTTTTCTACATAGAAAAGAAAACAAGGGTTTTAGTCAAAACACCATTCTTCTTGATTCTTGTTCTTTCTTGGTGGATCACCTCTAGAGGCCAACGTTTGGCTGGCTAACGTTGATCAAAGGAAGGAATAAACCCGGAGATTCAAGGAGATCGCGGAGAAGTATGAGTTGAACTCGTACCTGTGGAAGCTCGGATCTACCAGGGTATGATTCTATAACTTCTTATTCTTCGTTCTAAATAATAACATGCATAAAAAATGATCCGGGTAATTGGTTTATGAAAAATTTAAAATATGATTTTGTCATGCTTACACTTATTTTTGTAATTTGATTCCGTCTATGATTTTCACAAAACCTAACAAGTACACCATTAACAAATGCAAAATAAATTCAATTTAGCAAAACTAAATCTCGTCATTACCAGCACACGACATGGTTGTCGGCGAAAGAAGGAAATTAAAGGATATCAACACAAACCAATATGAATATAAACACAATCCCAGATTTTGAAACCAATATGAGATGAGATCAAAAACAAAAATCATGGGAAGTCAAATCGATAAAAGAAACCCAATCAGAAACTGAACTAAGCAAATAAGAAAACAAAAATGATGAATCCCTGATCGAGAAGAAACCTTGATCAACCAGACCAAGTCAAGATCAGAACCCAGAATCAAAACCACCAGAATAATAAGAATATCCAGAGGTTTTCGGCGACCAAATCAAAATAATATATAAAAGGCATAAATCTATTAACCAACATAGATCATCCAAATCTGAAAGATTAATAAATAAACAAGAAAGCATAAAAACTCCAGATCAAAAACACATGGATAATCATGAACCATCCACACAAAACCACCGGGAACGTAACACCGGCAAAGCAATTCGTTCTTTGATTGAAGAAAACCAGATTTGAACAAACTCCTCAATCAATTAGTCACCGACAGAACATGAATCAGACCAAGTATGATAAAGATGAAAGAAAGAAAAGAAAGTGGGTCGAAGAAGGGAAGGGAGGAATGGGGAACCGGGTTTGCTGAATGTAAAGAGAGAGAGAGAGACGACGATGGAAGAAAGAGGAAGAGGGGGAAAAGTTCTAGAGAGAATGAGGAGAAAAGTATAACTATGTTCATACGAGTTAATGATTGTGATTCATGGTGATGGTGAAAAGAGGTTCAATAGCAGTGGGGTTATGGCGGTGGTGGTAAGATTTTGTTGTTTAGTTGATAAGAACTCATCTCAAGTTTTGGCATTTCTGTTTTTGCTTGATTTGTTTATGATCCATGTTAATTTAAAATTATTCTTGTTTCGATCTGATTTAGCTGTGTTTTATGAATTTTGTCTTGCCGAATGGATTTTTGCGACCGATTTATGCTTGTCAGCGTTCATTCTCTGGTCTTTGTGTGAAATTATTACTTAGAAAAACTAATAAAATTATTTAAAAAATGGAGATTATGGTGTTTTAAATTAATGGGCATCTTTGTGGCGGAAATAAATTAATTTGGCATAAGATTTAATCCTTAAGATAACTTAGTAGCTAGGCATGTGGTGCTCGGGTGGTCACCGATATTTAAAAGATGAGGTTTTGAGTTTGAATTATGGGTTTCACAAGTTTTTTAGCAATTAATTAAAAAACGTCAATGTCAGCGATGCCATGTGTGCCACTAAAACAGGTCAATGCACACATGGCACCTGGGGCTAGATTTGAGCTGACCAAAAGAAAGGGGCTCAATACCCAAATACACCTAAAGTTCAAGGGGCAACATTTAAATTTTACACGAAACTAAAGTATAGCCATATAAAAAATTACTTTTTTAACAGTCAATTCTTTAAAAAGAAAAAAAATCAATTACTTTAAAATGTTTCAAATATTATTTAGCTTTCTATACTAAAAAGATTAGAAATAAATTAAGTGTTAAAAGTATAAAGCAAAAATTGAGATTGAGATCTATATAAAGAAAACCTTGTTATGGTAATGTGTGATTGTGAGACCCCGAATTTTATGAAATGAAAGTATTCAATTTTCTTATAATTATTCTATTTAGTAAATGGTTAAAATGATAAAAGGTTAAAGTTAAGGGTGATATGTGAAAATTTTTCAAATTAAGCAAGTTGTCATAAAATAATCAGTGATAAAAGTAGAGTAATATGTGTGGTTGATGTGACGCCCCCAAAATAGGTATACATCACCCATCTTGAGTCGTCAAATACATGGTACAAAATTCAAATACAATTTAATTATACAACAGTCGTGTAAAATACGACAAAACATATGCTGTGAGTTTTAAAACAAATATTGTCATCTAGACAATATCCACACTCAATTGAGTCCTCATTACATTTATTATCACACTATTTAACAGAATAGTGAGGACTACTAATGCTATTATCTGGACCGTCACTCCGTTCCCCGACTAGTCCCAGCTACATTCTCATTTCTTGAAGAGAGCAATGAAAGTAAAAGGGTTAGCTCAACTAGCCCAATAAGAAATATTATGACTAAGATAATATAGAATAAATTATCGTTAGCCTTCAACAGTGTTAAACTGATACAATATAACAAACATCAAGTTTAACTGCAGCGGAATAAGCAATCCATTAAAAGAGTCAAATAGAGAATAAAATCTACCATCTTTTATGATTTAAAAGGTTTTTCATCACTTTGATCGATGGGACTCAGCTTAATAAATAATCCACATCATCCCTGCACTACGACCAAGGATATTCATTAGTATCACAACCACTACGGGCCAAGGATATTCGTGTATTCATCAATGGTCATGATCATGCCAACAACTGTCCATCAATGCACTACGGGTCAATGAGGACTTTTACCACATCATTTGTAACATTACGATCATGATTATACCGAATAATCCCTGGTCATAATCATACCAAGTTCATCTATGCACTACAGGCCACAGATGACTTTCAACATAATATAAACATAGGAATGATGACAATGATATAAGAATTCAATAAAACAAGTTCAAGAATTAATTTATCCAGGAACCAATAATGTCTAAATTGTCAACATGATACTGCTTTGTGGGATAAAACTCAAGAATGCTCAGAAGAATATTTCTATGAAAAGAAACTGGATGAAGCGCAAATATCAAGGATATTCCACTAATTTCATGGAGTATAAAAGCCAAAACTTTAACCAACTGAGTATAATAAAGAATGGAATAACAAAAGAAATCACCAAGCATGCGATAGACCGCACAGACAGGTTATTCCAACAAAATAATAAATAATGGAACCAGGTCATGCGTAAACGCACAGACAAGATATTTCAACAGAATAATAAACAACAAAACCAGGTCATGCATAAACGCATAGACAGGATGTTCCAACAGAATAATAAATAACGAAATCAGGTCATGCGTAACATATAGACAAGATGTTCCAACAGAATAATAAAGAATGGAATAACAGAATAAATTCACTATGTATAAGGTACTTCGCATAGACAAGTTATTCCAACATAATAATAAAGAATGGAATAATAGAAAAATTTTACCAAGTATGCGGTACTTAGCATAGACATGTTATTCTAACATAATAACAAAGAATGAAATAACAGAAGTTCTCTTTATGAAGACGAAAGAAAGAAATAATACCCCTTATCTTAGAACAAACTGGATATAGGAGTAGTGAAATAGTAGAATACTTTTCTTCTTTCTCTCTATAGTTTCTCTCTCTAGAGTTTCAGTGAATTCGTAAGAAATAATGAAGGAATGAACTTCTATTTATAGGAGAATGGACTGAATAGTAACTAATTCCTGAACGGTCCAGATTGATTTACTTTTAAACGGACGGTCCAAATTGGTTTACTATAAAATATTCTAATAAAACAAAAAATTTTAAATAAAAAATAATATATTCTATTTATAATCTAATAAAACGAATAACTTTATAAAAGTATTCTGTTTTATATAAAAAGATTTTAATATGCAAACACTATGCAGGCACTATCCAAATACTATGCATAATAAAATATAATATATTCTATTTATAGTATAATAAAACGAATAACTTTATAAAAGTATTCTGTTTTATATAAAAAGATTTTACTTTACAAAACACTATGCATAATAGAATATAATATTTTCTATTTATAGTCTAATAAAACGAATAACTTTATAAAAGTATTCTATTTTATATAAAAAGCTTTTCTGTTTTATTACATTAATAATACTAATAAAACAAAACTTCATCATCATTATTATAATTCACACAATTAATCGACCAGGTCGTTCCCAGGAATGAGGGGGCTTTCCAATAAGGATTTCTCCCTATTGGCGCGCAATTAGGTGGCCAAACCTCTCCTTGGCAGAATTTCTAGACATCGTTAATGTGACGCCCCCAAAATAGGTATACATTACCCATCTTGAGTCGCCAAATACATGGTACAAAATTCAAATACAAACTAATAATACAGCAGTCGTGTGAAATACGACAAAAAATATGTTGTGAGTTTAAATACAAATATTATCTTTTAGACAATATCCATTCTCAAATAGAGTCCTCGTTACATTTATTATCACACTATTTTACAGAATAGTGAGGACTACTAAGACACCATCTCGGACCATCACTCCGTTCCCCGACTAGTCCCAGCTACGTTCTCATTTTCTGAAGAGAACAGTGAAAGAAAGGGTGAGCTCAACTAGCCCAACAAGAAATATTATGACTAAGATAATACAAAATAAATTATCATTAGCCTTCAATAATGTTAAACTGATAAAATACAATAGACATCAAGTTTAACTGCAGCGGATCAAGCAATCCATTAAAAGAGTCAAGTAGAGAATAAAATCTACTATCTTTTATGTTTTAAAGGTTCTTCATCACTTTTATCGCTGGGACTCAGCTTAATAAATAATCCACATCATCCCTGCACTGCGGCCAAGGATATTCATTAGAGTCACGACCATAAATTCCATACATTACGGTCAAGGATATTTGTGTATTCATCAATGGTCATGATCATGCCAACAACTGTCCATCAATGCACTACGGGCCAATGAGGACTTTTATCACATTATTTGTAACATTAAGGTCATGATTACACCAAATAATCCCTGGTCATAATCATACCAAGTCCATCTATGCACTACAGGCCACATATGACTTTCAAAAAAAAATATAAACATGAGGATGATGATAATGATATAAGAGTTCAATAAAATAAGTTCACGAATTAATTTATTCAGGAAATAATAACGTCCAAATTGTCAACATGATACTGCTTTGTAGAGTAAAATTCAAGAATGCTCAGAAGAATATTTCCATAAAAAATACTGGATGAAGCGCAAATATCAAGGATATTCCACTAATTTCATGGAGTATAGAAGTCAAAATTTTAACCAACTGAGTATAATAATGAATGAAATAACAAAAGAAATCACCATGCATGCGGTACTTCGCATAGACATGTTATTCCAACAGAATAATAATAACGGAACCAGGTTAGGTGAAATTCACACCGACAGGATGTTCCAACAGAATAATAAATGCGGAATAGTAAATAATGGAATCAGGTCCGACGTAAAACGCACAGACAAGATATTCTGACAGAATAATAAATAAAGACGGAACCAGGTCCGATGTAAAACACACAGACAGGATATTCTGACAGAATAATAAAAATAGAATAATAAATAATGGAACCAGATCTGGTGTAAAACACACAGACATGATATTCTAACAGAATAATAAAGACAGAATAATAGAAGAATGTCACCAAGTATAGGGTAGACCGCGTATACAAGTTATTCCAACAGAATAATAAGAAATAGAATAACAACAGTTCTCTTCATGAATAAGAAAGAATAACACCCCTTACCGTAAAAGAAACTGAATATAAGAGTAGGGAAGTAGCAGAATACTTTTCTATAGTTTCTCAATAATTTCTCTCTCTGGAGTTTCAGTGAATTTGTAAGAAATAATGAAGGAATGAGCTTCTATTTATAGGAGAATGGAAGTGTACTGTTTATGAACGAATTATTTCTGCAGAATTATTTATTCAACCAAATACAATAAAGTCAATCAACTAACTAATAAAATCACAACAAAAATTAAAATATAATACATATATATAAAAACATGTTTTCAACTTATATATATCAATATTATATATACACCACTTAATTTTTCTCCCCCAAA
Organism: Panax japonicus; assembly: GCA_020205505.1. Taxonomy (NCBI): domain Eukaryota; kingdom Viridiplantae; phylum Streptophyta; class Magnoliopsida; order Apiales; family Araliaceae; genus Panax; species Panax japonicus. The sequence continues at coordinate 63,266,085 of CM035110.1, forward strand.
ACCAACATCGATCCCTCACCCACCTAATAATCAAATTCACTACACTCTTACACATCACTATCACACTACCACTTTTCCACCATTTTCCACTCACACACTCATCACACACCCATCACTTTCACATCTCATTTTCTCCCACCATATACTCAATACACACATTATACTCTTCCATTTCCAAAATCATTTTCCCAACATATATGGGCCCCACATGTGGCCCCCACCTTTAAAAATTTTCTACCGATTATTTTGAACAATGAGTAAATAAGAATCCATAAAATAAGCAGACTTCATAAAAAAATCACCTTAATAATTTTAGCAACATTTATCATCTTTATTACAATTCACAATATTAATCGACCAGGTCGTTCCCAGGAAAGAGGGGGCATTCCAATAAGAATTTCTCCCTATTGGCGCGCAATTAGGCGATCAAACCTCTCCTTGGCAGAACTTCTAGACATCGTTAATATTGCAATTTATAATATTAATAACTCTGTCATTTCAATTATTAATTTAATAATATATAAAATATCGACAATAATTGAATCAAATAACGTGAGATACTATGCAATAATTATTATAGCAATAATTGAACAAAACTGAGTGACTTCTCACGTAAGCATTAATAATCAATACCGTGTGCTACTATGCAACCACGCGTATTACTGTACTTTTACTACCGAGTAGTTCAACAGTATCAACGGTAAAACTTTCGCCGTTATTTTCAATAGAAATATTTTTGTCGTTTTCTTAATCCGACAATAATTCCGTTATGGGGTCCACCAATGATTGTACCGTCGTACGGATATTCCCTGATAAAAAGAATATTCCCTGACCAATCGAATATAATACAACAACTTGCATACTTTGCAAAATTTATAAATACTACCCACAACTATAACATTATATCAAATCCACACCATAATATTAAAAAAATATTTTGAGAAATTTAAATATTTATTTATAAAATCGGGGGTCTCACAGTTAATATTGCAAATAATAATATTAATAACTTTGTCGTCTCAATTATTGATTTAATAATATATAAAATATCGACAATTATTGAATGAATTAACGTGAGATACTATGCAACAATTACTGAAGCAATAATTGAACAAAACTGAGTGACTTCTCACGTAAACATCAATAATCAATACCGTGTGCTACTATGCAACCACGCGTATTCCTGTACTTTTAACACCGGGTGTTTCAACAGTTAACAATAAAAATTCCATCATTATTTTCATAAAATATTTTTGTCGTTTTCTCAATCCGACAATAATTCTGTTGTCGGGTCTACCAATGATTGTACCGTCGTACGAATATTCTCTGTTAAAACGAATATTCCCCAACCAATCGAATATTATATAACAACTTGCGTACTTTGCAAAATTTATAAATATTACCCACAACTATAACATTATATCAAATTCATTCCATAATATTCAAAAATGATAATTATAGAAAATTCATCTTTATTTATAAAAGTTGGAGTCTTACAGTTGCATAGTAGCACACGATATTGATTATTAAGGTATAGATGAAGGTACTATACTGTAATTAGTTTTTTCACATGTATAGAACTATTGAGTCACATGATTGTACTATTGATTCACATGATATACTATTAGGGGAGGTGGTGCAAGTTTGATAATACTTGCAGGACTAAATTAAAAATAAAGTTATTATACTGTAATATTTCGAGCCCCAAAATGTGCAATTATCGATGAGAGGTTTGGTCACCTAATTACGCGCTAATAGGGAGAAATCCTTATCGGAAAGCCCCCTCTTTCCTGGGAATGACCTAATTATTAAATATTGTGAGTTATAATATTAATGATGAATAAGTTCGTATTGATTAAAGATGAAATTGATATTTTCATTATGTAAGAATTATTAGTGTTAGTGGAAATCGATATCTATTCCGATAATAATTGATATCTGGAGGTTATATTGAACAATCGGGTAATTAATCGGATAAATGAGCAATTAATTGCTATTAATTCACATGCTTATAACTATGTGTTCACATGTGTGTACTATTAATTCACATGTATGTACTCTTAGAGGAGGTGGTGCAAGATTGATAATACTTGCATGACTAAATTAAAAATAGAGGTATAAATGAAGGTACTATACTGTAATTAGTTTTTCATATGTATAGAACTATTGAGTCACATGATTGTACTATTGATTCACATGATATACTATTAGGGGAGGTGGTGCAAGTTTGATAATACTTGCAGGACTAAATTAAAAATGAAAGAAAAGATGAAGGTATTATACTGTAATATTTTGAGCCCAAAAATGTGCAATTATCGAAACTATATTTTCCTATAAATAGAAGCTCATTCTTCCTTTATTTTCACCAATTCACTAAGACTCACAAGAGCAATTATAGAGAGAGAAGCTATAGAGAGAAAGAAGAAGAGAAGTCTGCTACATCACTATTCCAGTATCTAGTCTTCTTTTGTGGTAAGTGGTATTATTTATTTCATATTCTGAAGAGATATTATTTTTCATATTCGTATGAATATTATTTTCGTTCAATATTCATAAGGAATATCATTTTTGTTCAATATTCATTGTCTTCGTTTAATATTCGTAAGGAATATTATGGGGTATTATTTATTTCATATTCTGAAGAGATATTATTTTTCGTATCCGTATGAATATTATCTTCGTTCAATATTCGTAGGAATATTATCTTCGTTAAATATTTATTGGAATATTATTTTCGTTCAACAGTTGTAAGGGATGTTATTTTTGTTCAATATTTACTTGAAATAATATTTTCTTCCATACTCTGTAGTATGTAAGTAATATTTTTTTTTCCAGATTTTTAATTCTATACCCATTTTGTTGAAGTTTTGGCTTCTATACTCCATAAAATTAGTAGAATATCCTTGATATTTGCGCTTCATCCAGTATCTTTTTATGGAAATATTATTCTGAGCTTTCTTGATAATTATTGATCTTTTCATAACGGAGTACTATTCACGAGTTAGTATTCACGGGTTACTATTCACCCAGTTACTATTCACTCAAATATTATTCACTCGGGTATTCGGGGGACTTTTCATGCCAGAGTACTATTTACGAGTTATTATTCATGGGTTACTATTCACCCAGTTACTATTCACCCAAATATTATTCACTCGGGGGTATTTGGGGTATTTTTCATGTCGGGGTACTATTCACGAGGTATTATTCCCGAAGTACTATTCACAGGGTACTATTTATGGGGTACTATTTACCCAGAAAATATATTTCTTTTATGTCCAAATTATTTTTGGTACATGAATATTATTCTTAAATTTTACTCCACAAAACAGTATCATGTTGAAATTTTGGATATTTTTAAACTCTGGATAAATTTAAAGTCTTTAATATTTATCCTTGATTTCGTTTGATTAATGCTTATATCATTGTCATCATCCTCATGTTTATATTGTGATGAAAGTCATCTTTAGCTTACGTGTATAGATGGACTGTTGATTGGTATGATTATGACCAGGGATCATTCGGTATAATTATGACCCGTAATGTTACAAATGATGTGGTAAAAGTCTTCATTGGCCCGTAGTGCAAAGATGGACAGGTGTATGACATGATCATTACCACTAGTGATACTAACGAATATCCTTGGCCGTAGTGCAGGGATAATTCAATGATGTGATTGGCAGGATCATGATCATTAGTTAATAGTTGAATGTCTTTGGCCGTAATGCACTGACAGGAAATTGATTTGTATGGTCATGAACATTGGTTTTATAGTTGAATATCTTTGGCTCGTAGTGCAAAGGTAGACAATTGATTGGTATGATCATTGTTACTACATTTGAATATCTTTAGCCTTTGGGGTAAGAATATTGAGTAAACGTTCTATTAAGCCTTTGTGGCAAGGAGAAACGGTTGATTTACATGATTATAAATATGAATTGTGGATTTAACTATAATCTTTGGTGGTTCAGGTGAAGACAGGTGATAAGAGTTCATTTTGTCTTGGGTATAACAAAGAACTGTTGATGAGTATTACAGGAATGAAATATTAAAGATGGACTTTTAATCTAGAGGAGATAGTAGACATTATGTTCTACTTGACTCTTCTAATGGATTGCTTATTCCGCTGCAGTTAAACTTGTTATCTATTGTATTCTATCAGTTGTTATACTGTTGAAGGCTAAGAATAATTTATTCTACATTATCTTAGTCATAATATTTCTTACTGGGCTAGTTGAGTTTACCCTTTTCTTTCACTATTCTCTTCAAGAAATGAGAATATAGCTGGGACGAGTCGGAGAATGGAGTGATGGTCCGAGATGGTGGCTATAGTAGTCCTCACTATTTTTATAAAATAGTGTGATAATAATTGTAATGAGGACTCCATTGAGTGTGGATATTGTCTAGAAGACAATATTCGTGTTTAAACTCTCAGCTATACTTTGTCGTATTTTGCACGACAATTGTATAATTAAGTTTGTAGTTGAGTTATGTACCATGTATCTGGCGACTCAAGATGGGTAATGTATACCTGTTTTGGGGGCGTCACAATGATAGTAAAGTCTTATATCGAAAAATAAGGATGAAGATTGAGAACATATAATGTTTTAATGGACCATAAACTTAAAAGGTTAATGATATACACATTTTTTATACATTTTAATATTCTCATATTTATTATTTTATATGCTTATTTTATTTAACTAATATATATTTTTTTTGTAGGAGATAACATTTGGAGCAAATGAAGGATTTATATCTAACCTTTAAAGATGAAAAAAGACTCTTAGAGGATTACCATATAGAGATGGAAGTCAAGAAGGAAAGACGAGAAACTAGGGAACAAAACTGTCCAAGTTCAATGAACCTAAATTAGGGCACAAATGTATTCTCCCTATAAATAGACCTCTTGTTTTAGAGAGAAGGATACCACTTGTTATTTTCTTTTTCATAATTTTTCACTGGTGTAGAAGGGAGTAAAATATTTAGAGTTTGTCTTTTCTCTTATTCCAATCACGTGTGGAACTACTGTCAGGGAGTATTTGTAACTTTCTTTTATTGATATAATAAAAATTCTCTTTTAATTATTGTTCTTATTTCATGCAAATAGTAGTACAAATATTATTTGTTTTTGTTTGTAATTTCATGGCTAGCTAAATTTCTAATACGTAGGATTATGATGAAACTAAGTATTTCATAATAATATTTTCTTTCCGTTCCAAAATTAATGCCTAATTATTTTCGCCTTCATATTTTTCTCCGCATAACTTGAATATGATTCTTATATTGATTGCGAGGTATTGATAAGTTATAATTAATCTGTAAATTTTTTATAAATTATGCTTGCTCATATTAATTATATGAATCATTATTTTTAAAGAGAATGGAACATAATTTGGGAATTAATTTAGGAAATAAGAAATTATTTATTATGTTAATATTTGGTGGATTCTGATTCCTAGGTATCTTTTCTCATTAATAGTTTTCGTTATTAATTAATAGTTTGCATAATTTAGTTAATAAATCTTCTTCACCTTTTTTGTTTTTAATTTACCTAAAATATTAATTAAGGATATATTAAAGAATTGATCTTGTCTCTGTGGTTCGACCTGCACTTTCCAAATCTACAATAGACGATATGCACTTGTAGTACATAATTTTAACTCATCGGTTAACATTGTAGGTCAGGATGTAGTTTTAGATGAGCATTTATGAGCTGAATATTCCCAACAACTCATATCAGAGTTATGGCTATAGGTTTGGGTCTTAGATATGGTATGCATAAACTGTGTATGATGAAGAAAAATAATTCATTGATCAAGCGGTGAACTCTTCTTGTAAAGGCTCTTTGTTGACTCTTGACAAAAGATATTGAAGAGTGTGGGCTCGTCAGTTAAGAAACGTGATGGATTAAGCTTCATCAATTAAGAAACGTGATGGGCTAAGCTCAATGAGTTATTGATGCTTCGTAAATTATATACTCTTTGAGCAAGTGGTGGACTCTTCTCTAGGAGATTCTTGGTGGATCAAACAAGTGATATTGAGAGATAAGATCATTAGATAAAGAGGTTTAATGGGCTTGAGAGAGGCTTTTGGTGGATCAAACAATAGGTAATGAAGAAGGGTGGCTTGTCAACTAAAAAAGGAGATGAATTATGCTAAAAAAGAGTATGGTTAAAATTCAAAGGAAAATTTAGTGTCAATGTGGACGGAGAGATCACGTGTTATACTAGTGTGATGCAAGTATTACAGTTATCATAGTTAACTATTACAGTAAGGCTACAATTATCATAGTTAAGGATTTGCATGTATGAAATGGATATATAAATAAATAACTAAGGTTTGAAAAGATAGGAAGAGTTTGAAATGTGTTTCAAATTAACAAACAAACCGCACATATAAAAAAAGGTTTGACAATGTATACATGATGAAGAAAATTGAATAATACTATTTGAGATTTTTCTTTCCTTATGATTTTGATGACAAGAGAGAACAAAAAAAAGTAGAAAACAGGTCCTCTTCCTTTTCTCAATTTGGAATAAGAAGAAAAGTTTCTATAAAAATTATTTTGGTTCATTTCACTTAATATTATAAAACATTAAGAAATGTAATACTCTTTTTCGGTCCAAAATATGAGATCAAATTTGACTTTTTGAATTTTTTAAAATTTAAAATTAAGGTGAACTCACTCATTTAGTTTTAGACAATACAAGTATGACAACAAAAATAAAATAAAAATTGAAGTAGCCATTAGAAGATTTATAAGGCTTTTAAACTAATTATTCAAGATTTTTTTTAGGTTTATTAAAGGAAGAAATGATGGGTTTTCTATTTTATCTTCTTTTTGTTGTTGTAACAAAAATGGATGGCTAAAAAAAGCTCCTACAAAGGCATTATGAAGATGGTCCAATGGGCTTGAATTGGTTGGGACCTAAGTCATTTTCATAGAACAATAAGCTCATCTACAGCCCAGTCAACAGAAAGCCCATTTCTAGTATCAAACTTTCAGTCAGAATCTGTTTTGGAATGAACCCAATTGTTAAATTAGCTATATCCCAATAAGTTAATCTTCTTGAATATTAATATTGATGGCAAGATCATATGATACTAGAAAATAGGTATGTTTTGAATTTAAAGATTGCTTAGTTAACTGTAATAAAAGCTTCCTTGTCTCTTTGTTTCTCTCCTTTTTCTTTTTAGTGTGCCAAAATGTTAGAGGTAGGTAAGGTATCCCAAACTCTCGACATGACACGTTGCGTCTACAACAACCACATACATTTGAAGGAACCCCACCGCACTTATATCGGAACCAAAACTCAAGAATTCTCAACAAATAGAGTGTCAGACGTAGAGTCACCACCAATCATCCGCTGTGAATGGGAATCGAACCCAAATTTTAAGCAAAGTATACGATCCTCTTACCACTAATCTAACGGATGATCGGTTCTTTCTATTTATCTCATTGCTCTTGCTTGTATACTAATTTTTTAACTACCTAACAGTAACATATATGTAGCACAATTTCCTTTCTAAATCACTCGTGCAAGAGTATATATTATGTCTTTAAATGTAGCCAGAAAAATTAATTAATATCATCATGTTGTAATGTTTAATAGTACCAAATCCAATAGTTTGATTAATTAGACTTCAAAAGATCAGGCAAGCCCAAAAGGATATGAACTACTTGCCTTGTTTCATTAGTATTTCTAAATTTCCCTCTCAACACCTGAAATTTCAGACTACATTACTAGCTTGAAATTACCAAACCATAACAAATATATATATATATATATATATATAGAGCAAGGATCAAGAGCTTACCCCTTATCTAACTCACCCGAGCTCACCCCCCTTTAGCGACGGACCCGGCGATGGTTCGGTCATACAATCGTCGTCTATACTTTTAGCGACGGACAACATATAGCGCCGCTAAAAGTATAGACGACGGTTATATGACCGAACCGTCGCCGGGTCCGTCGCTAAAGGGGGGTGAGCTCGGGTGAGTTAGATAAGGGGTAAGCTCTTGATCCGGACCGTATATATATATATATATATATATATATATATATAGAGTCCGGATCAGGTCCGGACTCCCGGATTTTATAAAATCCGGACCTTTTTTTTTTTTTTTTTTTTTTTTGCTTTTTTTTTTTTGAAACAACTAAAAAAAAAAAAATTTATGGAACTGAAATTTTTCCATAATACAGTGTTTTGGGCGTGATTTGGATGCCTATAACGAAATATGTCTGTACAGTCTGGGCAGACTGTATATACATTGGTTGGGGTAGGTGTTAAAAACACGCCCAAAACACTTTATTATGGAAAAATTTCAGTTCCATAAATTTTTTTTTTTTTTTTAGTTGTTTCAAAAAAAAAAAGCAAAAAAAAAAAAATTTTTGGGGTCCGTATTTTAAGTCCAGTCCGGGCTCCCGGACTGGATCCGTGGTGTATATATATATATATATATATATATATATATATATATATATATATATATATATATATATATATATATATATATATATCTGACTTTTAGTTCCTTTCTTGGCATAGAATAAATAAAATAACAGCCAGAAAAACAACAAAGCTCATAAAACAAATACCAAGCACTATTATAATTCTGCATCTATTCAATCATAACTATGTATAATTCCTGCTAATAATGCAACAACAAAGAATCATGAATATTTCACAAAATAGAACATTTCAAGAATGAGCAAGTCTAAATTCATGCTCAATTGTAGGCACTGTTCTAGTACGAGTTGCAGTATGAGCCCTCACATGCCCCACCATTGACACTTGCAGAGCTTCCTCCTCATAAGCCCTCCTCTCCAATTCCTCCATTCTTGCATTTTTCTTCACCTTCACGAACATGGCAATCAAAAGCAAACCCAAAAGAGAAACCCCAATTGCACCTCCAATGGAACTTCCAACAACTATTTTCCACTTGCTAATTACCTTCCTTTTCAATGGCATAATTGGAGTTTGTACAACAAGGCCAAAATGGCCTTGCCCCATTGCAAGACAAACATTTTGGGACACTTGATCACGAAATTTCAGACTACATTACTAGCTTGAAATTACCAAACCATAACAAATATATATATATATATATATATATAGAGCAAGGATCAAGAGCTTACCCCTTATCTAACTCACCCGAGCTCACCCCCCTTTAGCGACGGACCCGGCGATGGTTCGGTCATACAATCGTCGTCTATACTTTTAGCGACGGACAACATATAGCGCCGCTAAAAGTATAGACGACGGTTATATGACCGAACCGTCGCCGGGTCCGTCGCTAAAGGGGGGTGAGCTCGGGTGAGTTAGATAAGGGGTAAGCTCTTGATCCGGACCGTATATATATATATATATATATATATATATATATATATATATATATATATATATATATAGAGTCCGGATCAGGTCCGGACTCCCGGATTTTATAAAATCCGGACCTTTTTTTTTTTTTTTTTTTTTTTTGCTTTTTTTTTTTTGAAACAACTAAAAAAAAAAAAATTTATGGAACTGAAATTTTTCCATAATACAGTGTTTTGGGCGTGATTTGGATGCCTATAACGAAATATGTCTGTACAGTCTGGGCAGACTGTATATACATTGGTTGGGGTAGGTGTTAAAAACACGCCCAAAACACTTTATTATGGAAAAATTTCAGTTCCATAAATTTTTTTTTTTTTTTTAGTTGTTTCAAAAAAAAAAAGCAAAAAAAAAAAAATTTTTGGGGTCCGTATTTTAAGTCCAGTCCGGGCTCCCGGACTGGATCCGTGGTGTATATATATATATATCTGACTTTTAGTTCCTTTCTTGGCATAGAATAAATAAAATAACAGCCAGAAAAACAACAAAGCTCATAAAACAAATACCAAGCACTATTATAATTCTGCATCTATTCAATCATAACTATGTATAATTCCTGCTAATAATGCAACAACAAAGAATCATGAATATTTCACAAAATAGAACATTTCAAGAATGAGCAAGTCTAAATTCATGCTCAATTGTAGGTACTGTTCTAGTACGAGTTGCAGTATGAGCCCTCACATGCCCCACCATTGACACTTGCAGAGCTTCCTCCTCATAAGCCCTCCTCTCCAATTCCTCCATTCTTGCATTTTTCTTCACCTTCACGAACATGGCAATCAAAAGCAAACCCAAAAGAGAAACCCCAATTGCACCTCCAATGGAACTTCCAACAACTATTTTCCACTTGCTAATTACCTTCCTTTTCAATGGCATAATTGGAGTTTGTACAACAAGGCCAAAATGGCCTTGCCCCATTGCAAGACAAACATTTTGGGACACTTGATCACTTAGTGTCACCTTACCATCATGTCCAAAACTCGCACACATTGGCCTAATATCGGTGGTCGAATTCACAAGCCTTGTTGTGTTACTAAAATCTATGGTAATGGGTTTTTTCTGGGCTTGAATTTTAATCTCAAATGGAGTACTAAAATTCATATCATCACCGGCATTATAAGCTAATAGGCCTAATACAGGGGAAACAAGTTGATAACCTGTTAATTCATAATTATGGTAGTATATGGATGACCAGTTATGTCCTAAATTTTGTATCACCATAAGAACTCTTTCAGCACAAGGGTGGACTAAAATACCAGTGCCTATATGGAACTCTTTGAATTTTGCACCATACCTTTTGAGGCTGCCACAACGGAACCTTATGGTATTAACATTGATGCCTGAGAGATTTGCTGGTAAACGAATGGTGCGCAGTTTTCCTGTCCCAAAATAGTTGTCATAAGACTGGAATGTGTAGTCTCTGATGACAAGATCCAGATATCGAGCCGATTTGATTTCTTGAGCTTTTGAAGATGCCAATGAAAGAATTATGAAAATGATAGAAATGAGAGAGGCCATTTGGGAAATTAAATTTAGCCAATCTCTTCTTTTCTGTAGATGGAAAAATGGGTTGGAGTTGGGGATCTTTGTATAATTCAAAGAGCTTTTATCCTAAATGCAACAAGTTTGAAATGAAAAGAAAAAGTGAAGTTCATTCTTGTATCTATATCTATAATAATGTATGTGGCCTGTGGGTGTTTTTGTGGAGAATATACCTTTGGTGGCTAGAGGTTGATTAAGTAAAAAGGTGATGTAGAGAAAAATGCAGATGAATTGGCCCGGAAAATACATTTATAAAAGGGCTCACTTTTATGGAAAATTTTATTTTTTAAACATATTCCTTTCTTTGAATTGAACTAGAATACACATATATGGTGGCGTTTGTTACTGCTCATCTAAAGTTGTCATCTTACATACCCGGTGATATGAGTGGTCATCTTTATAGATCGTATTTGTTACCCTAATAATCTTACATTTTCGGTGTAAAGATGATAATCAGAAGATCAAAAAATATGGTAATTTGAGATTACCACATATAAGTCATCTTAAAAATTTATTTAAACAAAAATATCTTTTTTATTTAATTATTGGGACATAAATATCCTTATTAATCACATAATTTGCATTTATGTTTTTTTTTGTTTTGTTTGTCGACATGTTTAGTTTAACTAAAATAACTCACTGTCCATATAAAGTAGAAAAATGATATACATGTCGATAAATATTTGATAAAGTTGGATTGCGACCAACGTGAAAATGTATGCGATAAGATAGAATAAATTAAAGTGTGATCATTTTTAATTCCTACCTATTCCATGTGTGCACATACGTCACAACCATAATTTGGCTGAAAACTTTCACAATATATAACAGAACTCTACAAAGTATGTGGTGTTGTTTGTTATTTATTATTATAAGTTTAATGTATTATTAAGGAGTAAGGACATACTTGAAAATTTTGTGCTTAATAATTGAATAAATCCTGAATTGTTATTTTATAAGCATATTAAAAATTTAATACGATTTACTAAGTAATAGAGAATTAACTAGTTTGATAGTACTTTGATGATTGTTGATACATTTGACAATAACCATATGACTAAATCATTCAACTAAAATTAGTACGATAATATTTTAGTAAAACATCATTATTAGAAAATATATATATATATATAATAATCTTGAATTCATACCAAACACTCACAATAATAATTATCGGTAATCACATATCTTCTACTAAACAGAAATGACACAATATAACAATTTTTTATTACCAGTAATCGATACGCAGTAAACATGGCGGGTATCCATCATGACATGTAATAAACACCCCCTATAATGTTATGTTAGGAACTTTATGTCAGACTAAAATTAAAAATGTATATTTAATTCTAAAACGAATAAAAAACTATATCTCTAATTTTAAAATATAAAACGAGTAGTTTGAAGTAAATATGTTTATCATACTAAAGTCCCTCAATAAAGCTTGGTCAAAACAGGAGTGTATTGTACCAAAAGAAGTCTAATTGAGTTCCCTACCACCCTTGAGATGAAGATACGAGGAGGTGGTGAGAAGGTAGGAGGAATGATTTGGAGCAGGGGTTCATGATGATATTTAAAGTCAAAAAAAAGAAGAGAAGGCGTGCTTAGGGAACAAAATGAAGGCACACCTCTTTTTTTCTCTATGCCTGGGGGGCACAATACTCTAATTATGTTTGATAACATATATGTCCCTTTGTGGGTCTCATTTTATTTACTCAGTATGCATGGCAACTGCATCCACCATTAGTTTTCTTTTAGTCATCCCCCTATATAGTTTTAAATTTTTTGATTAGTGGAACCGCAATTATTAGCCTTTAGTTTACATAAACCACCAAATGCATGCAGTACCTTTTGTTAGTAAAATAGAATGAAAATTATATATATATTTAACTTATTTCAAACTGTAGAATTTAATTTATCAAAATTAGTATTTTGTACTATATCTTTAAGACAATTATGTCTTCCTTACGGTATTCAAAGTTAATAGCACTTGTCTCCCAGGATACAATGACAATGTAAACTTTAGCAGCACTACAAAAATATACTTTTCGAACCAAAAATATTGCTCTTGTTAGTTCCCGAAAGCACAATAGTTATCTAGAAGGGGGGGTTGAATAGATATTAAAACTTTTATTTATTTAAAAACTGTTTTGATAAATCTTTTAAGCACAGTGAAACTATTGATTCTTTGAAATCCCTTTTAGATAGCAGATTAAAGAGAGAATGGCAATTAATGCAGTTATAGCAGTTATAAAGACAGTTGTTTTTAAGTGGTTCGGAGCACTCAAAGCTCCTAGTCCACTCTTCTACTCCTTGAGTAGGAAATTCACTAAGGATGTCTTTTACACTTTCTGAATCTCACAGATTCCTTCTAGACCAGCAGTCTAAGCACTTCTAAGTTCACTTTTGAACTCTTCAAGTCCAGCAGACTTGGCTCTTCTCAGTTCACTTAGAACTCTTCAAGTCCTTCTGACTTGGAACTTCTTACTTCAGTAGATTGATGATTATTGAGTTGTGATTGAGGCTACTCAGTTGCAGTTAAGCACTTGTTCGAAAGAACTGAGTAGCTGAGCAAGTTTTTTCTTTTTCTCAGATCGTAGAGTTCAGCGTTTAGAGTTCTTGTGCGTTTTGTTCAATACTTTCTTAACTTCTCTCATCTGTCTTTGATCTGTATATATGTGCTCTTAAAATTTATCCGTTGAAGTTATCTGATGAGCCATTAAATGCGTTTGACATTTCTGAGCTTTGATGGAGACTTTTTTGCACATCTTCTGAATTACACTCTAGCCCACTGACACAGCAGACTGCTTTTTCACCTAACACCTCAAAAGGTGTTTTCCTCTGCCCAATGGTCATTTTCTTAGCTTCTTGAATACGTTTCTTTTGATCAATACTAAGGATATCTTTTGGTACGTTGGGACTGGTGAGAGCTTCAACGTTCAAAACCCATTTCATATTTGTTGGAGTCTATCTTCAAATGAACAATAGGGCTTGATGTTTCTGACACAAGGCAGATGTCACTCTACTATCAATATCGTAGTGTCTTGTCATATTGGTGATTGTACTTAAGAGATCACTACGATTTCTCACTACGATCTTCACTTGATCATCTTGCAGACTCCGCGTTTTCGAGAGCACCCTACGATCTCTGAGTTAGCTCGGCAAACGTCTGGACCACTCTAAGATTCCTAGAGAGGACTTCAAGGCAGATACACTACGATCATCTCAACTCTGCGATCCTGCCTTAGCTTCTGCATTCTGTTGATCATACGAATAGACTACTAGCCTATCTATTTCTTTCTAGCCATAGATCAACCTAACAGATTTGATCTCCTTATCTATATAAGTAAACATTAAACAGGCTAAGATCAACCTAACAACTTTGATCTATCACTAAGTCCTTGTACATATATTCTTTGAAGGACTTTACATAATTATGAGCTTTTTCATAAAACATCAAATCACAATATGCATTCTTCCAACAATCTCCCCCTATTTGATGTTGACATAACGAAGGAGATTTGTTGTCATGATTATAAAATTTTATATATGCAGTTGCAGTAAAGTAAACATGACTTAGTATTTCAGTGAGCAGTTGAAATTTCTAGAGAATAAGCATGAATTTATTGATGTATGGAGACAGATATTACATTTAAGATTGACTACATCGATATAATTTAAAATTCAGCTTATCTCTATTTCTTTGGCCTTTTGCTTCTTAAAGGATTTGCATATTCTTCAGCTCTCCTCTTTTTGCTTGCTTCATCTCTTCTGGCCAGATCTTCCAGCTCACTTGGGCTTAGCCTTGGATTGTGATCATGCCTATTCATGAATGCAGGATCTCCAATTGGCATTCATAGGCTTGTTGTTGTCATCACATGAGAGTTGGTAGTTGGCCCTTGACTCCTTAATAGTTGAGCCATTAAAATTTCCTGCTGATCAGATCGTTGAGTCTGATGGCTGGATCGTGGAGTTTCCTGAGTGATTTGCCTTGGCCTTGATTGGAAGTGTCCTTTGCCTCTGCTCTTGCCTCCCTGATCTTCTTGCCCTTTATTCTCCCCCTTTATGTCAGCATCAAGGGTTCGAATGTCTGCTGAGAGGCGAGTGACTCCTTGGACAAGCTCATTGAGTTGACTCTGAGTTTGAGCAATGTCCTCACGATTCTCTTGGATTAAGGCATCAGAACGAGTTTCTCATCGTTGAAGAATGTCGAGGACAGTCTCAGTCTACTTCATTTGGCCCATGGAGAAGTCTTGAAATTCTTTGACTACAGTTTGAAGACTGTTGATGCTCTGTATCATCAGATTGTTATGAGATTCTTGTGTTTTCTGTAATATTAAGACACCATCCCGATGCCTTTTAGCTGCAAGAAAGTGAATGTAGCCCCTGTCTTTTATGCTTTGAAGCATTTCTTTGATGATCTCTTTGAGTGTTTTAGATAACTCGGAGCTTAGGGAGCTTGGAAGATTGTTTGCGGCATTGATCATTGATGTCAATCTCAGCTGTATAAGTGCAGTATGATCTTCAAGACTCTCATCTAGTTCTTTGATAACTTTCTCAGATATGGCTGACAAATCAGCCTTTATGGATAGTTCTGACAGTATTTTATCTAGATTTGGAATTTGTGAGGGAGGTGATGTGCTCTTGAATTGATCTTGCAGTGAGTAGAGAGAAAGTTCAAGATTGAAGCATTCATTTCTAGATGAGGAGGGAATATCTGAAGGAGGAGCCTGGGTTTGAATGTTGAAGCTTAGTGACTCTACGATTTGTGGTGGATACTCTTCCAAAGGGCTAGAGTCAGTGATCGTAGAGGTGGTAGGATGTAGGAGTAATAGGGAGTGGCTCTTATTTGGTTCCTCAGTTATAGAATTTTGAGATTCTGCAACTGAAAATTGATTAAGTGGGTGAAGAATCACTTCCAACCATTGCAAAAATTCATAGAATTGATTAAATGAGGATGATGGAAAGTGATTATTTCTGAAAAGAGTTGGGATAGATAGTACCTCAAGTGTGTTCTCTGAGGAAGAACTGTTGGTGAGAAGCTTCTTAGCAAAATTGAATTTCCCTGGGAATCCATTTACGAGGACTGAGATAGCTGGATACTCTTTGAAACTCCAGAACATGTGATCCCAAGAGTTCAAAATTTGAGCTCGGTGGAAGGGCATCATAGGAAGATATGCAAATAGTTGCTCATAGTTGGCTCTTCTGTGCCCATCAATGCCTACAGCTATGATCTCAATCTCATCATCTTCTTCTCTATTTTCACTAGAGGATTCCATTATGTCAATTGCTTCAGGATGTTCTTGCACTGGTTCTTTATTATCTCCTCCAGGAATTTCTTTTTCTGCTATTGAGGTGAAGCTTGATCATTCTTTTGAAATGTCAATAGCTCCCCCTCAACTGGAGCATCATCTGGCAGGAGATCTTCAGGCATCTCCCCCTCAGCAGGAGTATCTACTATCATCTGATCTTTTGGTGTCTCCCCCTCAGCTGGTTCCTTTTTAGTAGACAGTTCATTATCGTCCCTCTTTAGAGCTTTCTCATTGACAAGAATATACTTCTTGACCAATTTCCTTCTTGGCTTTTTAGGCCATGCCACAGCCTCAGGACTTTCTTCAGTTTTGTCCTTCAGATCAGCCAATACATTTGATGCAGCTGCTTCCTTGTTTGATCTGGGCTCTACGATTAGAGGAGACTCTACGATCGAAGAGGTTGATGGCTTTTTGCTCTTGTGGCTGATCTTACTCATCTTCAGCAGTTGAGATATAGTTGCTCTATCTTCTTTTACCTCAGCTTGCTGTTTCTTTCTTCTCACGATCCTTAGAGTCTCAATATCTGAGGACTCTATGGACTTGTTGGTGGTGGATCCTTGAGGTTCTTCTATAGTTCTGGAATTCTTTTTCCCTTTGCTTTTTCTGATTAAATCAATGGGTTATCCTTGATTAGCTTCTTTTTCTTCTTCCTCAGTTTCTTTGACAACATATATATTCCTTGGCACTCCTGTTTCCTTTATTTCACCAGTTCGACCACTGGATTCAGACATCGTCTTCACATTTTTAGCTGGATTTCTTTTCTAGTTTTCAAACAACTGTTGAGTCATTCGTCGATTTGGATTTATGGCTTCTCCTTCATCATCCTCAATTAGGTCACCAAGAGCAGCCTGTAGGATAATGCTGATAAATTATCCGTAAAGCATCTTCTGTGAGCTCTTTGTTTTCTTTGAGCTGATTAACCATTTTCCAATCCACTCAAGTAAAAGAGCCCCATAGTTGAGTTATATTTTGTAACATATGGCGGTCATGAGTTTGAGTTGTACCTAATTCACAGAGTCATGACCTGAGCTCATACAGCATATACATTTTCCAACAATATCAGGTAGAAACTCATACCTCTGTGGAAACTCCTTCTTTTTGTATCCTTTGACAGAGGGTGATTTCTTCTGATGCATCTTCTTGAGACCTTTATGGAAGTCTATTCAATCTAAGGATGGATACCATTTAGATTTGAGCCCTAGGGCTAAATTGATGTCTTCAGCTTTTAGCCTGATTTGGACGTTCCTTACTTTTACCGTGATAGTGTTGTTTTCAAATACCCCTTTATTGTAGAACTCTTTTACCAGCTTTGGGTAGATCAATGTGTCCGTACCCAAGGCTTCTTCGAGACCTGCCTTCTTCAGTAGTGACAACGTCGTGTAAAATTGGGGTTCAGCTGTTTTAAACTCGTCGAAACAGAGTCTGTAACCGGAGACAACACTGGAAGCTGCCATTGATTTCTTTATAGGATGTGAGACTGACTGAGCTTGCTACTGATTTTAGGGTTTCTTCTTGAGAGAGAAAGAGAGAAATGGTCTTTTGAACTTCAGATTTCAAACAGTCGATTTTAATTTATACTTGAAACTTCCCTCTCTCTATTTTGCGTAGTGGGATAGGTGTCGAATTTTTCTTGGCTCTACGAATTTTGACAAAGAGGGATTGTACTGAATTTCCCTTAACTTCTTCTGGGATGATGTATTCTTTAGTGGGACCACGATCGTTCAGATGGTCCTCGGAGTCGTCGAGTCTGTGTAGCAATCGTCGTGTCTGAGCTGTAAACGTAAAGTCTGAACTGCGACCATTGAGTTTGACTAGCAATCGTAGAGTCTAATCAAGTTCTCGTTGTGAACCTTTGGTTTAGGTTTCTTCTTAATTTAAGGTAGCTCAGGAAGGGCCAACCTCTTGAATAAAACAAGGGTTAGGTTTGTCCCTGAGGCACTTATCAGGGAGAATGCTTAGATCTATGCTTGATCATCATTGGGTGCTCCTTTGGTTTTGTTGTTGTAGCTCAGCTATCGTTGAGTTTGTACTACGATCGTTGATTCTGTTCAGCGTTCGTCGAATTTTAGGTACTTTGGCTCTACGATCGTGGACTTCCTTTGATCATGTATTTGATTTCAAACACAACCTTTAAATCTGTATGGTTAACATAAACTAAAGCACAATATTTCATGTTTGCAAGTCAAGCATGCCTAGATCACTTATTAACTTGTTAAATCTGGATTCATCTAGGGATTTTGTAAAGACATCAGCGAGTTGGTTTTCAGTAAGGATATATTGTAAAGATATAGTTCCATTTTGCACATGATCCCTAATGAAGTGATACCTTATTTCTATATGCTTAGTCCTAGAATGCATGACAGGATTATGAGTTATTGCAATTGCACTTGTGTTATCACAATGAATAGGTATGGATTTGAATTCAAACCCATAATCTACTAGCTGATTTTTCATCCATAGGATCTGAGCACAGCAGTTGCCAGCAGCAATGTATTCAGCTTCTGCAATTGAAGTAGATACTGAATTTTGCTTCTTGCTAAACCAGGACACAAGTCTGTTTCCTTGCAATTAACAGGTGCCACTGGTACTCTTTCTATCTATTTTGCAGCCTGCAAAATCAGCATCTGTATATATCTTGTTAGTTTAAATGAGGACTCCTTGGGATACCAAAGCCCCAAGTGAGGTGTACCCTTGAGATAATTGAAAATCCTCTTTACAGCAGTTAAATAAGATTCTTTAGGATTAGCTTTAAATCTAGCACAAATGCATGTTGCAAACATTATATCTGGTTTATTGGTAGTTAGATATAAAAGAGAGCCTATCATACCTCTGTATTGAGTTACATTAATACTTTTACCTTTTAAATCTTTATCAAGCTTGGTTGTATGAGAAATTGGGGTTTTCATGGGAGAGGTTGATTCCATGCCATGCTTCTTAAGTAAGTCTTTAATGTACTTAGCTTGGTTTATGAAGATTCCTTCATCAGTCTGCTTTACTTGTAGTCCAAGGAAGAAGTTCGGCTCTCCCATCATGCTCATTTCAAACTTGCTCTGCATAAGCTTGGAGAATCTCTTGCATAACTTTTCATCAGTAGATCCAAAAATAATGTCATCAACATATATTTGAACTAGTAAGACTTTATCTTTATGCTTTCTAAGAAATAGTGTGGTATCTACTCTACCTCTAGTGAACCCATTTTCAGTAAGAAAGTTATTTAGTGTTTCATACCATGCTCTAGGTGCTTGTTTAAGATCATATAAGGCTTTGTCTAATCTAAATACATAATTAGAAAGAGATGGATTGATGAAACCTGGAGGTTGCTCTACATAGACTTCTTCTTGAAGTTCACCATTCATGAATGTACTTTTGACATCCATCTGAAAGACCTTGAATTTCATGTGAGCAGTAAAGGCAAGGAATATTCTGATGGCTTCTAGTCTGGCAACAGGTTTAAATGACTCATCATAGTCAATGCCTTCTTCCTGAGAGAAACCCTTGGCCACTAGTCTTTCCTTATTCCTGGTTATTACTCCATCTTCATCCATCTTGTTTCTGAAGACCCACTTGGTTCCAATTACAAGATGGTTCTTTGGTCTTGGAACCAATCTCCAAACTTTGCTTCTCTCAAACTGATTAAGTTCTTCCTGCATCGCTTCTATCCAGCTGGAATCTTCCATAGCATCCTCTATCTTCTTTGGTTCTATTTGAGATAGGAAGCTTAGATAGAAGCATTCATTTTGAGTAGCAGCTCTTGTTCTAACTTTTGCATTTGGATCTCCAATGATTAGATCTTGAGTGTGATCTTTTGCCCATCTACTTCATGTTGGAACATCCGTTCTTATGCCTTCTTGTCTTAGATCCTCAAGATCTATTTCTTCTTCTTGATGTGGAGGCTCATTGTCTGGCACAGACCTCTCTACGATCTCATTCCCTTACTCAACAATTTTGCTGTCTGGTACTACGATCGTAGTATTGAGCTTGACGACTTCGTTTGTAGTATCTTCACTGTTGATCGTAACGTCTTGGAGCACTGTTTTGTCTAAGTCTGTTTCGTCAAAGATGATGTGAATCGAGACTTCTACACTTAGTGTCTTCTTATTGAACACTCTATAAGCCTTGCTGTCTGTGGCATATCCAAGAAAGATTCCTTCGTCTGATTTCGGTTGAAACTTTGTCAAGTATTGCTTTCCATTGTTGAGTATGTAGCATGCACACCCAAAGACATGAAAGTAGCTGACACTAGGTTTTCTTTCTTTCCATAGTTCATAGGGAGTCTTCTTAATCGTAGAGTGTATGAGTGATCTGTTCTGAGTATAACATGAAGTGTTGACTGCTTCTACCCAGAAGTACTTAAGCAAATGAGCTGTTGCTAGTAGAGTCCTTCCAGCCTCTATTAGTGTTCTGTTCTTTCTCTTAGCAACTCCATTTTGTTGAGGAGTTTGTGGAGCTGAGAAGTTGTGACTGATGCCATTGTCAGAACAGAATTGATCCATTTCTGAGAAGTCAAATTCTCTACCATGATCACTTCTTATAGCCTTGATCTTCTCTCCTTTCTCGTTCATCACTAGCTTGAACACTTTGATCTGCTGGGAGCCTGTCTCATCTTTTGAGGTTAGAAAGAACACCCATGTAAATCTAGTGAAGTCATCGACTATGACCAGAGAGTATCTCTTTCCTCTAAGGCTTGTTGTTGGAATTGGTCCAAACAGATCCATGTGTAGAAGCTGCAAAGGCTTGTCAATTGAGTTGACAGTTTTGCTCTTGAATGTGCTTCTGGTCTGCTTCCCAAGTTGACACGCATTGCAAGGCCTTTCTTTAACGAAGTTGAACTTTGGTAGTCCTGCAACTAGATCTTTTGATGCTAATTGGACATACTTTTAAAGTTGAGATGAGATAATCTTCGATGCTATAGCCAGCTCATTTCTTCAGATGCTTTAGCCATAAAGCATATTGTCTCGTTTGAGCTTAGTTGACCAAGATATACTGTGTAGACATTTCCTTCTCTTGTCCCGATTAGCTTTACTGCAGACGTCTCCAGGTCTCGGACTTGACATTGATTGTTGAGGAATGTTACTTGATGACCCTTGTCACAGAGTTGGCTAATGCTTAGAAGATTGTGCTTTAGTCCTTCCACATAGGCCACTCTGCTAATGATACTGCACCATTTCCGGCTAAGCCATAGCCTCTTGTCTTGCCAGAGCTATTATCTCTAAAGATGACCGAGGGACACTCCTTTTCTATGTAGTTAGACAGAAGAGCTTTGTTCCCAGTCATGTGTCTTGAACATCCACTATCCAGATACCAGGTTGTGATTGTGGAGCTCCTTTTCTGAGGTAACATTAAGCCTTCATTTTGGCACCCATACTTGCATGGGTCCTACTATGTTAGTACCCTTGGGGACCCAAATTTGCTTGATTTTGGGTCTCACATGCATGGAATCATAATGGAAATTAGCAGCCTTGTGGCCAACTCTGTGGCATACAAAGCATTTGATATGATGCATGTTAGTATGTGTGTGAAAGTTCTTCCTCCACTTAGACTTTTGTGTGTTATTGGTCATCCTCCTGCTAGGCTGATATCCCCTTTTCCATGTGTTCTCTTGTTTCATTGATTGAGAAGAGTATATCTTACTTCTACTGTATCTTCTTAGTTGGTTCGTAAAGTTGATTTTATTAGACTCTAAGATCCTTCGAGGTTGATGAGTAGTAGCTAGATTACTTTTCTCTTTTCTGAAACCTAGACCAGCATGAGATCCCTTACTTCTGGGAATATGAATTGAATCAGCCGGGCAGGGTTTGACAGGTTCGTCCTTTTGTGAGGATTTCATAAATATAATGCCTCTACTAAAATTTGAGACATTATCAGTGCTAATTTCCTTTGCTTTTTCCACATATGACTCAGAGGCAGATTCCCTAAACCCTAACCCTGTTCTATCAGAGGCACTTCTCTGGTTAGAGATTAAGGAATCCATGGATGAAGAGGATTTGTTCCAGGTAGAGACTGACTTTTCTAGATCCTCAATTTTGGAGGTTAGATTAGACTCTCTTTGAGCACTGAGTTCATTTGCCTGTCTCAAAAGTTCATTCTCAGCTTCAAACTTGGAGAGAGAATCAGTACTTAGAAGGGCTATTTCCAGTTCCTCTTGAGCCTTTTCTTTCTCCTTTTGAAGAAGTGAATAGTCTTTAGACAGAACTCTAAACCGCTTCATGTATTGATGCAGATCAGATGTTATGCCGTGTAATGCAGTTCTAAGGTCATCAATATCTACATCAGGAGAGTTGAAGTCGAATACCTCATCGATATTTACTTCATGTATATTGTAATTCTGTTTATCCCTTGCACTTTTGGCCATCAAGCAGAGATTTTCTATTTGAGGATCTTCATCATCCCCAGATTCAGGAGTTGAGTCATTGTCTGAGTCACTCCACAATCCTCCAGCTACAAGACCTTTGTCTTTCTTTACTGGTCTTTTGTTGCCTTTGTATTCCTTCTTTGCATGTGTCTTCTTTTTGAGTTCTTCTCTGAGAGGTTTGTTGCAGTTGGCAATGAAGTGACCAGGTTTCTTGCAGTTATAGCATAGGTCATTCATTTGCTCCTGGATGCCGTAGTTGCCAACATTCTTTGGTTTTCTGGTTCTGCCTTGTCTCATGAATCTTCTTAGTCTTTTAACCAGCATTTCAAAGTCCTCATCATCATCTTCATCGTATTCAGAATCAACTTCAGTGTTGATTTTGGAGGTGTTTTCAGTTAACTTGAGAGAAACACCTTTGTCCTTCTTTCTTCCTTCAGATAACGTTTCAGCTCGTTATGTCAACTCTAGTTCGTACGTGAGGAGGTTGCCATATAACTGTTGAACAGTCATTTCATGTAGATTCTTTGATTCTCTAATGGCA
The DNA here is from genome assembly GCA_020205505.1 of Panax japonicus. Lineage (NCBI taxonomy): Eukaryota > Viridiplantae > Streptophyta > Magnoliopsida > Apiales > Araliaceae > Panax > Panax japonicus. The sequence goes on from CM035110.1 coordinate 63,289,216, forward strand.
GTGGTTTTGGCATCCCACTTGCTTGGTAAAGCTCTCATGAACTTTATGATCAGATCTTTATTTGGATAGACCTTTCCTTAGGCTCGTAGAGAATTAAGCAGAATATTGAATCTCTCGTATGTAGCAGTGACGTTTTCTCCTTGAATATGGGCAAACATCTCATATTGTTGAGTCAAGAGAGATTGTTTGTTTTCTCTGACTTCTTCTGTTCCTTCATGCATAATGAGTAGTGCTTCCCAAACCTCCTTTGTTATTTTGCAGTTGACCACGTTTTTAAATAGATAATCTTTTAATGATTGAAATAAGATATTCTTGGCCTTTTTGTCAAGCTGGACAGCTCTCTTCTCGTTCTCTGTCCATTCTCCTTTGACTTTGATCTGTACTCTATTTGGATCATCTGTAGTTGGTGCAAGCTTTGTAGGAATGTAGGGCGCATTTTGAACAGTGTCAAATAGAGCTTCATCTATTGAATCCATGTAAGCTTGCATCCTAACCTTCCAGTTAGCAAATTTATCTTTGTTGCACATGGGTGGTTTGTTGCCTCCTCCAGTCTTTGATTCGTTTGGTAAGTGTGCCATTAGATCTACTCAAGCTTTGTAGGCTGTATTATAGAACCTGCTTTGATACCAATTGTTAGTTCCCAAAAGCACAATAGTTATCTAGAAGGGGGGTTGAATAGATATTAAAAACTTTTCTTTATTTAAAAACTATTTTGATAAATCTTTTAAGCACAACGGAACTATTGATTGTTTGAAATCCCTTTTAGATAGCAGATTAAAGAGAGAATGGCAATTAATGTAGTTAGAGCATTTATAGCAGTTATAAAGACACAGTTGTTTTTAAGTGGTTCGGAGCACTCAAAGCTTCTAGTCCACTCTTCTACTCCTTGAGTAGGAAATCCACTAAGGATGTCTTTTACACTTTCTGAATCTCACAGATTCCTTCTAGACCAGCAGTCTAGGCACTTCTCAGTTCACTTTTGAACTCATCAAGTCCAGCAGATTTAGATCTTCTCAGTTCACTTAGAACTCTTCAAGTCCTTCTGATTTGGAACTTCTTACTTTAGTAGATTGATGATTATTGAGTTGTGATTGAGGCTACTCAGTTGCAGTTAAGCACTTGTTTGAAAGAACTATGTAGCTGAGCAAGTTTTCCCTTTTTCTCAGATCGTAGAGTTCAGCGTTTAGAGTTCTTGTGCATTTTGTTCAATACTTGCTTAACTTCTCTCATCTGTCTTTGATCTGTATATATGTGCTCTTGAAATCTATCCGTTAAGGTTATCTGATGAGCCAATAAATGCGTTTGACATTTCTGAGCTTTGATGGAGAATTTTTTGCACATCTTCTGAATTGCACTTTGGCCCACTGACACATCAGACTGCTTTCTCACCTAACACCTCAAAAGGTGTTTTCCTCTGCCCAATGGTCCTTTTCTTAGCTTCTTGAATACGTTTCTTTTGATCAATACTAAGGATATCTTTTGGTACGTTGGGACTGGTGAGAGCTTCAACTTTCAAAACCCATTCCATATTTGTTGGAGTGTATCTTCAAATGAACAATAGGGCTTGATGTTTTTGACATAAGGCAGATGTCACTCTACTGTCAATATCATAGTGTCTTGTCATATTGGTGTGTGTACTTAAGAGATCACTACGATTTCTCACTACGATCGGTTAACACTACGATCTTCACTTGCTCGTCTTGCAGACTCTGCGTTTCCGAGAGCACCCTACGATCTCTGAGTTAGCTCGGCAAACGTCTGGACCACTCTACGATTCTTGGAGAGGCCCTTCAAGGCAGATACACTACGATCATCTCAGCTCTGTGATCCTGCCTTAGCTTCTGCATTCTGTTGATCAAACGAATAGACTACTAGCCTATCTATTTCTTTCTAGCCATAGATCAACCTAACAGATTTGATCTCTTTATCTATATAAGTAAACATTAAACAGTCTAAGATCAACCTAACAACTTTGATCTATCACTAAGTCCTTGTACATATATTCTTTGAAGGAATTTACATAATCATGAGCTTTTTCATAAAACATCAAATCAAAATATGCATTCTTCCAACAGCTCTCAGCTCCGACTCTCTCAAAATTAACTAAGGAAACTGATGAAGAAATAAATACTAGAATGCTCTATTACGCTTGAATGCTAGAGAAATGAATGAACTGAATGGGTTGCCCCCCCCCCCTATCTATTTATAAGAGGGGTTGGTGACCCTTCGGATGGACACTTAGCACTTGAAAAGGCACGGGATGCTTCTGAAAAGGCATGACATGGCAACCTTTGGTAAAAACGACGTAGTTTTGATCCTTTGCAGAATGGGCGCGTTTATTCGGATCCATAAAACGACGTAGTTTTAGCCTTAATAGAACCAAAACTACGTAGTTTTAGCGTAAGCAGAAAAGGTGCGACAAAACGAAGTAATTTTGGGGAGTTCGTTCAGACTGATAGTCTTTCAGCAGATATTGCTTCTCAAAACAACACAGTTTTTGATAATAAATAAGATTTATAAAACGACACAGTTTTAATAATAGAACTAAATAAAATAAAATATAAATAAATTTTGTCAAAAAATCATATACAAGGACCCAGACCCACGAACTTAGCCAGACCAGTCGGCGGCGACGCGCGTATAAGTTTGAACTAAGCCTTGGTTAGGTCCGCTCCCTTCCACAAAAATGGGGTGCCCCTTATGGCCCAAACCCAAGAGCAATTTTCTTATATATAAACACATTAAGATTTTAGTTCTTAACCAATGTGGGACTTGGCTTTTCCCACATGTATTTATTATCATTTATCATTTCCAAGGGTGATCTTTGGAAGTTAATATCTCATTCATTACTTTATGAATTTGAGCTTTCAAATACTTATTTTAATCTACTCATGGAGTAGAACACATTAATGTGTGAAATCATTACAAATAATTAATGACACCCCCATTAATTTAGGCTCAAATTCTAACAATCTCCCACACGAATGAAATTGACAGCCAGCCTTATGCAAATGTTATGCAGACTCTTGTGAAAGATTATCGGATTTACTGGTTCATGTCCAGTGAACATGATGTCTTGAACTGTCCAACAGTTTGTGTAAATTGAGACAATAATAATTCACACAGAATCTTTTCAGACATTATTTGGTTCTTATGATTTTGTTAATTTCGGCTTCAAACAATCCCGAATTTATGAGTGCTTTAGAGAAGTATAGCCTTTTTATAAAAATTCACACACAACGGAATAACTGTCAGATATAGAAAGCGACAGAAATAACCTTTTTATAAAAATAATGACAAGACTTTTACCGTTAAACAGTTAAAATACCCGGTGATAAAAGTACAGTAATACGCGTTGTTGCACATTAGCACACGGTATTGCATAGTATCTCTGATTATTGATGCTTACGTAAGAAGTCACTCAGTTTTATTCAATAATTGTTACATTAGTTGATGCATAGTATCTCATATTATTGATTTGATTATTGCCACAATATCAACTGCACACTATTTATATTATTAAATCAATAATTGAGACGACACAGTTATTCATATTATTATTTGCATTATTGATAATGTCTAAAAAGTTTTGTCGAGGAAAGGGGTTTGATTATTTAATTGCGCGCCAATAAGGAGAAATCCTTATCGAAAAGCCCCTTCTTTCTTGGGAATGATCTGGTTGTCAATATTGTGAGTTATAATATTAATGATAAATAATTGTTAAAAAATTAAAAATGTGTTTATTAAATATAAGTGATTTGTGGTAAATATTTATTTAATTTTTGATATAAATAGAGGAATTTGTCATGAGTCATTTGTTGTAAGTTTGACTTATTATTCCATGGGAAGATATACTAATTTTTTGAACCGTCGGTTGTAGTTTTAATAGTAAATCAATATGGATCGTCAACTGTGGTTTTAATAGTAAATTAATATGGACCGTCCATTTTAATAGTAGGATCGTCCGTGAATCAGTTACTATTTAGTCCATTCTCCTCTAAATAGAAGCTTATTTCTTCTTTCATTCTAACCAATCACTAATACTCACCAGAGAAACTATAGATAGAAAGAAGAAGAGTATTCTGCTACTACGTATCCAATCTTATGCTAAGGTATGGGATGTTATTTTTTGTATGGTAAGAGATGTTATTTTTTGTATGGTAAGGGATGTTTTTTTTCGTATGATAAGGGATGTTATTTTTCGTATTGTAAGGGATATTACTTTTCGTATTCATAAGGGATATTACTTTTTATATTCGTAAAGAACATTATTTTTCGTATTCATTCTTTATTAATCTGCCGGAGTAACTTATCTACGTGGATTACCGCATGCATGGTGAATAACCTTCATACTCATTCTTTATTTGTGGAAAAGATATGTCTACACGAATTACTGCATGACATGTGAAAATCTATTTATAGTTTCGTATATTATTTCTTTTCATATTCCCTAAATCTAAACTTACTATGGTAAGTATTGCTTCTATAATTCCTGAAATTAGTAGAATATCCTTGAGTTTTGCACTTTATCTAGTATCGTTTCATTAGAATATTGGTATGAACTTTCTTATTAAATTTCAATATTTTCATTCGGGGTATTATTCACCCGAGATGCTATTCATGGGGTACTATTCACTCGGGATAATATTTATGGGGTAATATTCACTCGGGTACTATTCACTTAGGGTACTATTTACGAGGTACTATTCACGATAAAATTGGTTTCTTTTCTGTTCAAATTATGTTTGATACATGAATATCATTATTGAATTTTACTGCACAATTAATTATCATTTTGATAATTTGGACATTTTTGAACTCTGGATAAATTAAATTATAAATCTCTAATATTTATCTTTGATCTCACTTGATTGATTCCTTATATCATTGTCATCATCCTCATACTTATATTGTGGTGAAGGTCATCTTTGGCCCGTAGTGCATAGATGAACCGTTGATTAGTATGATTATAACCAAAAATTATGCATTCGTATAATCATGACCTATAATGTTATAGACAAATGATGTAGTGAAAGTTCTCTTTGGTCCATAGTGCAAAGATAGATTGTTGATTATTGATTTTACATTTGTAAATCTTTGGCCCGTAGTGCAAAGATGGACTGTTGATTATTGGTTTTACAGTTGTATATCTTTGGCCCGTAGTGAAAAGATGAATATTGATTATTGATTTTACAGTTGTATATCTTTGGCCTGTAGTGCAAAGATGGATTGTTGGTTATTGATTTTATAGTTTTATGTCTTTGGCCGTAGTGCAAAGATGGACTGTTGATCATTGGTTTTACAATTGAACATCTTTAGCCCGTAGTGCAAAGATAGACAATTGATTGTTATGATCATGACCATTGAATATCTTTGGCCCATAGTGCAAAGATAGACAATTGATTGGCATGATCATGACCACTGTTGTTATATTTAAATGTTTTGGTGTAAATTGTAAAGACGATATGATTGTTAAGTATCTTAGCCTTTGTGGCAAGGATATTGAGTGAAAATTTTATTAAGCCTATGTGGCAAGGAGGAACTGTTGATTTACATTATTATAAACATGAATTGTGAATTTAACTATAATCTTTGGTGGTTTAGGTGAAGATAGGTGATGAAAGTTCTCTTTGTCTTGGGTACAATAAAGAACTGTTGATGGGTATTATAGGGCTGAAATATTAATGATGGACTTTTAATTTGGAGGAGATAGTAGACATTATGTTCTACTTGACTCTTCTAATGGATTGCTAGTTCCGCTGCAGTTATTGATCTAAAACTTGTTGTCTATTGTATTCTATCAGATTTCTCCCTGTTGAGGACTAAGGATAATTTGTTCTACATTATCTTAGTCATAATATTCTTTACTGGGCTATTTGTACTCACCCTTTTGCTTCACAATTCCTTTCAGGTAATAAAAGTGTAGCTGGGTCGAGCGGGGATAACAAGGGAATAGAATGAGGGTCTGTGACTGTTGAAACTTCTCAGTACATTATAAAATAACATGACAATATATAGTTGCATTGAGGACTTAAAATGTGTGTGTTGTATTTTATACGTCATTTAAAATTAATTTTGGTGAACAACAATAGAGTGAGGAGAACCCGACTTTGAAAGCGTTAAAAATGCACCCCATTAGAATGAAGAGGACAAAATTGTACTAAAAGCTTAAAGGGTGTGTTTCCACTATCATACATGATGTCTAACCACATACAAACTAGTGTTATTATAAGATATGGTTGTGCACATCCACTTGCTGACTATATCTATTAGCATTACCTATATAATCTTGGAGTATGGTTGGAATATAATCCCTAATTTGAGACAATTGAGATAATTATATGGCAAGTAGATACACACCATTGAAATTGTTGGGTCTCCAACTTTTAGTTTTATTTTGATGATAACAATAATTAGTAAATAAATTAATTAAAAGGGTAGAATCCTTTCCATAGGATTTTATTATAAATGTTTTATTTATCTTATTTATATTGACCAAAAATATTTTTTAAATCTTATTTAATTGATTTTATTGATCTTGATTTTTAAAATATCAAAATAAATGGGTCACTTATATTGGGACAATGCTTGCTAATGTACTGAAAATGAATTGGGTCATGCATTTTGGGACAAAAATCATATGTTGATCATTAAATGCTTGTTTGACCGAATTTAGAAAGAAGATGGAGGTTTTGATTAAATTTTTTTTACATATGGACATTTTCTATTTATTTTCAAATTATTTTTATTATTTAAAAATCTCAAAAATTATTTTATTTCAAAATTGGACAAAATTATTTTATATATATATATATATTGTAATCATCACTTATTTATTATATGTATTATTTTATAATATATATGTGTTATAAGTATATAAATGTAATCATTACATGTTTTTTAAATATTATTTATATAAGCAGGTGTGTGTAGTATGTATATATGTGAGTACGTATAATATATATATGTGTGTGTGTGTGTGTGTTTGTGTGTGTGTTTGTGTGTGTGGCGCATGCATGTAGGCATGCATAACAGGTCGGCCTGGGCCTGCCAGGCCTTGGGCTTTGACCAGGCCAGGCCAGACCGTTGACTTTTGGCCTCTAGGCCAAGCCAAGCCAGGCCAGACCTTGGTCGCTAGATTGTGGCCTGACTAGGCCTCCAAGGCCAGGCCAGACCCAGACCCAAGGCCAGGCTCAAGGCCCAAGGCCAGGCCAAGCCCGGTCCAAGGCATTGGTTGGTCTGGTCCCTTTTTTTAATGTTACATATTAAATATTAAAAATACAAATAATAAATATAAATTAATAAATTTTATAAAAATGATGCAAGATTTTTGAGATTTATTGTATTTTAACATTCTACTACACACCAATATAAGTTGAATTATTAGAACAAAAATAAATATATTCATCTTAAATTATAAAAAAAATGTAATTTAGATGTAACTGGAATATAAAACAAACTGATTTGTGAAATATATGTCTAATTGTCTACTATGCATTTCGTAGAAAATATTGTAGATTACTTAAATACTGTAGATTACACTTTTATTTTTTGAATATAAAGTTAGTTTCGATTCTATTTTCTTATAGTACGTATTAGGATCGGTTGGACATATATTTTGTAAAGTTTAAACACACATATATCTTTTCATTTATGATCATTAAACTCTTACATAGTTATATCTCAAGCATTAATTCCAGTTAGTTTTTCTAATTACTTTATGGAATTTTTATTTAAATTGGTACAACAGAATACCTAAAAAATAACTAAAATTATAAATCCCCCAAAAAATTAACATATCCAAATTAATGAAGAACTTGAGTATTTACAAGAAACTACCTTATTATTAATATTTACTATTAAAATTTAGTTTATTGATGTATTAATTAATGTTAATATTTAACATTAAAGTAACAAAAAATATTAATAAAATTTTATTGTTAAATATTAGTAATTTACAATAAATTAACTTATTATTAATATTTAATCAATTAAGTAACTAACTTATTATAAATATTAAATATACTAACTAGTTATATTCATTGAAGATGTATATTAATTAAATGTATCAACAAGAAATCAAGAATGAATAATTAAAATTTTAAATTTTATTGATGTATTAATTAAAATTAATGTATTATAATTTATAAATTATAATAATGAATAAGTAAAAATTTATATTTTATTGATGAATAATTATAAATAATTGGATAAAAAATCATATAAGGTCTCAGACCAGACCAGATCTCATGCCAGGCCAGGCCAGATCTTTTTGCAGGCCAGGTCAGATTTTTGTGTAAAAAAGTGGTCTTTTCAAGCCTTCCACGCCAGGCCTGACCGGGCTAGGCCTTGACCAGGCCAGGCTTTTACCAGATCGGGCCCAGGTCAGACCAAGGCCATGCCGCAGGCCTCGGACCTTTTATGCATCCCTACATGCATGCATGCATGCATATATAATATATACATATAAATATATATGTGTCATATAATATATATAGCAAATGTGTCAGTATAAACTCTATATATATATAGAGGCCGGATCCTGTCCGGGAGTCCGGACAGGTTTAAAATTCGGACCTTTTTTTTTGCTTTTTTTTTAAAAAAATTAAAAAAAATTATGGAATTGGAATTTTTCCATAATAAGTGTTTTGGGCGTGATTTGAATGCCTATAACGAAACATGTATGTACAGTCTGGGTAGACTGTACATACATTTGTTGGTGTAGGTATTAAAAACACACCCAAAACACTGTATTATGAAAAAATTTCAGTTCCATAAATTTTTTTTTTTAATTGTTCTACAAAAAAAAAATTTGGATCCGGATTTGATCAGGTCCCGGACCTGATCAGTTTTCTATATATATATATATCTATCTAATAAAATATAAATAATTTTGAATTTCCCGCTCACTCAATAAATCATCTGGGCCGTCCAAAGTTTGAGATAAATCCCACCGTCCATACATCTATCTAATAAAATACATCTATCTATCTAATTTATCTAATAATGATTTTAAATTTTTCGCTCAGTTAATAAATCATTTGAGTCGTTCTAAATTTGAGATAAATCTCACTGTCCATACAGTGCCGGAGGCACGGGACCCAGCTAGTATATATATATAAACCATGCAATACATTAATGTATACAAACCGTGCATATGTGTGGGTGGATGCGGGCAAAACCAAGTGACACTTATTTTGGGACTTACAAGAATGTGTATACTGGGATATATGATATAATGATTGCAGGCATGTGCTGGCAAAACCGTGTCTCCAAGCACTTGATCAAATAAAAGCATTAAATGATAAGTTGATAGATTTTTGCCCGGGCGGAATTGGAAGTTTTATCGCGTAAAAATCTTTTCTCATCCGGATCGTTAAATTCAAAAATGAGCAATCCGAGCCATGCATTCAAAATTAGTTTTCACAAATTATCTTTTTTGGCCCCGATTTCAAAAATCTATAAATAGGATGTATTTCTTTCATTTTTAATTTGACAATTCACTTTCAAGAAAAACTTATTTTCTCTCTACATACTCTCTCTAAAAAGCTTTCTCTCTCTCTCTTCTTACAAAAGTTCTGATTATTTGAGAAGAAGAAATTGGTCTAAGCATATTGAGATAAGTTATTTGATTTATTTTATTAGAATTATCTCTTGCTTATTTATATTTATAGATATACGAATATATAAGTGTTATACACAATTCTATATATCTATATTTCATCTATTTATCAAATAAAAGGATACTTGGACGCCGCAAGGTTACGGAGATATGTACATCTCTACGGAGAGGAATTCGAACCGTACGATTTCTTATAGTCTTTAGTAACCTTTTATTGATATTATTTATATAAATATCGTAAAATAGATACGACACTTGATAGCTCAAAACAACACTCAGATATTCCTCCAAAAAGAGGAATCATCCGAACAGGATTTGAGAATCGTAGTGATCTATTGAAAATATTTATATAAATATCAATTGTGAAAATATAAATTTTATTCGTACTTAGACGCCGCAAGGCTACAGAGATACACCTCTACAAAGCGGAATTCGAACCATACGATTCCTTATGGTATTAAGTGACATTATTTATAAAAGTTCACATAATAGATAAAATATTCTTATATATTATCTGAGTTAAACAAACATATTTGTTATATCAAGTATTACTTAACTAATTTAATTATTATACTTGATATTTGTCATCACAAGTATTTGTTCATAAATTCATTTATTCATAAAATACTTGTTGCATAATATAAAAGTTATTTAAACTTTTATTTCACAAACTTAAGTGAATATATCTGCTTAAATAGAAGCATATTTGATTCAAAGCTTAAAACAACTTATTTGCTTACTCAGAAGCATTTTCTCTCTAAAAGTTATTTAAACTTAAAGTAACTTTTCTTTACTCCATAAAGAATAAATAATTCTTTATAAATTTGTATTAAATTATATATATGCTTAAATAGAAGAATTTTTGAGTAAAAGCTAAAATTGATTTATTTGCTTATTCAACAAGCACTTTTCACACAAAATATAAAAGTTATTTAAACTTTTATAACAGAGCATAATTTTCATATTTGCTTACACAGAAGCATTATTTGATCAAAGCATAAATTATTATCTGCTTACTAAGAAGCATATTTTCTCAAGTATAAGTCTTTGAACTTTTATAAAGTACATTTGCTCTTTAATTGATGTATGCTTATTTAAGAAGTATCAATCTGTACTAAATTCTTATTTGCTTATTTGAGAAGCATACTATTGTAAAATAATTTGTAAAAAGAGAAAAGGTCAAAGTTAGTTTATTTTATGTACTTGTGAGAAAGACGAGTAATTCTTCGACCAAGACCAAAGTCTTAGAGAGGTCAGCGGGAAGTTGGATCTCTAGTGTACTTGTGAGGTGAGGAAGAGGCTGTTGTTTCAAGACCAGATCATAGAATAGAACTGAAATCAAAAGAAGTACAACTAAGCTTGAGGAGGGAGTGAGGAGCTTGCTATCCAAGATAGATTAGTTGAGAATAGTTAGAAGTTTGTCTATAAAACTTTGTTATGGATTCTCCGCCTGTTGAAGGAGTATTTATTACTGATAGTAATAGGATCTCAAGTCCTGAGAGGAGCTTGAGACTGGACGTAGCAGCATACCCGAGATGTATGGTGTGAACCAGACAAATCTTTATGCATTGTGTGATTGATTTTTTACTGTCTTGCATATTAATTTCTAACACTGCAAATTAATTATACAAAAAATCAAAAAGGCGTAAGATAATTTTTTAATCTATAATAATCTATTCAACCCCCCCCCCTTCTAGATTATTATTGGACTTTTAGGAATGAACATGATAGTAATCTTCTAGTTCTTCTTTGGGGTCTATTGGGTCAACCAAGGTTAATGCTCAAGTCCTATGATATCTATTATAACTTAGGTGCATGGCCTCCTATGTATGAAGGATTCCTTGAGCATTTTCAAAGATTTTAATTCTTAAAATAGTTATCGCATGTACCTTTATATAAAGTATCATTGGCTTGGAGTATGAGTACTGTTATTTATATTGAAACTCACAACTTATGTGTTGTCATATTTTGCACGACAGTTTAATAGTTGTATAAATGAAGTTTGTATTTGAATTCTTTATCGTATATCTAGCTGACTCAGAATGGGTCGTGTGGAGCCTATTTTGGGGGTGTCACACCTGCCATACCCTACTTATTTATTAAGATTTAAGAATCATTAAAAGCATAGGTTATCCTGAAAACTACTTGCAGGTATCAATATCTCGTATTATAGGAATGAGCAGAAGAAACTAATTTCTTCATAATGATTTGGTCGAATCGTTCACAATTTAGTTGTCCCTTTGAACCTAGATCTTGGGATCTCCAGTCAACTACGTTGGATTTCCATCATGACAATCATTTTTTTATAGGCTTTAAACTCATTCCTCTCGAAGTTATTTTTACTTGCTCTCTAGCCAAACCTTTAGTTAACGGAATCCGCTTATATTTTCTTTAGACTTTATGTATTCAATAGACATAATGTCATTAGAGAGCAATTGTTTTATAGTATTGTGTCTACGACGAATATGTCTAGACTTACCATTATACATGTGACTCTGTGCCCTTCCAATTGTTGATTAACTATCAAAATGGATACAAGTAAGCAGCACAGGTTTAGGCCACATAGGAATATCTTGTAAAATGACGAAGCCACTCAACTACTTCTCTAGTTTTATCCAATACAATAAACTCAAATTCTATCGTTGATTGAGCAATGAATGTTTTTTAGAAGATTTCTATGACAATACTCATCCACCTAGAGTAAACACAAAACCACTTGTGGATTTAAGAGTCTTTTGTATCCGATATCCAGTTCACATCATAATATCCTTCGAGTACTGTTGGATATCTTGAGTAGTACAATCCAAAGTTTTGAGTGTATTTTAAATACCTTAAAACTCTTATAATCGCTTTCTAGTGATTTTGTCCTGGATTACTTGTAAATCTACTCAATTTATTGACAGCTTGTGCTATGTCAGGACGTGTAAAATTCATTAAGTACATAAGGCTTCCAATTATTTGTGAATACTCAGGTTGTGATATGTTATCTCCTTTATTTTAGACAAGTGTAGATTTATATCTACTGGTGTTCCCACAAGATTGCAATCATATTGATTGAATTTTCTGAGTATTTTCTCAATATAGTGTGATTTTGATAACACTAACCCATCCAATGTTTTAGAAATTTTAATTCCTAATATTACATCAGCAACACCCATATCTTTCATGTCAAATGTATTATTTAACATTCTCTTGGTAGTTTTAATGATTTCATTATTACTACCTATAATGAGTATATCATCTATATAAAGACAAATAATGACATACACTTTCTCAGTGTCCTTGACATACATACATTTGTCACACTCATTTATTTTGAAACCATTTGACAACATTGCATTGTCAAATTTTTCATGACATTGTTTTTGTGCTTGTTTTAATCCATAAAGGGACTTCACAAGCCGACAGACTTTCTTTTTTTATTTTGGAACAATAAACCCTTCTGGTTGTTTCATGTAGATTTCCTCTTCTAAATCTCCATTTAAGAAAGCTGTTTCACATCCATTTGATGTATCTCTAAATTATATATAGCTGCAATGACTATTAACATCCTAATTGATGATATTCTTGTTATAAGAGAATAAGTATCAAAATAATATAAACCCTCATCTTGTCTATATCCTTTGATTACAAGTCTTGCTTTATATTTGTCTATAGATCCATCTGCTTTCATTTTCTTCTTGAATATCCACTTATATCCAAGTGGTTTAGAGCTTGGTGGCAGATCTACAAATTCTCACGTATGATTGTGCAGAATGGATTCTACTTCACTATTTATAGCCTCTTTCCAATATGGAGCTTCGGGACTCGTCAGTGCTTCTCTATAAGTTTGAGGCTCATTTTTAACAAATAAGTTAGAAAATTCAGATCACAAGACTTTGATGTTCTGGCACGTTTACTGCGTATAGGTTCATCAATATCTTCTACCTCATGATCGTTATTACTAACAATGTCATAAGTTCTTTTGTTTGAACGTGTTTATTGTTCATTAGAATTTGGCTCTTATTCTCTTTTATTAGGAAATATTGTTTCAAAGAATTCATCATCTTTTGACTCATTAATACTATTTTTATGTATTTTCAATATTTTTGATTTATTAACCAAAAATCTATATGTATTGTTATTATTAGCATAACCAATGAATATACAATCTATTATTTTTTATCATATTTTCATCTTTTTGGGTGGAGGAACCATTACTTTTGCTAAACACACTTTTAAGTGTTTATAAGAAGGCTTATGTCCTTTCCATAATTCATAGGGTGAAATATTAGACTTCTTTTGAGGTATTCGGTTGAGAATATAATTTGTTGAAAGAATTACTTTCTCCCACAAATTCTGAGGTAGCCTGGAACTTAATAATAATGCATTCATCATTTCTTTCAAAGTTCTATTCTTTCTTTCTACAACTGTGACGCCCCCAAATCCGGGCACTTGAAACCCGTACTTGGTGCTCCACGATACCCTTCATTAAACTACTTGATATATTAAGTAACTAAAATTATTACATCAAAGTTGTTTATTCCCCAACTACGATAACCTTTAAGTAGTAAATAGACAACACTTAAACCACAACGTTTTTATAAAAAATATTATGATATTTTTTTTATAACATTTTTTAACAAAACGTTATAAATACATATAAAAAACGTTATCTATTTATAAAAGGTAATTTTTGATTTTAAATAGATAACGATTTTTAAAAAAAATGTTGTCTATGTAAAAAACACGGACAAAAAAAAATAAGGAACTTAAAATTTTTTATTTCTAGTACTTTCCCGTCTCTGCCCAACTTTGTCTCTCTCATTTCACCAGCTCAACTCTCTCATTCAGACATGCAGCCCATCTCATTCCCCTCCCTCTCGACTCCCTCTAACCCTAGAAATATTGGTGGAGTAGTGGTGGTGGCAGCGACGACATAGTGGTGGCGCCATTCTACAAGCGACGTTTAGAGCCGAGGAGGTGAACCGCGTCTCTCTGAAAACCCTTGTTAGCGTACTTTGTAATCGAAGCTTCTTCAATGGCGAATAAAAATTTACCTCAAAGAATTATCAAAGTAAGTCACTCGATCTTCCTCTTCTCCTATTTCTCGATCCCTTCCCTAATTCATTTTGATTTAATTTCTTCGTCCTTGTTTAGAATTTTTCTGTTTGAATAATTTATTTTTGGTCGATTCATGTCTGCTTTGAAGTTTTCAGAAAGACTGGATTACATTTCTTGAGAATCAGGTGCTTTCTCCTGCGATGTATAAGCATATTTTCCTTGGACGACCTTTCCACCTTAGCTTTTTGAAAAGAGTAATATTGGAGTTATTTGTGGATCGTGACACTTTTCCTCTTGTGGTAAATTTTTGTATTGGCTTCTTGTTGGATGGTTTTGTATACTTGTCTACTCAACCTTGCCATTGCTTTCCTTTTATTAAATAATAAGGTTAGTGTGATTACATTGCTTATGCCCATTTTAGTTTACCTCATATTTTGTGATGGATCTTACTTTTAATTGCTTTCCATTTGACCTGTAAACTACTCCCAATGTCCATGGGTTCTACTCTTTTTGGACAGTTCTCTAATGTACTTATACTTATTTAAAAAAATAAATTAATGCGACCTTATACTTCAACTGATTTTAGTTATGAATTATTGTTTGTACATTTGGTGATTTGTACACCTTAATGATTAGATAAGTATGTGCAATATATGTAAGATTGCTTCATCATATCAGTCTCGTATGTATCCGCTTGCCGTGCTCTCATTTGTATCACCACATTTGCATTGCCCAGTTGTTGACTAAGAGTAACTCATGCCCCTTGTGCCGCTGACGTTTCACAGCGCTGACTGATTCGGCATTGCACATCTTAGAGCTGCGGAGCCTTTCATGAGTACTGATTCTGCATTGCACGCCTTAGGTAACATGTTTAATTATTAGGGTTAATATGCGTCGTCCTTCTTAATTATATTTTTTATGTGCCTTCGCCTTTGGAGTACTGATTGGAACTTCTGGTATTTGCTACAAATTACCTATAGTTAATGCATTAATTGGTCGTATCTTCTCACTGCAAATTTCATAATGCTATTTTGACTATTACACTCACCTAAAAGATATATTCCCCACTCTTATAGCCACGATTTTTCCTATGATGTGCCATGCTCAGTCTATTTTCCCACTAAAGCTCTAACTGGAAATCCAGGGGGAGTCTGAATTTGGTGTAGAACCATTCTTTAGTAATGGTGTTCCAGAATAAGACATGATTAAAACCTCACATAGATTAAGCTGAATAATAAATTTGATGGTTGGCCCATGCTCGATATATTTTTGCCTATAAAGCTCTAACTGAAAGTCTAGGGGAATCTGAATTTGGTGTAGAACCAGTATTTTATGATGGTATACCAGAAAAAAAACATGATTAAAACCTTACAAGATTAAGCTGAATAGTGTGGTGCATGGTCAGAGCGTAGGTGATGAATTTGCAGATAATAAAGATTAAAATTCTGCAAAAGACGCGGTTCCAAATAATATGAACCAAGATACTAGTCAGAATCTTACCAACTCTGCTAATGTATCTATGGATACATCACAAGTTACTACATATGTTCATGAATCCATTTCTGAGCATCAGCTGGTTGATGTTTCTGGTAAGCCATATTATATCTACTGAATATCTTTATTTTAGAATGTTACTATCTGACCTATACTCCTTTCCATGCCACGAGCGGCGCTTTTAAACAGTACTATAATAATTATTGTTAGTTTTTGTGTAATATAATTTTATACTGAAGAAGTGAGTTGTTAAGTTATGCCTGCACAGGTTTCTATTAGGCATTATATGCTTCTGTTTTAGAGTTTGTGAAGTGAATGCTGTAATCAGGTAGGCATAAGATTTTACACAAAAGGGTAAGTCGATTAGGCCATTGCATTTGCTGTGGGAAATGGACTCGATGTAGAGTTACCATTCCATCATTACTGCACGATATGGCTGCTCTACACTTGAGCCCGATCTTTCATGAGTGCACTAAACTATGACGTCAGCGCCTATTTTTTGGGCCGGCATACCATGTTAACCTATGTTTTGTTGTTATTCAGAAACAATATTTTGTTGTGTAGTTCATTTTAGTTTTATATGCTGCTGTTCCAAGTTTGACCATCCCTTACCTTTGACTACCCTTGGTACGGAAAGAAAAGGAAAATGATGAATCAACTATATCACCAAAATAATTCAGTAGTAATTGTTTCACCATTTTAGATTTATAACTCCTTTAAATAAATCTAGTTGGTGACATGGATCCCATCTCATGGTTGAACCCACTGTCCTATTGTTTCTTGTCTGTCTTGTTTTAATATTTTCTTGTAAATGAAATGTTACAACGTGCTACATCGTGAGAGCCAACTGTTATACACTGTGGATGTTTATGAATATGCTCACTATGTGAAGTTCCTTATGAAAAAAACATTTAAACCTGGCAACTCTTGAGTGCAAAGTCCAGCAATGGATATCATTTGAAGGAGTTGTATTTCAGGTGTAAATGTGTACCTGAGGTCCTGAACTCTAACCTGCCATTTCCCACAAAGTTGGTTGGGACTTGGGACTAAACTTGTGCATAAATTTGATCACTATTGTGACCTGGTTAGGACTCAGTAATCAGTAGTTTGTATATGGGTCTGGATCCAGTGGTGGTCAGTAAACTAATTATAATATTAATGTTCTATCCTTTGGACTACTGTATCTACATGAATGGGCTCTCCTCATCTTCACTTAGTAAAGCCTAATCCCAACTATTTGACGCTGGTTAAATGAATTTTGTTTTAACCCTCCATATGAGTTTGTTTTGTATATATATAGATGGGTGATAGATAATCAGATTGATAATATGGTTTAAACCCAGGATACTAATATAGGTGTATTTCATATTGATATAAAATTTTAATCAAAGAAGTCTGGTGTTTCTAGGTGTTGTACATCACATATTTCACTAACGTGTTGCTTCATTTTCTTTCTTGTAGCTTCTTGGGAGGAGCAGTGGATTTCATGTGGCATCAACTTATCAGCTGTGTACGAAATGTCTTTGGCGTCAACTCATTGATTCATTTGTTGTTTCTACTGTGTTATGCAACATGTTCATTTATATTTATATTGAAAAGTGAATTTGAGATGCATATATGGATAGTTTGATATATATTTTGTGGATGTAGTAATTTGAAACTGTAAACGAATGGTATTATTGGAATGTATTTTGAATGTTTGATACATTTTGGCTTTAAATTTAAATGAGAATTTAGACTTTTTAGCTATATATCATGACATTAGCATATTGCAGATGCATTGGTAATATAGGTGGGTCACAACATTTTTTTTCATTTTTTTTTTTATCTACAACATTTTAAAAATGTTGTATATTTGTATAAATAAATGACACCTCCTAAACGTTGTATAAATTGGTTAAAAACGATGTCTGATATATTAAAGTACAACATTTTTATCCAGAAAATGTTGTGGAATCATACATTCTACAACATTTTTAAGCATCTACTAATTTATGAAAAACAAATTTACAACGTTTTTTCTTAAAAAACGTTGTGTAATGTGCTTAACTACAACGTTTTAAAAACGTTGTGTAAGGGTGTCAAATAGATGACACCCTTAATCACGACGTTTTTCTGACTGAAACCACAACATTTTTTCTGCGTTATCTATTTACTGTTTTGTAGTAGTGTTCATTATATGATAGATAATAAATTATCATAATACATAGCTCCAGTTATTTCAAATAACACCTTATAACTTATCCCTTCAGCTTTCCCTTTCCCTTGTCCTTGCCAGAACCTTCTGGTCGATCACGCTTAGATGAAAATATTTAATTTTAAAGCAAGAATGAGCATTCAATTTTTCAGCAAGTAATAGCAGATAATAAACATCAGATGAAAGAAATAAATATTTTCTTTGAAGTATACTTCTACAACGAATCAATAGTTGTGAAGTAAATTGAAACAATACTTGATAACATATCAAATCATTTATATTTTTGAAAGTACGTACTCACTATAAATGTTGAGCGGTCAATAGACCTTGAACCATTGTTTTCAAGTTTGAAAAGGTTTGTACAGAAATTCATCTTCAAACAGGCTGACTTACGGGCAGAGTGGGTGATCAGCCCTTTATGCCCTGTATTGATCAACACTACATACTGGAATGGCAATTCTCGTTCATCATATCCGCCTTTAGGCGCATAAAAATTTCCCCATTTTGGGATGTTCATACTCAGTCTAGAGTCCGAACCAAAGCAATTCAGTTGGGCGACAATAATATTCAATGATACATTAACAACTATGTCAAGCCGAGTCAAATAGCTTAGACAACTTTTAAATCATGTATACATACCGAAATTCAATAGTATATATCAAAACTTGTTCAAATACAACAATTTATACAAGTGAAGACACTTGCATAACCAAAATTAACTCATAAAGAACATAATAAATCTTGATCATATATGGATCACATGTAAACAATATTAAGATACATGTATTCAATGAATAAATTAAATACTGTTCAAGAACTGGCTTGTACATAATGTAAAAGTTATATATAGGATATTTGATTACACAAAGATTCAGATATTTACTCAATAAAAGATAGAGTTAAGAAACTCTCTTACAAAAATTCATTGCATAAAGTAAATGCAAATGTCAAAATACTTGCATACTCGAATAACAAAGATCATTATGGATATGAATAATCAATAATAATTATTCACGGACATGCTTTGAAATTAATAACTCAAGTTGAGTTGAACTTGCATAAACATATACCTGTTTACATAAAATAAAAGTAGTGCGTAAGGTTTAAATACTTTCCTTGATCGTTGCTTACTGCTGCACAATTTAATTTATCTTTTATACAAAAACCTAACATTAATAAGATTATTCTTTCAATTAGAATAGTATATCATAACGCACAATACTGCTATTTATAGTCATCATACAGCTTAAACACATTATCACGTATCCACGTCAGTCATTAGAACATATACAAATAATTATCAGGTCAAACTATTTCAATCTGGTTTGATTTCAGTAACAATTCATTGTCCCGATTGCGTTATCAGATAATTATCGAGTTTATTTTCAATTAAACTCTATTTAAAAGCCTCAATATTATTTTAGATAATTAATTATCATTTATAATATTTTTCAGAAGCTCATAATAATTTTTAAATAATTATTATCATTTATAATGATTTTTCAAGCATTATTATCATTTATAATGATTTAATTGCTAAATAATTTCATTATCATTAATATTTAAATTTAAAATATTAATGAAATCCATGTCAAAATGTTAAAAGTTATTTATTATAACTCAAATAATTTTTAAAATCTTAATATTATCTTTAAATGATTTTTAAAATATTTAAAAATCATTTTTAAATAATTATTATTAATATTAAAATATTAATGTAATTCATGTAAAAATATTGAAAGTTGTGAGACCCTAGATTTTATGAACAAAGATTTAAATTTCTCGAAATATTTTTTTGAATATTATGGTCTGAATTTGATATAATGTTATAGTTGTGGGTAGTATTTATAAATTTTGCAAAGTATGCAAGTTGTTATAAAATATTCGTTTGGTAAGAAAATATTCTTTTTGTCGGGAATATCCGTACGACGACACAATCATTGGTGAACCCACAACGGAAGTATTGTCGTAGTAAGAAAAACGACAGAATTATCATGTTATAAAAATAACGGCGGAAGTATTACCGTTAAAACTGTTGAACTACTCGGTAGTAAAAGTACAGTAATACGAGTGGTTGCATAGTAGCACACGTTATTGGTTATTGATGTTTATGTGAGAAGTCACTCAGTTATACCCAATTATTGCTACAATAATTGTTGCATCATATCTCTCATATTATTGATTTGATTATTGTTAGAGTATCATCTGCATAATATGATATATTATTAAATCAATAATTGATACGACAAAGTTATTCATATTATTAAATTGCAATATTTACAATGTCTAGAAGTTCTGTTAAGGAGAGGTTTGGTCACCTAATTGCGCGCCAATAGGGAGAAATCCTTATTGGAAAGCCCCCTCTTTCCTGGGAACGACCTGGTTGTTAAATATTGAGAGTTATAATATTAATGATGAATAAATTCATGTTGATTAAAGATGAAATTGATAGTTCTATTATGTGGGAATTATTAGTGTTAGTAAAAATCGACATTTATTTTGATAATAATTGATGTCTGGGGGTTATATTGATAAATCGGGTAATTAATCAGATAAATGAGCAATTAATTGGTACTAATTCACATGCTTATATAACTATTTGTTCACATGTGTGTACTATTGAATCACTTTTATGTACTATTAGGGGAGTTGGTGCAAGATTGATAATACTTGCATGACTAAGTTAAAAATGGAGGTATAAATGGAGGTACTATACTGTAATTCATATTTTCATATGATTATAACTATTGATTCACATGATTGAACTATTGATTCACATTATTTACTATTAGGGGAGGTGGTGCAAGTTTGATAATACTTGCAGGACTAAATTAAAAATGAAAGAAAAGTTGGTGGTATTGTACTGTAATATTTCGAGCCCCAAAGCATGCAATTATCGAAACTATATTTTCCTATAAATTGAATCTCATTCTTCCTTCATTTCTCACCAATTCACTAAAGCTTTAGAGCAATTATTATAGAGAGAAATTATAGAGAGAAAGAAGAAGAGAAGTCTGCTACCTCACTATTCCAATATCTAGTCTTCTTCTGAGGTAAGGGGTAGGAGTGAGCATTCGGTTATAATCGAACCGAATAAGCTATTCAGTTATAATATTAGTGATGAATAAGTTCGTGTTGATTAAAGATGAATTTGATAGTTCCATTGTGTTGGGATTATTTGTGTTAGTGGAAATCGACATCTATTCCGATGATAATTGATGTCTGGGGGTTATATTGATAAATCGGGTAATTAATCGGATAAATGAGCAATTAATTGCTACTAATTCACATGTTTTTATAACTATTTGTTCACATATGTGTACTATTGATTCACATTATTTACTATTAGGGGAGTTGGTGCAAGATTGATAATACTTGCATGACTAAGTTAAAGATGGAGGTATAGATGAAGGTACTATACTGTAATTCATATTTTCACATGATTATAACTATTGAATCACATGATTAAACTATTGATTCACATTATTTACTATTAGGGGAGGTGGTGCAAGTTTGAAAATACTTGCAGGACTAAATTAAAAATGAAAGAAAAGTTGGAGGTATTGTACTATAATATTTCGAGCTCCAAAACGTGCAATTATCGAAACTATATTTTTCTATAAATAGAAGTTCATTCTTCCTTCATTTCTCACCAATTCACTAAAGCTATATAGAAATTATTATAGAGAGAAATTATAGAGAGAAAGAAGAAGAGAAGTCTGTTATCTCTCTACTCCAGTATCCAGTTTCTTTCTAAGGTAAGGGGTATTATTTCTTTCGTATTCATAAAGAGAGCTATTGTTATTCCATTCCTTATTATTCTGTTGGAATAACCTGTATATGCGAAGTACCGCATACATGGTGAAATTCTTCTGTTCTTCCATTCTTCATTATTATGTTGGAATAACCTGTTTATGCGAAGTATCGCATACATGGTGAAATTCTTCTATTATTCCGATCTTTATTATTCTGTCGGAATATCATGTCTGTGCGTTTACGCCGGACCTGGTTCCATCATTTATTATTCTGTCGGAATATCCCGTCTGTGCGTTTACGCCGGACCTAGTTCCATTATTTATTATTCTGTTGGAATATCCTGTCAGTCCGTTTACGCATGACCTAGTTCCATTATTTATTATTCTATTGGTAATAACCTGTATGTGCAGTTTACCGCACGCATGGTGAATCCTTCTGTTATTCCATTCTTTATTATTCTGTTGGAGTAACCTGTCTATGTGAATTACCACATGCATGGTGAATGATCCTTTGTATTCACTCCTTATTAAATTGTGGAAATGATCTATATATGTGGATTACCGCATGGCGGGTGAAAATCCATTTACAGTTTCGTATATTCTATTATACTCAGTTGATTAAAGTTTTGACTTCTATACTCCATAAAATTAGTAGAATATCATGGATATTTGCGCTTCATCTAGTATCTTTTCATGAAAATATTCATTTGAGCATTCTTGAATTTTACTCTACAAAGCAGTATCATGTTGACAATTTGGACGTTATTGAGTTTAGGATAAATTAACTTATAAATCTTTAAAATTTATTCTTAAACTTGTTTAATTGAATTATTATGTCATTGTCATGATGAGTTATGTTGGTTATTATGTGAAACGTGAAAGTTTCTTTGAAATCACAAAGGGTTGAAAATAAGATTTTGGTAAAAATAGAACATGAAATTCAATTGACCATATCTCCTGTTATATTTCGAATTTTTAAGTGTGATCGAGTTCTAGAGTTAGATCTATGAGTTTTCTAACTTATCCAAGTGGAATAACTGAAAAAGGTATTGTAGATTTTCGTGTGGACTAATTTTAGCGAAGGAGTCAAAAATTGCCAATTTTAAAAAAGCTACTGCCTAAATTTTTAAAAGGGCATTTTCGGCCACTTAATTTGTGCGAAAAATTTTGGCCTTTTGGGACATGGATAAATATGGTATAAAGTACCTCCTGTCCAAAAATGAGCTCATTCCGACTTAAAATGAGTAAGTTATGACCATTTCAATATTTAAATTTTTTCGACGAAAAATGCTATAATCGGAGTTCTATAACTCTGATGACCATGAAATTTAAACTGGAAGCTCACGTTACCATTTGTAAGATCCTGCCAAGATTTGGAAATTTCTGGAGTTAACCTTGAGGTAGCTAATTTCTTAAGAAATTAATTAGAAATTAATTTTTGAAAAATAGTAAATTTATTTTAAAAATTCCGAGAAAAATATATTTTCAATATGGGACTATATTCTGCTAAATCCCAAAAAATAAATTCTTTTGGGACTGATTTTGTATTTTTCATGAAAATAATATAGTTATGAGTAAATGAGTTAAATATGTTATGTGAAGTAACAAAATTGGAAAATAGAATTTTATGGCTTGGGAATTCTATATAGGGTATATGCAGATTTTTGATAAAGTATTTGATCACTGGTGATGAGATCTTATGAGTATGGCATTTTGAATGATTAAATGCATTATGTGGTAAAGTGTAAACAATTGAAATAAATTATTTATAAGTTTGAGAAGTGATTAAAATATTGTTATAATATTAATAATATTAGATTATGAGTTTATTAAGTGGTTGATAATATTTGGATAAATTTAAAGTCTTTAATATTTATCTTTGTTTTCGTTTGATTAATGTTTATATCATTATCATCATCTTAATGCTTATATGGTGATAAAAGTTATCTTTGGCTTACGTGCAAAGATGAACGTTTGATTTGAATTGTATATCTTTGGCTTACGTGCAAAGATGGATTGTTGATTATTGGTTTTATTGTTGTATATCTTTGGCTTACGTGCAGAGATGGATTTGGTATGATTATGACCAGGAATTATTCGGTATAGTCATGACTATTAATGATTTAATGAATATCCTTGGCCCGTAGTGCAGGGATGATTCGATGATGTGGTTTATTTATTAAGCTGAGTCTCAGCGATAAAAATTGATGAAAATATTTTAAATCATAGAAGATAGTAGATATCATGCTCTATTTGACTCTTCTAATGGATTGCTTATTCCGCTGCAGATAAACTTGATGTCTATTGTATTTTATCAGTTTAACATTGTTGAAGACTAATGATAATTTATTCTGCGTTATCTTAGTCATAATATTTCTTACTGGGCTAGTTGAGCTCACCCTTTCTTTCACTGTTCTCTTTAGAAAATGAGAATATAGCTGGGACGAGTCGGAGAACGGAGTGATGGTCCAGATGATAACATTAGTAGTCCTCACTATTCTGTTAAATAGTGTGATAATAAATGTAATGAGGACTCCATTAAGTGTGGATATTGTCTAGATGACAATATTCTTATTAAAACTCTCAGTTTATATTTTGTCGTATATTACACGACAGTTGTATTATTAAGTTGTATTTGTATTTTTGTACCATGTATCTGGCGACTCAAGATGAGTGATGTATACCTGTTTTGGGGGCGTCACAAAAGTCATATATATTAAAATATTTTTAAAACCTTTATATCATTTTTAAATGTTTTTTAAAAATATTAAAATATTTTTAAATAATTTATTTAATACAATTATTAAATAAATCTCTTATCATTAATATTTAAATAAATTAAGAAATTTATGTCAAATATCAAAAGTTAATTTTTATAACTTAAAATAATTTTAAAACTTAATTTTGAATTATTAATAATTATTTTTTTTTATTTTTTATTTATTTTAATTAATATTATTTATTTTTATTTAAAACCGTCGTTGAAGGTCTATAGTGACAGAAACTGTGTTCTTCAGCTTTTGAAGAACAGTTTGGTCAATGCCCTGAGGGCTACTTTGACCAACTATAATTTATATTTGATCTTGTTTCTAGGTATGAGAATGTATCATTGATGTAGTACTCATGTAATACTATAAGTACATACCAATTTCTGGGTCTAACTACATCATATCAAGACGATATTAAGGGTCAAACTAGCCATCTAAGGTTGTTCTTGAGTTTCTGGTCAATGCTGGTCAACCCACTTTGGGATTGAATAACTTTGATCCTAAGTGTTATCTAAGTGATCTAGTGTCATACTATTGTAGTATATATGTCAAGGTTCAAAAGTAATACTTTGGTTAGGCTTAACAACATCACATATGAAAGATCTAGCTTGGTCAAACAGCCTGTCAGAGTTGTTCTTCAGTTTTTCTGGAATTTCCAGAAAACTACTTTTGTGCTTGGTCAACCCATTTTGACCATTAATAACTTGAAATCTATTTATGTAATGGGTAATCCATTGTCAGGGTTTTGTAGTCCATATGTCAGGGTACAAAAGTGATACACTTAGAGGTTCTAACAACATAACATGAAGAAGATCTAAGCCTTGCAAAAGCTTGTCAAATAGTTTTTGGGTTTTCCAGAACCAGTTTTCTATGACAGGTCAACCATGTTTGACCATGAATAACTTTCAATCTAGATATGTTATGGTCATGATTCCACTTCCAGTTTACTCTCCTCATGACATACTATAACAATGATATACTTAATAGATCTAACAATTAACTGATCCAGATCTACAGGCCTTGACATTTGACTGTCATGCCATATTTTTAGGGTTCTTGGACAGTTGCTTAAATCTTCATTTTCATGCATTTAAATATTATGGATACATGATTTATCAACATAGATCACTAAATAACATAACATACAACATATTTAAACACAAAAACAGAAAAGCTACCTAAGCATATTGTATCTAGCTTAGAGTTAGGGTTTATACCTTCTTGAACAAACTTTTTGAATTCCCTCTTTTGATCTGATCTTGGATGGTTATGGGGTGAAATTGGCTTATCTTATGGCTTAGTTTTGCTATAAAATTTGTGGTCTTGGAGAGAGAGAGACTTGGCTATATATAAAAGGTAAAGTAGGGGTTTTCTTTAACTTTTAACATTCTTTAAAATCTAAGTTTTTGATCCATTGAACTTAGCTGACGTTAGGTGTCCAAATATAGCTTATTGGCTTTGATTTTAAGCACATATGAGATCTTGAAGTGGTGAGTCACAAGATTTGATCTTATATTTTGTTAAAAGATAGGATAAAGGGTATTTTGATCATTTTACACCTATTAAGGGCAATTTGGTAATTTCACATATAAATATAAGGGTAATTTAGTCAATTCACATGTTTCACATAAATTTAACCCTTAGGGTTTGCTAATTAGTATTAAGGTTTGTAAATTAGGGTTTAGGTTACCAATTAGGGTTTAAGGTTTCCAAATATGGAGTTAGGGTTTCTAACTGATCGTTAGGGTTTCCTAACTGAACATTAGGGTTTCGAAATTTTATATCTTATCTGATCAATACTTATTCCTTAATCACATAATACACATAATCTAAAATACAATTATAATAATAATTGTATTAATAATCAAACCCCTATTCAAATTAGGGTTTTGATCAGCTGTTCATCTTGGCTTCCCTTCTTAGTCAAGTTAAATTGACTAACATGTTTAATTGCTTAATTCATATCACATATACACAAACTAATAATAATAATAATTATAATAATAAATGAAATTATTCATAAAATATAATCATTTAATATTCCCGGCCCTTACAGCAACACCACTTTATTATGGTGAATAAGGTGCAGTTGTTTGGTATATTATACCATGTTGTGAACAAATTTCAACAAAAAAATTCAAATTCCCCACCTCTATCACTTCTAACAATCTTGATTTTTTTATCAAGTTGGTTCTCAACTTCATTTTTGTAATGTATAAACATGTCTAAAGTCTCATATTTACTTCTCAATAAGTAAAATAATAATATCTTGTAGAATCATCTATAAAAATAATAAAATACTTCTTACCTCCTCTTGTTTTTATATACTTTAAATCACAAATATCAGTATGTATTAATTCAAGAGGTTCTGTACTTCTTTCAATTGATTTAAAAGAAGATTTTCTAAGTTTTGCCTCAACGCAAATTTCACATTTATGATTGGAGTTAATCTCACATTTTGGAAAACTTTCCATATTAATTAATTTACGCACAGTATTATAATTAACATGTCCTAATCTACCATGCCATAAATTAGAAGACTCAATCATATAAGCAAAAGATGTAATTTTATTAATATTGGAAGGTATAACAGTCATTACATTCATCTTAAAGAGTTCATTACTAATATATCCCTTGTGACGCCCCCAAATTCGGGTATCTTCCAACCCGACAGATGGTGTTACACGATACTTATAACTGTACATTCATTCTATTGAAACAACATCAAAATGAGTGTGTCAATGACATTCTTATTACATTAATAATAATAAATCCCATTCCTAGGTTCTGAAACTGTTACATTCTTTGTTCGTCATAATATAATTCATACAAACATTATATTCTATTACAGAATAAATTATTCATTCATCTTCGCCTTGCCTTTATCTTTATTAGAACCCTCGGTTCGCTCGACCTTAGCTGCAATCATATGATTCAAGTAAGAAGTGGGCATAACTAGCTCAGCAAGTCTAACAATATATTATATAATTAACACTTCGAGAATCATATGATTATTCTTCAATAATTGAACAAGTAGTTACGAAGTACTATGAAACATTGAATAGCACTTCTCATCTCATAAAATAATTCTGAAGCCCATATAATAGCTTAGAAATTCTGAGTAGATCCATAGACCATGAACATTCTCTTTAGTTTTTATTCATGAAAAGGACAACCCGGTACTAAGACCGTAAGTCCGATATTTCTTACGAGTACTTCTAGGTGAACAGCCTATAGTACTCTATGTTGATCAACACTCATCAGATAAACGTATTTACGTTTAAGTTTTGGCAACCTCGCGTGCCTATCGAATAATCGATGTAAAATACATTTGTTTACTCATACTCAGGCTTACCTTGAATCCGTACCAAACAATTGGCATAGGATAGCGTTATTAATTCTATATTGAAAGACTTGTAAATAAATTAATCAATCTTTTACGATCAGTCTAGCCGAGTTAAAATTGGCATCGATCCTTTCTTTAAAACCATTCATGCATCTCATAACATGAATCACTGAAAACCTGGCTAACACGAAGGTTAGACAAGCGTTAGGAAAACTTTCCTTCAAGCGTCTTCCAATAAATATTCAACAATTCTTGGTCTTTACAGTCTCTACAATACATAACCACATAACATACCACATTAGGTCATGAGCAAACATATATGGTTCCTAACGTATCTTACCCTTCTTCTCAATCTAATTGTTCATTAGATTTATTATCATTGGTTACGGTTATCGCATTATATTGTTCTTACGTTCACGTTCACATAATCATTAACAACTTTTAGTTGTAATTCTCAACGTTATAGTCATCATCGAAGATGCTACTTTAAGTTAATTAATTCATCATCAATCAACTATCTTTCATTCCATATACTTAATCGTGCTTATTTCATTAATAAAACTCATTTCAAGTATTTATCTGCCCTTACGGCTTATTATCGTTCATCGTTTCAGTATTAATAACTTACGTTCAATTAATCTTTCTTTCAACCTTTAGTCGTTAACTTAAGGTTTTCAACATCTTAATTGATGTTACTTTAGGTTTAGTATTGATATGACTCACCATTATCAATTTACTTTCCCTTTACATTCATAATCTTTCCTCACTGTGTTTCACCTAATGTTGGCGTTGCGGCGCCAGCTTTTCTTCTTGGACTCGCGCTATGGCGTGAGTCTTCAGTACCTAGGACCCGAATATGGCACTGTGGCGCCATCTCCTTCTATATCAGTCGCACTGCGGTGCCACTCTTCAGTGGCTAATGGACATTCTCGGCGCTACGGCACCACTTACTGTGCTTTGGCTGGCGCTGCGGCGCCAGACCTCAGTACCAGACAATTTTGACATATTTCTTAGTTTAATGAACTTCTCAGACTCCTAAATTGTTCATTTCAATGTCCGAATTAGCTCGTTCAAAATCCATTAGCTCACAAAGCATATACTCTACATGTTCACGCAATAATTTTCCATTTTCGAATCCGTTAACTCGAAATTCACCTTTTAGTTCATTTTAACAAAAACGATAAACATTCGTGAATGTTCAACGCTCGTTTCTTCGTTCTAAGTCAGAATTCGGTCATTTTCGAGTCCGCAACTCTATAATGCCAAATAATAATTATCCCCATCGAAAACCAACATTTCCGAGCTCAATATCAAAATTTGACTTCCTATTCCGAGAATTTCACGATTTCGACAATTATCGTCCAAACTCGTGAATTCCGCCATAACTTCGTTACTTAAGATTTGTTCATCGTTTCAAATGGATTCATTCCATTATACTAATATCTTAACATACATATTTCATTAACTTATATACATGATAAGTTCTTACTTGTTCTTCATAAGTTTATGACTTATAAAAGTATAAACTACTTATTCATGACTTATTAAAGCTTAATTCCATTGATTAGTCATTCCTACTTCTTCTTAGCATACAAGTTCTACCACTACTCACATCTCTAACAATTGAAGAGAGGGAGAATCATGGTTTAGGATCTTACCCTTGAAGATTACTTGATTAATCTTTGTTCTTCTTCTTGCTTCTTGAACTAACAAAGTTTAGCTTTTCTAGCTTTTCTAGCTTTTTTTCTCTACCCAATAAGCACTTATGTTGTTGGATGAAATTTAACAACCAACAAATGAACTAGATCTCCTTCTATTTATAGGAAATCCTAGATTAGGGTAGTTTAGTCTTTAAACCATCCCACCTCCTTAATCACCTCCTTACTATTCCTTTACATAGCCACCAAGTATACTTGTTCATCACAACTTTTATCCTTTGTTTGCCCACCAAGATCACCCATGTGATCATGGGGCCCATATGGGTTGCCCCATGGGTCTTCCTTACCCATTGGAATCCTAGTTTGGGCTTTAGGTTTAATTAACTTAACTTATACTTTGGGCTTGCATTTAACAAACACTTGAGCTTTAACATTAGTTAGCATTGGGCTTTATCATAATTCCAATTAGACTTTACAACTTCCTACACAATCCTACAAGTCCATTACATATGGCTTATATAAAGCCTTAGAACGTATATCGTCTACGTATTAATCTCGTATTCCAACTCGTATATTTATTCATCATATACGACATACCATTATCCATACATGCTCTTATAATACCTCATATCATACTCGTATTCATTACCTCGTACAATACTTACGTATCATACGATATCATCGTTTAATTCATTAACGCTTTACTTCACTTAACGTTATCAAATTAAGTCCGCGGGCGAAAAACTGCGTTTGCCATACATGAATTATTATTACATAATCCACCTCACCTCGATATTCTATCGTTACGTATTTCTCGGAAGTTCAAAAATAATTCCCGAGCAGAAATCAGTGAGTAGTGTTTTTACAGAAATTTCTCAGAAAACTTTTATTTTTGTCTTCGAAATTCAAACACTTTAATTCTACCACATAGCTAGAATTCTAACCACATCCGCACATTCTAGGTCATAGAACGACCTTACATAGCTTACTCACATAAATAATCAATTAAATTCATTTAATCTACATAATCAAATAAAAATTTAATTCTCATAAAAATTCAATTTTTCTCGGACGTTACATCCCTTCCCCACATACATCCCATTTTTAGTTAGGACAAACTTGTCCGATACAATGACCAATTTAAATCCCTTTTGACTAAGAAGGGATCCTGACACTAAATTCTTCTTAATATCAGGCACATGGATCACATTGTTGAGGGTGAGTTCCGTTCCAGAAGTCATCTTCAGAACCATTTTTCCTTGTCCAGCAATTTTGGATGAGGAAGAATTCCCCATGTACAATTGTTCTCCATTTTCAATTTGTTGATATGTGGAGAACATCTTCTTGTCAGAACATACATGGCGGGTTGCTCTAGTATCCACTCACCATTCCCTGGGATTTTCAACCAAATAATCTCAAAAACAACCGCTGAAAGGTTCATTTATGAAACATCTTGAAGAAAACCATCCAGTTCCGTTACATTGGCTTGTGCGGACTTCTTATTCTGGTCGCAAATCCTTTGCCCTATGTTCGGGCTTGTCACAAATGTAACATTTTCCTTTGAACTTTTTATTTGTTCCATGTTGAGGCCCATTGCCATAGTACTTTCTTTTCTTAGATTTCGAACCTTGTTCCACCACATTGGCTGTATGTTCCACAAAGGTCCTTCTTGCTTTCTTCTCAAAGGCACGGTTGTCCTCTTCTATCCTTAATCTTACGATTAATTCTTCAACTTTCATCTCTTTGCGTTTATGCTTGAGATAATTCTTAAAATCTTTCCACATTGGTGGTAGTTTTTCAATAATTGCAGCAACTTGAAAATATTCACTTACAGACATCTTCTGCATGTATTTCATGCAGGATTACTTGTAATTCTTGGACTTGGTTGATGACAGCCTTGGAATCCACCATCTTGTAGTCCAAAAATCTACCAACTGCGAACTTCTTCGTGCCAACATCTTCTGTTTTATATTTTTTATCCAAGGAATTCTATTGTTCCATTGTTGTTTTGAGAGAACTATACACATTGTATAATGTGTTGTCTAATCCATTAAGGATATAATTACAACTTAGAAAGTCAGCATGTTTCTGTGCATCAATTTCAGCAGCAACTTGCATGTCTGTTTCATCTTCTTTGAGAACAGGGGGATCTTCGTCAAGAAACCTTGCCAAGTTCAGAGTAGTAAGATAAAACAATATTTTTTGTTGCAACCTTTTGAATTATGTACCATTGAACCTTTTTAGTTTTTCACCATGGTTCACAGGAACATTTGGAATAGAAGGTGTAGAAGAAGAAGAACTGATTATAGAAAGAGTATCGGTAGCCATATCTCACATATATATATATATATATATATAGAGAGAGAGAGAGTGAGAGAGAGAGAAATAATCAAACGATAATTGTTTTAAGATTGTTAGTAAAATAGAATGGAAACTATATATATATTTTAACTTATCTCAAACTGTAGAATTTAATTTGTCAAGGCTAGTATTTGGTACTATGTCCTTAAGAAAATTATGCCCTCCTTACGATGCTCAGAGTTGATAGCACTTGTCTCTCAGGATACAATGACAATGTATACTTTAGCAGCATTACAAAAATATACTCTACGAACCAAAGAAATGCTCTGACTCTCTCTCAAAATTAACTAAGGAAACTGATGAAGAAATAAAGACTAGAATGCTCTATTATGCTTGAATGCTAGAGAAATGAATGAACTGAATGGGTTGCCCCCCTATCTATTTATAGGAGGGGTTGGTGACCCTTTGGATGGACACTTAGCACTTGAAAAGGCACGAGATGCTTCTGAAAAGGCATGGCATGGCAACCTTTAGTCAAAACGACGTAGTTTTTATCCTTTGCAGAATGGGCGCATTAAATAATAGAACTAAATAAAATAAAAAAATTTAAATAAATTATATACAAGGACCCAAATATCATTTATCATTTTTCAAGGGTGATCTTTGGAAGTTAATATCTCATTCATTACTTTATGGATTTGAGCTTTCAAATACTTATTTAATCTACTCATAGAGTAGAACACAGTAATGTGTGAAATCATTATAAATAATTAATGACACCCACATTAATTTAAGCTCAAATTCTAACATCTTACAAACCACAGACTAAGTAATCCCGCTAAAAAGATGATACTCCCTGTTTGTTTTGACCTAGTTGATTTGCAAAATTCTAAAGTTGAACTATGATATGATTTTATTTTAATGTTTAAAATAACAATTTTGTACTAAGTAGTACTATTTGAGTAGTTTAAAGTACTAAGCATTGTATTAATTAAATCAAATAATTTTGTGTTCTAGGATATATACATCATCATTGTTTCTTTTTCATTTCAGGTGAGCTTCAAGAAGGTTGCAGTATGGTTTTGCTCAGTGCATAAATCAATATTATTATTGTTTTTACTTCATGGATTCTCCTTCTAATTTCATCATTCTCTCGGTTGACTTCTTACTTAACAAATAACAATGGCATGTAATATGCTCAAGAAATATTAGTCATCTTCTTTTTGAGATGAACACATTACATTAATATTTGTATATGAAAAACATGTGCTTATACATACCCTTTCAAGATTCTTATCATAACTGAAATTTAAAGGACAAGAAAATTCTCAAAAGTAGTATATGAAAAAGCCTAGCCTGAAATGAAATAAAATGCATCAAGAAAGGCTTGCTGAGAATGCAAAATTAAAGATTACATATAAGATCATCAATGGAAATTTGCATTCGTCTTGTAAGTCATTCCTACGCTCCAGTTTGGAGGAGCGACATTCCAGGCGATAATTGTCTCTCTGGAAGTGTATGAAGTGAGCTTGAAAGAAAGAGCCTGACCTTTCAGGGTTGCAAATGCCTGGTATGAAGCACCCCAGTTATGGCTCATGCTAATCCACCCTGTTTTGCTTCCCTTCACCCACATGTTTGCAATGTCACCTCCTCCGGCTACGTTCATCACATACACCAACAGCCAGTAACCATTTCCTTGGAATGAGAACCGTAGGCCACCTTTCTTGATGCACGCTACTCTGCAATATTTAACCAGTAGTAATTTTTAGTTAGTTTACGGTGGTGGTAGTTATAGTTGTTTCTACAAAAATCAAATAAATTTGTATAGATTTTAAATTTTAGCATTTTGTAAAATGACTTTTAAAAAATGTATGCTTTTCTAATCGTGTTAAAATTTGTGTCCAAGTACAATTTTCAAGATGTTATAACACACGTTTTAGGACAAACTGCATATAGATGCTAACTCGGCTAGCTGCCGCATCTTAAGTCCTCTACTTACTTTTTGTCAAAAAATTATAGGTAATTAGACAAAAACATATCCTGATTCCAAACAACAGTACATTTGATGGTCTATAGAAATGAGTTGTATTTGTGTAACAGAGTTACATTTTAGATGACATTTGTTATACAAATACAACTCATTTTAATATAGTACTGCTCAAATGGATTGTGTAATTTGAAGTGACTGGAATCCAAATTCAGGCTGATTAGTCTTGTAAATCTACCTGCGGTATGTGACTGGGACAATGCCAGCCTTCCACTGCGCAATCTTCATGAAGGCAGGCTTGGTCATGTCAAAGTGGGTTCGGGGAGGATTGCACCAACCACCATTGTTGGAGTCTTTAGACCAGTTAGGTGGGCAAATGTTGGTGGCAGTCACGGTGGTGAAAGGTGACCCTTTGTAGCACCAAGGAGAACCAACACACTTTATCTGATAACAAGTCCCACATGCATATCCATTTTTAAATAAAGTTGAGCTCAGTGCTGCTGTATCTACACCATAACCATTAGTGAACAAGTTTCCATAGCCACACGCACCTCCTGCAAACCCAAATAAGACATATTATACAATTAGTACAATGACAAAAATATCAAACACATGAAAATTGACCACATTTGTAACGACCGAGTCTATACTATAAATACACCTTTCACCCGATTTCCCCAATTTATATTTATCGATACAACAATAATCGGTATTGTTGTTTAAACCAATATTTGTGTCACTGTATTGGGAAAAATTGGGTGTAAAGTGTAGTGAAGAAGATCATAATCCGAATTTAGCCAGCTAAAGAAGTTGTGATGAGTCGGCTGTCACGCACCCATGGTTGCAGAGGCAGACTCGTCTCCATAAAATGTGGCGTGGGCGGTGTACCATGGGCTAGGCCGATAAACGGGTGCAGAAGCAGCGAATGATTTACAGAAGATTGTCACCAACAATGCCATTATTGACAAGTTGAAGCTCGATGAATGAAGGAAAGAAGCCATTGGCTATTATTAGCATATAAGTTGTGAAGAAATCACAATGCCAATTGACTTGTACATGTAATCCTTATATATACATATATCAGCAGAATGCAAATGGAGGTTATTCCCTTCGTGACTATCACAAAGATGTTTGTCTTAAAAGTCAAAATGCAGGCTTTTCAAATGAAAATTAAAGAACGTTGCATTAATTTAAAAGTCTTGCACCACGTAGTTGTTAGGGGACGAAAATTGACACTGAATGAAATGAGGGACGACGTGCAGGCAGGTATGTATATGACATGATCATATAGGACTTAGGAGTATACTCTGGCGGAACTATTCATTGCATGACCGGAGGGGACCATGGCTCCACCCCATTTTTTTTTATACATACATATATATATATATATATATATATATATATATATATATATATATATATATATATACAGTCAGGATCAAGAGCACTCTCCTTAAATAGCACTCCGCCTTAAATAGCACTCTGTGATCAAAACGACGTAGTTTTTGGAGGACGCGGTGGCATTTTTGTAAATACAATGTCACCGCGTATTTACAAAAATGCCACCGCGTCCTCCAAAAACTACGTCGTTTTGATCACAGAGTGCTATTTAAGACGGAGTGTTATTTAAGAAGAGTGCTCTTGATCCTTTCTGTATATATATATATATATATATATATATATAGGGAGCGGATCAGGTGCGGGATCCCGCACCTGGTTAAAATGCGGACTTTTATATTTTTTTTTTTTTTTGCTTTTTTTTTTTAAAACAACTAAAAAAAAATAAATAAAAAATTATGGAATTGAAATTTTTTCATAATACAGTGTTTTGGATGTGATTTGGGTACGTATAACAAAAATATGTATGTACAGTCTGGACAGACTGTACCACCACTTTTTGGTATAGGTATTCAAAACACGCCCAAAACATTATATTATGGAAAAATTTCAGTTCCATAAAATATTAAATATTTTTTTTAGTTGTTTTAAAAAAAAAAACCAAAAAAAATCAAAAAAAAAAAAAAGTCCGCATTTTAACAAAATAAGGGCTCCCTTACCTGATCCTGTCTGTATATATATATATATCATCCGCTATAGTAGCGATCGCTAATCGACAATATTAACTAGAGTTTATGGTTTATTAACTAGGTAACCTTATTAACCAAAGGTTAATAAACTTTAAACTCTTATTAATAAAATCAAAACACTTATTTTAATTGACGTCTGCTACAAATTGTAGCGGATGATATGTGTTTTTTTTTACCTTATGGTCATTTTTTTTTGTTTTCAAGGATATAGATGGTATATATTTTATAAGGATCCATAACAAATACATGTTTGGATTATTCTGGTCTATAGTGACGGTTGAACTGTCGTTGTAGTCCAAAAAAACGGTTGTCATAGCACCACTGTTTACTACACAACTATATATATATATATATAGGGAAATGATATGTGCATTACGTTCACTAGTAACCCTATTTCGACTAACGCATATCCAGCCGTCCAAAATAGGAATTAATGGTTGAGATGATCTCTCAGCCGCTAGAGGGAGTAGCGGCCAACAATAATTTTTTTTTCCTCTCTGCTGGCCACTAGAGGGAGTAGAGGCCAGTCAACGTTTTAACTAGCCGCTACTCCCTCTAGCGGCCAGCAGAGAGGAATTTAAAATTTTGGACATTAAGGGAATTTTGTCCAGCCGCTAGTGGGAGTAGCGGTCAGGCGCTCCCAGATCTAAACTTGTATACTGTTTGCTTTTGCAGTTTGCTGCTACAGAGATGCGAGACGGCTGGGCACAGAGAGACGACGAAGAGATTTCTACAAATAGCTAACGTTGTCCATCAATCTCAAATTCAACTGATAAAGTAAGTGTCTTACTACCCACTAAGCTTTTGTAAGTATTTTTAGAAACAAAATAGACATTGAATGATAGAATTTTGCTAAATATTTTACAAATTATTACTATATGAAAGCATGGTATATAAGTGACAAATTTAGTATTATTATATGTATGTATACAAATTGGGTGGTAGGTATGCATCTATGTATACAAATTATGTGTATAAATTGGGTATTTTCTATATATAAAATATTTTTAGGTATATTTTTGTTATTGTTATTGATATTAGTATAAAATATTAGTATGTGTATAAGTTTTATTGTTATTGATATTTGTAGGTAAATATGAACAATTGGTTGCCTGGACCCATCGATCGCAGTGTCCTTTATGCTCAAGAAAAGCATGTATCAGAAGATGTTTGGAATGGGATTGAAAGGGGTACACTGATGTCAAGCCAATCTACTTCAATTACATATGATAAATGGGAACTTACCAACCTACAAAAAAAATTATTAAAGGCGTGGGGGTTTAAGGGGTTTAGTTATCCTGCAGTAGTAACTAGAACAGCAAAATATGTCTTTGTGTATGCACTTATCCATTTCTCCTTCATATCATACAAACTTATGAGCCATTCATTTTGAGACAAATCATATTTTCTCACAAGTATTTCCCAACGCTCTTCAAACTCGCCGATGGAATATGAATTATACACACAGTTGTTAAAATCATCTTTGAACGATGGGTGTTCCGCATAAACATAATGTAATTTTTTTGGAAATTTA
This sequence comes from Panax japonicus, assembly GCA_020205505.1. Taxonomy (NCBI): domain Eukaryota; kingdom Viridiplantae; phylum Streptophyta; class Magnoliopsida; order Apiales; family Araliaceae; genus Panax; species Panax japonicus. The sequence goes on from CM035110.1 coordinate 63,327,008, forward strand.
TTGCTAATGTGCCAAGAACACAATAAATGATAAGTGGATGGGAGTACCCTACCAATAGCATTGCTCATCGCTTTATCTTGGTCAGTGATGATGGTTACGGGAGCTTTGTAATCCATAGCTTCAAGCCACGTCTCTAAGACCCAGCTGAAAGTGTCTTCTGTCTCATCCCTTAACAATGCAAATTCAAATAAAACAGAGTGATAATGGTGGTTAACCCCGGTAAATGAAACAAATGGCATATTATACCTATTTGTCCTATATGTAGTGTCAAATGTAACCACATCTCCGAAACATTGATACATAAATCTTGAACGGGCGTCTACCCACAAGATACAAGCTATACGACTGTCTTCACCTGATTTCACACGAAAGAAAAATTTACTCGCACTGCTAGAATCAAATTTCTTCAGATAATTAATTGCTGCTTGTGCATCATTTTCATCCTTCGAGTCACGCCTTAAATCCCTAACTACATTACGAACATCTTTGTCATTAAAACCTATATTTTGCATTCTTCCACCCATTGTGCTCAAAACATTCATCATCCTACTTGGTCCAATATCTATTAGGCTTAAATATGAATTAGTACCCTAAATTATAGGCCATATTCCACTTCGGTGATCCACCATTCAATTTTATTAATTAGGTGATTAAACTATCAATTTTTTCCAATTACACCAAATTGAACATGCAACGTCAAAAATTGCTGACGTGATTAATTGTGTGAAGTCTTAACAAGCTTATGTGGCAAAAAAATAATTTATTATTCATTACATAAATAAATCATTTTATATTATGGGCAAAATCGTCAAACCTAACTTAAAATCCTAATTAATAGGATCAATGCATATAAATCTATCTAATAAAATACAAATAATTTTGAATTTTCCGCTCACTCAATAAATCATCTGGGCCGTCCAAAATTTGGGATAAATCTCATCGTTCATACATCTATCTAATAAAATATATCTATCTATCTAATAATCTAATAATAATTTAATAAAATACAAATGACTTTAAATTTCCCGCTCACTCAATAAATTATTTTAATCGTTCAAAGTTTGAGATAAATCATATTGTCCATACAGTGCCGGAGGCACGGGACCCAGCTAGTCTATCTAATAAAATACAAATGATTTTGAATTTCCCGCTCATTCAATAAATCATCTAAGCCGTCCAAAGTTTGAGATAAATCTCAACGTCCATACATCTATCTAATAAAATATATCTATCTATCTAATCTATCTAATAATGATTTTGAATTTCCCGCTTACTCAATAAATCATCTGGGCCGTTCAAAGTTTGAGATAAATCTCATTGTCCATATAATACCGGAAGCACGGGACCTAGCTAGTATAGAGATATGAGGAAAGTTGAGGCTCAGATCTGTAATATATCAGGCAAGAGGGTGACACCACCATGGCTACAACCAACAGTTGCATGAGAGAGAAGACTAGATTAACCAATCGATCTCTCGCATACCCTCCGAGTCACCCCGCCAAGATACGGGTCACATTCTCTCAATGCCCGATTTAACTCAGAAAATTGATTCATCATCACAGCCTCTTGCGTAGTTTTTCTTTTCTTTTCTTTTTGACAAGCCTATGGCTCTTATATAGTAGTACTAGCAGCAGCAGCAGCACAGTAATAGAAATTGAGATGAATGGGTTTGAATGAAGAAGAATAAACACATGTAGAAATATCAGTTTCCTATATATATATACACACACTCTAGAGGGTTGTTGATTTGGGTAACTGGAAAATGAAATCACAGGCCCAATAAATGAATGATCGGAAGAAGATGATTCAATTTAACAGAGAGGGGCAACCACCCTTAGAAACTTCCCTTCCCTCTGGAGCCTCATTCTTTTTTTTCTGAGTTTTTCATGCCCTAATTTTTGCCCCCTACAACTCTGTTTAAATAAGTGCCCTGTTTTGTTTTTCTTCCATCTTTGGATTGGACCTCGCGGTTGATCGTTGACGCTAGAGCCTAAAGGAGTTACGTTTGACGATTTTGTACATGATATAAAATGATTTATTTATGTAATGAATAATAAATTATTTTTTTTGTCACATAAGCTTTTTAAAACCCCACACAATTAGTAACGTCAACAATTTCTGACGTGGCGTGTTCAATTTGGTGTAATTGAAAAAAATTGATAGTTTAATCACCTAATTAACAAAATTAAAAGATGGATCACCGAAATGAAATATGTCATATAATTTAGGGTACTAATTCATATTTAAGTCTATCTATTATTTCATTCAAATACATGTGCTTTCTTGATTTGAATAAATCCTATGGTTAAAATTATTCTTCTTATTTGATTTTTAAAAATTGTTGATGGAAAAAAAAATCAATCGCTCTCCATTCTTTTTCCAATCACTTTCACTTTGAACTCAATTAAAGATGTATTTCGACATGAAAAAAAGTGTCGTTGTAATAGAGAATTTTATCTTTACTAGAATTTTTAATGTGTATTTTTTGCCTATAACATAATTATTTAATATATTAATATTATATATTCTTAAAATAATTTTTAGTCTGGTCCCAATGTAAATTTCTGATTCCACCCATATATACATATATACAGGGCTATATATATACACAGCTGTGTATTACATAGTCGGGCTATGACGTCAAGTTTTTTAGGTTATGACGACGGTTCACCCGTCGTCGTAACCCTAGCAACGGGTAAATCATCGCTATAGACCAAAAAATCGTCATCATACCCGACTGTGTATTACACAACTACATACATACATTTTTTCCATACATACATTTTTTCCATACATATAAAAATATGTGTGTGGTTGATGAAATGCAAGTCAATGGAACCAACCAAATGTTGGTGTATGTAATAGTCTAAGCAACTTATCCAAGAATATTTCAATAGTCTAACTTCATTATATCATTATATAATAGAATATAGATAGTTGATGTCCAATTGTCCCACCTATAAGCGACTTCTATTTTCAGATTCATCCTGCAGATTTCACAAGGGGAAGAGAAACTTATTTGATCCAATAATAAAGAAAGAAAATTATACAAAAATTCAATCTCGAATAGGTCAACTTCATGTGGAAAAAATACCAAACATTTAATCCTAGGAACATATTTATAGCTACTTCTATGAGAATTTAGCTGCATCAGATATGCAATATAGTGAAAATAAGGGATTAGATTCCCTTCCTTATTTAAACTGCAAGTACGTATCACATTAGCAAAAATCAAAATAATGGCAATGAGAAGATTAAATTTTATATATTTTTGTTAGATAAAAATGGATATCATTAGCAGCTTAAATTATACAAGTAAAGATGTAAAACCATAGAGTAGAAGATCCTGAACTTCTTCTGGTCATAAATGACTGCACAAAACCTGTATGAGGTATACATATATAAACAGACATTCTACTACAGACATAAACAATCATTCACTTATGACACAACAGCCAGATACAAAATTCCAATTAGGAACCTATTTTCTCCCAGAATTTGAGTTTCTTCTAATGTACATATATGCATGTATTACAGATCTCGCCATGCAACTTCTGTATAAGCACTTAGCACCACTTGTATGATTCTTTGATTCTGCATTCAGTAATTTCAAGTTGTTATTCATAATAAATTAATAACAACCGAAAAGCTTCCACTTAAAAAGCCAAGTGAATAGCCTCTAGTCCAACCACTGTCCATAGGAGGATTAAACCGTCATTATTTGACAAATAAAACAACTTCCGAGCCTTAGAGGACGATATAATATAAAATAAAATAAAATAAATACCTTCCAGGGTCTTAGGTCCGGAAGGCACTGTGTGCTTTTTAATTTCATGAAGTCCTTCTGGGGGTTCAAGGCCCTAAAGGATTTAATTTGATTTTAAAATCAGCCAATTTACGGTGCAAAAATGCACTTTTTCATATAAAAACCTTCCTGAACTAAAAGTTGTCTTTCCTGTCCTTTAAGGCCCGGAAGGTGTTTTATTCGTCAAATAATGGCCGTTTGATCCTCCCTATGGAATGGAAACAAATAGTGCCCATAGCTAATGCTAGCTATGCATCACTCCTCATATATATATATATACTAGCTGGGTCCCGTGCCTCAGGCACTGTATGGGCAGTGAGATTTATCTCAAACTTAGAACGGTCCAAATGATTTATTAAGTGAGCGGAAAATTCAAAATCATTATTAGATAGATTAGATAGATAGATAGATGTATTTTATTAGATAGATGTATGGACGGTGGGATTTATTTCAAACTTTGGACGGCCCAGATGATTTATTGAGTGAGCGGGAAATTCAAAATCATTTGTATTTTATTAGATATATATATATATATATATATATATATATGAGTCCGGATCCAGTCCGGGATCCCGGACTCTATTAAAATTCGGACCTTTTTTTTTTGCTTTTTTTTTTGAAACAACTAAAAAAAAAAATTTATGGAATTGGAATTTTTACATAATACAGTGTTTTTGGCATGATTTGGATGCCTATACCAAAACATTTCTGTACAGTCTGGACAGACTTTACATACATTGGTTGTTGTAGGTATGAAAAACACACCCAAAACACTGTATTATGAAAAAAAATTAGTTCCATAATTTTTTTTTTAGTTCTACAAAAAAAAATAAGGGGTCCGGATTTTGATCAGGTCCGGGAGTCCAGACTTGATCAGTTTCTATATATATATATATATATATATATATATATATAGGGAATTCATCCGTGGCAAACATTTGCCACGAGTACTGTTCAGCAAACGAGTTAATCACCGTTGATCTTTGTGATGAAAGGCTGAGATTAATTTAAAAAAAGGCACTGCCGCTACAGGCTGTAGCGGCAATCATTTAATTCCAAAAATCAATTAAAATTACCAAGTTGACCCTGACAATATTTCACCCCCTGCCGCATGAGCTTGTGGCGGCAGGGTCACCAATTTACCAATTTAGTTTGCATCACTTATTATTATTATATTTAGCATTATTATTATTTCATGTTTAAACATTATTATTTTAAACATATTAGACCTATAATAATAATATTATTATTATATGTAGATAATATTATTATAATAATAATATTATTATATGTAGACAATATTATAATTATTTTAAACATATTATAATAATAATAATATCTACATATAATAATAATATTATTATTATTATTTTTATATGTAGATAATATTATAATTATTTTAAACATATTATTATAATAATAATATTATTATTATTATTATTATTATTATCTACATATAATAATAATAATATGTTTAATAATAATAATAATAATATCTACATATAATAATAATAATATGTTTAATAATAATAATAATATTATCTACATATAATAATAATAATAACATGTTTAATAATAATAATAATAATATCTACATATAATAATAATAATAATAAAAAAAAATTATTATTATTATAATATGTTTAAAATAATTATAATATTATCTACATATAATAATATTTTTATTATAATAATATTATCTACATATAATAATAATATTATTATTATAGGTCTAATATGTTTAAAATAATAATGTTTAAACATGAAATAATAATAATGCTAAATATAATAATAATAAGTGATGCAAACTAAATTGGTAAATTGGTGATCCTGCCGCCACAAGCTCATGCGGCAGGGGTGAAATATTGTCAGGGTCAACTTGGTAATTTCAATTGATTTTTAGAATTAAATGACTGCCGCTACAGCCTGTAGCGGCAGGGCCTTTTTTTAAATTAATCTCAGCCTTTCATCACAAAGATCAACGGTGATTAACTCGTTTGCTGAACAGTACTCGTGGCAAATGTTTGCCACGGATGAATTCCCATATATATATATATATATATATATATATATATATATATATATATATAGAGTCCGGATCCAGTCCGGGATCCCGGACTCTACTAAAATACGGACCTTTTTTTTTTTTTTTTTTTTTGCTTTTTTTTTTTTGAAACAACAAAAAAAAAAAAAAAAAAAAATTTATGGAATTGAAAATTTTCCATAATACAGTGTTTTGGGCGTGATTTGGATGCCTATAACGAAATATGTCTGTACAGTCTGGGCAGACTGTACATACATTGGTTGGGGTAGGTGTTAAAAACACACCCAAAACACTTTATTTTGGAAAAATTTCAGTTCCATAAATTTTTTTTTTTTTTTTTTTAGTTCTACAAAAAAAAAAAAAAAAAAAAACAAAAAAAATCAGGTCCGGATTTTACTCCCGTCCGGGAGTCCGGACCTGATCTCCTTTGTATATATATATATATATATATATATATATATATACACACGGAGCCGTTCTAAAGCGGACCAAATAAACGGATCAATGAACGAACCAAGACAAAAAACACACGCGGGTCGGGTTGAACCCGCAAAAACACGCTGGTTTAACCCGACCCGCGTGTTTTTTGCCTTGGTCCGCTTATTTGGTCAGCTGGAGATCCTCCCCGTATATATATATATATATATATATATATATATATATATATATATATATATATAGTATAAGAACTATAAGTCCACTGTCCACCCTGCTCCCATAGTACAAGATGAAAAAAGTATAAATTTGAACAGGAACATATAGTAGTGAAGCAAGGTGAGGTAGGAACTGAACCTAAGCAAAGCAACAATAAGTCCTAAACTAATGTTGTCTAGCAAGTTCAACTTTGCATCCCTGATCGATAATTAAGTGTAACTAGTGAATAAATGAGTGCCAAATACTAAACAAAATAATCCACCTAATATTACAAGTATATATGTTAGCTACTTCCATCATTTATCTTAAACTTATTATTACACGATGAAGATTATTTAGAAAATAAACTGCCACACTAAATTTCCAATAGTGTAAATTAAGTGAACTACATAGTGATGCCTTAATTGAGAAGAGCTTATAGCATAGATAGGCTAGATACCTCAATCAAGCAGTGCTTCCTTCTGGCTGCGTAATCAAGCGTGTCCTTGAATCGTACACCAAAGACGTCTCACAACTGAGGAAGAATGCTAAGAGTTAAAATTACCATAAAGTTGATATCGCGTCATTGGTTAACAGTTAATAATCAATGGGACATAAAACACATCAAAAGATCAATAATTACGGTGAACGGCCACAAACTTACTTTGTGCACTTAATGGTGTTGGTTGAACCACCACTGGATATTGATAAAATGGTCCCAAAGAAAGAAGTGTTCTCTGTACCACAGTTCGGGCATGGACCCTAAAAGATTAATGTAATTCGTTAATACCGAATTACATACCCAAACTTTCATAATCTATAAAAACCTTACAAGCGATATTTACAAATATTCTACCTTTAAGATCAAAAAGTCTTTCACAATGAAGTTTGTAAATGTTTGAGATAGCCACAATATAAGCGGGAAAGCAGCAAACCAGGTGAAGATAAAACTGAATGGCTCTGGAAGCTGTAGCACAAGAACTCACAAAATTTAATTGAATATGACTGAGGTGTATGTATGAGTATATATAGACACACGCATATGCATATTAAATTTCGTAGAAATACATCACATTCATGTGATAACGAACTTTTTGCCTCACCCATAATAGCTTTTACTTCACTTATAGTTTGAAAAGCACAAACATATGTGCTGGGTGTGTGAAAGAGAGTAGCAGAGTTTTTAAGTTAGTTCAACTAAAATCAACGGTGGATAAACTAAGATAATTCAGAATTTAACCTCTCCCCCCCCCCCTTCCATACCCTGTTTTAACATGCAACAACAATTTTCTAAAACTGTATTCTTGATACCTAGGAACCGTTTCAAGTTTCAAAAAAATTATCAATGAAAAATGGCCTAAGAGTTGGAGAAATTGACAGCCAACTGTAGCTATAGCACATAAAAATTCGTATCACCATCATCACTTTATATTTAATTGAAAAAGAAAAGATAAATAAATCTTCTTACCTCCAAGAGGTATGTGATCTCAAATCCAGTCAAGTCATCCAGGAAGAAAAACCTGTTAAAGCAGAAATTATACAAACACATGATAAGTTAATAACCTGCAGAGTTCTAGATGTTACAGGAAATAGATCCATACGTTAAAAGTTTTCCATCACATGCAGTCTATGCAGATGACTATTGTTATACTAGGGGAAATGAATTCTTATACTATTGTTTGGAAGAGAGAGTACTAATATATAGGTATCTTCAGGAAGGAGCATTCGAATTCATGGAGGCCTTTTTTCATTAAAGTAAATAGAAGTCTGGAACTACAATCCATTGATCTCAGTTGAATTTATTGATGCCTCCTCAAATTTATTTTTTTTGCTTTTGTGCAATTGATTGATAAATTTCCTACCTTAATTGTATCAACTTTGTAATCTGGGACACAACTTCCATTGATCTTAATATATTTTTTAGGTATCCATTTCATGTATGGGATGTACCAAGATAAGTGTGTAAAAAACGTTTTCTCAAATCTATAGACACAAAATGGACTGTCACATCCCTCTTGAGGCCAAAATGGTAAAAGTTGGTTTTTTAGTTGAACTACGAGAGACTATTGTACTTGGGAAGAACCGAGAATTTGAGGTGGTAACTACATAAAACAAGATCATCAAAGAGACAACCTAAAACAAAAGAACACAGAAAACTATGCTTAATCAAATTGTAAATCATTTACATGTGATAAGAACACAGCTACTTACAATCCCAATGCAACCACAGCAGCAGGGACGTTCAACAGGAACATTTTGAGATAGTCAACATATAGATCACTGTACACCTACAAAACATATATTAATAAGAACCAATATACCCATATCCTTTTGCTAACCTATGCATCCACCCAAACATATCCATAAAGTTTAACATGAAGATGAAGGTAGACAACTTTAAACAATTAATGCTAATCAAAAGAACATCAACTATTTTTATATACCTTACGACTAAATAATCAAATCCATCAACAATTTTTTTAAATACCTTACAACTCAATAATTAAATCCTAATTCATGCCAAAGTTCAAAAATATACCGACAAGTCCGGAACTCAAAATACCAATTCACACTCTTTAATCAATTAACTTGTCTGACATAGATTCCAAAACTCTTTCGACAGTACTGCGAACGTGCAATTAATTCTGAACTCCTCATTGACACGAAATAACAAAAACTTAGACTACCCTACCCAAACAATGCCAATCAACTATATGAATTTTATTCACTGTAACAATATCATGGACGGTTGTAGACTATAGAAGTTAACTTGGGATACGAATATTTTTTTTAAATAAGTAACCTGAGACGCAAACATAAGATTGAAATGTATTACAAGCTTAGCATTTTATGTTGCACCAGGCATAAACATGATTGAAAGACACCATAAGATTGAAATGTGTTGGGGCACATTTCAGATGCATCTTAGGTGTAGAGAAGACCAGCATCTCAGTTTGTTGATAATCCCACATATGGCAGATACAAAGACATGAAAAAGTTTCACACCTTTTCTAAACTTTAGAAATTTGTAGCATAGGCTTTGATGAAGTTATTTCAAAAAGGAGACTAAATTATGCAAATGAAAGACAAATAGAGAGGGGGAGACAGAGAGAGGGGAGAGGAAGAGAGACAGAGACTAACTTATGTAAATGAAAGACAGATTAAGAGAGAGAGTGTAATATCAGTTTCCATAGAATTTAAGAAATTTATAATCTAATCGAACACCACTAGATATCTTTAAAGTAACTTCCCTAAAATTATAACAAACTAATAAGCAAGAATAAAGTGTGATTGTCATATGTAAAGGACTTGTTAAAAAATTCAATAATAAACTAGTAATTGTTTGCAGATGAAGTACAAATAAAAAAATAAACAAGTTAACGAATAAAGATGAGAGAGGAATAAAATATCATATGCACACCTTTCTACTGCGAAGACTGCATCGTGGTCCCTCAACCACAATATCACTTCCATCCATCTAGAAATGAGAATATAGTAGTAAGCGTTAATAGAAGGTCATATAGAAGAAGAAATAAAAAAACAGTAGGACCAGTGGCATAAGGTTATACTCTCCCCGTCCACTTTGGATATCAAAATTTCCACTCTGGGTCGGCCAATAATGGATGTCATAGTTAGGATTCAATACATTAATAATTATATGGACCTACTCTATAGTCTATACCACTTACCTCTCCTCTGATAGAAGAGAAAGATCAAGATTATTGTACCCAAATTTTTTTATTTTCAGATTTAAAAAGGAATAAAAGTGTACCAAGTCAAAATCTCAACTATCACATCCATATTGGGATGGAAGGAGTATGATATACTTCTTTCCTTTAAAAAGAAACAGGCTTTAAAAAGATCAAGCATGGCTGAAATAATTCATGTGCCCAAGATATTTAAAGCACAAACATATAAACAATATTCATTTTGCTAGCAAACCCTAGTCACGTCTTTGGCAAATTACTCCTTCCATACCATACTAAATTGATTAAATAAAGATAAATTTGAGAAAAAGTAAGCATCTCATAGTATTGTTCCTTTCTATAGACAAGATAACTTAATCCTCTTTTTTGTTCTGTTTTTTTTGTAACTATATAGACCAGGTAACTAGTATCAGAAACAAAATATTCATCCAAGCAAAACATTATAATAGCTACAGTTTCACCCTTGCTCATAGATAAAATCATCAATAACACGACACTATTTTGGCACTGACAATCCTGAACTAATTAGCAATGTTAATTGTTATCCAGTATATAATTCAGATATAATCACCTCCCCTCATAAATCTGATGCACAGAAACATGTCGGCCTGAGTCATTACATATGTGATACTACACTACTATTTTGACTGTGGTTTCATTCAATTTCAAACATGAAAATAAGGATTTTTCAACAAAAATTAGATACACCTGTTTTGTGGAAGAATGTGCATACAAATGCGAAGACACTCAAACCTTTAATTGCAGCTTTAATTTGTCATACTCTTTATCGGTCAATATTGGATTCCCAGATACATAAGCCATGGAAGCTTCCAGGAACTTCTGCTCATCAGAGCCTACATTGTAAATGACTCGCTGTTATGGCCAGATAATGAAAAAATATGTGTCATACGAAAGTAGGTAAAGGTCCCATATGTTGAAGGCATATGTACTTAGCATGACAACACTGCTTCCTTCCCACATTAGCTCTTCCTTGAGGTTATCAAATTCCTCATTTGACATAATAGCCTTTCCTTCATAATAGAATGACTGCAGCAGAAAGCAGAGAGAAAAACTTTATATGTTACATTAATTATTTAGAAAAATAGAAAAGATTTATGCAGCATAAGGAAACCCATAATAATATGAAACCATAGCATTTTTGTCAATATTCATAAATGTAAAACTCAGCAGAAATATTCAAGCAATTAAACGGAACGTATTTGAGCATAAATCTAAACAGTTAGGTGGCAGTTTTGGTAAGGCTGTATCCTTTTCCACAATATGACAGTAATAGATATCTTTCACTGCTTCCTCTTCTAAAATAGAAACATCTGTTGGTTGGGTTGACATGTCTGTTAGGATTTGTTCATAAACATCTCCTTTTTCTTTCTACTACTAGGGAGAGAAGGAAACAAAAACTTAACTACTGACCAAACATACTCTGGTTTTATGATTTTGCAGTTTGGGAACTGAAAAGAGATAAAGGAAGATATTTTCAAATGGACACTTTGCATGTGTCCCCGTGTGTATACATATATATAATTATAGTTAAAACTTAATTTGCTTTATTACTTGTAGAGCTTGTAGGAATTCTTGTTCCATCTCGCCTATTGACTTCTTCTTTTTCTCTATGCTGCAATAGGGCAATATCTTGCTGTCATCAACCTCATCTTCCCGGACCTGACCTGTAAGGACAAAGGGGTTAGGAAATGGAACAAACAATTGGAACCATTAGAAAACCCAAAAAGAAGTTAAAGCTTCTAAGAATTTAGTTAAAGGGCACAAATAAAAAGCACCTATTTAAGTATTTATCAAGGAAAAGAACTCATTTTTTATCAAGTGCTATCAGTATTTCCAAAATAGTATGTGCTATTTGTCTATTACGTAACAACAATTTCATTTTAGTCAAGTGCTTAATATTTTCCATGTACAGTGCTACCGTGCTAGTAAATTGTCTCAATGAATTGTCATATTTCCTTGTCAGTTATAATTTTATTTAGTCCACTATTTGGTTATAGGCCACATTAGTTTCTTTTCTTTCCCCCCAGCCTTTTCCTTGACATTAATACTTCAAAGAGTACAATCGTGTTAACACAATCGGAACTTTCTCACACTTTCTATCTTGTTTCTCTCAGTAACCAAGTGAACCAATGTCTATAATTGGGATCTCTTGTGTGGAAGTCAATAAACTATTTCTTGGTATTCCTTTTTACCTTGACACTGAAAAAAGATGTTGACCACTATTATATATTCTGGACCAATAACTCCTTCAGAGAAGTATTACTTCGTAATTCTAATGACTACCTTTTTCGAACATGTTTGGAATCTGAATTCAACTTCTAACATGTTGGTTGAGGGTGCACACTGTCTTCTAAATGGAGATTGCCAAGTCTTCCCTCCATTTTCACATAAGTTGTGTAACAATAAGAGTTCAGCACAGTGATTGCTTGCACTTGAGTTATCAAGTGGCTTCAATATGACAACTAAAGCAAATACAACTTCGCAAATACAACTTCTGAAACTCGGAGAGTATTATTTTCCTTATAAATATGGTTTTATAATTTCAAACCGAGGAAGTATTATTTTCCCTAAAAAAAAATTTAAAAACAAAGAAAAACAGAAATATCAAAATGGCGTTTTTGAGCATATCCTGGAAATGAAGTCAATCCATCTTGGTTCAAATGGGATTGAAAAAGTGCATTTTCTCCTCGATATCAGTGAACTAGTAAAAATTTCTTTCCATTGGGATTAAAAAATTTAATCCCAAAGTCATTTTACTTAATGGGGCTGATCATAAGTATAGCCTTTGGAAAAAAAAGGAGCTTTTTCAGTATCTTGGCAATATCCATATATAACTTTTAATTACATCATAATTCCCCTAAAATCTGGTAATACTACACTACAGAAATTAAAATCCAGCCCATAATAGTGTCATTTGCAAATTGATTCTGAAAAATCCAGCCATGCTTTAAAAGATTACTTATCCAACTACTGCCTTCATTCCCCAAAATGAGTCCCATTTACAAAATTTACTAACTTTAAGATATATTCTGTTCCATGTTTAACCTAAATTTATTGAGTTAATAGTTTAATAGTAACGGGTTGATTGTGATGATAAAATTGAGTACATTTCATGTTAGCATAAAAACAAACTAGACTATTTTTCAAAACAAAAGACATTGGCAAATGGGACTAGAGCAATTGAACAAAAAAGAAGTACCTACAATTAGATATAAAGGGGGAGGGGGGATTTAACTGACCTGGCTGATCAGTAGTGGCCTTAGGGGAAAGTATGATGAGTCTGCGCCTAGTGGACAGCTCTGGACTGATGAACTGAATTGAATGAGCCCTTGAAGAACAGGATGAAGAAGTTGAAGAAGAGAGAAAAATAAAGGGTTTTCGAAAAGGGGCATTTAGGAATCGAGGGGTTGTGATAGTAAACCCTAATTTGGCGGCCATTTGTGGTTGTTCTGCTGGTGGTAAAGTGGTGGTGGGCAGAAAGTGGGATATGGGTGCATTTGTGAATTTTATGGGGGGGAGTGTTTTTGGAGGTGGAGTTGAAAGACTGGGACAGGCCAGCAGGAAGATAAGGCAATTTCGAATGTGTGGAGGGAAATTTGGGATTTTTATTTTATTTTTCAAGAAATCAGTTATTACAAAATCTGCCAGGTGTCACTTTTTCTCGCGAAAGGATGTAGAAATACTAGCTGGGTCCCGTGCCTCCGGCACTGTATGGACAATATGATTTATCTCAAACTTTGAACGACCAAAATAATTTATTGAGTGAGCGGAAAATTTAAAGTCATTTGTATTTTATTAAATTATTATTAGATTATTAGATAGATAGATGTATTTTATTAGATAGATGTATGAACGGTGGGATTTATCTCAAACTTTGGACGGTCCAGATGATTTATTGAGTGAGCGGGAAATTCAAAATCATTATTAGATAGATTAGATAGATAGATGTATTTTATTAGAAAGATGTATGGACGGTGGGATTTATCTCAAACTTTGGACGGCCCAGATGATTTATTGAGTGAGCGGAAAATTCAAAATCATTTGTATTTTATTAGATAGATTTATTAGATAGATGTATGAACGGTGGGATTTATCTCAAACTTTGGACGGTCCAGATGATTTATTGAGTGAGCGGGAAATTCAAAATCATTATTAGATAGATTAGATAGATAGATGTATTTTATTAGAAAGATGTATGGACGGTGGGATTTATCTCAAATTTTGGACGGCCCAGATGATTTATTGAGTGAGCGGAAAATTCAAAATCATTTGTATTTTATTAGATAGATTTGACACACCTGGTACTGGCACGTGGATTGTGGATGTATTTCACGTGACCCCGTTCCCCTACCCCCGTTGTGTTCCTTTCATGGTCGCTGTTGGGATTTTATTTTTTGAGTTGTTCTATGCAGACAGAAATATAGGACAAGAATATTGGACAACAAGTGTATTTAATTTTCATTTATTTATATTTTTATCTTATTAAAGGTCAAAATATAAATAAATAAATAAAAATTAAATACACTCCTGTCTAATATTTCTGTCCCATTTTTTTGTCTACCTAGACTTTTTATTATTTTTTCAGAAATTTTAGGGGGACATTTTTTTGTGACATTGTCTAGCGACATTTTTTTTGTTCTTTTTTTTTGTAGTACATCTTAAAAAATGTATAGTATTTATTTCAACTGAAATTTTTATAAAAAACAGTGTTTTAGGTGTAAATTGGATACATACAAGAAATAGGGTATCCAATTTACACCTAAAACGCTGTTTTTTATAAAAATTTCAGTTGAAATAAATATTATACATTTTTTAAGAGATACTACAAAAAAAACCAAAAAATAAAAAAAATGTCGCTAGACAATATCACCAAAAAAATATCCCCCCTAGAACTGCTCTATTTTTTTTTGAAACATGGTCGGTCACTGTTAGGATTGTAGAAATGAATTAGGCTAATTAAATTTTGTTTAAAAATATAAGTCAAAACGAATAATATGTGATAATTGAAATCTTTTCTTTATTATTATTATTAGTTAGGTATTGTTAACTCGATGACCCGGCGTTATCGTTTATGAAAAATCTCTGACATGAGAATCAGTATTTTAACAGAGTATATTAATAAGAATAATGTTAAAAATACAAACTATTTTATAAATATTTTATAAACTGTTGATGTAGTATATTTCATCTCAATATATTGTGTGGGGTCAAAGACTACATTAAATCGATATCAATATGCTGATGTAGAGTATGTTACATCAGCAACACGTGTTTATTGAAACGATATAATTTAAACACGCAACATGTGTGCGACGGTCAGTAGTAATAACATAATGTGGGATAATATGGGTAGACATGGCAATATAATTAGTTAACTGTTGGGTCAAACCATATTAACTAGAACCAAATGGGTTGGTTAACCATTTTTATTTATTCAGGTTGGTTAAAGTTTGGAACCATATTTTTTAAAACAAATATAGTTCTGAACCGATTAATCATTTTTCAACCCATATTTCATACCATACCATGTGTCATGTGCAGGGGTCAATGTTATGTTTCTATTTAATACTCCATCTGTCCCAGGATAAAAGTTCTGGTGGACTTTTTATGCATATTAAGAAGATGAATAAAATGACAAAATTATTATGAATTATTAAGGGCTATTTATTGTGAATTATTGAAGTTCTGAAGCTCCGAAATAATTGATTTTTGGAAGTTTTAATTGTTTTAATTAACAAAAATGTTTTTTGTGTTTGGTTTCCCTCATTTAACATGTGTAGGAGATGAATTCAGTTGGAAGAAGTGTGCGTAGAGATATTTAGAAAAAATATAATATTAATTTATTAAATTTTCTGCTTTGGTGTTCTAAGCATTTTCCTATAAATAGGATGCTTAAGTTAGAATTGAAAATCACACCAGAAACTGAAGTTTTCTCTCTCTATAATATCGAGCGTATTCTTGTGAGTATTTTGAGTATACTTTGAGTATTGTTATACGGTGTAAGTTCAAGTCATAGCCTATATCCGGTGTTTCAACTAGAATTACTGATCTTCCGAGGTAAGGGATATTATTTTTTTAAATGATATTATTTCTTCTAATATCATTATGCCGAAGTATTGATCTGAACTTTTAATCAAATTTAGAACTTTTTGTGTCGAAGTTACTATTCACGTATATGGCACTATTCACGTATACGATACTATTCACGAATACGGCATTATTCATCAAAAAATGAAAATTTTTCTTTTTATCTAAAATATATATTGTGGATACTAGTTTTGATTGTATCCATGTTTTGATCATTCTTGAATTTTACACCACTATGATGATTTTTGAGGTATTTTTGGACGTGAATAAAATAAAGTACGAATCCTTTAATCCTTAATCCTTGTCATTTTGTTTCACTGGATTCGTTTCTTTAAAAATATTTTTCATCATCCTCAGTCTTAAATGATGATATTATTGAATATCTTTGGCCTGTAGTGCAAAGATGAATGATTTCTGATGAATATCTTTGGCCCGTAGTGCAAAGATGAACAGGTGTTTAGATGAACATGACCAACTGATGAATATCCTTGGCCTGTAGTGCAAGGATTAATATATGATTCAAGAGGTGCATTGATTGATGTTACAGGGATAAAAATATTGTTGATGGACTGTTAAATTCATAGACATTAGTAGATTTCATCCTCTACGTAACTCTTCTATGAATTAATATTTTCCGCTGCGAATATTGATTTAACATTTGTTGTCTATTGTATTCTATCAGATTTTTCCCTGTTGAAGACTAACGATAATTTGTTGTATATTATCTTAGTCATAATATTCTTTACTAGGCTAGTTGAGCTCACCCTTTTTTCTTTTTGTTCCATTTTTCTTCTCAGGAGGCGAGAATATAGCGAGTACGAGTCGGGGTATGGAATGAAGGTTCTGGGGAGAGTTGTTTAGTAGTCCTCACCATTTTTGTAAAATAATGTATCAATAATTATGATGGGAATTTATTTGTATGTGGATATCGTCTAGATGACAATATCTGTATTTAAACTCATAGTTTACATGTTGTAATAATAAAGTTGTAGTTGTTTCTGAACCGTGTATTGACAACTCAGAATGGGTGATGTATACCTATTTTGGGGGTGTCACAACTACTGTTATTGCTAGACATTTTAAAATGAGGTACGTACTAAAACTCTATAAATAAATAAATATTTTTTATATCGGCAAGTATTCGTAACTAACTAAGCGAGGATGGAAATTGAGTACACATTTCAATTCTATTAAAAATTCTCTATGCTCGCCTCATTTTA
This sequence comes from Panax japonicus, assembly GCA_020205505.1. Classification (NCBI taxonomy): domain Eukaryota; kingdom Viridiplantae; phylum Streptophyta; class Magnoliopsida; order Apiales; family Araliaceae; genus Panax; species Panax japonicus. The sequence goes on from CM035110.1 coordinate 63,344,525, forward strand.
CACATAGATTAAAACTTAATAGCTATTTTTATATTCACGGGGAATTCAAATCCCCACGTGAAATGTAAGACTCCAATTTATTATTTAATGAAATTAAATTTTTTCTATTTATTATCTTGAAATAGTAAGGGTTGATTTGATTAAAATGGTAAGATGCGCAATTATTTCAAACAAGCAAGTGGTTTTAAAATATTCATTGTTAACAGGGAATATTCGTTTGGTCGTGGAATATTTTTACTGTCGGGAAATATTCGTACAACTGTGCAGCCTTGTGTGGGCCCCATAACGGAAAGCGATTGGATGAAGAAAACGACAAGAATAAGTTGGTTATAAATAACGGCGTAGTTGTTAACGTTAATACTGTTGGAATACCTAGTGGTTAAAACACAGTAGCACACGGTATTACACCAATTATTGATTCTTACGTAAGAAGGCACTACTCAATAATTGTTACAGTAATTACTGTTCAGTATTTTATTTTATTGATTAAATAATTGCTGCGTTTATATTTTATATTACTGTTGTTTTAATAATTGTCATTGCACAATATTTTCTATTATCGGAGCAATAATTCATATTATCTGAATAATATTATTTGATAACATTATTGGTAATGTCTAGAAAGTTCTGTCTAAGGAGAGGTTTGGTCATCAAATTGCGCGCCAGTAAGGAGAGATCCTTATTGGAAAGCCCCCTCTTTCCTAGGAACTGTCTGGTTGTCAGTAATGTGATTCTGTAATATTATTTGTGAATAATTAATTATTAATTTATATGATGAGGAAAATATTGATTTTATGCGGATATAGATGGAGAAAATTTTAAAGTGACAATTGTTGAAAATTGATATTTTATCTTTTCTGATAAAATATATTATTATATTTTAATAATATAATAATAGTCATATTTTTACAATGAATGTGGGATATATGAGTATATGAGGGGGAAGAGTATTTTTGTGGTATTAAATGATTAACACATATTTTGTGTGTGATTATAGCATGTAAAATCGTCCGTTTGTGAATTTCGGTTAATTTCTGTTTGGAATTTAAAAAAACTTTCTTCTGTAAAGTTGTAGAGAATGAAATTTCCTATGAAAAGGACATGTGGTTCGAATTTTTCTGATAAAAGAGCTATTTATTATGAATTATTAAAGTTCCGTAGTTCTGAAATAATTGATTTTGAAAGTTTTAATTATTTTTAATTACAAAAACATTTTTTTTTGCTTGGTGGGCTGCATTAAACATGTGCAAGGTGGCTGAATTCAGATTCAAGAGGTGGGCTTGACAATTTTGTAAATATAATAATATTATATTAAATTTTCTGCTTTGGTGTTCTAAGCATTTTCCTATAAATAGGGTGTTTAGGTTAGAATTGAAAATCACACCAGAAACTGAAATCTTCTCTCTCTTTCACTCTCGATATACTGGGCGTATTCTTGTGAGTATTCTGATACTTTGAGTGTTGCTATACAGTGCAAATTCCATTCAGCACTATATCTAGTATTCTAGTCAGAAGTACTATCTTTCTGAGGTAAGGGATGTTATTTTCTTTTTAAATGAAATTATTTTTCTTCAATATCATTATGCCGAAATATTGGTTTGAACTTTTAATCAAATTTAAAATTTTTTGTGTCGGGGTTACTATTCATGTATACAGTACTATTCACGAATACGACACTATTCATCGAAAAATGAAATTTTTTCCTTTTCGTCCAAAATATCTATTATGGATACTAGTTTTGATTGTATCCATGTTTTGATCATTCTTGAATTTTACTTCACTGTGATTATTTATGAGGTATTTTTGTATATGAAATAGTTGAAATACGAATTCTTGATATTTATTCTTTTGTTTCACTGGATTAATTTCTTTTAAAATATTTTTCATCATCCTCAGTCCTAAATGATGATATTATTGAATATATTTGGTCTGTAGTGCAAATATAAATGATTTTATAATGAATATCTTTTGCCCGTAGTGCAAAGATAAACATGTGTTGAGATGAACATGACCGACTGATGAATATCTTTGGCCTGTAGTGCAAAGATGAAAATTTGATTCAAGATAAATATTGATTGATGTTACATGGATAAAATATTGACGATGGACTTTTAAATTCATAGATAATAGTAGATTTCATTCTCTACGTAACTCATCTATGAATTATTATTTTCGCTGCTGATCTAAAACTTGTTGTCTATTGTATTCTATCAGATTTTTCCCTGTTGAAGACTAACGATAATTTATTCTATATTATCTTAGTCATAATATTCTTTACTGGGCTAGTTGAGCTCACCCTTTTCCTTTTTGTTCTATTTTTCTTCTCAGGAGGCGAGGATGTAGCGAGTACTAATCGGGGTACTGAATGAAAGTTCTAGGAAGTTGTTTTAGTAGTCCTGACCATTTTTGTAAAGTATTGTATCAATAATTGTAATGAGAACTTAGTTGGGTATGTATATTGTCTAGATGACAATATTTATATTTAAACTCACAGTTTATGGATTGTATTAATAAAGTTGTAGTTGTACCATGTTATTGACGATTCAGAATGGGTGATGTATACCTATTTTGGGGGCGTCACATGAAATTTATACCATCATAATAAAAATTAATTTTAATTATTTTTACAATAATATATATATATATATATCTATATGAAAAGTAATTATATTTTAGCGTATACATGATAAAATTAAAAAAACAAATAATAATAATAATATATACATACATTCATACAATTTTAATTATGTAATATATAATAATATAAATATTAATTTAATTTGAATATAATTATTTGGGGGCGAGGATTGCTGTAATAACCCGGGATTTCGAATAATTCGAATTTTTACGAATAATTTTTTTTAATTAATATTGATTATCAATATTATGTTGTGTATCGGTGATACGAGTTTTGAGAATTAGTCAATTTGTGTATTGACTAATAAATAAGAGTAGAGTTATGCTTAACTGAGAATTTAAAACCCAAACCTTAAGTTCGGATAGGAATTTGATAGAAATTAAAATATAATTTTAATAATTGTGTTGATGAGTACGCGTTTGTACTGTATAGAGTTATTAATCGATGATTGATCGGATAGAGTTTAAAATTAGTAAACTCTAATAAGGGATTAGAAACCCTAATATAAGGTTTAGGAACCCTGATGTACAATTAGGAACATTAAACAAATGTCGGAAAACCCTATGTTTAAATTTGGGAACCCTAAGCCCTAATTAGGAAACCCTAATCCTAATTAATAAGCCCTAATGTGATTGATAACCTTTAATATAATTAGGAAACCCTAATTATATTTTAGTTATCTTAATTTTCTATTTTAAAAACCCTAATTTGAAAATCTTGTAAAACCTAAGGGTTAGAACCTTAGTAGGATTAAACCCTAAGAGTTTGGACAAATGTCTAGATTGCCATTAAAATGATTATGCAAATGACCATAGTGCCCTTTTCACATTCTTTATTATGTAACTTGTAAATTTTGACAACAACTTTAGTTGTTCACCAACTAATTTGACTTTTGTGTCTTTTAAACTCCAGCCAACAAGCCAATTATATCATATCTATGCAATATATATATCATATTATATATAGATTAAAGAGAGAGAAAGTCACCAAAAGTTGCCCATTTGTGTAGTAACTCTCAAACAACTCCTTCTCTCTCTAAACATTCGAAATACATAAGTGTCTCAGTCTCAAATACAGCCCCTAGTAACCATAAGATCAGATTGGAGAGCTAAGATCAAATATTAGAACTAGAAGGTATAAACACTAATTTGATTTTTGATCTTACATGATAAGACAAAAGTTGTGTTTATGTGTTTGGATTTGTGTTAGTAGTTGTTTTATGATGATCTATGATGATCCATCATAGATCTATAGCATCAAAGTGCTTTAAAATGATGTTTTTCAAAAACTACTCAAGAACATTCATAGTGGTCTGACAAGCAAATGTCAGTGGCCTTAGATCTCTGTATGTTCATGATTTTTGTTGTTTTATGTTTTAGATTTGTTGTCTGACATGAGATCTTTGATCTGGAAGTGGAATCAAAGTTATTCCATGTCCAGAGTTCAAGATATAGTTGGTCAAAACCCGTTAACCGGGCATGACCAAATGAATTCTGGGTAACCTAGAAATCATTTTTCAGCGTCTGACAAGATTTTCTAATGCCCGTATCTGTTAGGTTTTAAGCGATTTGATGTGGTTGTTATATACATGTTGTAAGACCCCAACTTTTATGAATAAAGAATAATTTTCTCGAAATATATTTTTGAATATTATGGTGTGGATTTGATATAATGTTATAGTTGTGGGTAATATTTATAAATTTTGCAAAGTAAGCAAGTGGTTATATAATATTCGATTGGTCGGAGAATATTCATTTTAACAGGGAATATTCGTACGACGACACAATCATTGGTGGACCCCACAACGGAAGTATTATCGTAGTTAGAAAACGACAGAAGTATCTTTTTATAAAAATAACGGCTAAAGTTTTACCGTTAAACTGTTGAACTACCCGGTAGTAAAAGTACAGTAATACACGTGGTTGCATAGTAGCACACGGTATTGATTATTGATGCTTACGTGAGAAGTCACTCAGTTATACTCAATTATTGCTACAGTAATTGCTGCATCATATCTCTCATATTATTGATTCGATGTTATATTATCACAGTATTATCTGCATAATATGTTATATTATTAAATCAATAATTGAGATGACAAAGTTATTCATATTATTAAATTGTAATATTTATAATGTCTAGAATTTTTGTCAAGGAGAAGTTTGGTCATCTAATTGCGCGTCAATAAGGAGAAATCCTTATCGGAAAGCCCCCTCTTTCTTGGGAACGACCTGGTTGTTAAATATTGTGAGTTATAATATTAATGATGAATAAGTTCGTGTTGATTAAAGATGAAATTGATAGTTTCATTGTGTTGAGATTATTAGTGTTAGTGGAAATCGACATCTATTCCGATGATAATTGATGTCTGGGGGTTATATTGATAAATCGGGTAATTAATTGGATAAATGAGCAATTAATTACTACTAATTCACATGCTTATATAACTATTTGTTCACATGTGTGTACTATTGAATCACATTCATGTACTATTAGGGAAGTTGGTGCAAGATTGATAATACTTGCATGACTAAGTTAAAAATAGAGGTATAGATGGAGGTACTATACTGTAATTCATATTTTCACATGATTATAACAATTGATTCACATGATTGAACTATTGATTCACATTATTTACTATTAGGGGAGATGGTGCAAGTTTGATAATACTTGAAGAATTAAAATAAAAATGAAAGAAAAGTTGGAGGTATTGTAATGTAATATTTCGATCCCCAAAACGTGAAATTATCGAAACTATATTTTCCTATAAATAGAAGCTCATTCTTCCTTTATTTCTCATCAATTCACTAAAGCTTTAGAGAAATTATTATAGAGAGAAATTATAGAGAGAAAGAAGAAGAGAAGTCTGCTACCTCACTATTTCAATATCCAGTTCCTTCTAAGGTAAGGGGTATTATTTCTTTCGTATTCATGAAGAGAGCTATTGCTATTCCATTCCTTATTATTATGTTGGAATAACCTGTCTATGCGAAGTACCACATATATGGTGAAATTTTTCTGTTATTCCATTCTTTATTATTCTGTTGGAATAATCTATCTGTGCGGTCTATCGCATGCATGGTGAATTCTGTTGTTATTCCATTCTTTATTATTCTGTTGGAATATCCTATTTGTGCGGTCTATCGCATGCATAGTGAATTCTTCTGTTATTCCATTCTTTATTATTCTGTTGGAATAACCTGTCTATGTGAATTACCGCATGCATGATGAATAATCCTTTGTATTCATTCCTTATTAAATTGTGGAAATGATCTGTCTACGTGGATTACCGAATGACGTGCGGAAATCCATTTACAGTTTCATATATTCTATTTTACTCATTTGGTTAAAGTTTTGGCTTCTATACTCCATGAAATTAGTAGAATATCCTGGATATTTGCGATTCATCTTGTATCTTTTCATGAAAATATTTTTCTGAGCATTCTTGAATTTTACTCCACAAAGTAGTATCATGTTGACAATTTGGACGTTATTGATTTCAAGATAAATTAACTTATAAATTTATTCTTGAATTTGTTTTTATTGAATTATTATGTCATTGTCATCATCCTCATGTTTATATTGTGATGAAAGTCATCTTTAGCTTACGTGCATAGATGGACTTGGTATGATTATGACCAGAGATCATTCGGTATAATCATGACATGTAATGTTATAAATGATGTGGTAAAAGTCCTCAGTAGCCTGTAATGCATTGATGGATAGTTTTTGGTATGATTATGACCATTGATGATTTAATGAATATCCTTGGCCCGTAGTGCAGGGAGGATTCGATGATGTGGTTTATTTATTAAGTTGAGTCTCAGCGATAGAAAAATTAATGAAAACATTTTAAACATTTTAAATCATAGAAAATAGTAGATATCATGCTCTACTTGAATCTTCTAATGGATTGCTTATTCCGTTGCAGTTAAACTTGATGTCTATTGTATTTTATTAGTTTAACATTGTTGAAGACTAATGATAATTTATTCTGCATTATCTTAGTCATAATATTTCTTACTGAGCTAGTTGAGCTCACCCTTTCTTTCACTGTTCTCTTCAGAAAATGAGAACGTAGCCGAGACTAGTCGGGGAACGGAGTGACGGTCCAGAAGATAGCATTAGTAGTCCTCATTATTCTGTTAAATAGTGTGACAATAAATATAATGAGGACTCCATTGAGTGTGGATATTGTCTAGATGACAATATTCTTATTAAAACTTTTAGATTATTTTTGTCGTATTTTACACGACTGTTATATAATTAAGTTGTATTTGAATTTTGTACCATGTATTAGGCGACTCAAGATGGGTGATGTATACCTATTTTGGGGGCGTCACAGTTGGTATCAAAGCTTAGGGATATAATCCCTGGCTGAGATGTGAGACAAGAACTAGGAGGGGAGAGACGGGGAATTCCTTCGTTAGTATGACCTACCTACGTTTATTTGGTATTTAATTGGTTGGTCAGAGTATAGGGATAATATGCGATATATTAATTAACCCTTGTTTTGTGGAAGTATTTAAAAATGGCATCCGAAAATGTTGAGATAAGCAATGAAGCACATGAGACCGTTGAGTCACCACAGATTAATGCCCAGGATAATGTGCAACAAGAAGACAATAATCCTCATGTAAACAATAACACCGATGAAATGGTGAACGATGGAATGTTCAGAAGCTTTATGCAATTCATGCAACATCAGACGAAAGCGGCTCCTGTCTAAAATGTAGTTGGAAACACTGACAACTCTCGGACGGTCACCGCTAAGCAGTTCAAGGAGCTGGGACCACCGGAGTTTTTTGGAGAGCCAAAACCACTTAAGGCAGAGACATGAATAAAGTAAATCAACAAGATATTTGATGTCTTGGGATGCTTCGAGGAGCAAAAAGTTCCCTTTTCCACCTTCATGTTGCGAGCAGAGACAGATTACTGGTGGAAATTTGTAAAGCGTACTCAACCTGCCGCACTGAAGATGTCTCGGGAGAAGTTCCAAGAACTGTTCAACGATAAGTACTTTTCTGAAAGTATTTATCACATGAAGGAGGTAGAGTTCATCAAGCTTGAGCAAAACAATATGACCGTGACGCAGTACGAAGCTAAGTTTGCCGAGTTGTCTCGGTTTGCGTCCCACTTGGTTGATAATGAGAAGAGAATGACGCGTATATTTCTAAGAGGTTTGAAACCCAATATACGCCAATACCTTATCTTTCATAAACTGTGTTTGTATTCAGATGTTGTGAATAGGGCTCAGTTATTGGAGCGCAATAATGAGTCAACCTAACCAAGAGAGAGCAGCCGTCAAGTCGATAATACCAGTGGTAGCAGTCATCGAAGCGGTGACAATAAACGTGGAGGGAATCAATATGCCAGAAATGGTAATCACTTCGGTGGTAATCATGGCTATGACAATAAGAGTGGATATTCCAAGAAGAGGAGATTCAACAATGATGGAAAGATGTCAGCACCAGCACCTGTTGTTAAGGAAGGAGAACGACCGCCGGTCGTATGTTACAAATGTGGATGGGAAGGACACATCAGTCCAAACTGCACGATGCAGTCTAAAGCATGTTACAATTGTGGAAAAGGTCACCTAGCCCGATTTTATCGTGCACCAAAGTCAAGTCCAGCTGGGATGGAGACATCAAAGGGTGTCCTAGACAAGACAAAATCGGTAGTTCAAGGGAGAGCGTTTGTCGTAACCTCCCAAAAAGCGAGGAATCCAAACGAGGTGATCACGAGTAAGCTAATCATAAACTCTAGCGAAGTTTATACTTTATTTGATACCGGTTCTACCCATTCCTTTATTTCTCCTACTTGCGATATTCACTTCAACTCAAAAAGTCAAGAGTTTAAATGTAGCTTTACTGACTACAGGTGGTTAAGTGGGAAAGAGCCAAATCCACAGGTGGTCATCTGAACTTTACTCTTAATTTAATTGTGACGGTCACAATTTTATTTTTTAAAAGTTCTGTTTAAATTAAAAGTCAAAATATCTTAAAATGATTAATATGATTTTGAACCATAATCATATAGTTCCAACCCACACAACTCATATTAAAAATGGTTAATATGGTTTTAGTTCTTAAATGAAAGCATAGTCATATTTTGAAAACCAAAACCAACCCATAACTATATTTTATTAGGCCTAAATATGGGTGCGATGTAATTATTCATCATATTGACGTAATTATTATTATTAAATTCTTGATTCAAACATTACAAAAAAAAAGTAGAAAGAATTGTTTTTATTTAAAATAGATTTTTTTATGTTAATTTTTTTTTCTCCGGTGGCTGCAATGCTTTACATAAGTAACACTTGGACATAAAATTTTCGTCAATAGTTAAATTTATTTGATACAAATTTTATGTTACTCTCAATTCGAATATAGTCATTTGAGATCTTTCAAATTTAAATCATTATATTTTAGACAGTCTGATTAATTATAAAGTTTAATATTTTATATTTTTAATAAATTTTTATTATTTTTAAGTTTAAAAATATTTAAAATTAAAATTTAAAAGTGGTCTTATAAAATGGAACTGAAGTACATAAAATGAAAAGGTACGGTAGGTACCTAGAAAAAATACTAATAGGCTAATAGCACTTTTTTTTTTATTTTTTTGTAAGTTTAATAAATAGAGCCGGTTCAGGAATGACTTATTTTAAATGATTTATAAGTTAAAATATAAATTAATTTATAAATTATTTTAAGTTGTAATTTATAAGTAAAAGTGTTTGGCATGAATTTAATTTATAAGTCAGAAATTAAGTTAAAATAAATTATAAAGATATTCGGATCATAATAACTTAGAAGTTAAAATAAATATAAAAATTATTAAAAAATACATTAATAAAAATAGGGATAAAATAAAAGAAGAACAAAATAAATATTATATTTAGTCAAATTAATTTATTTTAAAATGACTTAATGACTTATTAAGTCATTTTAAAATAAATTTCAAATACATACTTATACCTAAAAAATAAGTCATACCTGAATTCCCGAACTTGCTCTAACCATTTGAATGTACAAACCGTATTTTCGCTTGGGCCGAATCGAAAGGGCTTTGTGCGGGAAAAATCTAGGGCACGGCTTATCAACTTCCCCCAAATTACACAATACACCCCCTGCTCTCTGCTCTTTGCTCTCTGCTCTCTGCTCTCCTTTGTGTGTACAAAGGTACGTGTTTATTTCCATTCCATACTCTTTCATTATTCTTCTGGTTGAACAGTGTATATATTATGCCCATCTAATTCATTTTTATCGCTGTTTTCTTCTTTTTCTTTTTTTACAAGAGCATGAATTTATGTTTGTTGCGATGATTTTGGAGTTGTATTCATTTGAATGAATTCGAAAATGGTGATTCTGAAATCAATTATACAGGCATCAATGCTCTTAAGTAGGGCTTATATACAATATATATATATATATATATATATATAGAGAGAGAGAGAGAGAGAGCAAGGATCAAGAATCAAGTGCATATCCCTTATCTTAGTCACCCGTGCTCACCCCCTTTAGCGACGGACCCGGCGACGGTTTCGGTCATTAAGCCGTCGTCTATACTTTTAGCGACGGATAACATATAGCGTCGCTAAAAGTATAGACGACGGTTGTATGACCGAACCGTCGTCGAGTCGGTCGCTAAAGAAAGGTGAACATGGGTGAGTAAGATAAAGGGTATGCACTTGATCCGGACCGTGTATATATATATATATATATATATATATATATATATATATATGTGCTTACTCCTTCGGTTCAAAAAAATGAGTTCAATCTAATCTTACTCTTTAAATATCAATTTTGTACTTACTAATACTTTGTAAGTAGTTTACAATATTAACTATTGAAGTAATCAAAATCAAATAAATTCAGATTAGCTTTGAAATTTAGGATTTCACTAATTAATTAGGAAAAAAAATTAAATGAGACTATTTTTTTTTGTGGAACGGAGGAAGTATTGTTTTATGATTTTTGTAGGGGCCTTACAAATTTTTTGATAGGTATTATAGCTACTTATGAAGTGTAACAACTGAATGCTACATGGTGAAGTATATACCAGCAATATGACAGACAATAAGAAGAAAATCCAATGAAACAAATGAGTGAATGTTTTGTGATGTTTTCTTACAAAGAAAAAGAACTAAGCATTTAACATTAGCATTGTTAGTTAATTATTTTTTTACTTTTGCTGCAATTTGTGATTTTTTTCCAGTTGTAATTGTTCTCTGGTATATAGTTTTACTGCTAGAGATGACAGATATGACATTTCAGTTCCATTTATAGTTGATTGTGAATATTTTTTTACATTTATTTACATCATAGCTTTGGATTATAGGTTCATGAGTTTCAGTTACACTACCGATTGAAATATACTTTGGTTCTGCCATATTTTGGGTCAGGATTCAGCAAAAGATGTCTTCAGATACTGGAAAAGAAAATGCATCTGTTGTAGATTCATCGGTGACTGAATGGAAACATGAGAATTTGGACTATATTGGTAAGAGATGTTCTGGTTTTGTTACATAAAACTTTTTTTTTGTATAGACAGTAGTATTGACACACGTAGTAAGCTTTAGAGTTTTTTGTTTGTCTCTCTTCAATCTAATTAAAAGTTGCAAATGCTAAAGGCTTTTACTTTAGTTATGAATTGTGTTTCGTTATAAACTACATAAGATTGAAAGTCACTAAATACTAAAGAGGGAACAAGTGAGTTCTCTATGGTCTCACCTTTGTGAAGGTGAACAAAGTTTTTTAAACAATTGTAATCATGGTTCTGTGTTAGAAATATGTTATGTTGGCATTGATGGATTAAGCATGACAAGAAAGTCATGTTGAGATAGATATGTGGAAATGTGCAAGGGTATTAACTTTATATAGTTTCATGAGCAATGGAATTAGACTTTGTTCAGATATGAAAATGATGAAATCTGGTCAACACGGTTTCCAGTCATTTCAAAATTGTACTTTTATGATCAACTAGCATGTTCATGTTTGCGTGGCCCGAGGGTGCGGTAAGACAAAAAATGATACGAGTTTGGTTGGTAACAAAATATAGTAGTGTCTAGTGAGGTGAATATTAACATTTGGAAAATGTCATCAGCATGGATACATGTGTCAAACCAATATGTGTGGACAAGTGTCAAATTCAGTCTTAGATTGCTAATTGAAATAACCACATCGCAAGTACACACATATTATTAGTCCACTATATCCAATCACACTTTGTATGGATTCTAAATCTCATCTATTCCAGACTTGAACCTTCAGCCCTTCAGATGGGTTGCTATCTGACAACTGAGCACTTATATTATTCATATCTATATATGATAACTTAAGTTGAAGGAAATACAACTTTAAGAAAAGGTTTTGAAATTATAATATAAGCAAAACATGATTAAAATTATATGTATCTATATGTAAAAGATAGTAAGTAAATGCAAAGATGTATGCATTAGATATGCACTTATTCATTCATAAATATGTTTATTAGATGTTCTCACGGTGCTTTGGACTATGTGAATTTTAAAACATGATGCTCTCAACCTCTTGATCTCTCTCAATATTGCTCCATGAGTACGGCTCGTAGATATGCTTCCAGCTGATCCAGAAAGTCAGCATGAATGGGTGTTTATGTCAATATGAGCAGTTTTAAGGTCTTGAAGGTGCAAATGTTCTTGTAGCTCATGGTATTATTCTCGTCATTTAAATTTGAAGAAATATAGTTATGCACTTGGATGTTGTAATATCGTCAATATGCAAACTTTACTTTCAAAGTTTGATATCAAATTCTTTATTGAACTAGATAAATGGTATAGCATGTAATGTTCCATATTTACTTCTTGTTTCTGTAGTATAAATACAGTATATCATAATCTATCTGATGTGTTGTACCCTATTTAAAAGTTTAAGAAGTTAATCGTTATGAATTTCATATGCGCTACTTTTTAGTTGTAGAGCCAATATGTGCACTGAAATTATCATCAAAATAAATAAGTGCACTGAAATTAAATGATGATTGTTGTTAGTCTCCTGGCCGATCTTGTGTTGCTTCCTAGTACCTACCTCAGTACTCATAACGTGGGTTGTTGAATGTGTGCAATATTACATGGTACATCATGGTTAGCTATATTATTGATTTGCATGTACAGCTTATAGATGTGTTAAGGATGAATCTTGTTTGAACAGTAATACAAACCTTTTCTATTGGAAGTTACTGAAGTGTATGTATATTCTGATTAAAACTGGGTAAGCTGGAATATTCTGTCAGAAAGCCCAAGCTACAAAGTGGATGGGGATGCTTATCACTCCGGGGCAGAAGAGCAAGGGCATTCCTGTGAGCAGGTGGGAAACTTGAGTGCTAAGAAAGACAAATTCAACGGTACAAGATATTTCATCATTAAGAGTTTGAATCATGAAAACATCCAATTATCAATTGCAAAAGGAATCTGGGCTACTCAATTCATGAATGAGCCAATCTTGGAGGAAGCCTTTCATGTAAGATGTCTCTCATTTTAGTATCTTGTATATACAACTTTCTCAATTGCTATGGTTCATACAGAGGCATGTGCTTGTTTTGCAGAATTCTAGTAAGGTAATTTTAGTATTTAGTGTCAACATGAGTGGTTTCTTCCAAGGGTATGCTCAAATGATGTCGTCTGTTGGCTGGAGAAGAGATAATGTTTGGAGTCAAGGAACTGGTGGAAGTAATCCTTGGGGTCGCAGTTTCAAGGTCAAATGGCTGCAGTTACATGATTTGCCGTTTCAAAAGACTCTTCATCTAAAAAACCCGTTGAATAACTATAAACCTGTGAAAATTAGTAGAGACTGTCAGGTATAGATTATTATTTTGTTACTATATTCAGGAAAATTTTATTTGTTTTGTTTGTTTTATTTTTTAAAATTTACCTTTTAGTGTTTGTTTCAGGAGCTACCTCAAGACATTGGAGAAGCTCTTTGTGAGCTCCTTGATGGAAAGGTTGATGTCGATGGCAAACAAAGAAGGTATCCCTTTTAAAACTGCATATTATTCAGTGCACTAATCTGACAGTGATGAGCCTTTGTTGGCTGTTGTGGCTTTATGCAGGGATGAATACAAGAGGGATAATCTTCCATTCAAAGGGCCTTGCATAGAGCCTTCATTTTTTGCCTGTAATGAAGAATATAATTTGCCTACTGTACAGAGGTCATTAGGCGGGGCACCCATGCTTTATCCTTCTTTACTCTACCAACATCAAAATGAAGCAAGTAAATTTCATTTAGCATACCAGGGATCAGCTGGAATATTTCTTCCTGAGAACTCGCCTGCCACTTCTGGGGCATCAAAACTTACAAGATCGGAACGATCTTGCATCAAAGGAAGTCTAACTCATGTTGATCTGAACCATGATAGTTATTCTCAATTTGATATTTGGGGGTTATCTGCGGAAAGAAGCCCCCAAGGCAGTGCCCTCACCGTAGATGATATTCTTGATATGGTATTGCTCCCTATCTTATCTCATATTAGTTCTTTATGTGTTACTGATGCACGCCAAGAGATAAATGTTTGTTGTGTAGATATTATTCTCAACCATTTCCTTGCAAAGTTAAAGGCTTTTCTTGTGAATCTGATATGAATTTTCAGTACCGAGACCATATTTTTGGAATAGCTATTAAACATTTTCTCTGTTTTGCTTGCTTTTTGACTGCTTTCATTTGAGCATAAGTACTGCTGTTTATGCCTAGTATTTTCACCCATATTGCTTGCTATTTTCTTGATTATATAATTTCTTCATTATCAAATTTTAGCATAAATAATTGCACGGAGCACACTTTATATTTCCGCAAATGAAAACTTATGAAAATAAACATGGTCTCTTGTATATGGAGGGAATCTTGAAAGTCCAGTTGTGTGCATTTCCTTTCAGCCAAGAGCATTTAAAACAACTAGTAATGGAGAGAATTAGCTGAATTGCAATTAGAGCCCTTAGACCACCATCCTCCTGTAGATCTTAGCTGATGCTGGCGACACCTGACATATGTGAGAGTACAAAAGATATCAGTTGACCTTTTTAAGACAGCATAGTTGAGTAGAATATGATTTTTCATTTGTGTTCTCTTGTTTTCAATTATACATCTCAATCATTACTAGATTCCTTCTAGTGGGATGATCAATAAGACAATAAGAAACTCAGTCTACTTTTTAAAGAAGACTGGCCTCCTCCCCCCCCCCCCCACACCAAAAAAAAACTACGTGGAAAGAAGGATCCTTTTTTTGTACTTCATATTCAAATTTTGTTGGAGTCATGTCTCTGAAGCCAATGGTTTGAAGCTGCATGGAACATTATTTCCCCATATCCTTTCTGCCTCCCTTTCATATGTCTCTCATTAGCTTGTCTGTGACAAGTTTTATGTTTGGTTGGTTTATACACGTACAAGTCTGTGAATATTTTTAGTTTCTTTTTCTTACTTCCTTTGTTTTTCCTCAACTATGGGTTAGGAATTACCTTTTATTAAAGTAAGATGACTTTTTTTAATGATTTTTTTTTTAATTCTTGTTGCATTAATGCAGACATATGAGGAGTACCTGGAGGCCCAAAGCAGAAGCAACAGAAGATCACACCATCCTGTTAGTATACTTTTCTGATGCTATCCCACTGTGACTATGCTACTTTTTATCAAACTTGTATTTTTCTTTTCCATATTACTTGTTAATGCCTGCAGTGTATACTTAAGCAGTCTGAACATCCTAATTTCCTGAGGCCAAAGTCTACTTTTTAAGTAGTCTGAACTTCACTTTAATTGCATTTTATTATCTGTAAAGATGTAGGTAACACAATTGCTCTTTTACTGATATATTCAAAACTAATCTCACTGTCATTAGAATGAATAGTTATCTCCTCATCAATCAAAATGGGTGAAATGATGAAGTAGTATGACTTTCTTTCAATTGCATCTTTAGCATAACTATCTACTCACCAACTGATTGTTAAGCTTAGTGATGTAGAGTGAAAGTGGATATATTATGTCCTATTTGAAGCTACTTGTCTCAGCTAGTTACTCTATGGTTCTGCCAGCCGGACCTGTTTTAAGCTACTTGTCTCAGCTCGTTACTCTGTGGTTCTGCCTGCCTAAAATCCTAACTTAGTGGTCCTATATTGATTAGAAGTTGTAAGCTTGAGCAAGGTCTCATTCCATTTAACTCCAAAGCTTTCCCTTTGCAGAGGCCTGCCCCCTTTTGTTTTCTCAATGCTTTGATATTGTGACAAAGCCTTTTTTATTTTTTTGTCCTTTTTTTGGGTACTGTATTAATGTTACCGCTGTTCTTTAGGAGGAAAAAAGTAGAAACTAAGTCGTACTAAAATTGATTCGACAGTTGGCTGGACCATCATGCAAAATTCAGGATTCATCAGCGACTAAAGAAAATATGGATGATTCGTAAGTATCTACGTTTGCTTCTCCAAAGAACATGTAGTAGCATTAAGCTCCATTGTGTTGTTTTAATGCTCAACATTTTGCAGGTACTCTCATGGCCGCCACCTGAATAAGAGAAGTCATCATCAGTCTCGTAAATGACAGGATTTCGTAAAAGACAAGCTTTGCTCAGGGTGTATATGATAATATTGTTAGACTATTTGATGGAGTTGCCTCGCGTCGCTGGATTTATTGTTGTACCTTATTATATGACCCTGTTGGAGGAACTCTTCTTACTAGGGTTGCAAGTGAACTTGTACATAGAACTTGAGAAACTTGTGTTCCCAATTTATTCTTCCCCCACCCTTTTCTTCTGTTGAGTGTATAGACAAAAAGAAATCCAGTCACTTGATATAATGATTAGGGATAAAAAGATGGATAAAGTGAACTTTTTATTGATGAAGTTTCTCTGAAAAGTTGTACTTTTATGTACCGGTAAATATCGGCCCAAATCAGATCGGTATCAACTAAATTCCGATACCGGTTGGACAGGATACTGAACCGATTTACCGGTTCGGTATTAGTTTTTATCGAATAAATATCGAAAATTAATATAATAATAATAATAATTATTATTATTTTATTATTATTAATTATTTATTAATAATTGAAAAAAATTAAGAAGTACGATACTGATTCATAAAAACTCGGTACTGAAATCGAATCGATTATTTTTATGTCGAATCGGCCGGTTTGAAAAACCAAAAAAAAACCCAAAATTATGCCCACCCTTGCTTTTATGGACCTCTCTAATTTTTCTGCTATAATTTTCTTGAGGACGAATGTGGAACTAGAGTGCATTTACCTATTAGTTTGGACTTGGGGGATAAAAATGTAGCTTAAATATAAAAATGTGAATTTTATTTTTCTATTTATTTAATTCTATATATTATCTATTATGAAGTTAAATGAGGAATATTAGCAATTTAATCTTTTTAGATCATTTTTTTTGAAACCTACACTATAATAATGTAGTAGTACTTTGCACAATAAATAAAGAACTCTATCTGGTTAGGTTTTTAGATATGATCTATGTTAAATCTAGTATTTATAACTATTTGTTCTGCTTTTTTTTTTTCCTCCCACTTTGATATACTAATTTCTCATGCTCTTTAATGTTCTCTTCACTCTTTCATTTTTCTTTATATCATTCATTAAATGATTTTTGTGGTTGATATTGTTAAAGTAAAAGTATTATTATTAAAATATTAAATATTGTTAGAATAATTACATAAGCGTCACTAATATATATATAATTTTATTTTTCCAATATAACATTAAAAGTAGTACATTATTGTATTATACTTATTATTATTATTTTTATTATTATAGTTATAAGCAAAGGGTAATGTTAGAAATCTAAAAAAATAAAATTGTCTGTGATATTAAATAAGATAAATAATACTTCATCGCATAATCAATTTTATAGTGTTTTACCTTTTAATTAGTACTATATATTAAAAAATTTATAATTATATTAAGTATTATTGAATTTATTTTAAGTTAATTTTAAAAAATCAAAATAAATATTTATAATTGTATATTTGAATGGAGGGAGTAAATGTAATTAATAAATGTTTGAGGTCTCCCCTTCGATATGTTCAAAGAGGTTTTCCGACACGACAAAGGAACACCCACAAACACACTCACTATTTTGTTGGTCAAAATTTAGGTTGATGGAATCCGGCGCCGGCGTTGGCTTTGGCGGTGACGGAAATCAGAAAATCAGTAAGGACGATGTGATTTCAAAATTCAAGGACGATGGTGATTTTGATAGGCTCCGCGTCAAGATTATTCGTAAGCTTAAGGAGAATGTGAGCGCTTTCTCCCCTCTTCTATTTTCTGTTTAAAATCTTCAACTCTCTCATCTATAAATTCTCTTTCTAATGTTCCATAAATTGCGATTAATGTTTAATTTTTTATTTAAAAAATTGTTTTTGGTTTTTGTTGGAATTTGGCTCAATTAGCTCCTGATTATTAAATTCATAGCTGAAAGCTAGAATCTTTGTGACTGTAATTGATTGAAATTTATATTAGCTTTAATAATAGTAGCACTGTGAAGTGCTGAAGTATACTATTATGTTTAATATCCTCAAAAAAGTCCAATTTGCCATTTTTTATTTTTTATTTTTTCCAGAAAAAGATTCCCATTTATTTTGATGGTAGTATAGAATGGCATAATGGCCTCAAGATCATTTTCACAATTTTAGGGGTAAACGTGGAGTAAAAATATACCCAAAGTTCCTAAATTTTGAAAATGGGACTTTTTTGTGGAATGGAGGGAATAGTTGCTTTGGCAGCTTCATTAGTGATTATTATGTTATTCAGCTGTTCTACTACTTCAATAGTGATAGTGTATGTGTGAACTGAAGCAATTTTTTATGACCCATCTTAGTAAGCCTAGTTATGATGTTTGGATGTTCAGATCTGCTATTGCTTTTATTCTTATTCAGAAATACCTTTAAGGAGTAATGTAGACTTTGTATGTTTATAAATTTCAATATGCTGTTCTAATGTCTTTATGAAATACGAAAAGTATATGTTACTACGTATGTCCTGAATTTGCAACGTGTTGCAGGAAGAGTTGCGTAATTCCATTGTATCAATGGTGAAGCAATCAGCAGCTCTTAATCGTCCAGGCACTGAGAATATGAAACCCCGGCAACTTTCTGACGCCATACATCAAGAAGTTGGGTAGGTTGTTGACTTGTTAAGATTTTTTAGTGGTATTATAACCGTCTTTTACTCGTTTGTATTAGTTTTTTGTTGTTGATGAGTTTTCTGTATTTAAATTTTAAAAAGGAAAATTGTATACATTCTTCTATTTACACCACACTTTTTTTTATAATAATAAAAATCTTCAGGGGTTTAGGTCTTGTAAGTTGTTTTGTGTTGAATTAGTTGCATATTGAGAAAATGTTTATTCCCAAATTGGAAAAAAAGGATCAGGATTCTTCTAGTAACAATTTTGAATAACTTCTGATTTGTTTAAAGTTCAGGGAATTAACTATTGAGTTTGACACAAGCTTGCTGTTTTTAGCTATAAACACTCTACAGGTTTACTGTTTCTATATAGTGGCATATGGTTCAGTAGTTTTTATAGATGTGATGAAATCTAGTGACATTACTGTTAAAAATGGTTTATGAATTAATCAACATTAAGTTGTTGAGGCTAATTCTGTTGAATTTGTTAATTGCAGGGACAAAGTAATGAATCAAATTTCTGATGGTATCTGGGAAATAATTAGATCGGGTGATGACATGAAAACTGAAATAAAAGAAACAGTTCAATCTGTTTACAGTAGGTTACTAAACCCGGAAGGGACTGAAGGTGGTGAGCCGTCCTCCAACAGTGACACGATGTTAGTTCAAAACAGACCTAATAATAATGAACCAGTCACTGCTTCCACCAATGATATCGATGGCACCTTTTCTGATAGTGAGCCAAATGAACCACCGGGTTTCGCCCTGTCAGATCTTCATCAGAACAACCATGAGGAACAATTGAAAGAAGAGCTCCCACTGCATATACCTCAAGATAAGTTGGCAACTGGGGAAGAAAAGCAAGAGGCTCACCACTCACAAGATGTGTTGGAGACAGATTCTTTGAATGTCACTACACCTACTGCCATTTCTACTGTCATGGAGCAAAAGCAGCCTTGTGATGGTAGTGATGAAGACCCTGATGTGCCACCTGGATTTGGCTAATGAGTTAATTTCCACCGCTATAACAAACATCATGTCAAGGGTTTGTCGACAGAGGGCCATTTCCTTTTGAATTCTAAAAACATACAGGATATCAAATTGTCTTCATATTATGATGGTATAAGGTCAGGAGCTTCAAATTATATTCTTTTTCTTTTCATGCCATAAACAATCTTGTGATAAGATTTCTCTTGGATTAAAACTAGAGCTTTCCGAGAATGAAATTCATGAAATGCTAGTCTTTAAGGGATACAATCTCCTTTATTTTTGAGTGGATTCAATTATTTAGTTCCATGTGGCTGTTGTAAAAGGTTAACAATCTTCTTCCCCGTTGTATGTATTTGTGCTCGAAGAATTTCTGATACTGGAATGAGACAATTTCGCCTTTTTAATCATATTTCTGCAACTATTTGAAAAGTATCTGTTTTCATGCAGCATATATAACTTTATCATTTTTGAAGTATGTTGCCTTATGTTTAAGGAAAATGATATATATTGAGAAAGTTTATGTCGATTTTTTAATTGCGAGTTACGTGGATAAGTATTAGTGGTAACTTGTTTGGAGAGGTGTAATAAGTGGGGTTCTAATTCCTACCAATCCCATGTATTGATAAGCTTTGCAATTATAATTCGGCATAAATACATAGCAGGACTATGTTTAATAGTAAATACTCTCATTTACTGGGTTTGAGTTCGAAATGCAGTTTCTTAGATTTTAAGATTAATCGTCTGGAATGGCTTTACATTAAAATTAATTTGGACTGGACATTTGATTCCGTAGAAAGAAATCTGGTTAGATGGTATATTTAACAACTCCTATCAGCTAAAGTGGAGCATCCTTTGTTCTACTATGCCATCAGTTTTTTTTTTTGAACTCTTAACTGTATTCTACAGCTTTATCTGGAAAAGGTGTTATGAGAGTTCCGAACCACTAAAACTGGTGCTCTGTTCCATAATGTCGATGCATATGATGTTGTGCTGGACGAATTTTAGAGAAGGCAAATATTTGAGATCAATCTAAATACGATAGTTTGGTGCGTAGTCTAGTCAATTTTTATCAGGGAAATTCTCGTACTGAACTGCAGGTATGGTACTTTAAAAAATGGATTCCTCTGAAGGTGAAGGATTCTGGTATTTACTTGATGGAGGTTCTTGCAGTAAGCAGTAACATGGAATAGGACTTCACATTGTTTAAATGTGCAAATGCTTTTCTGAACAAATGACAGAACAGAATCTGTTGATCATCCGTTCAGACATGGTGAGCTAGATTCACTATCTGGTGATATTTCTGTTCTCTTCTTAATGCGAGGAAACCTCATTCTATCAATCTTTATGAGAACTGGTTTCAGCAATCTACTTCTGAGAATCAAGTGATGCGGTCAGGAATCCTCTGTGCTTCATAGTTTGGTTAATCTTATTACACAGAATTGCTCTGATAATTCTCCTTGATCCTTGAGGTAAGATGTGGATAGTTTTTTTCTCGACATCTTCGCAGTGAATTCCCAGATACTGTTTGCAATTTCAGGACAGTTTGGTATTTCAACCTGTGGTATGCCTGTTAGGTGTTCATTACACATGATCCCAAAGGGCAGCGGCACAAGTGACAGCTTCCTAATGGTTCTGTAGAGGGTAATTCTGTGTCCTAAGGGTGGCATTGTTAGAGGTGAGGCATTGGGGGGCTTGATTGCTGCTTTTCAAATTATTTTAGCCAGTATTCTTTTCATTACTGAATGAGTGAACGTGATTTCCTGGATCTTCACTCAACTATTCTCTCATTTTTCTTTTCCCTGGATATCTCGTACTTTTTAAAAAAGACCTGGCTGTTAAAAGATTCGAGCTCGGATAAGATCTTTTGCCTTGTTTAGTTGAACAAATTGGCTCGAACTCAACTCGTTTAGACTCGACAAATTTAATATTTAATTAATCATTATTTTTTGTTTTTATAATAAAAAGGTTAAACGATTTGGGCTTAAGCTCAAGTAGTGTAATGTAACTCAATTATTATTTATTATTATTATTGTTAATACCAAGATCTTCTGTCACGTCCCAATCACGTAAGACGTTCTGATCCTGCACACTAAACACAGTCAACACCAAAAGCTTGACGGCTTCGAACTCAGGCGTGAGAGTCAGTATAGGCGATCACAAAGGTTAACAATGGAGCATAAAATATCTAGTGTATTGAGAGAGATAAAATTATCAGTTACCTTTGCATGTATGACTTCCTTACTATGATATACTACAAGATCCGATTTTGCGTGCAACCGACCCTCTTGACACCACCTACTGCATATAGCTTACATGTTGATCTCATCCCCTTTGTCCACCGCTGACCGACTGTCCAATCCTCATTAATGTGATGTAAGATATCAGTCAGGCTTTATTTTTGTCATCATCAGCGGTCAAAACCTAAGTGAAGATATTTAAATATCTGCTGGGTCAGCCCACTGACCCGACCCAATAAAGAGGACCCAACTAATCGGGCCCGGTAGATTAACCAAGTAGCTCGGCCCAACCCCTTTTGCCCAATATCTAAAATATCACGGCCCAACATTGCCCCCCAGTCTTTTATTAAACATGATGCTTAATGAAAGAGTATAAATGACATCGGTCCAGGGCAAAAGGAATTATAATAAGATCAATAAAGGCCCAAAATATAGCTTACCGAGGCTCAACTGATGAACATCAAATAGCAACACAAAGGGTTCATCTTCGTCGACCTCTACAGAAGTACCAAAACGAGTGCCTCCTCGATATGCCCCTTGATGAACGGATCCAAGTCCTTCGTGCAAAAAAGAGAAAAATCCAAATAACTCCTCCAATCGCGGAAAAGCCACAAGTACCTCCCACAGAAGCCGATCTTCCTTCGGACACCCTGGTTGAAGTCGTAATTTCTGACAAAGAGCCCGAAGAACAAGTAGAGCGCATATCGATGAGATCCCTCACTCTCTGCCAGAATCCAATGAGAAATTCCCATGTCGACCTCTGTTGCCTCTTTTTCAGTTCTGATAAAAGAGCTCTAACTCATGCAAGCATACATGTGTCAACAAGTAATACAGAGTAAGTAGAGTATCGATCCCACAGAGAAAATTGTCAAATTCAAACTACTATGCATCAATTAAATCACTATATTCGTATGCTTAGACTAACGGCTATAATTGGCGAATTAAACTAATTGCAAATAACAACTAAAATAAGAATATTAATGGAATAAATCAAATCTAGAAATAATGGAATCCTAACTTCATTTAATATTTCATCTAGCTACCACTGTCATGTAAGACTTGTTCACATATCACAGGAATCCTAGCTATCCTGAACACGCATAGTGAGTTCACCTTTTTGCACATCTATCGATGTCCTGCCTGTGGCTAAGAATGGTCTCCCCAGTATTATTGGTATGCTTTTGTCCTCCTCGTAGTCTAAAATGATGAAGTCAGCCGAAAAAATAAACTTGTCCACCTTAACCAACACATCTTCAACAATTTCCTGTGGAAACGTGATGGACCTATCAGCTAGCTGTAATGATATGTTTGTCAGCTTTGGAGCCGGAAATCCCAACTGGTTAAAAACTGACAAGGGCATCAAATTTATGCTTGCCCCAAGATCACATAAACACTTACTGAAGTTCATCTTTCCAATTGTGCACGGAATTGTGAAGCTGCCCGGATCCTTCAGCTTTGGAGGTAATTTCTGCTGAAGCACTGCACTGCATTCCTCTGTCAAGGCTACCGTCTCAAACTCATCTAGTCTTCTCTTCCTTGACAATATACCCTTCATAAACTTTGCGTAGCTTGGCATTTGTTCCAATGCCTCGGCGAACGGTATGTTGATCTGCAGCTTTTTGAATACTTCCAAGAACTTTCTAAACTGTTTATCCTCCCCCTGCTTAGTTAATCTTTGCGGATATGGTACTTGAGGGTGAATTGGTGGCACTGAACCCTTAGGCTTTTCCTCTGAACCTGTTGTATCCTTCTCGACCTACTGCGACTCAGATTTTTCCAGATTTTCTTCATCAACAATCACCTGCTCTGCCTCGCGTGGCCGCGCGGCCTCCTTAGTGTTCTCAGGCGCGGGTGCGCGACTTACAGTGTCTACCAGATTTTTCCCAGATCTTAATGATATTGCTTGGCATTGTTCCTTCCCGTCTCTTCTAGGATTTGTCTCTGTGTTACTTTTCAAGGAACCTTAAGGCCTGTTGTTAAGCATGCTCGCCATCTGACCCATCCGAGTTTCCAAATTCTTAATAGCCACTGCTTGGCTTTTAATCATAACTTCCGTGTTTGCCATGTATTTCAACATCATCTTCTCCACTTCTGATTTCTTTTCTGGCTGTGGTGCAGCCGGAGCGTGATGTTGTTGCTGAGAGAATCCTGGTGGAAACGGTGGTTTTAGTGTATACTGTGGCTGAGCTGGCTGCGGCTGAAATTGATGATTCGGCTGAAATTGACTTTGTTGATTTCCTTGGTTATTTGACCAGCTAAAGTTTGGATGATTTCGGTTGTTGGGGTGTTATGTGTTCTGAAATTGACCTTGGTCTTTCCTGTAGTTGCTCACATATTGCACCGACTCCGAGCTAATAGCACACTGATCCGTGGAGTGTGACCCCACATAAATTTCACAAACGAAGGCAACTATTTTCGTCCTGCTTTCTGCCAAAGTGTCTATCTTCTTTGCCATAGCTGTCATCTGTACCGATAGCTGCGTAATAGCATCTACCTCCAACACACCTGCTACCTTGGGCTGTGGCATCTGAGATGTAGGATTCTAAAAATCGTTAGCTGTTATAGTCTCAATAAAGGTATAGGCCTCGTCATATCTTTTTGCCCATAATACCCCTCCAGCAGCTGCATCTACAATCAGTTTCGATTGCCATCCTAATCCATTGTAGAAAGTATTGATTACCATCCAATCCGGCATACCATGATGTGGACACTTCCTTAGCATC
This sequence comes from Panax japonicus, assembly GCA_020205505.1. Classification (NCBI taxonomy): domain Eukaryota; kingdom Viridiplantae; phylum Streptophyta; class Magnoliopsida; order Apiales; family Araliaceae; genus Panax; species Panax japonicus. Next base: position 63,369,279 of record CM035110.1, read on the forward strand.
TCTTTGTATCTCTCCCATGCTTCATATAAGGACTCTATCTGTTGTTGCTCAAACTGACATATAGCTGTCCTCGTCTTTGCAATCTTAGCCATTGGGAAGAACTTGGCTAAGAATTTCTGCGTTAAGTCCTCCCATGTAGTGATTGACCCTGATGGCAAAGAATGAAGCCAACTCCTCGCCTTATCCCTCAATGAGAATGGGAACAACCGCAGTCTGATAGCATCCTCCATCACACCGTTATATTGTAATGTATCATAAATCTCTATGAAGCTCAATAAGTGTTCATTCGGATCATCCGTAGCAGCACCCCCAAACTGAACCGAGTTCTGCACCATCTGAATAGTGCCCGGTTTAATCTCAAAAGTGTTCGCTGCTATTGCCGGTCTAACTATGCTAGACTGTAGCCCGTTTATATTCAACATGGAATAATCTCGTAGAGCCCGGTGCTCTTCTCTTTACTCAATTCTCTGTTCTTCTGCCATACTAACTGTAGTACTCTCTAACTGAGCTTGTAAATTTCTTCGCACACTAGCTTTCCAACCTCTCCTGTTAATGTTATCCCGCGCTGGTGTTAATTCGGAATTGGAAGATCTTGTGTGCATAAAAATCTACAAGTACCTGAAATCACAAATAAAACAAAAATAGAAATGAGATAAGAATAGATGTGACGCCCCCAAAATAGGTATACATCACCCATTTTGAGTCGTCAATATCATGGTACAGAAACAACTACAACTTTATTAATACAACATAAAAACTATGAGTTTAAATACAAATATTTTCATCTAGACAATATTCACACCCAAATAAGCCCTCATTACAATTATTGGTACATTATTTTACAAAAATGGTGAGGACTACTAAACAACTTTCTAGAACCTTCATTCCATACACCGATTAGTACTCGCTACATTCTCGCCTCCTGAGAAGAAAAAATGGAACAAAAAGGAAAAGGGTGAGCTCAACTAGCCCAGTAAAGAATATTATGACTAAGATAATATAGAACAAATTATCGTTAGTCCTCAACTGGGAAAAATCTGATAAAATAAAATAAACAACAAGTTTCAGATCAATATTCGCAGCGAAAATAATAATTCATAGAATAGTTACATAGAGAATGAAATCTACTATTATCTATAAATTTAAAAGTTCATCATCAATATTTTATCCTTGTAACATCAATCAATATACATCTTGAATCAAATATTCATCTTTGCACTACAGGCCAAAGATATTCATCAGTTTGTCATGTTCATCTCAACACCTGTTCATCTTTGCACTACGAGCCAAAGATATTCATAAGAAAATCAACCATCTTTTCACTACTGGCCAAAGATATTCAGTAATACCATCATTTAGGACTGAGGATGATGAAAAATATTTTAAAGAAAACGAATCCAGTGAAACAAAAGAACAAATATTAAGGATTCGTACTTTAAACAATCCGAGTTCAAAAATACTTCATAAATAATCATAGTGAAGTAAAATTCAAGAATGATCAAAACATGGATACAATCAAAGCTAGTATCCATAATAGATATTTTGGACAAAAAAACTAAAATTTAAATTTTCTGTAAATAGTGCCGTATTCGTGAATAGTGCCGTATACGTGAATAGTGTCGTATACGTGAATAGTAACCCCGAAACTAAAAGACAAGAATTTCACAAGAAAAATCTTACAAATATTTCGGCATAATGATATTAGAAGAAATAATATCATTTTAAAAAAAAATATCCCTTACCTCGAAAAGACGGTACTTCTGACTTGAATACTGGATATAGTGCTGAAGGGAACTTGCACCGTATAACAACACTCAAAGTATCAAAATACTCACAAGAATACGCTTGATAATATAGAGAGAGAAAGAGAGAGAAAACTTCAGTTTCTGGTGTGATTTTTAATTCTAACCTAAGCACCCTATTTATAGAAAAATGCTTAGAACACCAAAGCAGAAAATTTAATATAATATTAATATTATTTTTTTAAATTCTTATGCCCACCTTGACCATCTGAATTCAGCCACCACTAATGACAAAAACAAAAAAAAACGTTTTTGTTATTAAAAATAATTAAAACTTTCAAAATTCAATTATTTCGGAACTATGGAACTTCAATAATTCATAATAAATATCCCTTTGATCAGAAACATTCAAATCTTATGCCCTTCCCATAGGAAATTTCATTCTCTACAACTTTGCAGAAGAAAGTTTTTCTAAATTCCATACAGAAATTGACCGAAATTCACATACAGACGATTTTACATGCTATAATCAAATTTCAGTCAAGAAATGAGTCCACAGACATGTTTAACATGTTTTAAACAACTTTTACAACAAAAATATTCTTCCTCCTCATATATTCATATATCCCACATTCATTATAAAAATATCATCATTATTATATTATTAAAATATAATAATATATTTAAATGAATTATTTTATCGAAAAAAATAAAATATCAATTTTCAACAATTGTCACATTAAAATTTTTGTCCATCTATATCCACATAAAATGAATATTTTCATATAAATTAATAATTAATTATTCACAAATAATATTACAGAATCACAATACTGGCAATCAGGCTGTTCCCAGGAAAGAGGGGGCTTTCCAATAAAGATTTCTCCTTACTGGCGCGTAATTAGGTGACCAAGCCTCTCCTTAGACAGAACTTTCTAGACATTGCCAATAATGTTATCTAATAATATTATTCAAATAATAAGAATTATTGATTCGATAAAGGAAAATACTGTGTAATGACAACTATTGAAACAATAATAATATAAAATATCAACGTAGCAATTATTGAATCAATAAAATAAAATATTAAACAGTAATTACTGTAACAATTATTGAGTAGTGTCTTCTTACGTAAGAATCAATAATTGGTACAATACCGTGTGCTACTATATTTTAACCACCAGTATTAACGGTAACAACTACGTCGTTATTTATAAACAATTTATATTTGTCATTTTCTTCATCCAATCGCTTTTCGTTATGGGGCCCACACAAGGCTGCGCCGTCGTACGAATATTCCCCGACAGCATGAATATTCCACGATCAAACTAATATTCCCCGATCACAATGAATATTTTATAACCACTTGCTTATTTAAAATATTTGCGCATTTTACCCATAACTAACCACATTAATCAAATCAACCCTTACTATTTCAAAATAATAAATAGATAAAATTTAATTTCATTTATAATAAGTTGGGGTCTTATAATAGATATGTCCAAGTCATACAAAATAACTTAAAATTGATGATAATTATTTAAACTAAACGCATTTCCCCGGCAACGGCGCCAAAAACTTGTTACCTCTTTTTCAGTTCTGATAAAAAAGCTCTAACTCATGCAAGCATACATGTGTCAAAAAGTAATACAGAGTAAGTAGAGTATCGATCCCACAGAGAAAATTGTCAAATTCAAACTACTATGCATCAATTAAATCACTATATTCGTATGCTTAGACTAACGACTATAATTGGCGAATTAAACTAATTGCAAATAACAACTAAAATAAGAATATTAATGGAATAAATCAAATATGGAAATAATGGGATCCTAACTTCATTTAATATTTCATCTAGCTACCACTGTCATGCAAGACTTATTCATATATCATAGGAAAATAGCCAAAAGCACTAATAGAGTCATAGCCATTTTTCAATGCACTAGGACCTACTTACACAGCATCCACAGATGATAGATTCTATGTAATCAACAATATAACCAAAATCACTATATGTCTATGTGAAATTGCAATCATACTGAATTGAAGCACAAACCCTTATTTTAACTCATACGGTGAATAAGTATATGTCTATCTCATTCACGAAATACGCAGGCCATATACAACAAGCCCCATATACGTATGCTATTATGACTACAATCCATAATCTCATGTTCATTGTCAATTCCATGCAAATACTGAAACGAATGGTGATCAAGCATTCATACGTGTAAAACACCCATAATAGAATTCTCATATGATATATAAACAGCCCTAGCAATCAAGCATGCAACCAAACTACATATTAAAATCCGTTAGAATCCCATAATGGAATTTAGTTCATAACTAAACCAAAAGCCATTATGGGGTCAACGCTAAGCATGATTATCAAGTAAATAATTGAAAGATGAGGGATAGAACGATCAAACCCAATTATAGATTGTAAACCAATATCAACGTTCAAATCCTCATATAAATCCAGAAAAACAATATTATAAATCCACAATGATGGAGAATCCCAAGAAGAATTAGAGAAGATGGAGTTTTGGCTACGTTCTTCGTTGGAATCTCCCCCAATGTAAAAACCCTAGTTACGATATGAAAATACGTCAAAAGTTATTCAAGTTGTCTGACACCAGTCAGATATCGTTTTAAAAAAAATTACCATCATTTTAATTAAAAATTAAAATAAAACAACTCAGCAGCTCCAGCTATCGTGCGCGGTCGCAAGCCCCTCTAGTGTATTCGTCGCGCAGGCACGCGACTTGCAGAAGGTTCTACCTGTCCAGCCGGCCTCTCGTGCGGGCACACGTCTTCTAAGCTTGTCATGCTTGCGGCCGCGCAACTTGCAGTAGGTAACATTGTCTGGCTGGGTGCTCACGCGGGCGCGCGTCTCCAATCTCATCTTGTCGCGCGGCCGCGCGGCTTACTAGTTAGTGAATTCTGGTTCTACTCCTGAGTTTGGTTCTGTATTGTTGCTTCTGCTACTGAAATGTCTTTTGTCCATCCATGCTCCACTCATTTATCACTGCCATGCCTATCCCAGCTTGTGCCTCGCTTCATGCGTCCATTAACCTCGTGCCCTCTAATACCACCAAATTAGGCCGATTCCTGCATTTATTCACCAAAAGGAGTTTTAAGTTACCGCAATGCAAAATATCATAAAATGCAACTAAAACAGATTGAAATATACTTGAGATGGGCATAATTTGCGTAAATTGATATCCAATAAGTAGGTATAAAACCCACTTATCAACCTCTAATAACATGCGTTCGTGATACCGATGATCATCGATTCGACAATTATTCCATCATGGACCTGATAGACGAAACAATGAAATACCGGATTAAAGGAATTTGATAGTTTGACTTATCCATTTACATCGCTACCCATCAATTCGAACCGACTGACTAATAATGATCATTTGCAGGCAAACACTATCTTCGGGTGCCTCCGTCCCAAATACAAAGATGCCGAAGAGGATGTCGCCCGAAGGGAGAACGTCATTCTGAAGTCGGGTCATCATTGATATAAATGTCGATCCAAGCTAAAGAATCAAAGCATCTAGCACATCTTCAGAAGCTTGAAGAAGAGCTCAAAGATCTTCGGGCCCTTAGGAATTTGGAGTCCACCACTGACCGAAGACCTTCGTAAGGAAATCCAGGCAACATACAGAAAATCATCCGAGCTGAACGATGAGATCGTCCATATGTATGCCAAAGGATATGAAATCTGTCGAAGTAAAGGCAAGAAAAAGCTTGTCGCGGTCAAGGTAGATCCATCTCTTCTAGACTCTTTAGACGACGATGATGACAAGGAAGAAGCCTTAAGATGACTTCCGCTTTACCTTTAGTTGTAGAACTTTCTACAAAAATCCTAACTTTTTGTGAACAGTTAATATTAATGAAATATCAACTTCATGCCTTATTACTTCTGGGTGAACATTTCATCATTCATCAACGTGTAAAATGTACAAGTGCCTCTTATCATAAACTGTTAGTCAATAGTCAAGCAAATTATATAACAGTTAAGAACAATAATAATATAATCCGAACTCAACACTTGAACAAAATAAAGTAATGCATACTTATCGTTACCGAAGTGTGAGACAGATTAGGCATAAGGTGAATTCGGCTGATCCTCCTTGCACCATCGGGATCTTGTTTACCACTTGCGGTAAAAACAAGTATATAAGGACCATGGAATTTTTTTACCATGCGGGGTAAAACAAATTCATAAGGACACACCTGACAATAAGGCTACCATCGAATGGTCAGCGAGTCCGACCGAACTTCCTTACCTCGGTGCATATTGTTTACCACTCGCAGTAAAACAATATTAAAAGGACTATGGAATTTGTTTATCATGTGGGGTAAAACAAATTCATAAGGACACACCTGACAATAAGGCTACCATCGAATGGTCAGCGAGTCCGACCGAACCTCCTTACTTCGGTGCATATTGTTTATCACTCACGGTAAAATAATATTAAAAGGACTATGGAATTTGTTTACAATGCGGGATAAAACAAATTCATAAGGACACTCCTGCCGATAAGGCTACCATCGAATGGTCAGTGAGTCCACCCGGTCCTCCTTATACCGATGAAGTTTGCCTACCACGAAGGGCCTGACAAATTCATAAGGACCACCTGCCAAAAAGGCTACCATCGAATTGTCAGCGAGTCCCCCCCGTCCTCCTTACACCATTGTGAATTTAGGACCAATAGGAAGAAGATCAATAATGAAAAAGTGAATCTTTTGTGTTGAATCTGAACTTGACAGCCTGTCGCACTGATTGTCCGAAGTAGAATATATGTCTGCACACAGCATCCATGAGCTCTACTTCTACTGATTGGGACATAAACCTCCTCAAAACTTCTTCTGAACAGTCCGATCCGTTCCATCCTAGCCTGCAGCTTTAGATGGATTTCTCCGAAGACAAGTACCCACAGGGCGGTGTGCCCTCAGTGGATTCTCGAGAGTGTGATTTCTGGGTCTACTTCGATGTAAATTTCTGTCATTGTGATGAGAATACTCAAGGCAGAATGCCTTATCTGTATTCTGATGTGTATACTCTCTGGATCAACTCCTTCGACTTCCTCGACCATAATCCCGAGAACCGATAGGGTAGAATGCATTCTTCGGCATCTCAAGAGTATGGCTTCTTGATCTGCTTTGATGCTGAGCCCTTCCGCTGCTACGAGGACACTCAAGAAGAAATGCCTTCTCCATACTCTCCGGTGAACATCCTCTTGAACTGCTTGTGCCATAACCCCGAGAACCCCTAAGGTGAGGTATCCTCTCCGGATCCTTAGAAATATGGCTCTTGGGTATCCTTTGATCCCGAGGTCCGTCTCGAGACATGTCTTCAAAGTGTATAGACTATTTTTCAACTCGTGATAGTCCATCTTTAAGCTTACTATGTCTTTCAGACTGGACATAATTGGACGCCTCGTCCTTCAGCTTTGCCACCCGAAGCATCTGCTCCAGCTCTGCCATCCGAAGGATCTGTTCGGCTATGTCCTCCCTTTGCTTCAAAAGAACCTCTAAAGCCTTATTTGCCTCGTCAGCCATCTTCGTCAACTTAGCAGCTTTATCATCTTGACCACTTCGGTGATGTGTCCTAGGCGGTGAACCTTCTACCCGCCTTCGACCCTGATCACGCTCCTTATCAGCAGCAAAGTTCAATCTTCTTCGGGCTTCACCATGGGCTCTCGAACGAGAACCCCCTGTATCATGTTTGGAAGCCGTACTCTCATGAGTACTTTTGGAAGGACCTAGATGATCCTTAATTGAAACACGAGGCAATGATGAACTTACAGCCTCTGGCTGTCCTTCCGGTGTATTATCTCTACTCCTCACCATCTTCCGCAGTAGAACAACTGAAAGTTTGTGATTGAAAACTCAAGGACACTAGAACACACCCTCCTTCTAGCGCCAATGTTAACGCCAAGATCTTCTGCCACGTCCCAATCACGTAAGACGTCCTGATCCTGCACACTAAACACAGTCAACACCAAAAGCTTGACGGCTTCGACCGTCGGGGGATAGCTCAGGCGTGAGAGTCAGTACAGGCGATCTCATGGGTTAACAATGGAGGATAAAATATCTAGTGTATTGAGAGAGATAAAATTATCAGTTACCTTTGCATGTATGACTTCCTTGCTATGATATACTACAAGATCCGGTATTGCGTGCAACCGACCCTCCTGACACCACCTACTGCAGGTAGCTTACTTATTGATCTCATCCCCTTTGTCCACCGCTGGCCGACTGTCCAATCCTCATTAATGCGATATAAGATATCAGTCAGCCATTATCTTTGTCATTATCACCGGTCAAAACCTAAGTGAAGATATTTAAATATCCGCTGGGTCAACCCACTGACCCGACTCAACAAAGAGGACCCAACTGATCGGGCCCGGTAGATTAACCAAGTAGCTCGGCCCAAGCCCTTTTGCCCAATATCTAAAATATCATGGCCCAACAATTATCATATACTTAATTCCTTGATATTTACGAAATGTTAAATCCTGATAATTTCGGTCATTAGACTTATCGAAGGAACATTGCCGCAGACAGATACATGACATCCTCACGGATGGAAACAAGTACATTATAAAACTGTCCACCCTCCATCCCAACTCCATCATATGATATGTCGCATGCATTATTTACATAATTGATTTAGGAGTAGAAATATTTAATTAAAGCTTACCGCTAGAGTCAGTTCTTCCAGTTGAGTTGAAGAGATAAAAAAACATAACACAAAGTTGGTCAATAAATTACCAGACGTTTTTTAAGTCTCTTAATAAATTACGATTTTTGGCCAATGGAGGGAAAATATTGAGGTGGTGCCACTTTAAGGACTGACTGAGGAGTACGTTGAGTAACTAATGTCCAAAACTGAAACTTACCTATAAATCTTTGCTTAACTTAATCATAATCGCCACATAGTTTGCTTAGATTATTAGCGAACATTTCCAGGTCCTATATATTTTAGCAAACATCCTCATCCTAATAATGCAGCCAGCATGTCAGCCGTCCTTAAAACATCCAACTTAAATTCGGTGAAATCAAAATTTTCCCATGTCCAAAAATAATTAAAAAATTCATCCTATACTAAATTAGTAGTTCTATATATAACACATTGTTGCAGCAACTCGAACAAAATTACATTCTCTAGCTAGTTCTTCAATTGCCAAACATGGCTTTATTGTTTATTCTCACAATCACTTGCATGTTAAACCTTCCCTATGCAGCTATTGCCCAGGAAAATATGCACAGTTTAGAGACCTACATTGTACATGTAAAGTTGCCTTATGGCCAAGTTTTCTCTCAATCACAAAGCCTGGAGAGATTTTTCCAATCATTTTTGCCTGAAACCACGGCGAGCTTGAACGAGCAATCACGCATGGTTTATTCTTACCGTAATGTGGTTACTGGCTTCGCAGCTAAATTGTCGCATGAGGAAGCAACAATGATGAAGAACAAGGCCGGAGTTTTGTTCGTGAGGCCACAAAATGTGTTCTCTTTACATACAACACATAGCCCCAACTTCTTGGGGTTGCACCAAAATTTTGGTTTTTGGAAAGGCTCAAATTACGGGAAGGGGGTGATTATTGGTGTTTTGGATACCGGAATTGCTCTGGGGCATCCTTCGTTTAGCGACAAAGGAGTGCCACCTCCACCGGCTAAATGGAAAGGGATATGTGAATTAGATGGCACAGTTTGTAATAACAAGTTGATCGGAGCAAGAAATTTCGTTAGCAGTGAATCCGGCCCACCTATCGATGAGGAAGGACATGGAACGCATACGGCAAGTACTGCTGCTGGTAACATTGTCAATAATGCCAATGTGTTTGGCAATGCCAATGGCACAGCGGTTGGCATGGCTCCTCTGGCTCATTTAGCCATTTACAAAGTGTGTACTGAGAATGCATGTGCTGAAAGTGACATATTGGCTGCGATGGACACGGCTGTTGAGGACGGTGTCGATGTTCTTTCTCTCTCCTTGGGTGGATTATCCGCTCCTTTCTTTGCAGACAGCATTGCAGTGGGGGCGTTTGGTGCAATTCAAAAGGGTATTTTTGTGAGCTGCTCAGCAGGGAATTCCGGGCCATTCAATTCTTCAGTATCAAATGAGGCTCCTTGGATTCTCACAGTTGGCGCTAGCACAATTGATAGGATCATAAGGGCCTCAGTATTACTAGGCAACATTGACTTACTGGATGGCCAGTCGCTTTTCCAGCCTAAAGATTTCCCAGTTACCACATTGTTACCTCTAGTTTTCCCCGGTTCAAGTGGCGTTCAGAATGTTGTATGGTGCGCTGAAGGATCGTTGAATAACACTGAAGTCAAAGGGAAAGTAGTGTTGTGCGAAAGAGGCGGTAGGATCGGGAGAATTGCCAAAGGGCAGGCAGTGAAAGATGCTGGTGGTGCTGCAATGATACTAATGAACGAAGAAATAGACGGGTATAGTACTTTAGCCGATCCTCACGTTCTTCCAGCAACACATGTGGGCTATGCCACAGGATTAAAGATCAAACAGTACATAAACTCAACCTCATCACCATTCGCTACAATCTTATTCGAAGGAACCATAATTGGAGTCGAGTCTGCCCCAGCAGTTACTTCCTTTTCCTCCAGAGGCCCTAGCATCGCCACCCCTGGGATCCTAAAACCAGACATTATTGGCCCTGGAGTGAGCATCCTTGCAGCATGGCCCGTGTCAGTGGATAACATAACTGCTCCTAATGCGTCATTTAACATGATTTCTGGCACATCAATGTCATGCTCTCACTTAAGTGGCATCGCGGCCTTGCTAAAAAGCGCCCACCCTAATTGGTCACCCGCTGCCATAAAATCTGCTATTACGACCACAGCTGATCTACTAAACCTCAAGAACCTGCCCATTGTCGACGAAAGACTTGTCCAGGCTGACCTTTTCGCAATAGGTGCAGGGCATGTCAACCCATCTAAAGCCAATGATCCCGGACTCATATATGACATCCAACCTGATGATTACATACCTTATTTATGCGGATTAGGCTACACAGATGATCAAGTTGAAGTCATTGTAGGACGGACAGTAAGTTGTGCTAATGAATCAAGCATTCCCGAAGCACAACTAAATTATCCATCCTTCTCTATCAAATTAGGCTTTTCTGATCAAGGATATTCGCGTGTTGTGACTAATGTTGGCGATGCTAATTCCTCTTACACCGTGCAAATCTTTTCGCCACCGGGTGTTGATGTTAGCGTAACTCCCAGTACACTTGATTTCTCAGAGGTGAACCAACAGCTGACATACCAACTGACATTTAGCAGATCATTAAGTAGCGCAGTTGTGAAGACTCAGTTTGTGCAAGGATATTTGAAATGGACGTCGGGTAAATATGCTGTTAGAAGCCCAATCTCTGTCAAGCTCGAGTAAAAATGGCAATGGCAGCACAACATAGAGGTTTTATGTTAATTTTCTTTATTAAACAAGGACTGCATTTTGGTATTTAAAAAATAAAATAAGATAGTTTTTTTTATATATACAAACTGTATGAATCACATGCAATCAAGGATGAAGGCAGAAAGTTTTCATGCCACATGTTGATTATATTTGTTATTTCCTTAAAAAAGGAAGTTGTGTTTGGGATTGTTGGAAATTTATGGAAGATGATAAATTATAGAAGTGAAATATAACTTTTAGAGAACACTTGAGAATACTTTTATTTCACTTGATTAAAATGATCCAAGTACAAGACTATTTATAGGACTCATAGGACACTTCTAGATCCACACTAATAATTACTACATGACCACATTCATGTACATGAACCTAACCATTACATGTTCCAAGACATTTCAAATACATTCATGTATATGTATCATGTACTTAGATATCACCAATTCATGTATTAATATTAATTAAGACATTTCTTGAATAATCTAGAATATATTTGGTTTAGTTGCTAACAAGGCCTCCCGTAAACCAAATTTATTCTTCATAATGTCGTAAAACATTTTGATCTTCCGATTCCTTCAAATGCAAGAAACTCTTTTGTCATCTCCATTGATGTATATGACACAAATGCTTGAAGTTTCCATTTGTTTTTCTTGATCTTGCTTACTAGCTTCTCACATTTTACATGCTTGTATTTCTTCTTCATTTCATTATTTCTGAACTCATTTTGATCAAAATACTTCTCCATATTAACCCATTCAATACCTTCCACAACTTGAGTTTCTTTTTTCTTGGTCTTTGCATTTTCGACCTTTGGTTTGCAGTACTCTGCTTCCAACTTAGACTTTTTATTTGATGTTTCTTTAGTAGTTTTTGTGACTTGAACCTTTTTGGCAACCTTCTTTCTTGTAAAAGTTCTGACAGCAACAAGATTAGATGATGTGACGTCCAATTGACTACTAACTTCTGAGTATTCATTTTCTTCAACATCATTATCCTCTAGTTCATTATTTAAATTTGTCACATTCTCTTCTTCCATCGCTTCATTCTCAGGTTCATCTTTCTCAAAAGATGCTTTAATTATTGTGTCTTCAAATTCTTTATTTTCGACATAATCTATTTCTTTTGCTTCCCGACATATGTCTTCAAAGTCTTCAATTTTCTTTTCTTCTTCTTTTTCAACTTCATCAATTTCTTCTACAAGTTTCTCATCCTCTTCCAAAAACCAAGACTCTTTAGGTAACGATGAACCTTTATAATTCTTGCAAATCAATTCAAGCTCATTCCATAACTGAGATAGAGAATCAAAACTAGCAACACGCATCCAGACTTCTTCATGCATTACTCCTTGCAAAATCTTCCTTGTTCTTTTTTCTTTCAGTTCTCGAACTTTTTCTGAAATACACTTTTCTGGATTTGCAATGACATCTTGCCATAAATTGCATTCTCCAAGAAATACTCGAATCATTATACTCCAAACATTATAATTTGTGAACACTAATTTGGCACCAAACCTAGGAAATATCATTTTTTTTTATAATTTATCTCACCAAAAATGATATCAGTATGACAACCTTTGTGACGTGCTTCAACTCACAAACTTCTTCAAAAAATTTCTCAACTAGCACATTTGCTAGATTGCAATTCGGAGCTATAACGCGCACACTTTGCACTAGCCCAACGAAACCCTTTGATAGCACTAAGTCACCTTTCTTGGCTCTGATACCACTTGTTAGAAATTTATGGAAGATGATAAATTATAGAAGAAGTGAAATATAACTTTTAGAGAACACTTGAGAATACTTTTATTTCACTTGATTAAAATGATACAAGTACAAGACTATTTATAGGACTCATAAGACACTTCTAGATCCACACTAATAATTACTACATGACCACATTCATGTACATGAACCTAACCATTACATGTTCCAAGGCATTTCAAATACATTCATGTATATGTATCATGTACTTAGATATCACCAATTCATGTATTAATATTAATTAAGATATTTCTTGAATAATCTAGAATATATTTGGTTTAGTTGCTAACAAGGCCTCCCGTAAACCAAATTTATTCTTCATAATGTCGTAAAACATTTTGATCTTCCGATTCCTTCAAATGCAAGAAACTCTTTTGTCATCTCCATTGATGTATATGACACAAATGCTTGAAGTTTCCATTTGTTCTTCTTGATCTTGCTTACTAGCTTCTCACATTTTACATGCTTGTATTTCTTCTTCATTTCATTATTTCTGAACTCATTTTGATCAAAATACTTCTCCATATTAACCCATTCAATACCTTCCACAACTTGAGTTTCTTTTTTCTTGGTCTTTGCATTTTCGACCTTTGGTTTGCAGTACTCTGCTTCCAACTTAGACTTTTTATATGATATTTCTTTAGCAATTTTTGTGACTTGAACCTTTTTGGCAACCTTCTTTCTTGTAAAAGTTCTGACAGCAACAAGATTAGATGATGTGACGTCCAATTGACTATTAATTTCTGAGTATTCATTTTCTTCAACATCAATATCCTCTAGTTTATTATTTAAATTTGTCACATTCTCTTCTTCCATCGCTTCATTCTCAGGTTCTTCTTTCTCAAAAGATGCTTTAATTATTGTGTCTTCAAATTCTTTATTTTCGACATAATCTATTTCTTTTGCTTCCCGACATATGTCTTCAAAGTCTTCAATTTTCTTTTCTTCTTCTTTTTCAACTTCATCAATTTCTTCTACAAGTTTCTCATCCTCTTCCAAAAACCAGGACTCTTTAGGTAACGATGAACCTTTATAATTCTTGCAAATCAATTCAAGCTCATTCCATAACTGAGATAGAGAATCAAAACTAGCAACACGCATCTAGACTTCTTCATGCATTACTCCTTGCAAAATCTTCCTTGTTCTTTTTTCTTTCAGTTCTCGAACTTTTTCTGAAATACACTTTTCTGGATTTGCAATGACATCTTGCCATAAATTGCATTCTCCAAGAAATACTCGAATCATTATACTCCAAACATTATAATTTGTGAACACTAATTTGGCACCAAACCTAGGAAATATCATTTTTTTTATAATTTACCTCACCAAAAATGATATCAGTATGACAACCTTTGTGACGTGCTTCAACTCACAAACTTCTTCAAAAATTTTCTCAACTAGCACATTTGCTAGATTGCAATTCGGAGCTATAACGCGCACACTTTGCACTAGCCCAACGAAACACTTTGATAGCACTAAGTCACCTTTCTTGGCTCTGATACCACTTGTTGAAAATTTATGGAAGATGATAAATTATAGAAGAAGAGAAATATAACTTTTAGAGAACACTTGAGAATACTTTTATTTCACTTGATTAAAATGATCCAAGTACAAGACTATTTATAGGACTCATAGGACACTTCTAGATCCACACTAATAATTACTACATGACCACATTCATGTACATGAACCTAACCATTACATGTTCCAAGACATTTCAAATACATTCATGTATATGTATCATGTACTTAGATATCACCAATTCATGTATTAATATTAATTAAGATATTTCTTGAATAATCTAGAATATATTTGGTTTAGTTGCTAACAAGGCCTCCCGTAAACCAAATTTATTCTTCATAATGTCGTAAAACATTTTGATCTTCCGATTCCTTCAAATGCAAGAAACTCTTTTGTCATCTCCATTGATGTATATGACACAAATGCTTGAAGTTTCCATTTGTTCTTCTTGATCTTGCTTACTAGCTTCTCACATTTTACATGCTTGTATTTCTTCTTCATTTCATTATTTCTGAACTCATTTTGATCAAAATACTTCTCCATATTAACCCATTCAATACCTTCCACAACTTGAGTTTCTTTTTTCTTGGTCTTTGCATTTTCGACCTTTGGTTTGCAGTACTCTGCTTCCAACTTAGACTTTTTATATGATATTTCTTTAGCAGTTTTTGTGACTTGAACCTTTTTGGCAACCTTCTTTCTTGTAAAAGTTCTGACAGCAACAAGATTAGATGATGTGACGTCCAATTGACTATTAACTTCTGAGTATTCATTTTCTTCAACATCATTATCCTCTAGTTCATTATTTAAATTTGTCACATTCTCTTCTTCCATCGCTTCATTCTCAGGTTCTTCTTTCTCAAAAGATGCTTTAATTATTGTGTCTTCAAATTCTTTATTTTCGACATAATCTATTTCTTTTGCTTCCCGACATATGTCTTCAAAGTCTTCAATTTTCTTTTCTTCTTCTTTTTCAACTTCATCAATTTCTTCTACAAGTTTCTCATCCTCTTCCAAAAACCAAGACTCTTTAGGTAACGATGAACCTTTATAATTCTTGCAAATCAATTCAAGCTCATTCCATAACTGAGATAGAGAATCAAAACTAGCAACACGCATCCAGACTTCTTCATGCATTACTCCTTGCAAAATCTTCCTTGTTCTTTTTTCTTTCAGTTCTCGAACTTTTTCTGAAATACACTTTTCTGGATTTGCAATGACAACTTGCCATAAATTGCATTCTCCAAGAAATACTCGAATCATTATACTCCAAACATTATAATTTGTGAACACTAATTTGGCACCAAACCTAGGAAATATCATTTTTTTTATAATTTATCTCACCAAAAATGATATCAGTATGACAACCTTTGTGACGTGCTTCAACTCACAAACTTCTTCAAAAATTTTCTCAACTAGCACATTTGCTAGATTGCAATTCGGAGCTATAACGCGCACACTTTGCACTAGCCCAACGAAACACTTTGATAGCACTAAGTCACCTTTCTTGGCTCTGATACCACTTGTTAGAAATTTATGGAAGATGATAAATTATAGAAGAAGTGAAATATAACTTTTAGAGAACACTTGAGAATACTTTTATTTCACTTGATTAAAATGATCCAAGTACAAGACTATTTATAGGACTCATAAGACACTTCTAGATCCACACTAATAATTACTACATGACCACATTCATGTACATGAACCTAACCATTACATGTTCCAAGGCATTTCAAATACATTCATGTATATGTATCATGTACTTAGATATCACCAATTCATGTATTAATATTAATTAAGATATTTCTTGAATAATCTAGAATATATTTGGTTTAGTTGCTAACAAGGCCTCCCGTAAACCAAATTTATTCTTCATAACGTCGTAAAACATTTTGATCATCCGATTCCTTCAAATGCAAGAAACTCTTTTGTCATCTCCATTGATGTATATGATACAAATGTTTGAAGTTTCCATTTGTTCTTCTTGATCTTGCTTACTAGCTTCTCACATTTTATATGCTTGTATTTCTTCTTCATTTCATTATTTCTGAACTCATTTTGATCAAAATACTTCTCCATATTAACCCATTCAATACCTTCCACAACTTGAGTTTCTTTTTTCTTGGTCTTTGCATTTTCGACCTTTGGTTTGCAGTACTCTGCTTCCAACTTAGACTTTTTATATGATATTTCTTTAGCAGTTTTTGTGACTTGAACCTTTTTGGCAACCTTCTTTCTTGTAAAAGTTCTGACAGCAACAAGATTAGATGATGTGACGTCCAATTGACTACTAACTTCTGAGTATTCATTTTCTTCAACATCATTATCCTCTAGTTCATTATTTAAATTTGTCACATTCTCTTCTTCCATCTCTTCATTCTCAGGTTCTTCTTTCTCAAAAGATGCTTTAATTATTGTGTCTTCAAATTCTTTATTTTCGACATAATCTATTTCTTTTGCTTCCCGACATATGTCTTCAAAGTCTTCAATTTTCTTTTCTTCTTCTTTTTCAACTTCATCAATTTCTTCTACAAGTTTCTCATCCTCTTCCAAAAACCAAGACTCTTTAGGTAACGATGAACCTTTATAATTCTTGCAAATCAATTCAAGCTCATTCCATAACTGAGATAGAGAATCAAAACTAGCAACACGCATCCAGACTTCTTCATGCATTACTCCTTGCAAAATCTTCCTTGTTCTTTTTTCTTTCAGTTCTCGAACTTTTTCTGAAATACACTTTTCTGGATTTGCAATGACAACTTGCCATAAATTGCATTCTCCAAGAAATACTCGAATCATTATACTCCAAACATTATAATTTGTGAACACTAATTTGGCACCAAACCTAGGAAATATCATTTTTTTTATAATTTATCTCACCAAAAATGATATCAGTATGACAACCTTTGTGACGTGCTTCAACTCACAAACTTCTTCAAAAATTTTCTCAACTAGCACATTTGCTAGATTGCAATTCGGAGCTATAACGCGCACACTTTGCACTAGCCCAACGAAACACTTTGATAGCACTAAGTCACCTTTCTTGGCTCTGATACCACTTGTTAGAAATTTATGGAAGATGATAAATTATAGAAGAAGTGAAATATAACTTTTAGAGAACACTTGAGAATACTTTTATTTCACTTGATTAAAATGATCCAAGTACAAGACTATTTATAGGACTCATAAGACACTTCTAGATCCACACTAATAATTACTACATGACCACATTCATGTACATGAACCTAACCATTACATGTTCCAAGGCATTTCAAATACATTCATGTATATGTATCATGTACTTAGATATCACCAATTCATGTATTAATATTAATTAAGATATTTCTTGAATAATCTAGAATATATTTGGTTTAGTTGCTAACAAGGCCTCCCGTAAACCAAATTTATTCTTCATAACGTCGTAAAACATTTTGATCATCCGATTCCTTCAAATGCAAGAAACTCTTTTGTCATCTCCATTGATGTATATGATACAAATGCTTGAAGTTTCCATTTGTTCTTCTTGATCTTGCTTACTAGCTTCTCACATTTTATATGCTTGTATTTCTTCTTCATTTCATTATTTCTGAACTCATTTTGATCAAAATACTTCTCCATATTAACCCATTCAATACCTTCCACAACTTGAGTTTCTTTTTTCTTGGTCTTTGCATTTTCGACCTTTGGTTTGCAGTACTCTGCTTCCAACTTAGACTTTTTATATGATATTTCTTTAGCAGTTTTTGTGACTTGAACCTTTTTGGCAACCTTCTTTCTTGTAAAAGTTCTGACAGCAACAAGATTAGATGATGTGACGTCCAATTGACTACTAACTTCTGAGTATTCATTTTCTTCAACATCATTATCCTCTAGTTCATTATTTAAATTTGTCACATTCTCTTCTTCCATCTCTTCATTCTCAGGTTCTTCTTTCTCAAAAGATGCTTTAATTATTGTGTCTTCAAATTCTTTATTTTCGACATAATCTATTTCTTTTGCTTCCCGACATATGTCTTCAAAGTCTTCAATTTTCTTTTCTTCTTCTTTTTCAACTTCATCAATTTCTTCTACAAGTTTCTCATCCTCTTCCAAAAACCAAGACTCTTTAGGTAACGATGAACCTTTATAATTCTTGCAAATCAATTCAAGCTCATTCCATAACTGAGATAGATAATCAAAACTAGCAACACGCATCCAGACTTCTTCATGCATTACTCCTTGCAAAATCTTCCTTGTTCTTTTTTCTTTAAGTTCTCGAACTTTTTCTGAAATACACTTTTCTTGATTTGCAATGACATCTTGCCATAAATTGCATTCTCCAAGAAATACTCGAATCATTATACTCCAAACATTATAATTTGTGAACACTAATTTGGCACCAAACCTAGGAAATATCATTTTTTTTATAATTTACCTCACCAAAAATGATATCAGTATGACAACCTTTGTGACGTGCTTCAACTCACAAACTTCTTCAAAAATTTTCTCAACTAGCACATTTGCTAGATTGCAATTCGGAGCTATAACGCGCACACTTTGCACTAGCCCAACGAAACACTTTGATAGCACTAAGTCACCTTTCTTGGCTCTGATACCACTTGTTGAAAATTTATGGAAGATGATAAATTATAGAAGAAGAGAAATATAACTTTTAGAGAACACTTGAGAATACTTTTATTTCACTTGATTAAAATGATCCAAGTACAAGACTATTTATAGGACTCATAGGACACTTCTAGATCCACACTAATAATTACTACATGACCACATTCATGTACATGAACCTAACCATTACATGTTCCAAGACATTTCAAATACATTCATGTATATGTATCATGTACTTAGATATCACCAATTCATGTATTAATATTAATTAAGATATTTCTTGAATAATCTAGAATATATTTGGTTTAGTTGCTAACAAGGCCTCCCGTAAACCAAATTTATTCTTCATAATGTCGTAAAACATTTTGATCTTCCGATTCCTTCAAA
Source organism: Panax japonicus (assembly GCA_020205505.1). Classification (NCBI taxonomy): domain Eukaryota; kingdom Viridiplantae; phylum Streptophyta; class Magnoliopsida; order Apiales; family Araliaceae; genus Panax; species Panax japonicus. Next base: position 63,388,760 of record CM035110.1, read on the forward strand.
TGCAAGAAACTCTTTTGTCATCTCCATTGATGTATATGACACAAATGCTTGAAGTTTCCATTTGTTTTTCTTGATCTTGCTTACTAGCTTCTCACATTTTACATGCTTGTATTTCTTCTTCATTTCATTATTTCTGAACTCATTTTGATCAAAATACTTCTCCATATTAACCCATTCAATACCTTCCACAACTTGAGTTTCTTTTTTTCTTGGTCTTTGCATTTTCGACCTTTGGTTTGCAGTACTCTGCTTCCAACTTAGACTTTTTATATGATATTTCTTTAGCAGTTTTTGTGACTTGAACCTTTTTGGCAACCTTCTTTCTTGTAAAAGTTCTGACAGCAACAAGATTAGATGATGTGACGTCCAATTGACTATTAACTTCTGAGTATTCATTTTCTTCAACATCATTATCCTCTATTTCATTATTTAAATTTGTCACATTCTCTTCTTCCATCGCTTCATTCTCAGGTTCTTCTTTCTCAAAAGATGCTTTAATTATTGTGTCTTCAAATTCTTTATTTTCGACATAATCTATTTCTTTTGCTTCCCGACATATGTCTTCAAAGTCTTCAATTTTCTTTTCTTCTTCTTTTTCAACTTCATCAATTTCTTCTACAAGTTTCTCATCCTCTTCCAAAAACCAAGACTCTTTAGGTAACGATGAACCTTTATAATTCTTGCAAATCAATTCAAGCTCATTCCATAACTGAGATAGAGAATCAAAACTAGCAACACGCATCCAGACTTCTTCATGCATTACTCCTTGCAAAATCTTCCTTGTTCTTTTTTCTTTCAGTTCTCGAACTTTTTCTGAAATACACTTTTCTGGATTTGCAATGACATCTTGCCATAAATTGCATTCTCCAAGAAATACTCGAATCATTATACTCCAAACATTATAATTTGTGAACACTAATTTGGCACCAAACCTAGGAAATATCATTTTTTTTATAATTTACCTCACCAAAAATGATATCAGTATGACAACCTTTGTGACGTGCTTCAAGTCACAAACTTCTTCAAAAATTTTTTCAACTAGCACATTTGCTAGATTGCAATTCGGAGCTATAACGCGCACACTTTGCACTAGCCCAACGAAACACTTTGATAGCACTAAGTCACCTTTCTTGGCTCCGATACCACTTGTTGAAAATTTATGGAAGATGATAAATTATAGAAGAAGAGAAATATAACTTTTAAAGAACACTTGAGAATACTTTTATTTCACTTGATTAAAATGATCCAAGTACAAGACTATTTATAGGACTCATAGGACACTTCTAGATCCACACTAATAATTACTACATGACCACATTCATGTACATGAACCTAACCATTACATGTTCCAAGACATTTCAAATACATTCATGTATATGTATCATGTACTTAGATATCACCAATTCATGTATTAATATTAATTAAGATATTTCTTGAATAATCTAGAATATATTTGGTTTAGTTGCTAACAAGGCCTCCCGTAAACCAAATTTATTCTTCATAATGTCGTAAAACATTTTGATCTTCCGATTCCTTCAAATACAAGAAACTCTTTTGTCATCTCCATTGATGTATATGACACAAATGCTTGAAGTTTCCATTTGTTCTTCTTGATCTTGCTTACTAGCTTCTCACATTTTACATGCTTGTATTTCTTCTTCATTTCATTATTTCTGAACTCATTTTGATCAAAATACTTCTCCATATTAACCCATTCAATACCTTCCACAACTTGAGTTTCTTTTTTCTTGGTCTTTGCATTTTCGACCTTTGGTTTGCAGTACTCTGCTTCCAACTTAGACTTTTTATATGATATTTCTTTAGCAGTTTTTGTGACTTGAACCTTTTTGGCAACCTTCTTTCTTGTAAAAGTTCTGACAGCAACAAGATTAGATGATGTGACGTCCAATTGACTACTAACTTCTGAGTATTCATTTTCTTCAACATCATTATCCTCTAGTTCATTATTTAAATTTGTCACATTCTCTTCTTCCATCGCTTCATTCTCAGGTTCTTCTTTCTCAAAAGATGCTTTAATTATTGTGTCTTCAAATTCTTTATTTTCGACATAATCTATTTCTTTTGCTTCCCGACATATGTCTTCAAAGTCTTCAATTTTCTTTTCTTCTTCTTTTTCAACTTCATCAATTTCTTCTACAAGTTTCTCATCCTCTTCCAAAAACCAAGACTCTTTAGGTAACGATGAACCTTTATAATTCTTGCAAATCAATTCAAGCTCATTCCATAACTGAGATAGAGAATCAAAACTAGCAACACGCATCCAGACTTCTTCATGCATTACTCCTTGCAAAATCTTCCTTGTTCTTTTTTCTTTCAGTTCTCGAACTTTTTCTGAAATACACTTTTCTGGATTTGCAATGACATCTTGCCATAAATTGCATTCTCCAAGAAATACTCGAATCATTATACTCCAAACATTATAATTTGTGAACACTAATTTGGCACCAAACCTAGGAAATATCATTTTTTTTATAATTTACCTCACCAAAAATGATATCAGTATGACAACCTTTGTGACGTGCTTCAACTCACAAACTTCTTCAAAAATTTTCTCAACTAGCACATTTGCTAGATTGCAATTCGGAGCTATAACGCGCACACTTTGCACTAGCCCAACGAAACACTTTGATAGCACTAAGTCACCTTTCTTGGCTCTGATACCACTTGTTGAAAATTTATGGAAGATGATAAATTATAGAAGAAGAGAAATATAACTTTTAAAGAACACTTGAGAATACTTTTATTTCACTTGATTAAAATGATCCAAGTACAAGACTATTTATAGGACTCATAGGACACTTCTAGATCCACACTAATAATTACTACATGACCACATTCATGTACATGAACCTAACCATTACATGTTCCAAGACATTTCAAATACATTCATGTATATGTATCATGTACTTAGATATCACCAATTCATGTATTAATATTAATTAAGATATTTCTTGAATAATCTAGAATATATTTGGTTTAGTTGCTAACAAGGCCTCCCGTAAACCAAATTTATTCTTCATAATGTCGTAAAACATTTTGATCTTCCGATTCCTTCAAATGCAAGAAACTCTTTTGTCATCTCCATTGATGTATATGACACAAATGCTTGAAGTTTCCATTTGTTCTTCTTGATCTTGCTTACTAGCTTCTCACATTTTACATGCTTGTATTTCTTCTTCATTTCATTATTTCTGAACTCATTTTGATCAAAATACTTCTCCATATTAACCCATTCAATACCTTCCACAACTTGAGTTTCTTTTTTCTTGGTCTTTGCATTTTCGACCTTTGGTTTGCAGTACTCTGCTTCCAACTTAGACTTTTTATATGATATTTCTTTAGCAGTTTTTGTGACTTGAACCTTTTTGGCAACCTTCTTTCTTGTAAAAGTTCTGACAGCAACAAGATTAGATGATGTGACGTCCAATTGACTACTAACTTCTGAGTATTCATTTTCTTCAACATCATTATCCTCTAGTTCATTATTTAAATTTGTCACATTCTCTTCTTCCATTGCTTCATTCTCAGGTTCTTCTTTCTCAAAAGATGCTTTAATTATTGTGTCTTCAAATTCTTTATTTTCGACATAATCTATTTCTTTTGCTTCCCGACATATGTCTTCAAAGTCTTCAATTTTCTTTTCTTCTTCTTTTTCAACTTCATCAATTTCTTCTACAAGTTTCTCATCCTCTTCCAAAAACCAAGACTCTTTAGGTAACGATGAACCTTTATAATTCTTGCAAATCAATTCAAGCTCATTCCATAACTGAGATAGAGAATCAAAACTAGCAACACGCATCCAGACTTCTTCATGCATTACTCCTTGCAAAATCTTCCTTGTTCTTTTTTCTTTCAGTTCTCGAACTTTTTCTGAAATACACTTTTCTGGATTTGCAATGACATCTTGCCATAAATTGCATTCTCCAAGAAATACTCGAATCATTATACTCCAAACATTATAATTTGTGAACACTAATTTGGCACCAAACCTAGGAAATATCATTTTTTTTATAATTTACCTCACCAAAAATGATATCAGTATGACAACCTTTGTGACGTGCTTCAACTCACAAACTTCTTCAAAAATTTTCTCAACTAGCACATTTGCTAGATTGCAATTCGGAGCTATAACGCGCACACTTTGCACTAGCCCAACGAAACACTTTGATAGCACTAAGTCACCTTTCTTGGCTCTGATACCACTTGTTGAAAATTTATGGAAGATGATAAATTATAGAAGAAGAGAAATATAACTTTTAAAGAACACTTGAGAATACTTTTATTTCACTTGATTAAAATGATCCAAGTACAAGACTATTTATAGGACTCATAGGACACTTCTAGATCCACACTAATAATTACTACATGACCACATTCATGTACATGAACCTAACCATTACATGTTCCAAGACATTTCAAATACATTCATGTATATGTATCATGTACTTAGATATCACCAATTCATGTATTAATATTAATTAAGATATTTCTTGAATAATCTAGAATATATTTGGTTTAGTTGCTAACAAGGCCTCCCGTAAACCAAATTTATTCTTCATAATGTCGTAAAACATTTTGATCTTCCGATTCCTTCAAATGCAAGAAACTCTTTTGTCATCTCCATTGATGTATATGACACAAATGCTTGAAGTTTCCATTTGTTCTTCTTGATCTTGCTTACTAGCTTCTCACATTTTACATGCTTGTATTTCTTCTTCATTTCATTGTTTCTGAACTCATTTTGATCAAAATACTTCTCCATATTAACCCATTCAATACCTTCCACAACTTGAGTTTCTTTTTTCTTGGTCTTTGCATTTTCGACCTTTGGTTTGCAGTACTCTGCTTCCAACTTAGACTTTTTATATGATATTTCTGTAACAGTTTTTGTGACTTGAACCTTTTTGGCAACCTTCTTTCTTGTAAAAGTTCTGACAGCAACAAGATTAGATGATGTGACGTCCAATTGACTACTAACTTCTGAGTATTCATTTTCTTCAACATCATTATCCTCTAGTTCATTATTTAAATTTGTCACATTCTCTTCTTCCATCGCTTCATTCTCAGGTTCTTCTTTCTCAAAAGATGCTTTAATTATTGTGTCTTCAAATTCTTTATTTTCGACATAATCTATTTCTTTTGCTTCCCGACATATGTCTTCAAAGTCTTCAATTTTCTTTTCTTCTTCTTTTTCAACTTCATCAATTTCTTCTACAAGTTTCTCATCCTCTTCCAAAAACCAAGACTCTTTAGGTAACGATGAACCTTTATAATTCTTGCAAATCAATTCAAGCTCATTCCATAACTGAGATAGAGAATCAAAACTAGCAACACGCATCCAGACTTCTTCATGCATTACTCCTTGCAAAATCTTCCTTGTTCTTTTTTCTTTCAGTTCTCGAACTTTTTCTGAAATAAACTTTTCTGGATTTGCAATGACATCTTGCCATAAATTGTATTCTCCAAGAAATACTCGAATCATTATACTCCAAACATTATAATTTGTGAACACTAATTTGGCACCAAACCTAGGAAATATCATTTTTTTTATAATTTATCTCACCAAAAATGATATCAGTATGACAACCTTTGTGACGTGCTTCAACTCACAAACTTCTTCAAAAAATTTCTCAACTAGCACATTTGCTAGATTGCAATTCGGAGCTATAACGCGCACACTTTGCACTAGCCCAACGAAACACTTTGATAGCACTAAGTCACCTTTCTTGGCTCTGATACCACTTGTTAGAAATTTATGGAAGATGATAAATTATAGAAGAAGTGAAATATAACTTTTAGAGAACACTTGAGAATACTTTTATTTCACTTGATTAAAATGATCCAAGTACAAGACTATTTATAGGACTCATAAGACACTTCTAGATCCACACTAATAATTACTACATGACCACATTCATGTACATGAACCTAACCATTACATGTTCCAAGGCATTTCAAATACATTCATGTATATGTATCATGTACTTAGATATCACCAATTCATGTATTAATATTAATTAAGATATTTCTTGAATAATCTAGAATATATTTGGTTTAGTTGCTAACAAGGCCTCCCGTAAACCAAATTTATTCTTCATAATGTCGTAAAACATTTTGATCTTCCGATTCCTTCAAATGCAAGAAACTCTTTTGTCATCTCCATTGATGTATATGACACAAATGCTTGAAGTTTCCATTTGTTCTTCTTGATCTTGCTTACTAGCTTCTCACATTTTACATGCTTGTATTTCTTCTTCATTTCATTATTTCTGAACTCATTTTGATCAAAATACTTCTCCATATTAACCCATTCAATACCTTCCACAACTTGAGTTTCTTTTTTCTTGGTCTTTGCATTTTCGACCTTTGGTTTGCAGTACTCTGCTTCCAACTTAGACTTTTTATATGATATTTCTTTAGCAGTTTTTGTGACTTGAACCTTTTTGGCAACCTTCTTTCTTGTAAAAGTTCTGACAGCAACAAGATTAGATGATGTGACGTCCAATTTACTATTAACTTCTGAGTATTCATTTTCTTCAACATCATTATCCTCTAGTTCATTATTTAAATTTGTCACATTCTCTTCTTCCATCGCTTCATTCTCAGGTTCTTCTTTCTCAAAAGATGCTTTAATTATTGTGTCTTCAAATTCTTTATTTTCGACATAATCTATTTCTTTTGCTTCCCGACATATGTCTTCAAAGTCTTCAATTTTCTTTTCTTCTTCTTTTTCAACTTCATCAATTTCTTCTACAAGTTTCTCATCCTCTTCCAAAAACCAAGACTCTTTAGGTAACGATGAACCTTTATAATTCTTGCAAATCAATTCAAGCTCATTCCATAACTGAGATAGAGAATCAAAACTAGCAACACGCATCCAGACTTCTTCATGCATTACTCCTTGCAAAATCTTCCTTGTTCTTTTTTCTTTCAGTTCTCGAACTTTTTCTGAAATACACTTTTCTGGATTTGCAATGACATCTTGCCATAAATTGCATTCTCCAAGAAATACTCGAATCATTATACTCCAAACATTATAATTTGTGAACACTAATTTGGCACCAAACCTAGGAAATATCATTTTTTTTATAATTTACCTCACCAAAAATGATATCAGTATGACAACCTTTGTGACGTGCTTCAACTCACAAACTTCTTCAAAAATTTTCTCAACTAGCACATTTGCTAGATTGCAATTCGGAGCTATAACGCGCACACTTTGCACTAGCCCAACGAAACACTTTGATAGCACTAAGTCACCTTTCTTGGCTCTGATACCACTTGTTGAAAATTTATGGAAGATGATAAATTATAGAAGAAGAGAAATATAACTTTTAGAGAACACTTGAGAATACTTTTATTTCACTTGATTAAAATGATCCAAGTACAAGACTATTTATAGGACTCATAGGACACTTCTAGATCCACACTAATAATTACTACATGACCACATTCATGTACATGAACCTAACCATTACATGTTCCAAGACATTTCAAATACATTCATGTATATGTATCATGTACTTAGATATCACCAATTCATTTATTAATATTAATTAAGATATTTCTTGAATAATCTAGAATATATTTGGTTTAGTTGCTAACAGGGATCCGGTTACTATGAAGTTAACTTTACGGTAAGTTGGTTAATTGACCAATACAATGTTGACACGCAGAAGAAAAATCACATCCCATCTACGTGTCGACACTGTATTAATTAATTGACCAAAATTAACTTGATGGTAACTACTGTCTTCTATTTATAACCTATTACATTTTTTAGCTCCAGTATAAATGTGAAAAGATATTCCCATCTTGTCTTACAAAAAAAAATGTCACTTGTTGTGTTCCCCAAGAATTAATTTATAAAATTATAAAATTCAAAATTAGTGCATAGGTAATAGTGAATGATTAAAAGTATTGCTAAATATGAAATTGTTATTTTGAAAAGAAAAAACAACGCATCACAATTTTAAATTTTAATATTTCGCAAATAGTATCAAAAGTGAAATGTCGTGTTAGCATTCCTTTGGAAACTCGAGAGTTTTATATTTTTTTTGTTTATTTTTATCTAAATTGTATTTGTAAGATCCCAACTTATTATAAATGAAATAAAATTTCATCTATTTATTATTTTGATATAGTAAGGATTAGTTTGATTAATGTGGTTAGTTATGGGTAAAATGCGCAAGTATTTCAAATAAGCAAGTGGTTATAAATTATTCATTATTATCGGGAAATATTCATTTGATCGTGAAATATTCTTACTGTCGGAGAATATTCGTACGACGACATAGCCTTGTGTGGGTCCCATAACGAAAAGCGATTGGATGAAGAAAACGACAAGTATAAGTTGTTTATAAATAACGACATAGTTGTTACCGTTAATACTGTTGAAATACTCGGTGGTTAAAATACAGTAGCACACGGTATTGCACCAATTATTGATTCTTACGTAAGAAGGCACTACTCAATATTATTACAGTAATTACTGTTCAATATTTTATTTTATTAATTCAATAATTGCTGCATTGATATTTTATATTATTGTTGTGACGCCCCCAAAATAGGTATACATCACCTATTCTGAGTCGCCAAATACATGGTACAGAATACAAATACAATCTTTAATATACAACAAGAAAGCTGTGAGTTTTAATACAAATATTGTCTTCTAGATAATATCCACTCTCAGAATAAGTCCTTATTATATTTATTGTCACACTATTTAACAGAATAGTGAGTACTACTAATACTATTATCTGGACCGTCACTCCGTTCTCCGACTAGTCCCGGATACGTTCTCATTTCCTGAAGAGAACAATGAAGGAAATGGTGAGCTCAACTAGCCTAGTAAGAAATATTATGACTAAGATAATGCAGAATAAATTATCATTAGTCTTCAACAATGTTAAACTGATAAAATACAATAGACATCAAGTTTAACTGCAGCGGAACAAGCAATCCATTGAAAGAGTCAAGTAGAGAATAAAATCTACTATTTTTTATGATTTAAAAAGGTTTTTCATCACTTTTATCGCTGAGACTCAGCTTAATAAATAATCCACATCATCCCTGCACTACGGCCAAGGATATTTATTAGTATCACGACCACAAATTATCCATGCACTACGGGCCAAGGATATTCGTGTATTCATCAACGGTCCTGATCATGCCATAAAATAATTCATCTTTGCTCCCTTGACCGAAGAGAATCCATAGCCATAATCATACCAAAAACTGTCCATCAAAGCACTACGAGCCAATGATGACTTTTTTCACATCATTTGTAATATTACGGTCATAATTATACCGAATAATCCCTGGTCATAATCATACCAAGTCCATCTATGCAATACATGCCACAGATGACTTTCAACATAATATAAACATGAGGATGATGACAATGACATAATAATTCAATAAAACAAGTTCAAGAATTAATTTATCCAAGAACCAATAATGTCCAAATTGTCAACATGATACTGCTTTGTAGAGTAAAATTCAAGAATGTTCAGAAGAATATTTCCACGAAAAGATACTGGATGAAACGGAAATATCCATGATATTCAACTAATTTCAAGGAATATAGAAGCCAAAAATTTAACCAACTGAATATAATAAAATATATGAAACTGCAAATAGATTTTCACCCGCCATGTGGTAATCCACGTATACAGATCATTTTCATAATTTAATAAGGAATGAATACAAAGGATCATTCACCATGCATGTGATAATCCATATAGAAAGGTTATTCTAACAAAATAATAAAGAATAGAATAACGGAAGAATTCACCATGCGTGCGATAGACTGCACAGACAGGTTATTTCCAACAGAATAATAATTAATAGAACCAGGTCCGGCGTAAATACATAGACAGGATATTCCGACAGAATAATAAATAATTGAACCAGGTCCGGTGTAAACGCATAGACAGGATATTCTGACAGAATAATAAAGAACGAAATAATAGAAGAATTTCACCATGTATGCGGTACTTCGCATAACAGGTTATTTTAACATAATGATAAATAATGGAATAACAAAAGAATTTCACCAAGTATAAGGTAGTCCGCGTATACAGGTTATTCCAACAGAATAATAAAGAATGAAATAATAGAAGAATTTCACCATGTATGCGGTACTTCGCATAACAGGTTATTTTAACATAATGATAAATAATGGAATAACAAAAGAATTTTACCAAGTATAAGGTAGTCCGCGTATACAGGTTATTCCAACAGAATAATAAAGAATGAAATAATAGAAGAATTTCACCAAGTATGGGGTAGTCCGCGTATATAGGTTATTCCAACAGAATAATAAAGAATAGAATAACAGAAGTTCTTTTCATGAATACAAAAGAAATAATACCCCTTACGAGTACAATAAATAATATCCATTACCTTAGAACAAACTAGATATAGGGGTAGTGAAGTAGCAGAATACTTTTCTTCTTTCTCTCTAGAGTTTCAGTGAATTCGTAAGAAATAATGAAAGAATGAGCTTCTATTTATAGGAGAATGGACTGAATAGTAACTAATTCCTGAACGGTCGAGATTGATTTACTTTTAAACGGACGGTCCAGATTACTTTACTATAAAATATTCTAATAAAACAAAATCTTTTAAATAAAATATAATATACTATATTTATAATCTAATAAAATGAATAACTTTATAAAAGTATTCTGTTTTATATAAAAAGATTTTACTATATAAAACACTATACAGACACTATGCAACACTATGCGTAATAAAATATAATATATTCTAATTATTGTCTAATAAAACAAATAACTTTATAAAAGTATTTATATAAAAAGATTTTACTATGCAAAATACTATGCATAATAGAATATAATATATTCTAATTATTGCCTAATAAAACGAATAACTTTATAAAAGTATTCTGTTTTATTACATTAATAATACTAATAAAACAAAACTTATATATATAATATAACAATCAACAATAATTGAATCAAATAACGTGAGATACTATGCAGCAACTACTGTAGCAATAATTGAACAAAACTGAGTGACTTCTCACGTAAGCATTAATAATCAATATCGTGTGCTACTATGCAACTACGCGTATTACTGTACTTTTACTACCGAGTAGTTCAACAGTATTAACGGTAAAACTTCCGCCGTTATTTTCATAAAAATATTTTTGTCATTTTCTCAATCCGACAATAATTCTATTGTGGGGTCCACCAATGATTATGCCGTCGTACGAATATTTCATGTTAAAACGAATATTCCCTGATCAATCGAATATTATATAACCACTTGCATACTTTGCAAAATTTATAAATACTACCCACAACTATAACATTATCTCAAATTCACACCATAATATTCAAAAAAATATTTCAAGAAAATTAAATCTTTATTCGTAAAATTTGATATTTTATAATTGTTGTTTTAATAATTGTCACTACACAGTATTTTTTATTATCAGATCAATAATTTATATTATTTGAGTAATATTATTAAATAACATTATAGGTAATGTCTAAAAAGTTCTATCTAAGGAGAGATTTGGTCACCTAATTACGCGCCAATAAGGAGAAATCCTTATTGGAAAGCCCCCTCATTCTTGGGAACGGCCTCGTTGTCGATATTGTGATTCTGTAATATTATTTATAAATAATTAATTATTGATTTATATGATAAGGAAAATATTCATTTTATGTGGATATAGATGGAGAAAATTTTAAAGTGACAATTGTTGAAAAATTAATATTTTATCTTTTTTAATAAAATAATTCATTGAAATATATTATTATATTTTAATAATATAATAATGGTGATATTTTTACAATGAATGTGGGATATATGAATATATGAGAAGGAAGACTATTTTTGTTACTAAAAATATTTAAAACATGTTTTTCATGTTTGTGGACCCCATTTCTTGACTGAAATTTGATTATAGCCTGTAAAATCGTCCGTATGTGGATTTCGGTCAATTTCTATTTGGAATTTGGAAAAACTTAAAACTACAAAGTTGTAGAGAATTGAATTTTCTATGAAATGGACATAAGATTCGAATTTTTCTGATAAAAGGGCTATTTATTATGAATTATTGAAGTTCTAGAATAATTAATTTTTGAAAGTTTAAATATTTTATTTAAAAAAACATTTTTGTTTTAAATATCACGTATACGATACTATTCACGTATACAGTACTATTCACGAATATGACACTATTCACAAAAAAATTAAATTTTTATTTTTTGTCCAAAATATCTATTATAGATACTAACTTTGATTGTATCCATGTTTTGATCATTCTTGTATTTTACTCCACTATGATTATTTACGAAGTATTTTTGAACTTGGACTGTTTAAAGTACGAATCCTTAATATTTGTTCTTTTGTTTCACTGGATTCGTTTTCTTTAAAATATTTTTCATCATCCTCAGTCCTAAATGATGATATTACTGAATATCTTTGGCCTGTAGTGCAAAGAGGGTTGAATTTCTTATGAATATCTTTGGTTTTTAGTGTAAATATATACAGGTGTTGAGATGAACATGACCAACTGATGAATATATTTGGCCTGTAGTGCAAAGATGAATATTTGATTTAAGATGTATATTGATTGATGTTACAGTGATAAAATATTGATGATGGATTTTTAAAATCATAGAAGATAACAGATTTCATTCTCTACGTAACTCTTCTAATGAATTGTTATTTTCGATGCGAATATTGATTTAAAACTTGTTGTCTATTGTATTCTATCAGATTTTTCCCTGTTGAGGACTAATGATAATTTGTTTTATATTATCTTAGTCATAATATCCTTTACTGGGCTAGTTGAGCTCACCCTTTTCCTTTTTGTTTCATTTTTCTTCTCAGGAGGTGAGAATGTAGCGAGTACTAGTCGGGTATGGAATGAAGGTTCTAGAAAGTCGTTTTAGTAGTCCTCATTATTTTGTAAAATAATGTATTAATAATTATAATGAGGACTTATTTGAGTGTTGATATTGTCTAGAAGACAATATTTGTTTTTAAACTTACAGTTTATGTGTTGTCGTATTTTGCACGACAATTATAATAATAAAGTTGTATTTGTTTCTGTACCATGTATCTATCGACTCAGAATGGGTGTTGTATACCTATTTTGGGGGCGTCACAGTTGGTATCAGAGCTTAGGGATATGATATCTGGCGAAGATCGGAGAATAGAACTATGAGGGGAGAGACGAGTAAATCCTTCGCTAGTGTGTCCTATCTAAGCTTATTTGTTGGTTGGTCAGAATATAGGGATATTATGTGATATGTTAATTTCTTCAATTAACCCTTATTTTATGGCAGTATTTGAGAATGGCAACTGAGAATGTTAACAGTGGAGTAAATGAGACCGTGGAGACACCTTTACCCACCAATGAGGAAAACGTGCAACAGGCCGGCAATGTTCCTCCTGTAAACAACACCACTGATCAGACGATGAACGATGGAATGTTTAGAAGCTTTTTCTAGTTCATACAAAATCAGACGAAGGAGACTTGTGTATAAAATACAAGACCCGATTAAGGCGGAGACGTGGGTCAAATAAATTACAAAGATATTTGATGTCTTGGGATGCACGGAGGAACAGAAGGTTCCATTCGCCACCTTTATGTTCCGTAATGAGGCAGATTACTGGTGGGAATCTGTGAAGCGTACTCATTCAGCTGCACTCAGTATGTTTTGGGAAACGTTTTAAAAACTGTTCAATGACAAGTACTTTCCTGAAAGTATTCGTCATATGAAGGAGGTAGAGTTTATTAGACGGAGTTATCCAGGTTTGCACCTCATTTGGTGGAGAATGAGGAACGTATGACGCGGATGTTTCTGAGAGGTTTGAAACCCGACATACGTCATTATTTCATTTCTCATAAATTTTCTCTATATTCAGATGTTGTCAATAGGGCTCAATTATTAGAGCGAGATAACGAGTACGTTCAACCGAGGGACCACAACCAGGGTCATACTGGTGACAACAGTCATCGGAGCAATGATAACCAACGGGGAAAGAAAAATGCGGACAAAAGCGGCAACCACTCTGGTGATAATCATGTAAATAAAAATAGATGAAGCGAGTCGGGGGGAGATTTTAAAAAAAGGAGATTCAACAATGACAATGTGATGACGTCAGCACCAGCAGCAACTGGTTTTAAGGGAAGAGAACGACCACCGGTCGTATGCTATAAATGCGAAAAAGAGGGACATATCAGTCCAAACTATCCACAGTCGTTCAAGGTATTCTATAATTGTGGAAAAAAGGACATATCGCTCGAGATTGTACGGTAGCGAAACCAAGTCCAGTGGGGATGGTGACTCAAATGGCTCAGTCAACGGTTCCTGGAAGAGTATTTGTTGTGACTGGTCAAAATGTAAGGAACCCAAACGAGGTGATCACGGGTAAGCTAATCATAAATTCTTGCAAAGTTTATACATTACTAGATGCCAGTGCTACCCATTCATTTATCTCTCCTGCTTGTGCTCAACGTTTAAATTTAACTCTGGAGAAATTAGACTTTGACTTATCTATAGAGACTCCGTTAGCAGAAACTTTCATTACATCCACTGTTTATAAATCTTGTTTGATCCAAGTTGGCACCATCACATTACATGTTGACCTTATCTCTTTAAAGATACTTGCTTATGATGTGATTTTAGGGATTGATTGGTTAACTACTCATCATGCCAAAATTGATTGTTTTCGTAAGGTTGTTAGTTTTCATATTCTTAACCAACCTGTTGTACGAATTTAAGCAACTAAACCACTAAAATCAATCACTGTCATATCAAGTCATAAAGCTATTCGTTTATTGAAAAATGGATGTCAAGCTTTCTTAGCCCATGTTATGGATTTGAATAAAGACAAGTCAGATTTGAATAAAGACAAGTCAGATTTGAATAATATTCCTGTTGTTAGTAAATTTCCTAACGTATTTCCTGAAGAACTTCCCGGTCTACCCCCAGAATATGAAGTTGAATTCTTTATTGATCTTGAACCTGGTACAAAGCCCATTTCTAAAATCACATATCGAATGACTCCTATTGAACTTCAGATGTTAAAGGTCCAATTACAGGAGTTGTTAGACATCTGTTTCATTCGTCTTAGTACATCTCCTTGGGGTGCTCCTATTTTATTTGTATAGAAGAAAGATGGGAGTATGCGAATTTGTATTGACTATCGAGAATTGAACCATGTCACCATCAAGAATAGGTATCCGTTACCTCGCATTGATGACCTGTTTGACCAGTTACAAGGAACACAATTCTTTTCAAAGATCGATCTTCGTTCTAGATATCATCAGCTGAAGATTAGAACTGAGGATATTCCAAAGACTGCCTTCAGAACTCGGTACGGGCATTATGAATTCTTAGTCATATCTTTTGGATTGACTAATGCTCCTGCGGCTTTCATGGATATGATGAACCGAGTATTCAAGGAATATTTGGATCAGTTCGTTGTTTTCTTTATTGATGACATCATCATATATTCCAAAAGCCGTGAAGATCACATGAGCATCATTTGAAGCTGGTACTCCAAAGGCTTCGTGAAAAACAAGCTATATGCCAAGTTGAAGAAATGCGAGTTCTGGCTTGAGGAAGTAGCATTCTTTGGGCACATGGTGTCAAAACATGGAGTATCTGTCGACTCGACGAAGATTGAAGCAATACAATGTTGGGAGCAACAGAAGACGATGACCGAAGTTCGTAGCTTTCTGGGCTTAGCTGGTTATTATCGGAGATTCGTGGAAGGATTTTCTCGAATCGCTACTCTATTAACTCAGCTGACTCAAAAAGATATAAAAATCGTATGGAGCGAGGAATACGAGAAAAGTTTCCAAGAGCTTAAGAGGAGATTAATTTCGGCACCTGTTCTAACAATACCATCTGGATCGGATGAATTTGTTATCTACAGCGATGCTTCAGGCAAAGGGTTAGGATTTGTTCTCATGCAGCATGGGAAAGTCATAGCCTATGCCTCGCGACAACTTAAAGAATATGAGAGAAATTATCCTACTCATGATCTAGATTTGGCAGCAATCATTTTCGCACTAAAGATCTGGAGGCACTATCTATATGGGGAGAAAGTGGAGATATATTCAGATCATAAAAGCCTCAAATATTTCTTCACTCAAAAGGAACTCAACATGCGGCAACGACATTGGCTCGAGCTGTTGAAAGACTACAACCACACTATTCAATACCATCCTAGAAAAGTGAACGTGGTAGCTGACGCGTTGAGTAGAAGATCATATGCGGGAACGAGTGCGATTTTGTCAATGCAAAGGCCCATTTTGTGTGATTTACAAAAAATGAAGATAGAATTCAAGAGTCCGGGAACCCATGCGATGATGTCAAGTATACGCATAGAACCAGCTTTAATCGATAAAGTTAAAGTTTCTCAAGCCACAGACCCGGAGCTGATGCTTATGAAGAAAAAAGTACAAAAAGGTGTTATCCCAGAAGCAAGAATTGATGAAGAAGGAATACTTCGAGTCCACTCTAGACTTTGTGTTCCTAACGACTCTGATTTGAAATACAAGATCATGATGGAGGCACACAAAATGTATCGTGATCTTCGACATACATTTTGGTGGAACAATATGAAGAGAGAGATTACGAAATTTATCTCGAAGTGTTTAACTTGTCAACGTGTAAAGGCAGGAGCATCAAGTGCCTAAGGGTCCATTGCAACCACTTGAGATTCTGAAATGGAAGTGGAACACATTACCATGGATTTCGTTATGGGTCTTCCCACAGTTTCTCAAGGCATAAATTCTATTTGGATTATTATTGATAGATTAACTAAGTCTGCTCATTTCTTGCCGATACGGGAGACTTATCTCCTTGAACGTCTTGCTCGTATGTATGTATATGAGATTGTGAGATTGCATGGCATACTAGAATCCATAGTTTCGTATCATGACCCAAGATTCACTTTCAATATTTTGGGTTAGCTTGCAAAAAGCTATGGGCACGGATTTACGATTCATTTCGGCATACCATCCTCAAACGGACAGACAATCAGATAGGACTATTCAAACTCTTGAAGATCTATTAAGACTCTGTGTTCTAGACTTCAAAGGGAGTTGGGATAAGTATTTACCATTGGTGGAATTCTCCTACAACAATAATTATCAGGCAAGTATAGTTGTGGCCCCATTTGAAGCATTGTATGGACGAAAGTGTCGCTCTCCAGTATGTTGGGACGAGGTAGGTGAAGAGACATTATTGGGACCATAGTTGGTACGTATGACTACATAAAAATCCAAATGATTCGATAACGTATACAATCGGCACATGATCGACAAAAGAGTTATGCAGATCTTCATCGAAAGGACGTGGAATTTAGTATTGGGGATCATGTATCGTTGCATGTGGCTCCATGGAAGGGAGTTACAAGATTTGGGAAGATAGTAAAGCTCGATCCACGATTTATTGGTCCATTTCAGATTCTTGACCGAGTAGGAAATGTGGCCTATAGACTCGCATTACCTCCAAGTATGTCACGTGTTCATAATGTTTTTCACATATATGTGCTACGTAAATATGTGAAAGACCCAAACCACGTTATTGAGTTAGAACCGGACGAGATAGCCGAAGACTTAACGTATGAAGAGGTACCTGTTAAGAACTTGGATAGGAAGGAACATGTCTTATGCACAAAGGTCATACCATAAGTCAAAGTTTTGTGGAGGAACCATGCTATTGAGGAAATGACCTGGAAGTTGGAAACGAAAATGAAAGCGAGGTATCCTCACCTTTTCAAAACACCAGGTATGTATGTCAATTTTGAAGACGAAATTTCATAAGGAGGGGAGGTTGTAAGACCCCAACTTATTATAAATGAAATAAAATTTCCTCTATTTATTATTTTAAAATAGTAAGGGTTGATTTGATTAATATGGTTAGTTATGGGTAAAATGCGCAAATATTTCAAATAAGCAAGTGGTTATAAAATATTCATTGTTGTCATGGAATATTCGTTTGGTCGTGGAATATTCTTATTGTCGGGGAATATTCGTACGACGACGCAGCCTTGTGTGGGCCCCATAACATAAAGCGATTGGATGAAGAAAATTACAAGTATAAGTTTTTTATAAATAACGGCGTAGTTGTTACCGTTAATACTGTTGAAATACTCGGTGGTTAAAATACAGTAGCACACAGTATTGCACCAATTATTGATTCTTACGTAAGAAGGCACTACTCAATATTGTTACAGTAATTACTGTTCAATATTTTATTTTATTGATTCAATAATTGCTGCATTGATATTTTATATTATTGTTGTTTTAATAATTATCATTACACAATATTTTCTATTATCAGATCAATAATTCATATTATTTGAGTAATATTATTAGATATCATTATTGGCAATGTCTAGAAAGTTCTGTCTAAGGAGAGAGGTTTGGTCACCTAATTGCGCGCTAGTAAGGAGAAATCCTTATTAGAAAGCCCCCTCTTTCTTGGGAACGGCCTGGTTGTCGATACTGTGATTCTGTAATATTATTTGTTTATTGGAAAGTCCCCTCTTTCCTGGGAAAGGCGTGGTTGTCGATATTGTGATTCTGTAATATTATTTATGAATAATTAATTATTGATTTATATGATAAGGAAAATATTCATTTTATGTGGATATAGATGGAGAAAATTTTAAAGTGACAATTGTTGAAAAATTGATATTTTATCTTTTCTGATAAAATAATTTATTTAAATATATTATTATATTTTAATAATATAGTAATGGTGATATTTTTACAATGAATGTGGTGTAAGACCCCAAATTATTATTAAATAAAATTTATTTTCATCTATTTATTATTTTGAAATAGTAAGGGTTGATTTGATTAATGTGGTTAGTTGTGGGTAAAATGCGCAAATATTTTAAATAAGTAGGTGGTTATAAAATATTCATTGTTGTCGGGGAAAATTTGATTGGTCGTGGAATATTCTTGCTGTCGGGGAATATTCGTACGACGGCGCAGTCTTTTGTGGTCCCCAAAACGGAAAGCGATTGGATGAAGAAAAAGACAAGTATAAGTTGTTTATAAATAACGGCACAGTTGTTACCGTTAATACTGTTGGAATACCCGGTGGTTAAAACACAGTAATACGCGTTGTTGCACAGTAGCACACGATATTACACTAATTATTGATTATTACGTAAGAAGGCACTACTCAATAATTGTTACAGTAATTGTTTTTCAGTATTTTATTTTATTGATTCAATAATTACTGCGTTGATTTTTTTATATTACTGTTGTTTCAATAATTGTCACTACACAGTATTTTCCATTATCGAAGTAATAATTCATATTATCTGGATAATATTATTAGAAAACATTATTGGCAATGTCTAGAAAGTTCTGTCTAAGGAGAGGTTTGGTCACCTAATTGCGCGTCAGTAAGGAGAAATTCTTATTGAAAGCCCCCTCTTTTCTTGGGAACGGCCTGGTTGTCAGTACTGTGATTCTGTAATATTATTTGTGAATAATTAATTATTGATTTATATGATGAGAGAAATATTAATTTTATATGGATATAGATGATTTTTTTTAAAGTGACAATTGTTAAAAATTAATATTTTATCTTTTTCTGATAAAATAATTTATTTAAATATATTATTTTAATAATATATTAATGATGATATTTTTATAATAAATATGGGATATATGAGTATATGAGAAGGAAGAGTATTTTTGTTGCATTAAATGATTAACACATATTTTGTGTGTCGGTGGACCCCATTTCTTGACTGAAATTTGATTATAGCCTGTAAAATCATCCGTTTATGGATTTCGGTCAATTTCTGTTTGGAATTTGGAAAAACTTTCTTCTGCAAAGTTGTAGAGAATTGAATTTCCTATAAAAAATTTGCGAGATTCGAATTTTCTGATAAAAGGGCTATTTATTATTAATTATTGAAGTTCTGAAATTTCGAAATAATTGATTTTTGAAAGTTTTAATTATTTTTAATATAAAAAATGTTTTTGTCATTAATTGTGGGTCTTGCATGTGATGTCCATTGCTGAATTCAGATCAAGGAAGGTTGGCGTAGAAATTTTAATATATATATTAATATTTTATTAAATTTTCTGCTTTGGTGTTCTAAGCATTTTCCTATAAATAGGGTGCTTAGGTTAGAGATAAAAATCACACCCGAAATTAAAGATTTCTCTCTCTTTCTCTCTCTATATATCAAGCGTATTTTTGTGAGTATTTTAGTACTTTGAGTATTGCTATACGGTTCAAGTTCTTTCAGCACTATATCAAGTATTCCAGTCAGAAGTACTATTCTTTCTGAGGTAAGGGATGTTATTTTCTTCTCAAATGATATTATTTCTTCAATATCATTATGCCGAAATATTGGTTGGAATTTTTTATCAAATTTAGAACCTTTTCATGTCGGAGTTACTATTCATGAGTTATTATTCACGAGTTACTATTCATGAGTTACTATTCACGAGTTACTATTCACGAAGCGTGATGATATTTTTTTTGTGAAATTTCTATCTTTTGAGGTCGGAGTTACTATTCACGTATACGGCACTATTCACGTATACGACAATATTCACGTATACGACACTATTCACGAATACGACACTATTCACAGAAAAATTAAATTTTCTTTTCTGTGTCCAAGATTGTCTGTTATGATTCCTATCTTTGATTGGATCTATGTTTTGATCTTCATTCTTGAATTTTACTCCAATCTGGTTATTTATGAAGTATTTTTGAACTTGGATTATTTAAAGTACGAATCCTTAATACTTGTTCTTTTGTTTCACTGGATTCGTTTTTTTAAAATATTTTTCATCATCCTCAGTCCTAAATGATGATATTACTGAATATCTTTGGCCTGTAGTGCAAAGATGAATGATTTCTTGATGAATATCTTTGGCCCGTAGTGCAAAGATGAACAGGTGTTGAGATGAACATGACCGACTGGTTAATATCTTTGGCCCGTAGTGTAAAGATGAACAGGTGTTTAGATTAACATGATCAACTGATGAATATCTTTGGCCTGTAGTACAAAGATGAATATTTGATTCCAGATATATATTGATTGATGTTATAGGGATAAAATATCGACGATGAACTTTTAAATTCATATATAGAAGATAGTAGTTTGCATTAACTCTTCTAATGAATTATTATTTCCGCTGCGAATATTTATTTAAAACTGGTTGTCTATTGTATTCTATTAGATTTTTCCCTGTTAAGGACTAACGATAATTTGTTCTATATTATCTTAGTCATAATGTTCTTTATTGGGCTAGTTGAGCTCACCATTTTTTTTGTTCCATTTTTCTTCTCAGGAGGCGAAAATGTAGCGAGTACTAGTCGGGGTGTGGAATAATGGTTCTAGAAGTTGTTCTAGTAGTCCTCACTATTCTGTAAAATAGTGTATTAATAATTGTAATGAGGACTTATTTGAGTGTGAATATTGTCTAAATGACAATATTTGAATTTAAATTCACAGTTTTTATGTTGTATTAATAAAGTTGTAGTTGTTTTTGTACCATGTATTTGGGGACTCAGAATGTGTGTTGTATACCTATTTTGGGGGCGTCACATGTGGAATATATGAATATATGAGAAGGAAGAGTATTTTTGTTACTAAAAATATTGAAAACATATTTTTCATGTTTGTGGAACCTATTTTTTGACTGAAATTTGATTATAGCCTGTAAAATCGTCCGTATATGGATTTCGGTCAATTTTTGTTTGAAATTTGGATAAACTTAAAACTACAAAGTTGTAGAGAATTGAATTTCCTATGGAATGGACGTAAGATTCAAATTTTTCTGATAAAAAGGCTATTTATTAAGCATTATTGAAGTTTTGGAATAATTAATTTTTGAAAGTTTAAATATTTTTTAAAAAAAAACGTTTTGTTATTATTAGTGGGCTCACTTGTTGTTAAACATGTTTGAAATCTGAATTCAAAGGTTGGCGTAGAAAAATTATAATAAATATTATTATTTTATTAAAATTTCTGCTTTGGTGTTCTAAGCATTTTCCTATAAATAGGGTGCTTAGGTTAGAATTAAAAATCACACCAGAAACAAGTTTTCTCTGTGAGACCCCAGATTTTATGAATAAATATTTAATTTTCTCGAATTATATTTTTGAAAATTATGGTGTGGATTTGATATAATGTTATAGTTGTGGGTAATATTTATAAATATTGCAAAGTACGCAAGTTGTTATAAAATATTCGTTTGGTCAGAGAATATTCTTTTTATCGGAGAATATTCGTACGACGGCACAATCATTGGTTGACCCCACAACGGAATTATTGTCGGATTGAGAAAACGACAAAAATACTTTATGAAAATAACGGCGGAGGTGTTACCGTTAAAACTGTTGAACTACTTGGTAGTAAAAGTACAGTAATACGCGTGGTTGCATAGTAGCACACGGTATTGATTATTGATGCTTACGTGAGAAGTCACTCAGCTATACTCAATTATTGCTACAGTAATTACTGCATCATATCTCTTATATTATTGATTCAATTATTGTCATAATATCATCTGTATAATATGTTATATTATTGAGACGACAAGTTATAATGATTAATAATTGTTGAAAGATTAATTATGTGTTGATTAAAAAATAAAATGATTTCTGGTAATTTTTTATTCAATCCTTGATGTATATAAAGAGTCTATTATGAGACGTTGGTGATAAGTTTAATTATTTATGGGGAGCCATATGTCTTCATCTAAGAGTCTCTTTTGTAAATAGTAATTACCTTCGTAAATAGTAATTACCTTCGTCAATAGTAGTTGTCCCTTCAATATTACCAAGAGTTAACTGCCTCTTCGGTGTTCCAAGGGTTAATTACCCCTTCACAAATAGTAGTTGTCTCTTCAATATTACCAAGAGTCATTTTGACCCTTCGTTAATACCAAGAGCCACCCTCAGTTTTTCTATAAATAGAAAGGTCATTCCTTCATTATTTCTTACGAATTCACTGAAACTCTAGAGAGAAAGAAGAAAAGTATTCTGTTACTTCACTTTTCCAATATTCAGTTCTTCTAAGGTAGGGAATATTATTTGTTGTACTCGTAAGGGGTGTTATTCTTTCTTCTTAAAGAGAACTTATGTTATTCCATTCATTGTTATTCTGTTGGAATAACCTGTATACGCGGAATACCCTATACTTAGTGACATCCATTTACTATCCTGTCTTTATATTTCTGTCGGAATATCCTGTCTGTGTTGTACGCCGGACCTGGTTCCATTTCCTATTCCGTCTTTACATTTCTGTCGGAATATCCTGTCTGTGCTATACGCCGGACCTGGTTCCATCATTTACTATTCCGCATTTATTATTCTGTTGGAACATCCTGTCGGTGTGAATTTCACCTGACCTAGTTCCGTTATTATTATTCTGCTAGAATAACCTGTTTGTGCGGTCTCTATCGCATGCATGGTGATATCTTTTGTTATTGTATTCGGTATTACTCAGTTGATTAAAATTCTGACTTCTATACTCCATGAAATTAGTGGAATATCCTTGATATTTGCGCTTCATCCAGTATCCTTTCATGGAAATATTCTTCTGATCATTCTTGAATTTTACTCTACAAAACAGTCTCATGTTGACAATTTGGACGTTAATAATTCTTGGATAAAATAATTCTTGAACTTGTTTTATTGAATTCTTATATCATTGTCATCATCCTCTTATTTATATTTTTGAAAGTCATTTGTGGCCTGTAGTGCATAGATGGACTTGGTATGATTATGACCAGGGATTATTCGGTGTAATCATGACCGTAATGTTACAAATGATGTTGTAAAAGTCTCATTTGCCGTAGTGCATTGATGGACAGTTGTTGGCATGATCATGACCATTAATGAATACACAAATATTCTTGGCCGTAGTGCATGAATAATTATGGTCGTGATACTAAAGAATATCCTTGGCCGTAGTGCATGGGTGATTCGATGATGTGGAATATTTATTAAGCTGAGTCTCAGCTATAACAGTGATGAAAAACCTTTTAAATCATAAAAGATAGTAGATTTTATTTTCTACTTGACTCTTTTAATGGATTGCTGGTTCCGCTGCAGTTAAACTTGATGTTTATTATATTTTATCAGTTTAACATTGTTGAAGGCTAATGATAATTTATTCTGCATTATCTTAGTCATAATATTTCTTACTGGGCTAGTTGAGCTCACCCTTTCTTTCACTGTTCTCTTCAGGAAATGAGAATATAGTTGGGACGAGTCGGGGAACGAAGTAATGGTCCAGAGGATAGCATTAGTATTCCTCACTATTCTGTGAAATAGTGTGATAATAATTATAATGAGGACTCCTTTTGAGTTTGTATAATCTCTAGTAGACAATATTTGTATTCAAACTCACAGTTTATGTTTTGTCGTATTGTACACGACAGTTGTATTAGTAAGTTGTATTTGAATTCTGTACCATGTATCTGGCGACCCAAGATGGGTGATGTATACCTAATTTTGGGGGCGTCACAGTTGGTATCAGAGCTTAGGGATATGATCCCTGGCTAAGATGTGAGAATAGTACTAGTAGGGGAGAGACGGGGAATTCCTTCGCTAGTATGACCTACCTAAGTTTATGTGCTATTTTATTGGTCGGTCATAATATAGGGATAATATGTTACATATTAATTAACCTTTTATTTTGTGGCAGTATCTGAAAATGACATCTGAGAATATTGAGAATAGCAATGAAGCACATGCGATTGTTGATTCACCACATATAATAATCAGGATAATGAGCATCAGGAAGGCGACAATCCTCATGCAAACAACAACACTGACCAAATGATGAATGATCAAATGTTCAGAGGTTTTATGCAATTCATGCAACAACAGGCGAGAGCGACTCCTGTTCAAAACGTAGATGGAAACACGGGAAACTCTCGAGCGGTCACCGCTAAACAGTTCAAGGAGCTGGGACCACCGGAGTTTAAGGGAGAGCCAAAACCACTTATGGCGGAAACATGGATAAAGCAGATCACCAAGATATTTGATGTCTTGGGATGCTCCGAGGAGCAAAAGGTTCCCTTTGCCGCCTTTATGTTGCGCGGAGAGGCAGATTACTGGTGGAAATCGGTAAAACGTACTCAACCTGCTGTACTGAAGATATCTTGGGAGAAGTTCCAGGAGCTGTTCAACGACAAATACTTTCCCGAAAGTATTCGCCACATGAAGGAGGTTGAATTTATCAAGTTGGAACAAAACAATATGACCGTGTCGTAATACGAGGTAAAATTTGCGGAGTTATCCCAGTTTGCGTCCCACTTGGTGGATAATGAAGAGAGAATGGCGCGAATGTTTTTAAGAGGTTTAAAGCCGGAGATACGTCAACATCTTATTTCTCATAAATTTTGTTTATATTCAGATGTTGTAAATAGGGCTCAGTTAGTGGAGCGCGATAACGAGTCAACGCAACTAAAAGAGAGCAGCCGACAAAATGATAATACCAGCGAGAGCAGTCATCGAAGCAGTGACAACAAGCGTGAAGGGAATCAACATGCCAAAAATGGTAACCACTTCGGTGGTAATCAGGGCCAAAACAATAAGAATGGACATTTCAAGAAGAGAAGATTCAACAATGATGGAAAGACGTCAGCACCAGCACCTGTCGTTAAGGAAGGAGAACGACCACCTATCATATGTTTCAAATGCGGAGGGGAGGGACACATTAGTCCAAATTGTGTGATGCCGTCCAAAGCATGCTATAATTGTGAAAGAGAAGGTCACCTAGCCCGATTTTGTCGTTCACCGAAGACAAGTTCAGCTAGGATGGAGGCACCAAAGGATGTTCCAGGTAAGCCAAAGCCGGTAGTTTAAGAGAGAGCGTTTTTTTCCGTGACGAGGAACCTGAATAAAATTATCACGGGTATATTAGTCATAAACTCTTGTGAAGTCTATACCATGTTAGATATCGATTCTACTCACTCTTTTATTACACCTAGTTGTGTTCAATGTTTGAAGTTAACTCCGAGAAACTTTCGTTACCTCCACTATTTATAAATCTTGTTTGATTCAAATCGACACTTTCACGTTACCTGTCAATCTTATCTCTTTGAAAATACTTGCCATTGATGCAATTTTAGAAATCGATTGGTTAACTACTCATCATGCTTTTTGTAAGGTTGTTAGCTTTCATATTCCTAACAAACCTGTTATGCGAATTCAAGCAACCAAACCACTAAAGTGAATCATTATCATTTCAAGCCATAAATAAAGAGCCCCAGTCCTTTCATTGTTGACTTCCTTATGTGGAATGCACCGAAGACAGACTTTCCGTAGGAGACGTCGTGAATGACGATGACAAGTTGATAGGTATCAATGTGAAGTGTTATCCAAGTCTTGGATGAGGGTCACAATTTTGAATGATATTTCTAGTGTTAATAAATTTTCTGACATATTCTTGAAGACTTCTTAGCCTACCCTGGAGCGTGAAATCGAATTTTGTATTGACCCCAGTACAAAACCCATTTCTTAAACCCTCAAATATTTTTTTTACCTAAAACGAACGTATAACGTGCCAAAGATGTTGGCTCGAGCTGTTGAAGATTACGATCGTACCATGTAATATTATCGTGGGAAAGCGAACATGGTAGCTGATGTGTGAGTAGAAGATCGTATGCGTTTACAAGTGCGAATATACGAACTCACGTGAAGATAACGAATATACAAGTAGAATCGACTTTAATCGATAAAGTTAAAGTCGCTCAAGCTACACACTCGGAGCTGAAGAATGTGAAGAATTAAGAAGGTTCAAGAGGGCGTTATTCTAGAAGCAAGAATTGACGAATAGAGGAAGTCTAAACGCTTAATTTTATTGGCCCATTTGAAATCCTTGATTAAGTAGGAATTGTGGCTTATAGACTCATTTTACCGCCAAATATGTTGCGTGTTCAGAACATTTTTTTCTGTATCGATGTTACATAAATATGTGGACGACCCAAACCACATTATTAATTTAAAATCGGACGAGATAGTAGAAGATTTAACGTATGAGGAGATATATGTTAACATCTTGGATAAGAAGGATCATATTCGAAGCTCAAAGGTTATATACCTCAAGAGTTAGAATTTGAAGTGAAGTCAAGGTATCCTCACATGTTCGGCATACCAGGTACGTAAGTAAATTTCGAGGGCGAAATTTCTTAAGGAGGGGAGATTGTGAGACCCCAGATTTTTTGAATAAATATTTAATTTTCTCGAATTATATTTTTGAAAATTATGGTGTGGATTTGATATAATGTTATAGTTGTGGGTAATATTTATAAATATTGCAAAGTACGCAAGTTGTTATAAAATATTCGTTTAGTCGGGGAATATTCTTTTTGTCGGGGAATATTCGTACAACGGCACAATCATTGGTGGACCCCACAACGGAATTATTGTCGGATTGAGAAAACGACAAAAATATTTTATGAAAATAACGGCGGAGGTGTTACCGTTAAAAATGTTGAACTACTCGGTAGTAAAAGTACAGTAATAAGCGTGGTTGCATAGTAGCACACGATATTGATTATTGATGCTTACGTGAGAAGTCACTCAACTATACTCAATTATTGCTACAGTAATTGCTGCATCATATCTCTTATATTATTGATTGAATTATTGTCACAATATCATCTGTATAATATGTTATATTATTGAGACGACAAGTTATAATGATTAATAATTGTTGAAAGATTAATTATGTGTTGATTAAAAAAATAAAAAGATTTCATGTAAATTTTTTTCAATCCTTGATGTATATAAAGAGTCTATTATGAGACGTTGGTGATAAGTTTAATTATTTATGGGGGGCCATATGTCGTCATCTAAGAGTCTCTTTCGTAAATAGTAATTACATTCGTAAATAGTAATTACCTTCGTAAATAGTAATTACCTTCGTCAATAGTAGTTGTCCCTTCAATATTACCAAGAGTTAACTGCCTCTTCGGTGTTCCAAGGGTTAATTACCCCTTCGCAAATAGTAGTTGTCTCTTCAATATTACCAAGAGTCATTTTGACCCTTCGTTAAGACCAAGAGCCACCCTCAGTTTTTCTATAAATAGAAAGCTCATTCCTTCATTATTTCTTACGAATTCACTGAAACTCTAGAGAGAAAGAAGAAAAGTATTCTGCTACTTCACTTTTCCAATATTCAGTTCTTCTAAGGTAGGGAATATTATTTGTTGTACTCGTAAGGGGTGTTATTCTTTCTTCTTGAAGAGAACTTATGTTATTCCATTCATTGTTATTCTGTTGGAATAACCTGTATACGCGGAATACCCTATACTTAGTGACATCCATTTACTATCTTGTCTTTATATTTCTGTCGGAATATCCTGTCTGTGCTGTACGCCGGACCTGGTTCCATTTCCTATTCCGTCTTTACATTTCTGTCGGAATATCCTGTCTGTGCTATACGCCGGACCTGGTTCCATCATTTACTATTC